>WOVY01012122.1:0-650796 GCA_013436015.1 Rhipicephalus annulatus | reverse complement strand
GAGCACATTCGGCAAGCACTCTCAAATTATGACAGGTAGATTGCCACTATCCCTCAAGAGGAAGGTATATAACAGCGTATCTTGCCGGTACTTAGCTACGGAGCAGAAACCTGGAGACTCACAAAGAGGGTTCAGCTTAAATTGAGGACGACGCAGTGAGCAATGGAAAGAAAAATGGTAGGTTGTAACCTTGAGAGACAAGAAGAGAGCGGAGTGGCTTAGGGGACAAACGGGGGTTAAGGATATCATAGTTGAAATAAAGAAGAGGAAATGGACATGGGCCGGGCATGTAGCGCGTAGACAGGATGACCGCTGGTCATTAAGGGTAACTAACTGGATTCCCAGAGAAGGGAAGCGGGTTAGGGGGAGACAGGAAGGTTAGGCGGGCAGATGAGATTAAGAAGTTTGCGGGTTTAAATTGGCAAGCAGCAAGCACAGGACCGGGTTAACTGGCGGAACATGGGAGAGGCCTTTGTCCTGCGGTGGACGTAGTCAGCTGATGATGATGATGATGGACTGATGCGTTTAAGCGCACTCCAAGAAAAAGAAGAAGGGATGCGAGAATTTCAATTCGCAAAGTTACGGAGGTTTTGCTTTGTTCTGAAAATACACAATTGGCAGCAGAGGTCTTGTTTAAGGGTTGAATATTGTAAAGATAGGCACCTTTTTGTTGTTTTAAATCTATTGAGCTCGTTTAGAGCGCATTTATTGTAGTATTGAGGTTCGCAAATCTCGCATGTAGGGCTAGACATCAGTGCGTGCAGGAGTTGGATTAGACACGCTGCAACAGTGATTAGAGCACGATGGCTCATTTGCGCCTAAAATAAAGGGCTACAAAGTTATAAGTTTTATTCGTTTCGCGCTTCCTGTGCAGAACGTTTTTATCTTTTCCAAAACAATTTGCTTTCTTTGTCTAGTCAAAATACACTCCAATAACAGAAGTATACGACATGTTGCGGATAGTGCAGTAGAAAAAAATGCTCTGATCTCAAGTTCTACAGCCTCAAAATGTGGGTCCTTCTCACGAGTATATGTCAATTGGTACTGACAATCACACGTGTAGCACTTGATATGCATCTTTTTTTCTGTGAGCCTTTCTGACATCGACAAGAACATGCCGATAGTAACGTACCATGCAGTATGCACCGATGAATATGTGGTGCGTATAGACGAGAGCATACCCGTTAAAAATAAAGAGTGGAAACTACCATATTGCTTTTTATGGCCGGCCTTACTGGAATACAGTCTGGGGAAATAATGAAAGCTGAGTTTTAAATATGTAAGTAGGCAGCTTTCAAGCTAAAAAAAGGGGCCACTGACAAGTTCAAAAAAATACCACCAGCTGCTGTCACCTTTATATTATCCGCCCTGCGGTCCTGCTGAATTATTCACTACCAAAAAAAGCGAACTCACTTCTTTCAGAATACAGGTTGCTCAAGGGCAACAATTTCCATGCTCTCTTTGCATAGCTAAGCAAAAAAAAATTGCACTGAATTTATTTCATGCTTACCTCAGTGAATCTACTCTCTTTTTTTATAGTTTTCCCGTCGCGAATATGTCCTCAGGCGTATCGTTTCTGTTAGCCTGCATATTGCGTGCTGTTGATTCAGCGAGAATAAATTCGCGTCATACCCTGACAACCAATAGGATGCGTGTAATGAGGTTTCGCCACGGTTGCGAAATGTCATGCTCTCAACGTCCACCCGATGTGTTCTAGTGCTAAGCAAATCAATTCGCGGGCAGATCGATTTTGCCCAGCATGTCATGCCATCCGAAGTTCCACAAGAAGCCTATTGTAAGTCTTATTTCGCCACACATTCCATGAGCTGTACAGGAATCGCTTTTCAGTGACAATGCAGACACAGTCGCGGTAGTTTCTTCGTGGACGTTTCACGTATTCGTGTAAAGCATGTACTCGTCAAATCAAATATCCGAAGCTAGATAAAAGACACATTTTAAGGCGAAGACTTTAAAGGACTCATCGAACCTGACAATCGACCCTTGGAATTCGTGGTCAGCTTTCCGTCATATTGAAGAGGACGCCGTATGAAAGGCAACAGGTTTCAAGAACGAAAGAAAATGACATGATGTTTGAAAGTGCCGATGCCTTGCTCTTTAGAAAACATTATACGCACCGTATTCAGCGTAAGACTAGTAGAATAAAGTTAAGCTTGGGACACAGTGCTGTCGACGAGCAATGAAGTATTGTCATTACGACAGAAATGGATCGAAAAATAATTGTGTAAGCAAAGCTAGAACTAATGCTACTGTCCTTCCTGATTAATACGCATACGATGCCTTAAAAGCGCCCTGCCGCGGTGGTCTAGTGGCTAAGGTATTCGGCTGCTCACCCGCAGGCCCGCGGGTTCAAATCCCGGCTGCGGCGGCTGCATTTCCGATGGAGGCGGAAATGTTGTAGGCCCGTGTGCTCAGATTTGGGTGCACGTTAAAGAACCCCAGGTGGTGGAAATTTCTGGAGCCCTCCACTATGGCGTCTCTCATAGTCATATGGTGGTTTTGGGACGTTAAACGCCACTATCAATCAATGCCTTAAAAGCGAATACACTTTCCGTATACAACTTTCTTTTGTACATGACTTCGCAATTTCCAGAAAGAATGTTGTGGCTTTCAAGCTTAGGGCGCTGATAGCGAGAGTTCAGATAAAAGTTTGAAATTATCGCCTCGTGAGAAAATTGCAAGGACATGTACCGATGTAGCAGTTAACTACTGCGAACATTAGGGCTAACAGTTGTTCCAGCGAAGCGGCAAACGAAGGTGCCGCTTCACTGCGATCTGCACCCGATATGGGTGCAGGTCGCAGGAGGAGCCTGCGTCCGTGCACGCTATTCCAAAAGTTACGTTAATTCCTTGCGGCACGTTGTCCGGCGTCACAGGACAGCACGCCACATTTATACGCATTACTGATGCACCATTAGGCGAAATGCAGTGGCCTCTTTTTACTCGCTGAGCAGCAACCAAACGTGAAACCTCGTTCCTGGCAGCGCCCGCTCAACTTCTCTATAGCCCTTAAAAGCGGTGGCTGCACTTAGTGAAGGCCATCGCAGTTGTCGAGCTTTCGCAAAAGCCAGCACTGATTGAACGAGAGGCATCATTAAGAGCAACAGAGAAAAAGAACGTTGTGCTGTCACAGGACATTACCATTCCCTGCTGAAGTAAATGATATAGCGGATTAAGTGGTAGGACGAAGAACGTGCTTGTTTCTGGCGACGCGTAAACGTATTTACTTCCCCCGTTACGATCAGATGAGTTCAAAAAATAAAAAAGCTGCAATAAATTATGAAAAGAGTGGAGGAAAAATTGAGCTAACGAACGAATTAAGCCTAGTGTGAACGAATGATACCCCGCCGTTTTCGCCAGTCCCACGGTTTCCACATTACTTTATTCATATCAAACAGGAAAAAACTTCCAAAGTTTTTAAAATATTTAAAATAAAGGAGAACAATATCGCATTTTATTAATCGAGTTGGTTGGGCTAGACAATAAAAGTGGGCTAGTTTATGAAAGCTCAACACTTGCAAATTATGCGTAAAAAATTATTCCTTGCATGAACATATCCTTCGACGTTGGCATCAACGAAGACAGATTTTTTCTATAAGGAGTTTAGAACTGATTCAAAGTTTATAGAACAGCAGCAGGCCCTTTAGCAAAAAATAAATTAAAGAGTAAAGAAGTTTCAAAGAGCTCATCCCTGGCCACCCACGGTAAGTTATTTTTTACAAGACGATTTTATGCTTGCACAAATCCACTTGCGTACCTCACTAGGAATGATGACATATAAGAAATAATAAACATATAAATCGTGTTAATAAGCGTGGAATGCTTGTTAAGATCAATTATTGGAGGACCTTATTGAGACGACTCCCTCTTGATTGAATACCATCGACTGGATGAACCTTGTAATAAATGCTGGGTTTTGTTGTACGGGCACCAGTTTTCCTCACAACCTTTAATCAGTATATCTAAAGAGACAGTAATTATCACTGTCCACCATCTAATCAACTAAGACTAAATGATGATTTTTTAAAAGCTGCCGCATGCAGTTACGTCTGTTTGGAAGAATCGAAGCAGTCGAATTTTACACATATCTATTTACAATAATTTTAGCATGCATGTGATACGAGATGTCTCGCTGCAAAGTGTAATTGCGGCTTGCTTAAGCATGCAAGGTGATGAGGACTGTCGCAATATTGCTTCCTGATGTGACGAGCAGTCATTGCTTGCTATCGCCAGCCAGAGATAAAAGGGCCACTATTATCTTCGGATATGTCATCGATCAGTTTTCACGCTAAAGTTAATGCCACACGCGACCACCGTAGCACCTCAAAGATGAGCTTTGCGCCAGTGCTCACTGTCTTGCAGGTGTAATCAAGAAAGTTACCAATAAACTTTTCAGCGAGATATATTGAAGCAAAAATATATTGCCACCTAGAGTTGTGAGCCGGCAAGCCCTAGCGAGCCGAAAAGGGCAAGGAGAACGAAGAAGAAGTGTGGTTAGCTCGTTTCGAAGATACACGCTCGTGTCTTTCTGCCCCCGCTGTTCCTGTTCCTTCTCTACGGCTCTTGGTACGTGACAAACTGGTGGAAGTGCTGGGTAATCTATGCACCGTACCCCTCCACATACCAGGAACACAAGCGTCGTACCGGTGGTCACTCCTGTGCACCGCGCCAGCAGAAGGATCCGAGGCCAATCCCCCGAGTGTGGACTGCTCGCAAACAACATGGCAGCTCCAACCAGCCATGCCGACACCAACCCAACCGGTACGAACGGCACAACGCCGCTCCATTGCACCTTACTCACACCGCGAACGCCAAATCCTTTTCATGGCACTGCACTTGAGGATGTGGAAGATTGACTTGTCCATTACGAGTTCGTTGCCGTGCACAACCAGTGGGACGACGCAGACAAACTGCGGCACGTCTATTTCAGTCTTTTGGACGGCGCACGTGTCTGGTACGAGAACCGGGCAGGTATTCTTACATCATGGGAAGACTTCAAACGCCGACTTCTTGCGACATATGCAAGCCCTGACCGTCAGGAGAGAGCTGAGCGCGATCTGCAGTCCCGCATACAACTACCAAATGAAGGGGTTGCGATGTATGTCGAGGAAATGACGCGCCTCTTCCACCGAGCTGACCACGGCATGCCAGAAGAAAAGAAGGTACGGTACCTCATGCGCGGGGTCAAAGAGGAACTTTTCGGTGGGCTTGCACGCAGTCCACCCTAGACTGTGTCAGAATTTCTTACGGAAGCTGCCACCATCGAAAGCACCCTTAGGCACCGGGCCCCGTCATACGAGCGGCACGTCAATGCTTCAACTACGGACTACTTTGGAGCTTTCGGTGGCCAAATGGATTTTTTCCGAGAGCTCATACGTTCAGTCATCCGCGAAGAACTCCAGAAGCTGTCAGTGCCCTCGCAGCCCCCTACGTCTTCGTTCTCCAGCGTTTGTCCGAGATGAAGTCCAGCATGCTTTAAGAGAACCATCTTGCATGCGGGATTATCAACCACCCGGTGACTTCCCCCGCATGTCGTATGCTCAAGCTTTGCGGCAACCTGTAACACCCGCAATCCCGCATCCCACCGTGGCCCCAGCCATGCTGCAGACGGTCCAAGCGGCGCCATATTACAGCGCACCTCGCCCGATCCCGCGAAAATCAGACGTCTGGCGTGCGCCTGATCGACGTCCTCTCTGCTTCCACTGTGGCGAAGCTGGGCATCTTTACCGACACTGTTCTTACCGGCAACTTGACTACGCGGATTTTCAACGAACTCACCACCACCAAGGTTCGGTCAGCGGCCCCCTGATATTGAGAGTATGTGGCTCAACAGCGCGGAACTTCGTCATCCTTTCACCAGTCACGCTCCCCGTCGCCGCGGCGATTTTCTCCTAATCGCCGCACCTATTCGAGCGTGGCGCAGGGTCGGTCCCCCGGTCCGCGCCGGGAAAACTAACCACAGCGACCTTCGGGGGCGAGGCCGCTCATGCTGGACAAGCTCAAGGCCTCCTACCGACGCTTCCGCAAACTGAAGATTCCCCGACGACGCCGACACCAGCTGGTTCCGAAAAGGTTTCATTAGATATTCCAGTGCTGCTCGACGGTCGCAAAGTCACTGCTTTAGTTGACACGGGTGCGGATTTTTCTATAATAAGTGAAAAACAGGCTGCTCTTCTAAATAAAGTGACGATGCCTTGGAACCTCAAGCCAATTTGTACTGCTGGCGGGCACATCGTCATGCCACTCGGCGTTTGCACAGCACGAATACAGATTCGTGGTTCAACCTTTGTTATCAGTTTGAGCGTTCTCCGTCAGTGTTCTCGAGACCTGATCATTGGCATGGACTTCCTGAGGGAGCACGGTGCTATCATCGACATTCGACAACGCCTCGTCACGTTCTCAACAAAAGCGCCACACCAGAGTATAATCCCGACCACGATCGAGTATGTCTGCGGGTAATTGATGATGCTGTGACGATACCACCGCGCTCAAGTGTTATGGTTCAAGTGGCTGGTAACAAATCAGCACACGGTGAAATGGTGGCGGAGAGCAATCAATCCCTGCTCTTTTCCCAAAGTGTCTGCGTAGCACGAAGCCTAGTAGACCTTCAGGATGGCCATTGCGAGGTACTTGTTACGAACTTCAGCTACGAGCGCCGACACCTTTCCCTGGTACTGTCATCGCCTATGCCTACCCAGTAACTAATGTGACTGAGTGTTTTGCTTCCAAGGCAACCGATAATACCGAAGCACCTCTTCGGGGCGTCGACATAAATCCAGCGCTTTCTGACGAAAACAAACGAAGGCTTAACGACCTGTTGATAGAATTCCACGCCTGTTTTGCACGTTCATCGAGAATCCGCCAAACATCGATTACCAAACACCGTATTATCACCTACGGCGACGCGCACTCTATACGGCAACAGCCTTACCGCGTTTCACCAACCGAACGACGCGCGATTCAAAAGCAAGTGAAGGAAATGCTTCAAGACGGTGTAATACAGCCATCAAGTAGCCCTTGGTCATCGCCAGTGGTCCTTGTAAAGAAGAAGGATGGTACACTTCGCTTTTGTGTCGATTATAGGAAGCTGAATAACGTCACAAAGAAAGACGTGTACCCGTTGCCTCGAGTGGACGATTCTCTTGACAGGCTGAGGCGAGCAAAGTACTTTTCCTCCATCGACCTCAAAAGTGGTTATTGGCAAATTGAAGTCGATGAACGTGACCGCGAAAAAAACGGCTTTCGTAACTCCTGACGGCCTGTATGAGTTCCGAGTGCTCCCATTCGGCCTCTGTTCCGCTCCGGCCACATTCCAACGAATGATGGATACCGTTCTCGCTGACCTCAAGTGGAAAAGTTGCCTCGTCTATCTAGATGATGTCGTTGTCTTTTCAAAAACGTTTGACGAGCACCTTCATCGCCTTCGGAGTGTTTTTGAAGTCATACGATCCGCTGACCTTACCCTCAAGCCAGAGAAGTGCCATTTCGGCTACAATGAACTGAAGTTCCTCGGTCACGTTGTGAGCGCTGCAGGCGTTCGGCCCGATCCCAAGAAGACTGCCGCTGTGGCCTCTTTTCCAGCTCCGACAGACAAAAAAAGTCTTCGGCGATTTCTGGGGCTCTGCGCCTACTATCGCCGTTTTATTGAAAACTTCTCTAAGGTTGCGGAGCCTCTCATCAGACTTACGCGTGACGACACCCCATTTCAGTGGACTGACGAACAAGCGACTGCCTTTGCGGAACTGCAACATCGATTGTGTTCCCCTCCTTTACTCGGTCATTTCGATGAGGACGCTGCCACAGAGGTGCGCACTGACGCAAGCAACATTGGTCTCGGAGCTATCCTGCTGCAAACACAAGATGGGATTGAACGTGTGATTGCCTACGCGAGCCGCACTCTGTCACGTGCCGAAACGAACTATTCAACGTCAGAGAAGGAATGTCTCGCCGTAGTATGGGCGATTACAAAGTTCAGGCCTTATCTATATGGGCGCCCATTCAAAGTTGTGAGTGATCACCACGGTTTATGTTGGTTGGCTACCCTCCGAGACCCCTCTGGGCGATTAGCACGATGGAGTCTGCGACTTCAGGAGTTCGATATCACCATTGTATACAAGTCGGGTAGAAAGCATGAAGACGCCGACACGCTATCACGAGCACCTCTGGAGTCCGACCATACAGCTGTAGAAGACGACAGCACCTTCCTGGGGACTCTAAGTGGGGCGGACCTCCTCAGTAAGCAACGAGCAGACCCCGAGTTAAGACCCATCATCGATCATTTAGAAGGCAGCACCGCGTCTGTTCCTCGTCCCCTTTCCCGTACGTTGCCGTCATTTTGCTTACGACACGACATATTATACAAGAAAAACACTGGTGTTGGCAGCAGATCTTATCTTCTAGTCGTCCCTCATGACCTTCGTGATGACATCCTATTAGCCTGCCACGATGAGCCGACATCCGGCCACCTGGGATACTCACGGACACTCGACCGGGTTCGAAAGCTATATTTCTGGCCAAAACTCGCAGCTTGTGTCAAACGCTACGTGAAAGGATGCCGCGAATGTCAGCGTCGCAAGTCACCACCTGTGAAGCCTGCAGGCCTCTTACAACCCATCGATCCACCGCGTACGCCGTTTGACCAAGTTGGGATGGACCTTCTTGGACCGTTTCCTATGTCTCACTCCGGAAACAAGTGGATCATCGTCGCAACTGATTACTTGACGCGTTATGCTGAAACGAAGCCATTGCCACGCGGTACAGCATCTGAAGTCGCCCAGTTTTTCATGCACCACATTGTGCTTCGTCACGGTGCCCCGTCATTCATCATCACTGACCGAGGGACAGCGTTTACGGCAAAACTGTTGGACGGCATCTTCAAGCTCAGTTACACGACCCACCGCAAGACAACCGCATACCACCCCCAGAGTAACGGCTTAACAGAAAGGCTGAACAAAACGCTGGCGGACATGATTTCTATGTACGTGGATGTGCAGCATAAAACGTGGGACGAAATCCTGCCATACGTAACGTTTGCGTACAACACCGCAACCCAGGAAACGACAAGGTTCGCACCCTTCCGCCTCGTTTACGGTAGAGACGTGCAAACCATGCTAGACGCTATGATTCCTTGTGACATCGACCAGCACGAGCTACCAACTCCCGATGTCGACGATTACATTCAGCGTGCAGAGGAAGCACGTCAATTAGCTCGCGTGCACATAAGATCGCAGCAATGTGAAGACGCCCGAAGGTACAATATCCACCACCGACAAGTCTCCTACCAACCTGGCGACCAAGTGTGGGTTTGGACTCCTGTTAGACGGCGAGGTCTGAGCGAAAAACTCCTGAGCAAGTACTTCGGACCCTACAAAGTATTACGGCGGTTGAACGAGGTCAATTATGAAGTTATTCCAGACGGAGGCTCGGCAACGACACAGCGCCGCTCACCACGAACAGAGATTGTGCATGTCGTCCGCCTAAAACCTTATATTACGCGGTGATACTCGTCCTATTATGCCCAGGCAGCAAACATTTTCGTTTTTTTTACATTGCCCGTTGGGTCTCAAACGAACTGTGAACTCTGTTAATGGTTTTTTTTCTCTTATGACCAACCTCAGACAATTTTTTTTTTTGCACTTGCATATGCCCTGTGCACTATAGCTACCGTTTCTCTTTTTTTTCCCCTTACTGACCCTGCTGTCCCCTTGTGTATGAGCATCGGGTCGATGCTCTAATGGGAGGGGGAATAATGCCACCTAGAGTTGTGAGCCGGCAAGCCCTAGCGAGCCGAAAAGGGCAAGGAGAACGAAGAAGAAGTGCGGTTAGCTCGTTTCGAAGATACACGCTCGTGTCTTTCTGCCCCGCTGTTCCTGTTCCTTCTCTACGGCTCTTGGTACGTGACAATATTAGAACTCTTGCAAGTGAGATTGTGTATAAGCGTGAGTGCCTCCAACTTTTTCAATACAAACGCGCCCACTATAGCGGCATTCGCTGAAAACTTCATCATTTGATCTTTGTTGATCGAGAGGCTGAAAGCAATAATTATTGTCGGAATTAGTATTTTCCTGGACAAATATTTCACTAGCAAGAGTTGGTTTTCACGTACCTCAATGTTCTGAATGATTAGAAAATTCTAAAGCAGCCTAATTTTGAACAACCTGCATTTGCTCCAGCCAAATAACTTATGTAGGCAGCGTATAAAGAGGGGTGACGCGTTAAAAAAGAACAGCTGTTTTTTCATCATTCCGGCATTTTAGCGTCCGAATGGTCATCATCAGTGGTCTTCTCCAACTAAGTGAGCGCCTCTGCAGCAAAAACTCCATCGCAGCAAACCACTTAGCTCACGTTCCTCTATCATTTTCTCTCACTACTATCCTCCTGCCAGCTCCGAGCTTCTTTACCATTTTATTTTTTTAAAAGCTTGATGGGTTCCGCAAACAGAGCGCGATGTGCGTGATCTGGCAGCGCGGGCCCGTCAGTTGAAAGAATACAAAACTAAAGAAGCGCAGAAAGTGTGTGCGCTTCGATGATGTGGTTCGGGAGCCCCTGCAGTAGTACGGAGAGAAGAATTAAAATAGCAGGAGAAAGAGAGAGAGAAACAAAAGAGGCAGTCAAGCTAACGAGTAGCACGGTTCATTCCACCCGAGCGACACTTAGCTCACACGCATACGCTGCCGGGGACCTCCCGTCGCTGTTACGGGCAGCAGCACGGGACCCGCTCACGACATTGTCACGCTGCACGCAGCACCGGGCCAGTCGATATGTGCTCTGCCACTGGCCGGTACGACGGGCTCCCGAGAGCGTATATCGCACGACAAATAGGCCAACGGGGACCAATGGGCGCTTATCGCGAAACGCCGTTCTTACTTTCGTTAACGCGTTGTTCTGCGCTTCCTCTGTGTGTCACGTAGTGTCAGTTTTACGTTTTTTGGAAAACAGGAGGGGGGGGGGGGGAGCTGCGCTGGTCCAGTTTGGTAATGACGTCCGCTCGGGTCATGAGTGCCCCGAGCGAGTAAGTGCCAGTCAGGAAAGCAATTAAAACAACTAGAAGCGTCACATGACGCATACAATGGGTGCCTCAGCCGTCACGTACCAAGTTTATTTCTCGTGAATGAGTATAAATGAATTTTGTTAAAAGCCTTTTATGGAAACTTTCCGGGTTTCTGTTTACCATTGGGCATCAATTATTACTGAAAGTACTAATTTGGAGTTGTAAGTGTCGAGATCCTAATCAGGGGTTTGTGAAGCATAGCAAGACTTCAAAATGAACATTTCTGGCTACTTTTCTTTTTCTGGCGAAAAGAAAAAGCCTGAGAAGCCCCGCCGCGGTGGTCTAGTGGATAAGTTACTCGGCAGCTGACCCGCAGGTCACGGGATTGAATCCTGGCTGCGGCGGCTGCATTCCCGATGAAGGCGGAAATGTTGTAGGCCCGTGTGCTCACATTTGAGTGCATGTTAAAGAACCCCAGGTGGTCAAAATTTCCAGAGTCCTCCACTACGGCGTCTCTCATAATCACATGGCGGTTTTGGGACGTTAAATACCACATATCAATCAAGTCAAAAGCCTGAGAACTATGACAAATACCGCTTGACTATGAACCTGAACGCACATAATAACAGCGTCAACAAGCAGCTCGAAAAAAAGGAAAGCAACCAGGTACAAGACACCAGCACAGCGCACATCAAATTTCCTGTCTGGCTTCGGGGGACAGCAAGAAACTGGTGACCTAAGAAATAAAATGGAAAGAACGGACAATTCACCAATTCGGCACGCTCGTCTTCGGAAGCACGTCCTTTCAACAGCATGCCACAGAGATCAGTCACTTTGAAGTACAATGGTAACGCCTGCCTTGTGTTCAGCGCCATCGACATCCATGGCCGTCATCCGATATTTCTCGCTGTTGAGTATCGTGTCAAGTCTTATAGCTTTAGTATAATTGTAATATGTAGTGTTCGGTGTCAAACAAGCGCAAGCGCACAGAACGTGTTCAGTGGGCCCCGCAAAACTCCATGTAAATATGTGAGCCTTTCTATACGAAAAGAATGTCTTCGTTAATGTAACTCTATCTTCTTAAGGCGTCATATTAACATTGCATGGCAAAAAAAAAGTCGTGATCGTAGTTGCAGTTTTAAACAAACAGCGCGCGTCGGCTGCTGACCCGCAGGTCACGGGTTCGAATTCCGGCTGCGGCGGCTGCATTTTCGATCGAGGTGGAAATGTTGTAGGCCCGTGTGCTCAGATTTGGGTGCACGTTAAAGAACCCCAGGTGGTCGAAATTTCCGGAGTCCTCCACTACGGCATCTCTCATAATCATATGATGGTTTTGGGACGTCAAACTCAACATATCAAGCAATCAATCAAATAATCAATCAATCAATTAATCAATCAAACAACAAGCAGCGCGAGACCAAGCTCGCTGCCTCCCGTCAAACTTGCTTTCGATTGACTAACAAAAAAAACTTCTTTATTGAGAGTTTATTCTTTCGTGTTGAGAACCTATAAACAGATGGTGACAACCTAATTTAATTTCCTAAATTAGGACTTAAACAGAAACTGCCGAGAATTCTTGGTCACCCTAACACATCAGACTCACTTGGCCAAGATTTCTCGAAAGACGCCTCCATCACAAAACGCATGGGGTTATGAAAAGTTTAATTTAGCAGTAATATAGACGTCAGATGGGCTTCTCTGTTGATAGATATCTTGTTAGTAGTAAATACTGCAAGGGTTCTTCAGTAGATAGTCACTGATTGTACTGAGGAAAAAAGGGTTTATTTGCATTTTACATGCTACACGGGGATATATAAGTAAACTTCTAAACAATAAAAGGCTGTAAAATTTATACAAATAGCACACGCACGTTGAAGTACATTCAATGGTCATGTGATTATGCAGTAATGATTGCATTGTGTGTTTTAAGGCGTTCTTACAACAAGACACATATAATACGGTGCTACTTGCGTTGCGAAGAGGGATGTTCTTTCTTCAACTGCCGTATCATTGTTAGAGCAGCAGTTTAAAATTTAGGAACATTAACCCTTGGTCGGTAGAAAGGTGGAATGCAGCTTTTTCATCTTTGTTTATTTTGGAAGTCAGGAACTTACGCTTCTGAGTGGCAGTAGACATGAATAAAAAGAGAGCGGGTTAACTTTTCAACACCATACAAACCGTGATCACACCATATAAAAAATATGGAGCAACGGAACCTGTGCGGCCTCTTTGAGGTCAACCAAAAAAATAATTACGGCTACCCGAAACTCGTACGACATGGTTAATTGCCTGAGCGTTGAAAACCGCGGGACATTCGCCTAATCACACAAGCCATATCGGATCGGGAACACGAAGAGCGAGACCAGAAGCCCAAATTCAATGAGAAAACGAGACTAAACAAAGAGGAACGTTTAATATAATATGAAAGAAACGAACTACGGCCCGTTTCGTGCTCGGCTGCGCAGGGTTTTTCGGTGAGCTCTCACATCCAGCATGCCGGCGAAGTGCCCTGCTCTGTTCACCTTCAACCAATCCGCGCGAGCGGCAACAATAATTACAGCGTTGGTAATTAAGCCACTGTGCGCCATCCTTTCAGGGTGTGTTTCTTTCTTTTCTCTCTCTCTTTCTCTCTCTCTCTCAATGCAAACTGTGTTTTGTTTCGTTTCTTGGACCTCCACGGCGGAGTCATTACCGTTACGACCAATTACGAACGCTGTTATCTGCAGCCTTCATTAGTGCTGCGAGCGCCGCCTCATTCCACAAGCACAAGGATGTACCTTCTTGCTGCTGCTACTACTACTGCTCCAGGGTACACCTACGCCCCTTTCTCACACATCAATTATGATTATTCCTCAGTCGTTATTTCCGCTTATCTGTATGAGAATTCGCCTATACGCGGTAGTTCAGCAACGCGGCAGATGAAAGTTAGGTGCCATTGACCACCGGAGCATGAACGATAAGAACAGGTGGCCTACCTCCTGAGTCCCTGCCGTAGATTAGGCGCGGTACAAGCTCCTCCATTCCCGGGAGTGATTTTGAATAAACAAAAAATAGGCTCTCCAGAGAGGAGCTAGGCATTCGTGTAAGTTCTCGTATGCTCCGGGGGTCTCCGAGCACTTCATGAAGCTCCCGAACCCACTGCGGTCCCATAAATAACGTTTCTCAACTAATGAGAACGCCTTATTTAAAACCAACTACGAGCACTCTGTGTGTGTTTTAGGTGGAGCAGCGTCGACACACTTACGGGAATCCCGCGATAGTTCTAATGCGGTGGTACGAGTTTTAATTGGGGATTTACGAAGCGAAATTTCTCAGAAGCCGCGTTTCTGGCTGATTAGTCCTTAGTGACGCACCCTTCTTGCTTTCGTGATGGAGAAATTTGCTGACGCTGATTCGCATGCCAGCAAATAGGATGCAGATAAATGCGGTGTGGTTGTGTAAGAGACATGGCGTAAGTTTGCGTATGTTATAGTGTGCGAGGTGATAATGTTAGCAGTCTTTAGACATTTGTGCATTATTTCTGTTGTAAGAAAACTACGAGAAAAGAAAGGTAAGACAATTGATCATGCTTTCTTCAGCTTGCTACCGTGCAGAGTGAAAAATGAATGTGAAGATGAAGATAAGAAGAATGAGACTTTTGGGCATTTTAACATACTTAGTTTAGCTGCCTGCTCTAGAGTATTACTACGTTTGATGAAAAGTGAAAAATAGAAAGAGAGAGAAAGATGTGGGGAACGCCAGCAGGCCAATCAAAATAAATGCCCTTTTTTTGGCATCCTGTATTAGCAAAATGAAAAAAAAATAAATGAAGAAAGATGGAAAAAAACTGCGCAGAAAAAGATCAGGCAAGCAAGACAATAAAATAAAAGAGAAATTCAGAAACGGGAGAACTAGAGCCACTTTAATGGGCCGCTCTCGTCTAGAAACTTCAGCTGTGACTATGCCGCCTTATAGAGCGATGACAGGTTAGGCTGGCATTTTTGTTGTATAGATAAATTATGATGCACTTAGGAGTGCAGAATAATCGCGAAAAAAGAAACCTCGCCTCACTTTCTGGCGTCAACACAACAATTGCGACGAAAGACACTGCAATTAAAATAATTTCGTTGCCCACACACCAAGAAAACTTAGGGCATTGCGAGCCGCAGACACCGATACGTATTGCGCGACATCATTGCCATTATCGTGAGACGCCTCTCGGCGGACAAAAGAAGCTCATTACCCACTTTGTGATGTCGGGCCAGTAAGAATTCGAAGTGGTGCTCCGACACTCTGGTAGGGTTTTTTTTCAATCCTAGACAAAACGTCTCCTCGGCAGCCAAGTAAAATGAAAAAAAGATAAAAAAACGTTAAAAGTGGGGGCAATAGCAATCATGGCTTGGTCCGCCGGCACAGCGACACATCAGAATTCAGCGAAGCGCACAGTCAGCCGTCTTTTTTCTTAGGCCTCCTTCTCGCTGCGTTGCCTACTCTACAACCAGCCTGTCTCTCAGCGTCGTCTTCCTCCACCCTTCTGAAATAATTCAAGCAGGGAGACGCGCCGGCACAATCGAAATGGCCGCACTCCGTATATATACCGGAGGCCGGCCGAAAAGAATCTGGGTCCATCCAGGCCTGCTTGTCCGAGCTACGGGGAAAAAGAATTGGCCATTCTCTACGTGAGAAGGGAGGTAGAGGCGGGCTAGTAGGTAGAGAGGCAGCCGCGCTGCGCTGCCGTACAGAAGTGGCTCACGACCACTGTGTTCTCCAAGCTCTCCCAAGACAGCTGCAGAGTCAGACAGGGAAGCATGATTTCTCTGCCGTCGGCAGCGTCGTGCCTTGCCCATCTGCACCCAACTCGGCAGTAGCTTTTCCGATCGCACTCCAGCAGGCTGTCGGCCATTCCGAGAATGGCCCACTTTATCCGTTATAGCGGGAGCCCCCCTTGACGTTCGACGCACCAGTGGCTGGGACGCCTTTGTACAAGGCCGTTTCTTGCTGGTATCGATGTTCTTCACTTTCACGTTCTCGGTGCCCCTCCCCCCACCCTTTTTTTTATGTCACCACTGTTACTCACTTCTTCAGCAATGAAGCTCTCTCCATTGTTCTCCTCTTCTTATTTTTTTCACTGCTGGAATATGTAGGAGCAGTTTGTCGGATCGTGCCCGCCCACAAATGACCCACACTGCATTAGAAGTTGTGTTCAGATGTCCAGCGATGCAACTAGAGTGCTCCACCTGATGTATTTGGGTGACACTGTTTATGTCTCTCTATTTGAGTGCACGATATTGTGGCTGGTGGAGAAAAAAAAACTACCTCTTGGAGGGCATATTCTAGAAAACGCAGATAACATAAATTTGACTCAGATAAAAAATGAGAAGTATGTAAAAGTGACCGAATGGAGCACTTAGCAGACAATTATAATATTTATATTGTTCAAATCATAAGAGTACATGATAATTCACGAAAAAAAATGCAAGTGCATTGGGCTTTACACTTGTTGCTTCGTTAGCTCGGTAATGATGCCTGCGTATATTTACTCAACGTTCTGCTCAGTTACACAAAGAAAGAAAACAAGAAAGAAAGAAAGAAAGAAATAAAGAAAGAAAGAAGAACAAAAGAAAGAAAGTTTCACCTAGGCTGAGTATTGCATATGCTTTACCTCAACAACTAGGTGTCTAGCAGGCAAAGCACGCTTTACAGGTGAAATGCTTCAGCCAGAAGCGTTGGTGGTCCGCTGAAAAAAAAATTAATTCTTAACAATTGACGTCCAATAAAGTATTTTCTCTCTCTCTCTCTCTCTCTCTCTGAACAATTGATTACTATATTGACAATGATCCTAAACAAACCAAAAATGAGAAGAAGAAAATACCTCAGTAAAAAAATAAATATTTTCTATGGATATATCTTGTTGGTTCAGCCAGCACAGTTTGGGGTAAAGCTCTATCTAAAACCGCCAAGTCTGACAGCAAATCATGCTTTACAAGCCAAATCGGTGGAAACTAGTGGCAGCTTCTAATAATTACGATAATGTCTGAGGTTTGGATTGATATATAAGGTTGAACGTCCGAAAACAATCATACGATTAAAGAGACGCCGCAGCCCCGCCGTGGTGGTCTAGTGGCTAAGGCACTCGGCTGCTGACCCGCAGGGCGCGGGGTTCCAATCCCGGCTGCGGCGGCTGCATTTCCGATGGAGGCGAAATGTTGTAGGCCCGTGTGCTCAGATTGGGTGCACGTTAAAGAACCCCAGGTGGTCTAAATTTCCGGAGCCCTCCAACTACGGCGTCTCTCATAATCATATAGTGGTTTTGGGACGTTTAAACCCCACATATCAATTCAAGAGACGCCGCCGCAGTGGAGGGCTCCGAAAATTTCGACTCCCTGTGGGTTCTTTAACGTGCACCCTAATCTGAGCACACAAGTCTAGAAGCATTTTCACCCATTATCGAAAATGCAGGCACCGCAGCCGGGGAAAATGCAGGCACCGCAGTTCGCAGCCTGACCCACGACCTGCGGGTCAGGAGCCAGGTATCTTATCCACTAAATGCCTGTTGTTTTGCTTCCCGAGAGCACCATATTACTATGAGAGATGACGGTAGGGGATGCTCCGGAAATTTAGACTATCTGGTTTTTTAACGTGAACTAACGTCGTTAAATACTTGTGCCTATGTAATTTTGCCTCCATCAAGAAAGTAACCGCCGACGCCGGGATCTAACCCACTACCTTTAGGTCAGTAAGCGAACCCCAATAAATCCTTCTCCAGAACAATGAATGGCAGCTCTCAAAACTAAGTGCGCAGCATTTAATGTATCTATTGCTGTACCCGCTGTATATAAACCAAACGAATGATAATTTCTGGTCTAATATATCTGTTCATGTGAGAAATATTGCAAAACTGACCAGGATGTAACACTGCAATGCAAATGCGTGGGAATATATGAAACGCTTTTATTTTATTCGACCGAAGATGTCCATTGGCCCGCAAAACTGTCAACATCGTGAATGACTACGTGCCACAAACATCGCTACTCAGCACTGGTTCACGAAAAATGAAGACGTCAACAGTTCAAGAAGTGGCTGTGAAGAGACGGTGTTGACCGAAAAACTCCAAGTACATACAATGAGAGAATATTAGGGAGGCCATGGCGGCTATGGGAAGACCCCATAGCGAGGGAAACCCTACGCCAATGACGACTTGTTCGTGGATCCACTAGGTGTGCAACCGCTCGCATTCAACGAAAGTTTGTATCTCGGGAGTTCAGACATCCGTGTCGTGTCTTTGACTGTCCGTGATTTCACTCAAGCCTTCCTGCACTAAAGCTGAACGCAGAAACAAGCTAGCTAAGCTAGCTAAAGCCTAGCAGCTACCTAGAAGTAAACAAATTAGACTTGATGATTGTCTAGTTTTGCTGTTCATATGGGGAACGAATTAATGCAAGCTCCACCATTCTTCTATGAAATGAAAGCTATACCACAAATGTTTGAATAAGAGTTTTTCACACATATAAGCTGATGACATATTGTGTGCTGCATCTGTTATAATGATCGACTTTGTAGAAGCCGTAAGCTTTTAATGTCCCTTAAGGATGGAAAAAAACTTTATTGAAATGTAAGTCTATTTTATGGGCGTAGCCTTAGTGGAGGGACCCTACTGGCCTTAGCGATTCATTCAGCCTGATAGCTGAGCGCATGCTGGTCACTATAAACTTTCAGGCGTGACTTCTGCGACCTTGCTCCAGCTATATCGGTCTTTTTGTTAACTGTGATCCGTTGCGACAAGCACTGATGCGCGTTGAGAAAATTTTACGCTTCAATTGACAGATTAACATTTTCTGCATATAAACAGGCAACCTCGACAAAATTAAGGTTCACCCAGGTATAAACCAGAAAGGCCCCATGTTTTCAGTTATAAAGGAGAAAACTCAGAAACTAGCCACAGAAAGCATTTTCACTTTAATAATTACCAAGCATAAATACTACTTCATCTCTACAAGCCACTTCAATACCAGGATGACAAAGGTGGCGAAATACCAAGTTGACTCATGTGTACAAAAATCAGTGCAGAAACATTCTATTTTTCTTTGTACAGTCAATTCCGATCAAATCAGAAGGTTAAGCCACGTCACTTGTTCATACACAAAGAACAAGTAGCGTCCACAATGTTACATTATATCCTATAATGTTTCAGCTAATTTTCAATTCATATATTTAACATTGAATGAAAGCTGACCAGTAGCCTGAAGAAGACAAAGAAATCGTCGTAGTAATTGAGTCACTCTCATAGAAACACTTCGTATATTTATTGGCAAGCTCAAAGTACCATATGCTCAGTCCGTACACCTGGTGATGAATAGTCTACGTCTAGTACTTACAAACTTTTAGTAGGCCCTGCCCATTACTCGTCCTACCTACAGTGCAAGCGATGCGCCCGAGATCGTGTCTTTAGAACTATGCATCGAAGCAGTGATTTTTCTACATGCTTCTTTTTTATCTGCATATCCTTTGATACCGCATTCCCCTTTTCCCAGTGTAGGATATCAATATGCATGCGCGCCTTGTTGACCTTCCTGCCCTTCCTTGCTTTTCTTCTTCCTTTCTTCCTTCAAGCGATATTTTTTTCTCATATGCGTAACCACGTATACTGTAACGCCTTTATGTCCATTGATTATATGCAAATGCTTTCAGAAATGCTGGCATCGTGGTATACATACTCTGATCACTCGTCAAGGTTATGACTATCAGGCCAAGATAATTCGTGTAAACATGGTCTATTTGTCTTTATCATTGTGCCGTTTTCAGAGTTAGTTTCCGACGTATATGTACGATATAAACGAGCGCGTCTTGTAGGGATGGCGTAAAAGGTGCGGGCAGCGGAGCTCAGAACGTGTTTTGGAATGACGGAGTTTACACGGGTAACGAACAGAGGTCGCTGGCATGCATCAACATGTTTCCTGTGCTGCATCCCTAAGTGCAAGCTTCCCCTAAAGCGACCAAGATTCCTGGCACGTTTCCAGTCTTTACCGTTCTGTTATTCATGACAACGCGTAGGCATGCGGAGAATAAAGAGTGCCAAATGTGCCTACACTGGACACACGGTTGTGCTTGGACAACGCAGAATCCCAGAACATTGTTATGTCGTTTTTTTTTTGTTACGGTGCGCGACACGACTTGAACTTCCAGCGGTGAATTCGGATGATTAGACGATGTTACTTTTGCGTAAAGTGATGTGTCTACGCAAATTATTAAGGCGAAAGCCTTAGATGCTTGATCGAATGCAAGAATTGACCGTCGGCGAGTCGGCGTCAACATGAGTGATGCAGAAAGTCATTAGATGATGAAGTCACGACAAAACGCATCAGATAGTCAGATATCACGCACTTTGCAGCTTGACGGTCTCTACGTAGAATTATCCTGGGGGCGCAGGGTCCCCTTTGCTTCTTCTCTGAACCAAATTAAAGTTTTAATTATCATCATCGTTTACGACTTTGCCGTCAACATTGTGACGTCACACGGCGTGACGTCGTCGCATGACATCGTTGCTCGGTCAAAAGAGTTCTGATCACGGAACAGGGCAAAACCACGTTATCGACGGAAAGCATTCGGAAGCGGGCGAGAGAAGAAAAATGCATTCACTAAATGCAAAAAGATGTTGGCTTTCATCTTCGCGTAGTTTAAGGTGGAGGCATATTAGGTCTTGTCTGCTTTCAGTATTTGTTTATTCATTTTACCAATAGAACTTTTTACATAAAAAATTTTGAAAAACAAAACAACTGGTGTATATAACTGCCACTGGCTTGAAATTTGGCACACGTGACGGAGGAACTGAAAAGCAAAACTAGTTAAGGTCATTGTACTTCCGTTTAACGTGTTCGTCTATGTGGTGACACCTCATAATGATAATCAAAATTTTAACCTTTCAATAATTCTTCTGCATCCTGTCACTGAAATCATGCAAATTGGGTCATAGCTGGTCCAACAAATATATCAATATGCATATCAGGAAGGAATATTGAAAGCGCGGATACAACGAAGGCAACCGAGCTTTGACATATTTTATGTGGTGCGCATAAAGTCTTATTTTGATCAATCCTAATTGCTCGTACTGTTTATTTACTTTTATTGTGTCCTTTTATTTAAGCTATGGCCTTTGCTTCTTCATCGGTGAACTGTTCGCGCGCAAAATTTTACTTTTCGTGCCCATTTTCATTGTTTAGGCTGTTTTGTTTTGTTTAGGTTTTTGAAAAAAAACTTTTGCAGCATTGGGACGATGCTCTCTTTTTGTGGAAAAGGAATATTGCAACCTGCTTTTAGTGTCGTATGCAAAGACAAAGGCTAGGACCACTAAGGAAAAAGTGCACGCGTGACCCCACCCCAGCGAGCAAGCCCACCCGATGCGCTCGGTAAGAGCCCTGGTGCTCAAACCTCAATAAGCTTTCTCTGGACCTCTTGAACAACGAGACATTATGCATGTAAACAATTATATTGAGAACACTGGTACAGTAAAAAAAACAGGAGTGTTTTCTTTTGCCAGATCATTTCTCATCAGCGAGGGTTAGCTGTCCACGGCCATGGAGGACCTTTGGGTCAACCTAAAGAATTCGTAAACGTGGATGCACCAACTACATACAATGAAGTTACCCAGCATTTCGCTATGGATATGAGAAACTTTCCACCTCCACATAAGGAGCTAAATAGAGCGCAGGCGCTTACATTGCGATTACTTCAACGGAAGCGTATCACAAACCTCGCCTTTCTCCATAAGCTTTATCATGAGGTTTATTTAACTAACCGGCGTAGAAAATGTGGCGGTTTAGCCACCTTACATCACATGCTCTGGGAGTTCCCTTTGGTATGTGGCACTGATACAGCATCGTCCAGCATGTGGAACTCCTCTCTCCGGAGTCCGGACATAACATAAGAACTATGGGCTGTTTAGAGGCCCCACGATGCGGCGCCATGTCTTGGTCTTGCTGTCCCGTCGTGGAAGCGGCCCGCCGTGTGGCTGGGCGCACGCCTTCAGACTTTCCGAATAAAGTTTCCCCCAAACCAAACCAACCATTTCTCACCAGGCTCATAAATGCAGCAACGTTTGAAGCAGAGAATGGCCTGTGAGGAGTAGGCTTGGCTAAGTGCATGGCGACGTGAATTTACATATAAACTACAGCACACTGGAGTATCATGTAGTCAGAAGAATGGCAAGATAGCCCAAAACAGTATGAAATAAAATGTGAAGAAATTAATAAACTTGCTGGTGCATACTGAAGATTTTTTTTTCAGACGCTTTTGCCAGATGGTGTTTGCACTGTTGCTGCTCTGTAGATTCCACTTTGTGCCTCTCAAATAACGTTTATCTTTTTTGCTTTCTCTCACTCCTTTTAGAACCTCCATCAAAATTGATTGTAGTTGAAAGGGCGATACTTTAGTGTTGAAATTTATGCAAGTATAACCCGACGTTGTTTGCATATACAAATCGGATATGATCAGGGGTCCTATGGTATTCCACATCATTTTAGTTGTTTATGGTCGTTATAGGAATATGACATTATTATCCCGCATATGAGCACATGAATCTATACGGGGCAGATAACGTCTTAGCAAAAATACAATAGGATTCTGGCAGCCTCCATAAAAAAAATATCAGTCTGCATGTGAGGGTTCTTTTTTTCTCAAAACAAGATATGTTCTTCGAACGTCCTTTGGTATCTCGAATCAATATATATTTATTCGTAACTTACAAACTAACGATAACCTACTAGTAACGAGAACCCGCGTTCGGCTCGCTTTGAAATCAATTATTGCACTAGTAATAAGAAAAGCACAGAAAAAGTAAACCGTGTGAAGACCCTCAAAAACGCATTCAATACTTTTTAATTATACAAATTGAAAGCAACAAAAAATAGCAACGCTTACCGCGTTATAACATTCACAATATCTTTTTCAAAGATCAGCATGTAAACATAGGTAACCACTGTATAATTAAAGCTCATGTCATTTATGTGTTTCTTCACTATCTTAGTTACTGTAGACTTACGTAAACTTTACATAATAAGAATCGCGTTGTCCGCTAGTTCATGTGGCTGCCAAAGTTAGCAGTCAAGCTACACTCTAACGTACATCGGGGTAAATTTATTTCATAAATAAACAAACAAATAGTATTCTCTTCCTCATTCATTGCTGTAAGCTCTCTTTATTTTTTTTGCTGCTGCTGCTGCATGACAAAGACAGTACATTGTTATTCACAGTTTCTGTTATTAAGCCAGCCTCGTGAAGACTAATTTCTCAGAACTCACGTCACGTGAAACTCAAGCTGCATATGAAGTTTCGCCCGCGTTAAGAGCAGCAAATCTTCATTAGAAATGAACTTCACAAAACTTTTTAGAAGAATCAATACCAACTTCATTTCTTCCGCTAGCGATTAACTCAATTTTGTGGGACTTCAAGTGCGTTGTATTTGAGCAGACATTCTCCCAGTTTGAAGAGAAGGACAGCGCAAGACGAGAGGAAATGCTGGCGGAAATCTTTTCAAAAACTTGTGCGTAAGAAAAAAAACGCGATGCCTGATTATAAGCTTTGAACTTTTTATTAGTTACAAAAATTACATTTGCGGGAAGAACATACTAACATACAGAAAAAGAACATACGCTAGACCTAATAAACGTCAAAGTCACAGTACAACAAATATTGATACATTCGTCTCAGGGTTTAACTTATTTTCTTCTTTTTTTGCAAAGGGAAGAATCTCACTTTTCTGTTGTTGACAGCTACTTTGCATCACAGTTAAGAAAAAATAGTTTGTGAGTATTTAATCGCCTTATTGAAGGGGTTCCTAGGCATATGTGTGCGACATTGCTTATATTATGTTATCTACATAGCCGCATAAGCAAGTTTTGAAACATTGCCCCACCGCGGTGTTCTAGTGGCTAAGGTACTCGGCTGCTGACCCGCAGGTAGCGGGATCGAATCCTGGCTGTGGCGGCTGCATTTCCGATGGAGGCAGAAATGTTGTATGCCCGTGTGCTCAGATTTGGGTGCACGTTAAAGAACCACAGGTGGTCGAAATTTCCGGAGCCCTCCACTACGGCGTCTCTCATAATCTCATAGTGGTTTTGGGACGTTAAACCCCACATAACAAACAATAAATCAAGTTTTGAAACAGCAAACCGCTCAAGTCCGTCCTCTACTAATCGCTTTCGCCTTTTACTCTCTTTGAAACAGTGACATACTTTTTCTGTAAACGGATGAGATAGCCTCCCACTCAAAACCTCCTGAGCTATCTACGAAGAGATAGTGTCAAGAGAAAGGTCACAAACAAAGAATCCGTGTTCTGCTCTGAACGAACGAGAAAAGCCCGGACGGCTGCTCCATTGCTCACTATGCATAGAATGAGCCTAAGGCACACTCACTCTCCTGAAAGCTTCTCGCTTTCTTTTCTTCGTCGGTGAAGTAGCTGCTAAAGTGAGACGACGCCACATGCAAATGGCGGAACAGGTACAACCCTAGCTGGTTTTCGCATGAAGACACTCGGGTACCCACAGTAGAGACCGGTCCTTTAAAATAGAGGATATGATATATACATTCCCGGGGGCCAATGTCGACGAGACAAGAGGGGGTGTGGTGTGCTGCTGGTAGGTAGACCGCCTAACTCTGTCGGGCCCGGCCTTTCCGCCGTTCGGATCTGCTTATTTGCATAGAAGAACATTTTCCTCGAGGCGTACCACGCTGACGCGCTGTGTTCTCGACAGTTTCTTGTCTTTTATTTTATAAGCACGCAAAATGCTTCCTGGACGGACACATTTACTCGGCTTTCCGAGAAGCATGTTCAAGTCTGCCCATTTCGAAGCCAACTTTTATTGTTTTACCATTCTCAACTATTGATTTTTTTAACATCAAACAGGTCCTCCGAATCCTCAGGCATATGTTCTATTTTATTTTTGATTCGCTAGTGGAGCTACAGTCGCGCGTTTTACCGTTTCTATCAACTACCGATCGCCTAAAAAGCGACGCAGATAATGTTGCTATGAATGTTATTCGCTTTTGCTGGTTAAAACAGGCGAACGAAGAATTTCCTATTTATTGAAGAGTAAAAATTTGGAGTAGATTTTTTCGCACGCATGCTAACGAGACTGAGAATCTATGATTTTTTTCTTTCTTTCTTTTTTTGTTTCTTCCTTTATTTCTTTTTCTTTGTTTATTTGTTTCATTCTTTCTTTCTTTTCTGTATTTTTTTCTTTCTTTCTTTTTCAGTCTAGCCCAATGTACATTGGCTACGCTGTCCGCGGAGGCAGTTGTACGCTCCTCCCATACTGAAAGTAAATACGCTTTCCATGCGACATTCACAAAGCTTTTTCCTCGAATGTCACCATCAGTCTTCTTTGCCCGTGTCATTGTTGTCAGTCTGAGAAAACTACATCCAGTTGAAGAACACGCCAGAATGTAACACACACACCCGAGTCACCCCGAAAAGTTTTCCTACTCGACCGAGAGTACGTCCAGGCCAAAAACTTTGTTCTTCTATCCATTTTGAAAGAGCGCTTCATTCCTGGTTCGTTCACTTTCACTTCAGATTCATAGCGAAAACGGTGAGAGAGTAGTTCGGATGCCCTCAAGTTATAAGCGAAGAGAACTTCACCTTACACGCTGTATTGTATTCCACTTCGTTCCCTCACACTGGCTGTCATTAAGGCTGTGGGATTAAGAGAAGCGACCATCGTAATAACGCTTTCGAGGGTTCCCTCGTCAGGAAGGAAACCCGCTTTTGGCGAAAACCACTCTCGCCTTACCTCGATTCATTCCCAAGGGGTGAAACCCGACTCGTGGGAAACCAGCAGATGCGCACTTTCCTCGTCTTGGTTTGAGGTTGCGGGGGTCATTGAAGACGGGGCAGATTTAATTAGTCGGACCAGAGGCTCAAATATTCTTGGCTAGAGTGCGGGAGTTGCGCATGCTCCCGTTGCAGAAACTTCTCGGAACCAAACTTCGAGGAGTTGTTTTTTTTCGCGTGGCGCTGTAAACTATTCAATTAATTTCCACAAGAAGTTTCAATCCGACAAAGGGGATGGAGAGTGGTCTTAGATACTGAGCTCAATCACGCACCTTTAGTGCTCGATTTGTTGGAAACTGCCAAAATCATGCGCGCATTGCGATGAGATATTGGCACAATTAAAAGAAACTTTCCAGTAGTAATGGCGAAAAAAATTGTCCCAGTAGGTCATTTGGAGTTCTAACGCTTTGTTCATAGTTAACAAGCAGGTCCCTAAGGATGTGATCACTTAGGTTGAGCACTGATAGTGGGAACTGATCTAGTCAACATCAAACAGGAAGACCACCGTCAATTGCCTGAGCACGAGGTGCACTATAACATGAGTATAGCCAAGCAGTGTTTTTGGTGTACGAAGTGCCACATATTTTTCCACGGCGAGGTCGTGGCACAGTAAGTAACAATCACTGGTCATTCAATTCTTTTGTTATATATGAAAAAAAAGTCGCAGTTTCAATGCAAGAGTGAAGCAATTAGTGCGATATCAAGGAATTAAAATGTCAAACGAAGAATGGCAAACAGTTCGATATTTGCAGTCCGCGGCTGAAGCACAAAGATGGACGCTCGACAAGAACGCGCCGGCATACACAGCACAAGCGTGAAATAACAATTGTCAAAGTTTTTAACCATTAGTGTTTGAGCAATGCGCCCCGAGGGTCGACAATGTGGAGCTCAACGTTCTTAGATATTTCTTTTTCCTTGAAATTGCGGCACGTGCTATGGCTCCTCAACGTTTTCGGTCACGTGATGGCATCTTGCCAAGGTTTTCCCGCCTGTGTTTCTTTTTTTTTTTGTTGCACATCATGCGTGGGTATAAAAGGGGTCAGTTTCTCCTGCAAGTCTTTTGATCGTACCACCAGCGATAAATGGTGTACATAAATAGCTTGCTGTTAATACGCCGGCGAAAGCATGGCGCTAAGCATACTGTCTTGGGGGTGGGGGGTGCGCTGTGGCGCTCCATGCGTCGAATCAATCATTTTGTCCTTATATATTTTTGGCACATGACGGTGGCGGTGGTGGCAATAGCGACGGGAAAAATCCGCCGAGAGTTTTGATGTACATGTTATCGCAATAAAGAAAAAGAAAAAAAAACACTTGAAACAGGCTACATTATAGACCCGGTTATCTCAAATACACGGCAGTAGTAATAAATAAACAAAGACAAAGAAAACAAGACAGAATAACACTAACAATATTGTGTCATCTTGACGACATATTGAGTGCTGAGAGACAGGGACATCAGATAAAGGACAACACAGTGCCTCTTTCTGATGACCCAGTCTATTAGCGCTCAATATGTCAAGTTTCGTTTACCAACACGCCCAAACAATGGCAATGCTAATATTGTGTCAATCTTACCTCATTGCTACCGTTATTGCTATTCTTGTTATTAAAACTTTGTATCGAAACAAATTTACAGAAAGTGCACACACAAACTACCTATGCTTACGAGTCAGTGACATTTATTACCTTGCTTTTTTTTCTCAAGGGCCGCCAGGATTACCACGCAGTCGCTTCTCCCACGAAATTCAATGTGCTGGAAAATAACCCTGTTTGTTTTGTACGCTCAATACAGCGAAACAAGCAAAACGACAGTGATCGAAGGTTGAGGTGAGCAAAGAATATGATGACAAAACGAAAGAACACTGTCTGGTAGAAGGAGAATTTCTGAAGTTCCCTATGCTAAAACAACTTCATCCCAAGACGCTGTACATTCGCTTCCAATTTCTTCTTTTCCGCTTCCTGTCTGATGCACATTGTTTTGGGCCGTTAAAAATCGACCTTCTTATCACGCGCCTCTTTCTTCCATGGTGGCTACGCTTGCACACTCCAGCGAACCACCGGGATTTCACCGTTCGCCAGGCATTAAGATATATAAACCGGCGCCCGATCTCGCCCTTTATTCTGTCCTAGTTCACGGCCTTACGCCGTGTCTTTTAAATCGCGCTCGCATATTTTATTCCTTTATTCCTCTCTGAGTTCCCGTTTTTTTTCAGAGTCTCAATATTTGTTTACGTTAAGGGAGTACAAACGGAGGGGGGGGGGGGGGCACTTGGAAGCATTTGCGAACGTATTTCACACCGCTCAAAGAGAACCGTAAAGAAAGCAGCCACACGTCTTTTGCCCATGCACCGATGTTTTGGGCCGCTTTCCGGCCTTTTTTTCTTCTTTTTCTTAGTAGGGGGGGGGGGGCGTCTTTTTGCGCTTCGCGGCTGGAAATAAATGCCACTGTCCTGGTCGGGGCCATACTTTCCAATTCACTCTCGCGCGTTCCCGCACCCGGCGAGACCGCACGCGCGCACGAGACACAAATTTTCCCGTCCGTATACTTTTGTTTCATGATCAAGAGAAACCCTTCACGCTATTCTTTACACACTACCTTTCGAAATTCGCTTGCCTGGTCTCTATTTTTTCTCAGTACTCCGCAAGCTGCGAATAGCTCTCCCTTTTTAACGCTAAACCTCGTTACTCTCAGGCCAACGAGGAGATGCGCTGTCAGATCATTTGCGCTGTTTGCCTTTTTCGCCAGAGCACACTACTGAATAATTTTAGATGAGACTGTGACAAGCCATTCCAATTTACAACGCTTGAGTGAGGTTAAGAAGTAGGAAAAGTGTATTGACCGTTTCTGGCCCAGGGACTCCAATAAGAATGGTTATTTTGTAGGTCAGTCAGAAACCACTTGGTAGAAAAGAATGATTTTATTCAAATACAACTGATATTTAGCATATGCTCTACATATTCTGCTAACCTTGTAGGCTTATAAATGTCAGGTCATGTGTGAACGAAGAAATAACAAAGATATTTACGCTGTTGCCACCATTCACTACGGCAGTAATTCAATATGCAGGGGTAGGGAATTTGTCGGAGTTTTGTTTTAACCATCTGATTCTTTCATTTGTACTATTACATAGCAATAAACAAAAGTAATATCAGCACTATTCCTAATGAATTAGATATTTCATTGACTAGTTCATTAGTTTAAAAGTGTGTGGGCATCATCTTTCTTTTTTTACTGTTATCATCATTGGCGTTTTGAATTGTAAAAGCCAGTTTTTTTATAATTGACAGGATTTTTCAGACCAGAGAAGTTGTAATTTTTATAGTTATTCTCTATATTCTCTACTAGTCGTGACGCACTAGTGATTATGACGCTATGCTTATGTATTACGCTGCTATTGAGTATTCACATAGGAATTGTATCCCAAATGTTTAAAACAATAATCATTCTTGGGAGACTTGAACACAGAAATTTTGGTCTGTCTCTTTTTCGGTCTGTCTGTTGCACGATTTTGCCACTTAGTGAAAGTTCAACTCCTTGCTCAAAGCCCATTCATCTTTCTCTGGTGGCTGAGTGCATACGTGCTAACAAATCGAACCGAAAAAGTGGCCCCGTATCTGCATATTAATCAGCAAATGTCATCGAAAGACGATAGTCTTGCGTCTGGAGAGATTGAACAAAACGTTTATTTGATGTTCTGCGCAAGAAAATTGGTGAATGGTATTCTGGAGGCGCTGCGTTAGAGTGCCTCAAGCGTGCAGCGGAGGCGAACAAGCGTACCAAGTCACGTCACACATGATACATGAGCGCTATCTGGCAGTTATCTTGGAAAACGAAACGCGTGCCTCTGAGACGGGCGTGCGTGCCCGTCTCAGAGGTGATAAGGTGTAGAACGCAAGGCGATCGGTAGGTGCCACCACCATGCCATCTTAGCAAAGCGTTGGAAACGCTTCTCTTATCGTGCAAGCGTTGCATGGTCAGCGCCGCGTGATAAACGCTACTTTCTTTAGAATAACTTAGGTATGCCTTTTCTAGTAAAAGACACACTATCAGAATATATACATGTTGTTATGGTGCCTCAGATATGTACGATAATTGCTTTTTAGTTGACAATAGCATAAGTATAAACTCTAAAGCTTGAGCAACATTGGTGGGCGTTGCGGATGGGGCAGCCGTTTGGGAAATTCTTTGGTGCCGTTTAAAGTGCCGGGTACCGTAAAAGGAGACAGACAGACAGACCAAAATTTATGCGTCGAAGGTCTCCAAGAAAGACTATCGTCTTTAAGAGCAAGTAATTCACTCTTCGACTGTAGTGAATGCCCCGGTGTCTGTATTTTATACCCATGAGATACCAACACTCCACTAACTTAAATTTTAGATCTTCTATATGATACATATTACGCCTTGGCAGGAAGAATATTTCGTGAAGACCATGAAAAAATTACAACCTGGAATATTACGTTCATTTCTATTCTTTATTTAGGTACCATCATCTTATCTTATACCGTTAACGTTAACAATTGATTCACCGGTGTACGCAGAACATCAGAAACAATGGTCCTAGTTTCTTTGTCTTGAATCGTAAAGAATAGTTTTGTTATGCAGGTGTGCGTCATATATGCTTTTTATAATGTAAGTGCATGAAAATACGCCATCTGCTTTACGTTAGGAACCCTCAAACTATGTGTCTGTGCCGAGTGTGTTTAGTGCATTTCGTCTTATTTACGCAATGGCGTGAGGTAATTAGTGTCGGTTTACTCTTGCAAACGTCCTCCATTACTTCTGCGTGCAATGCAGCAAGTGTTTTTGACACTTCACTGGCTATATTTCAAAGCATACTTTTCAAAGCATATTGTTACGAGTGATAGTGTTTATTTACAGATGAGGTGAAATGACGTTGGGATATATTTGATTACATGTATTTCAAAGCTTCTTAATGGTAATAATTTTTTGTTTTATTCAAAAGGAAATAAGTAATATTCACAAAGGCGTAAACGTCAATAGTTAAAAGAAAAACAAATATTGAATCTGCATGTTTAACAAGTACTTCTTCACTCTTTTTAGAACTAAAAGATGAAGCCACCAAGGTGGTAATAATAATATCATCATTTTGTTAATAATTTAGCTCACATGTCAGAAATAAAAACGTATTTCAAGGCCTCGGATAGACAGCCTTAATATCGCTGAGTGATGATGTTGACAAGTTAGTTCAACGACTGATTCATTACCGCATTAATTGAACAGCCCTGCATACTTATCGAGACTAGTTTCCCGAGAAGTCGATCCCTACACAATCTGTAGTTATACAGACTTACGTTTTTAGGCGAAACTCACGCGCTCCATTTCTTACATCGGAGAGTGGTCCTGCGCAAATGAACCATGTTAAAACGCTTGTGTTTTACGGTATAGGTTCACAACTGGAAATAATAGAAGATATGAACAATTGTTTGTTGTAAGCCCTCTTTGATGGCTTCTTTGATGGCAACAATGTTTAGTAGTATAGTGGTAATGTTCGTTGTTTCATAACTACAACTTCTTTTATCTACCATATTTGTTAGTATATGGTGAAATCGCTTTCGTAAAAGAATAATCAGCCTGTATTTAAATTGCACACGTCACCGTCTGGAGTTTCTGATTGCGAAAAGATGATTGCGGATGTGCCGGGTTCTTGTGATCGTTTCAACGTCGAACGCGATTCTCTTTGAAATTTGCTAATGTAACTAAACTATAGACCAATGTCCGAACAAAAAATCCAAAGTCCATGACCATGCAGGGTGTAGGTTTACATAGTAGTCCGAATCTTTCTACTTCCCTTATTTTTTTCGAATCAACTGTTCCGTTAAAAAGGTTTAACTTTCGCTTATTATTGCTAAGCTTGGTTTGAGCAAAATTTTAAAGAACGGATTCAGAGGCTTAGTGACTACTGGCATTATTTGTGAGCATTTGGATAGGTTAGGTAAAGTATAATATTATCGTCCTGAGTAAAAAGTGCCATAAGTAGTCGGGAAAGTCTTCTTGTAATGAATAATGACATTTTGTGTTAGTTACAAAATATTATACTCTGAAAGCAGGCCATCTGCTTTACATGCAATCAAATAAAGAGTGGTTAAGATGTTCAACGGTTGACCTGAAGTCCGTGGGATGGAATAGCGGCTGCGACGGCCACGTTTCCAACGGAGACGGAAAGACGTCAGGTCCGTGTACTTGAATTCAGGTTCACGTTAAAGAACTACAGGAGATCAAAACTTCCAGAGCCTTCCACTAAAGAGTATCTCATAATCATATTGTGGTTTTGGGATGTTAAAACCCAACAATTAAAAAAAAGTCAAGAGTGTGAAAGGAGTACTTTATTTGCTGTATTGCACTACACCACGTAAAATGCAGGTCTTGTGCTATTGCTATTCTGCTTTCAAGTAGTTCATTTCACATGCCATTCATTTTCGAATAGTGTGATACACAATAACTTTCAAACGTTTCAAAGCAGGTGGGTGAGCTGAGGTTAAAGGTAAATGAATTGTGAATGTAAAATGTCAAATTAAAGGTCACTCAAAGCTTTATTAACAACAATTTCTAATAAATAAACATTACAGTCTTCCTCAAGTCAGCTTTTTGTCAGCGTAAAAAAGATAGGCCAAGTGAATAACAGCTTTATGTTTCTACTGGATGGCTTTTACTTATTTACTGCAGGAGCAAATGGTTGTCTTTATACGCACACAAACCAGGAGCAACTGATGTACAAGACAAACTATAACAATAAAAACGCTGATATAGAGATGAACACTGAAGACAACTTACGCTTCCACCAGATGAACTTTTCGTCTTGTCATGCGCTGAGCTTCAAGACGCCTACTGAATTCTTTTTCTCATTTCACAGTCAATACAGCGGGAATTGGAGGTTACTTGAAGAGGCCATTGTTGAAGCGGCATGCTTCCATTTGGATTCCGTTTGTTATCAGTTATTACTAGAAGTAATAGTCTAGAAAGATGTCTATACGACGCTGTTCGGGAAAATGAAAGAGTGGAAACGTGAATCGGCAAATAAGCTGTCGGGCCAGAAGAAATCTCGAGAGATATGAGAGGAAGGTCTCACAAACGATGGCGCCATTTCGTTTTTTTGTCGGTGCCGGTGTCGTGGAGATTTGTCGAATTTATTGCTACACGTCGCGTTACGCCGCCGATTCTCGCGCCCTAGTGGAGTTATACGATTCGCAGCGGCGAAAATCGCGAGTGTGACGGGCAGTCGTCGGTGGAGGCCTCATTGAGAGCAGCGGGGAAAAAAGATGGCTCGCTATCGTGAACGCCGAGCTGTAAATCCACTGCAAAGCTGTCGAGAGTCACCGGGTCATCGAATTCCAATGGAGAGTCGAATCGCAGTGGGTTACGACCGGGCTCCTCTGGCGCTATTCCCGAAATGCTGCCGCGGAAACGCGCCCTTCCCGCGCCGTTCGCTGGGAGCGTTTTGCTTCCTGTACATGGATCCGCGAGACTCGGAAATCGAGTGAAAGGATTATAGGGATACCAATGACATATACGACGCAGTAAAAAAATGACGTTGGGCATTATAAGTAGAATCTAAAGGAAGTATCTATATATTCATTGTTGTAACAGCGAATTGTCAACACCTTAACAGTGACTATATATATATATACTCACTGCGGAAAAAGAGTAATCACAATGGTTGTTGTGGTTTTACGCCCTTAATCATGATAAGATTGTTGAAGAAGCTATATGAAGGGCTGAGTAACTTCAACCATCTTCTGCTAGCATGTGACCAAAAAAAAAGGTAGGAGGCGTGATACAGTGTGTAACCAGATAAACGCACCTTGATGCGACATCTGGACACTGGTATTGAAAACTGATTTACACTGTGTAGGAGAAATCTTCATTCTAATATTCGCAGGCATTAATGACGCGGACGTCAGTGTATCAGGCTGACTACAGCTGAATAATTATCCGCCCTATAATATCTGTGTGAGCGGGCTCAAAGAAAAAGGCGTGTGACGTGCAAATACCTGATTGTTTTTTAAAGCAAACTCTGAAAAGGAACGGCCGCAAGGGGTTCTAAATGAATCTTCAACTCAGTTACCAAGAACTGCACTGCGCCACAGCTTGATGAACAACATAATTTCCACAATCTGTATGATGATTTCCACTATAAACTTGAAAAGCTAACCCACTGCAATTTACTTTGAACATGAAGCGAGCACAATTGCTCAGTTAGAAATAAGATTGAATAAAGGAAGAAGAATCCAACCAAGTACATTAGGCTTACTACATACTCTCTGTGTGGTGTTCCGAATTCAAACAATCAGTTTATTCTTCAAAGTGGCTTACATTGCCCAAACACGAACGCGCCAGCCTTCTATCAGTTATACGCAGAAGTAGAAATGTGCCTTTATCCCCAAATGGGTACATATTGGTAGCAGTCAAATTTCGCTCTGAAGCACAAACGAGGCTATGACAGCGTTCAGAACGACTACAAAACCTTATCTCTTAGGGGTGGCTGCTGCCTTCTAAAGAAAGAGAAACGTTAGAGATTTTACAATTTTCTACGTCACATCAGACTTCGGTAAATCGAAGAAAAAAAGGAGGAAGTGAGAAGTTCGCAAGGGTGTAGAAAGCAACCAACGGCATCTCTATTGCAGGCTTCGTTTGCAAGCTAAGCACGATTTACACACCAGCCTCCCATTGTGGTAGTGCTTGCGAAGGAACATCAGAATGCTGCAATAAAATGATCATTCAGCACGCTTGCAAGTAAAATCAATCAATGAAGAAAAAAGAAAGCGGAAGAGCCTGAAAGAAAGACGAAGACTTACATGGCTCCGTCTTGTGTTCCAGTGAGACTATTCAAAAATCAAAATAAAAAAAAGGAAACCACACAAAAAGCCCCTCGGTGTTTTCATTACTGACCTCCCCTCCTGTGACGGTTTTTAGTAAATAATCTATATTGTAAAAAAACAAAAAACGTGATATAGATCAAATGAGCTCTACGAAAATTGCGCAGTGCCGACTGCCCACGGATATTGCAGAACCACCAAGCGGAGCAATAATGTAAACCCCAGCGGGCATTGAAAGTTGGAGACAGACCCGAGGTGCCTCCTTAATGTTGCTTCTCCTCTACTTCGTGTTGGCCTCCAAATCCGGCCTCTGAACCGGGTAGGAATTTTTCTTGAAGAAGAATCAACGCTGATCAGATAAAAATTCCAATGCTTGGAATACGGACCACACAAAGCAAATAAGCTTGGAGTGCAACAGTAACACAGAAAGGAAGTCAACGACGTTATTCGCGCATGACTTTTACATTCTTTTTTTGTGTGCTAACGAAATTCACTGCTCTGTTCTGGCTTTTGTTGGAGACAAAAGAAGGATCCAAAGTCCAAGTTTGAAAAAAAAAAAACAGCTCTGGCTTGAGGCTTAAAAGACTGGGCTGGGCCGTGCGATATAGTTTGTCCAAGAGCGTGACACTAAATAAAAACGGAAAAAGAAAACACTGCTCGCGTAGTGCCCCCCCTCCCCTTTTCTTTTACCAACAAATAAAAATCAAAACGAATGAAAACGAATAAGGAAGGTAGATAGGCTAAAAAATACTCCACCTTATAGACACGTGATATTCAGCTGCATGTCATATTGTATGACACAAGCGTTCATAATACTGAACCAACTGTCATAATGACAAAAAATATGATAGTTACTGTAAAAGACAGACGTGCGAGCAAGAAAAGAAAGAACAAGAAAACACAAACCTAGGCCTTTGTTTTGTCTTTATCTACACTTCTGTGTCCTTAATTTCACACCTACTTCTTTCGTGACGGCCCGTAAACCACTCAGAATTTAAAAAAAAATAATTTCTTTTCTCACCTACAGTACCCTTCCTGAACGCTATATATCCTCCTCGTCACTTATTTTTTTCTAATACAAGAAGACAATGCCATCCCTATAAGCGCTGAGCCTATCGAGATTTCGCTTGTAACAGCAATGTCACACCCGCGAAAGACAAGACTGGACTATGACTGAGTGTGCGCGCGTGTGCTGCCGAAGTGCTGTGTTTATCTCTCTTCCCTCTCTCCTCTTTATCTTTGACCTCCCCCATCTCCCTTCCATGCACAGGGTAGCAAAACCGGTTGCCTATAGGCTGGTTAACCTTCCTTGCGGTTCTTTTCTCCTATTTTACTTCCTTCTCTTTACACTGTTACCTCCGTTTACGCGGTCGGAAGTGCTCAAAATGAAGTTAAACCAATTGATTACTAATGACTCTTTTGCGAGAAGAGGCGTAATGAGCGCGTGACCACGTGAAAAAGCAGGGTAGAAGACGATTCAAAGCGGAAGATCTGTCGTACATCCATCAATGGTTAACTTATTTATTCGTGACGTCACGTAAACTCACAGTTCGCATTTAGAATCACAACGAAAGGAGGAGACACACCAAAGGAGCACAGAGTGCACGTTTTTTTGTGTTTTCAGAGGTTGTTATGGGGACCCCTTAAGGTTACGTAACTCGTTCTAGAAACACGCCATCAGTGGAACGTTTGCATCGACTTTGTTCACTCGTAGTACTGTAAATGTAACATTGACTGTAGATGCCCAGAAGGTTTTCTCATTTCTCTCAAGAAAATGAATGTTGGCTGTTTCTCACAGCTTTGTACTTAACAACTATGAACGGCACATTTATGGTTATAAAGTGCCCTTTCCATGGTCTTGCGACAGCCGTATTTAGCGCTGGAATGCGTGTAAGTATTACATGCCGAGACCAATGCAAAAAATAATTCAGAAAATTTGTTCACGAAAACGAATGTTAGATGTATTCAAAAACCAAACTCGAGCGGACGACACCACAAAACGTTCCTTTTCGCATCTAACTCTTTTGCTGACGGCAACGACCGGGTCCAATCACCGCGCATATCTTATAAATTCATACAGGAAGAGTCGCCTCGTGGTGCCAGTTATGCGACGCCCTTATAAGTGTCATTTGGAATTGTTTCCAGAAAGTCATATTTGATAACCCAAATGTTTTGTATCAGTGAAAGTGTGAGTAGTAATTTAATACTGTTAGCGCACAATAGTGTGGCCAAGCTGGCACCATACAAGTGTTTCATGTGACTTAAGCGTCCAACAATTAAAACGTCCGGTCATAGTCGTCCTCCCACGTGATTAAATGCCACCTGCGATCTTAAAAAACAGCCATTTTTTGTCGCTCTTCGTCCCACACTGGTTTTATATACTGAAATAAAATTTCAACATCATCTTTTTTTCAATTGGCCACTTGCGCATTTACATTGGTGCATCCAGAGTTCCAGAATAACAGATGGAAAGATAACGCTTAATTTGTGCGGTGGGGCCCCCTAAAGACTAAAAACAGGACAAGTGACTAAATTCAGGACACTGAACGCCAAACGATACAATAGATCTAAAAGCACGCACGTTACCCATACCCCAACGGCGATGGAAGGAAATTTGATACGCATCTCGCACATATTTTTGCGGCTGTACGCTATTGCGTTTCTTACAGTGAAACAAAGAGGATTCTGTCGCTTCTTTTTTCTTCGGTAAATGACGCGAGCGGAAAAGGCGGAAAAATGGAACCCGCCACTGAAGTGGCGCCAGGGCATCCTCCATTCTCGCCCAGCTCTCAGCTCAAGCAGAAAAGTATTGATGTCGGCGCGGAACGCAATGGCCCTCTCTCCAGCAGCCGGCTATGAGATTCACTGTTCGCCGAGGCATGCTAGCGTTTTCTATCCTTGTTCACTACGCCTTTCATCTCTTTCCTCTGTTTGAAGCATACATACTACATTTTCAGGGTGTGAAATCTTCGAATGAACACAGAAGAACCTACGCCACGTGGCAGATATTGAGACAAGCAAGAGTTGGTGTACGAAATTTTTTAAGTGCGGCACGACATTTTCGCTATGATTTCTCTTGAATTCACGCCACTGCGATTAGTTCACTCTAGTGTAAGCTGTTCATTCGGGTATGAGTTGAAGAACATGCTATGACAGATCAAAGAACAATGTGTTCTGAAGACAAAATAGCCCTTGTAAAGTAGTGCAAAAAAGAATAAAAAAACACGTCGACACAGCAAGAAGACAACCTAATGCATTACTTTTACAATGCATTGTCAACTAGGTCAGCTTTCTGCACTACTGCAGAAAAATAGCTGGGGGGGGGGGCGGATGAATGTTTGTATCGCTGTGAGAAACACAAGCATGGATGCAGATGTTAACTGTTGTTTAGCTCTGGGTCTGGAAAATATGATGTATTCAACTCTTAAAGGTGCCCTGAAATATTCTTGGTAATTTTGTACCAACACATAGAGCCGGTAGACCAAGGCCCAACGGTTATCAAAAGGCTGATTTGAGTTTGATTCGTAAACTGTGTAGAGAGAGAGATAAAGACGCAAGGAAAGGCAGGGATGTTAACCAGACGTAAACTGTGTAATTCATTACAATGCTTTAAGGCTGCGAGTCACTGCAGATTGTTGCGACTAAGCCAAATGCGTTTTCAACCGCTCATTCACAAAGTGACATGCTCGGTGGCCAGAGAACGTCAGCAGCTACGTCAACGTAACTGCTGATCTGATTGGCTGTCATGGGCTGTAGACTGCCCGGAAAGAGCGGCTAGTAGGGTGGCGGCACCTGTTGTTGCAGATATGAACCACTGTGCGATCTTTGTCTATGTTGCCAGACGGCTGCATGCTGCCGGGCGCACTATGTGACGGCCTCTGAGACTGCTTGCAACCTGACCTGTCAGCGTGCCTCATGAGTTGAGGAGGCCAGGCAGAAGTGTGAAGGAGGGTATGATATAACTGTCTGTAGCAGCCTTGGTACACGGCATGTCTATAAATTTGTGTTGCAACTGGTTTCATGATGCTCTAGCCTAAACGCTGACGAAACGTAAAAGAAAAAAAAACCGTTTCAGAGTTCCTTTTAAAGAAGGAGCCAAACGGGGGCGTCTAAATATTCTGGATAGAGCCAATTCAAAATTTAGTATTCTTTACTTATAGCCAGAAAGTCATCTGTTATAACGTGTGCGTTTATATCAGCGATATAATTGAAGACAGTAACACTGTTGACTTTTATTAAAATATTTATTCTTTGTTTTGTTCTGACATCATAGCGTACGTTTATGTGGCTGTGGAAAGCTTTGTCCTAATGAGCGTGCTATGTATGTCAAGTATTATGGCGAAGCCACTGTGAATTATTGATTATAATGTCTTCAGTGTCATGTTACGTCAATAAGGGATAATTTACTTATAAGATGTATGTGCCAAGGCTTGAATGAGTACTTAATAGGGGTGCATTATTTTTTGTATTAGTGCACTGTATACTGTCAAAGTAGCCATTTCACAGAAATTGCGGTGCTGGTGTTAATATCGGCGTCATCAGTTGTGAGCAAAAACATCTTTTCCGAAAACTCAAGAAATATACATTTAAAATATACAGTAAAGAACTTAGGTTTTAATAAAAATCACACCTAGGCATTTTGCCTGGCAAGCAAGTGTTCTACTAAACAGCCACGATGTTGATCTAAACTGATTAGGAAGAAATCACAGCATATCCACGAGGTTAATCACGATGAGTGGGCGAAGCTCCGGATGTACATCGGTAAATCTTTCTCCGCAAACATATCAGGAGCCCGCATTTTAAGCACATCTAGAGAAACTATTGGCACAAGGAAACTTTTCATATGAAGTAGTAGTGCGGGAACACCTTAAAAATTATTATGTAGATTTCTTATATGTAATGTCATGCCTCAGGTCGATACTACATGTCCACTGACGCGTCTCCAATACTCCTCCTCCTGCTCGATTACACCGTTTGGACGAGCGAGCCTTTCATCAGCGCAAAATACACACCGATGCTAACGGGTCTTCCCCAGAAATCGAAATTCACTCGGTCAACACGAGTACTACCCGATGAACACGACCGCGGTTTTCACTGCCGATGGGACGCGTAGGTGTTAACTCCTTTCAAACAGTCTCAATATATGTACGCTGTACCGGCGGGGAGTCGATTCTCGCTCGCAGCCCGCAATTCGGAAGCGACAAAGGATGCCCATTGTCAGCTACATGCCACCTCGTCCCATTAAGCTCGCCTGCACTTCCTAGTCAATGGCAAACACATTCCTCTTCCTGGTGCGGCCCTGTTGGCACTTACAAATGTTTGCTCACAAACACTGCGCACAGGAGGTCAGAGCGGCAGCAAGGAAACCATTTTGTTCTTCGAATGTGTCGTTGTGCGTTCGTGCCCCTCTCACGCCCCAAGTGAGCCAATCTCGGCCAGCCTTGGTCTTTTGAGTTGCCTGCAGCGAACCGTACGCTTCATATTGTCGACTGCGCTCTGATGTCTACGTTGAGACCGACATAAAATCGTGTATCTTAGCCGTGTGGCTTTAACAACTAGATAAGCAATGCCGTGTTCGTGTTTTTGATTCTGTGAGTTCTTTTCCTATCATAACAGCACACCCCGTAATTTAATTAAGTGCACTTGGGTTTTGTCACACTGACGTGCTCATCGAAGTATCGGAGCTCAAATTTATGTGATCACACTATTTCATTCTGGTGTTCTTACCTGGTCCTTGTTGGTGTTTGGGCGCTGTTCACGTCTTTCTTTCGTACTCGTCTTTCAGTGATGATACTCTGCGTATATCTACCACCGCACCAACGTTGTGTACATTTGAAACACCAATGAAAGCTCCGCGTGCACTGACAACCATTGAAAATGCAGAATCCGCGAGTAACAATTATCGCGATGCCCCTTAAGTCTACACTTTGTCATCATCATCATCATCATCGTCATCATCATCATCGTCGTCGTCGTCGTCATAGTAGTAGTAGTAGTGGTAGTAGTAGTAGTGGTAGTAGTAGTAGTAGTAGTAGTAGTAGTAGTAGTAGTAGTAGTAGTAGTAGTAGTAGTAGTAGTAGTAGACGTGATGTGACACAAGGTCATGCTTTTGCACGCCCTCGTTTTAGCTTTTCTTGTGTTTTTCTCTCCATCTTGCGTCATGTTACATCATAATGCCCTGTAGTCCTGACGTGTCTATTTTACAGTTTCCCACTTTTTCATACGTATTTTCTTCTTATGTTGTCTTGAATTGATTGTTTTAATTTTCCCTTCACCGGTGCATCAGCGCTAAGATCCTTAGGGTCGTTGCTTGCCACAATGTATTAACAATTGGTTATACTCTTTATGTACTAAATTATCAATATTGTTATTCTCTACTAATTTATGTCATGCCAAGTCTTCGGCAACACTTAGGCTTGTTCGTGGATTCCAGAATATTTCGACAAACAAGAAGGCTGAAATACATTCTGTTTTGTTTCATTTAAAGAATAGAACTAATTTGCTAAAGACGCCCTTTGAAAGTACACTTCGACGTAAATAAAAAAAAATAACCACCAGTGAGCGCACTATAAGTTGCATAGTCACGTTTGCTCTTCATTGTTCAGAGAAGCAAGTTTACCCGTTAAGCACCCACAAAGTTTCTCGCATTAATCACACAATTTTCTTGAGCAGCAGGCGTCCAAATGAAACACCTCCGTTTCGCTTTCTCTTTATTCCCTATCTCTACGCTTTGTCATTTTCATAGTCGTTACCGCATCACTTTTATACTTTAAAGCTTGGACAACACACGTGCTCGTGTGGTTTAATAAAACTCAAAATACAAATGACGCAGCAACAAATGTCGCTGAACTAGATACAGATTTCTTTTTCTCGGTAACGTGAGAATTTTGTTTTTCTGTCGCCAAATTAAGAAGCCGTCGATAAGAGAGCCCTGGTGACCTTACTGCAAAATGTGGGGTTAAATTCTCTTTTACGTGTTTTCACTATGCTCTAAAGCTGTCGAGCTGCAGAAAAGAACTGAGACAAAAAGGAAAAGAAAGATCAGATGAGTGCTTCAGCTCGGCCGCCAAAAAAGACCCGGATGGCAGATTTCTCGGCAGTGCACGGAACATCTCACTTGCGCCGCTTAGCGACTATGACTGTTCCACCATATAAACTGCAGTAAGCGCAACAAACAGGAGAACGCGAAGTGACCAGACTGCCGAGAAAGCTGGAACAAAGAAGAAGCCCGTCTCCCTTAGCATCTTCTCTTCGCGCGTGAAAAAGCGGCTCGGTCAGGCGATCAGAGGCTGTGCTCGAGGAGTGGCTCAAATGGAAGCGCCAAACAACGAGGCTGAAAAGAGAAGCGGCGCCGGAAAGAGAGGATCTCGCTTGTGTGCGCAGACAGACAAGAGCTGTTCCATAAATGCAGCGCGTAAAAGCGAGCGATGTAGAAAATCAAGGAACACGAAAACGCAGACCCCGAAAAGGAAGTACGTCACGGCACGGCCTCTCCATTCATCGGTGGTTTGACGTCCATGCGCGCAGCCAGAAGGCGAAGGATAAACCGGGACAGAGATTTTAGTGAGAAGTTAATCGCGGCTACCACTGGCACGTCTGTGGAACAAAAGCAGGTCTCTTTGTTACGGCAAGGGCCACCAGACATCTTTCTTTGGTGATGTAACTGAGAATTCGCCCCAAGGTAAAAGCACACAGCTTCTTCGTTCCGTAGACATACGCGTGGTGGCTTTCGTTTTACTTACTGTGGTGGTGCGAAAATGCGTATAGGAGGTAGGCGATCCCATTCGACCGCTCAAAAAAGAAATTTCGCGGGAAGAATAACAACAGAGCCTTTCTGGTGTCGTTTGCCAAACAGGTAACGCAGAGAAAACAAAGAATAAGGGGGGGGGGAGGGAGGCAAGGAATACTTGTCAGCACTGTGAATGACATCCGAGGTCGTCGGGCAGGAGAACTGCATCTACTCAACTCTAGTCTGCCGTCCCCCAACGCGTTTTGCTGAGCGTACACCAGGAAAGTGATTCACTTCGAGAACCAAAGAAATGCATCTTGGCTGGCGCTTAGGCCATCTGCGTTATTCATCGCTGCGAGACCACTCCATTGCGGTCGGCAGTCGCACGCCCCTTTCTTCTCCACGTGCCCGGGCGTTATCCCCGGTAAAGCCACGTCACCTGGATTCCACCACTCTGAAGGGAAGTAATGCAGACAGCAACGGAAACGAGCAAACATCGAGATCTTTTGTTTCCCTGCGAAGCACGGTCGTTGCTCAGGCATGCAGCGGCTCTCTCCTCGGTGGCAGCATACGTTTGCGCATGCGCCTATTGGTTGGGAGACGAAAGAACACTTGAAGAATCGCAGGAATCGCGTACGCTCGTCGGAGTAGAGTCTGCTTCGTGTCTGAGGACGGTTTATCGTTAGCCGAAAGAAATCTCGAGAGTGGTGGCACAAGCAAAGGTCGAGACGCCGTCAGGCAACGGAGACGTTCGGAATATCACAAAAATAAGGCTTGCACTGATCGCATTTTTTTTTTACTCCATGATGTGAGCACAGGCTGTCTGCTGTCTTCCCTGTACTGAAAGGAACGAACGTCCTATGGTTTTTCTTCCTCTCTCTTCCATCTGGACTTGTGAGAATATTCAGGATGCCCCAGGCAATGTAGCATTGCCTACTGTGACTAGACTGAGGTTAGGCCCAGCGAAATTATCTTCGATTAGGCTGACACTCTGACGCTGGCACATATCACGGTGGCTCACAGCCGTCGTTCTTGGTAGCCCAACGAAGAACGACATATCTGCTCTTTGCATGACTGCGTATCGTCTTCGACGAAAAGTCGTACAGTGCTCCACCGTCAGTACTCCTGCGTCGTTTGGTTTGCGCGTGAGAACTGCAGTGTTCTAACAATACTTGGCCCGTATTTGCTGTTAGCCGTTGAATTATTCTTGATATTTCTCGTTATAATAAAGTAAGAAGCAGGTAGTGTTAGCTTGTGCCATAGCAAAAAAAAAAGGCATACAAATATTGAGGTGTCATTACGAAGTTGTATTGACCGAATGCTTTTGCAATGTGATTTCTTTTATTTTGGTTTGAATATGAGGTCATCAAAATTACGTAAAATTTTGTACACAAATATCAAAAATCAATTTTTTTCTTTGATGTTAGATTTTGTTTTACATTTGGTGGTTTGCATAATAGCTACTTCTCGGGATTTCGTGCTTTTAGCGGCCGAATACACGTTCTGAAATGGTATATTTACCGCAGTGATGGAACAATGAACCTAATATGTTTTCTTCCTGAAAATTATTTCACACTAATTCGTGCATACTCCACACATAAAAATTAAAAACCTCATGGTGTAAGTGGCTTGTTATTTTTATGGTACCAACGCAGAAATAAATTACTCCTTATTTGGTGTATGTGGCTCCACGTTAAGTTGTTCGTGTGCATTCTTGCGATGTACGAAGCATGTTCACATTTAAATAGAAGGCTCTCAATAAAATATCATGCTACTGCGATTTCCAGCCTGCCTTTTTACCATCTAAATGCCTTGAGGGGAGACTCATCTATGTATGAAAATTGTTCATGCATCAAATCTTATAACAAAAAGACCAGGACGACTGAGCACCGGCATCGTTTCTCTAGAATAGGCAATATTCGTATTTTTTTTATTTACTGCAAGACATATCCATCGGCACATCAATCAGGAGCTCTTTCTATGCAACTAAATGGCGAAACAAATATAGCACCACTTCAAATATAAGAATAAAGAGTAATCAAGTCCAAAATTTTGGCAGAGAAAAATTGAGAACACAGCCCAGCAAGCAGGCCTCCACATTGGTACCCCAGTGCAGTACAGGCGAAATAAAGGGAGCTACCCAGAGATGAGACACGTATCGATTTCACCCTCGGTCACGACAGCGGGAGAAAGAAAAGAAAGGTTTTACAAGAACTCGTGCAAAGCGGTTGTTGCTTTCGCGAATTGCTAGAAGGGACGTGCGGATGGTAAAGGAAACGCGTACCCGAGACGGAGTGCGAGTACGTGCTTGCATGTGCGTGCGAGAGATGAGAAAAGGAGAGAGAAGAGAAAGCGTCGCGAAGATTGTTGTAAGATTGCGTGACAGTGTTTGTGTGTAAGAGTGAAACAAATGAGAGTAGAAAAGGAGACAACAAACACAAACAAAAAGAGGATATGAATAGAAAGAAAAGAGTCGATGGAATAAAGGGAACGTGCCAGAAGACAGTTGTCAGACATAAACAAAAGAAAAGGAAGAACAGAAAAGAAAGACAAGAAGACGTGAAAGAAACGGGATGAGTTTGAGGTCTTCGCCGGCCGAGGAGAAAGAAAGATGACGCGCTACATTGTCGGACGGCCGATTCACGAAAGGCGCTGAAATTTGGCGCCACGACTGGTCGCAGGCGTCGACGACAGGGAGTAACGAAAAGCCGGCCGCGAAGTGGAACAAGCGAAGGAGGGAAAGAAGGAGAAGGAAGGGATTGGAAAGAACGGGCCAGCTGAGAAATCATGGCCGCGCTATCAATCATGAGCCAAGTCCTTCGCGCAGCCCGCCAGAGGCCTGATCGAACTGTCTACAGGGGTGAACGCGGGGCGTCCCTGGAGCTCAACGCGGTGTCTTCGAGCTCCTGGCCAATGGCTGTACGCCCCCTGTGCTCGCCGCTCTGCCAGCTTACCAAACTCTTGTTCGCTATTCCTTTCCCCATGTTACTTTTCCGGCTCGTTACTCCTTCGGCGTTGTTCCTTATTTGTCCCGCTGGAATGACGTCTGTGGTGATCGAGATAAATTGTCGAATCCGTAAACTACTCTTCTTTTCTTGCTGACTATGCGAAATGGCGTCGATATAAAACGCCAGACGGGAAGTCATCAGTGTCGGTGACGTGTAGTTCGCCTCAAATCTAGGTGAATGTTTTCTTATTTCGGGAACTGTTTTGTCGTTCGGTCTCAATTGCTGGCTCCGTTGACTCGTCTAGCAACAACGGGGAGTACGGTTTTCGAGATTCATTTGAATAATGTGGAATGCTAGTACATAGTGGAAAAAGGAATCAACAACGTCAGTAGTTGAACAAGTTGGTTCTTGACTGAAAATAAAGGAACCGGCAAGAAACAACAGACGCAGAAAAAGAACAAAAAATTCGCGTATCCTGTTGCCGTTTTTCGTGAGTACGCTTTCGCTTTTAGTTTTTTAGAGGCGAGTCTTCTTATACTCTATTTCACGCATCAAGTGCAACGCTGTGGAGGCTACCGAGACTTCTTGCAATGAATGCGTTCGCAGTAAGAGACAGCACGATAATTTTTGCATCTGATATATTTCCTTATTTGGGCTTAGTAACAAATGAAGATGCTTTGTGCGTCAGAGATGAAGACGCATAGTGATACTGCTATCTAAGAGTTGTTCTGGATCACTTAGTGACTCTTCATTCATATTTCTTCGTGTTTCATTTGTAGCCTTCTGTGTGCAGGCGCGTTCATGCTCGTCTGGCACGAGCGTTTACAACGATGAAAGCCAAGCGCGAGGCACACGGAACATTTTGCACAGCCTCCACAGCGTTGCAATTGATGTATGAAACGTAGTGTAGGCTGCGTGTCGTATCTTTTTCTGTGGTAGTAAACATGTAGCCACCTCTAGTGTATACGTTGCTCAATAGATGGCGCTAAGTGTATGTCTCTGGCAATTTTATAACTAGATGACATTAGCAGTTTTCACAGCATATCCACGGAGAGAATGATGATTGGAACGAAGAATTTGTTCGCCCATCTGTGGGTCTATCATCTGTACGTCCAACCGTTTGCCCATCCGTCCATCCGTGCGTTCGTGCTTCCGTTCATCCATCTGTACGTCTATGCTTCCGTGCGTGTATCCGTCCGTATGTGCGTCTGGGCGTCCTTCCACCTCTCTGCCCGTCCGGGCTTCCGTCCATCCATCCGTTCATTCATGCGTCCATCCGTCCGTCTGTGCTTATGTCTTTTCATTCATCCACGCTTCTGTGCGTCCGTCCGGACGCACGGACGCTTCGCCCCACTCACTACTATTCACTCTGTAAATATGCTGTTTATTTTTTTCTTCTACAAGCTGGAGTTTAAATAAACGTAACTGACTGATTCATTTACAAGCAAATAGGAGGCTTTAAAAACAGAAGAAGATGTAGGGTACAGTGTTTCAGAGAACCGAAGGAAAGTTATAACCTGTCCTACATATAATCGACGTTAGCAGTGGTACACTATCATAAAAGAGCCACCGCTATTTTCGAAATGTGTGTACGAGTTAAGTACGCACATTGACAAGAATATCGTTCAAAAACATAACAATAATAATTATATTTACAGCCGGGAGAATACGAGCAAATTTACTCAATTCAACGTGCCTCTTAGCACTCCCCGCACATTTCGCCTTTCGTCATGGTGTCAGTTGAAGCATCATCTTTACGGTGCGGTCCGACCAAGACGTGCATTGATGATATGACCTTGGCATCCGAGAATTATGCCTCCGAAGATTGCTTTTTTGCTGTAGCAATCTTTCGTCGTCACTCCTAGAAGTGTAAGGTTCTTGAAAGGCGGGCATTCAATATAAATAGAACTACAGCCACCACCCTTGTCAATGTAGGCATTGAATTAGGTGTGTAACGCATTCACTTTTGCTAGCATGGTGCGTTAGAGAGGAGCATCTACACACGCACAACCATATTTTTACTACAGTTTGTCCCTTAAAAAAACTCGTTGGTTTTCATTTCAGATGCAATACTAAACAAGCAGCTGGAAAAATATGAAAGAGACTGGTGTTCGATTGATTGATATGTGGGGTTTGACTTTCTAAAAACCACCATATGATTATGAGAGACGCCGTAGTGGAGGGTTCCCGTGCACCGAGACTGGGGTTCGAATGAATGCTTTTTTCGAATTTTCGGTTTGTTATCTGCAATAAATACAAAGGTATAAAGAGAAGCCTATAATTTCAGATTACGAATAGAGAAACTCCCATTTACATACTGGTGCCTTCTTCTTGAGGCTGCTAATATTGAATACTTAGTTGCAATGAAACAGAAGGCTTGCTTCTCTTCAATTTATTGGAAACGCAACAGCTAGAACGCTTTGTGTATACGATCATATTAAAGTAAACGTGACAAGAGCCGACGCACATGCTGGGGCACGACGCATTGAGCAACGACCGATCATACGGAGGCATGAAAAAGCGTCCCGAGTTGCAATTACCGAAGCAAGCACGGCCTTTTGTGTCGCATCATTCATTAAAGAGAAGGGGGCACGTCCACCAACGATCCTAAAGACGCAAGATGGCCGTAATATGCGGATCGCGTTTCTTTCAGCTTATTTCATGGGATCCATACGTTTCGGAATGCATTGGTGCTCGCTCGTGCACGACCGGTGCATCTGCTCGCGGGCCTGGTGCCGTCGTTGTTCGGGCTACCGTGGTGGTTGCACAATGACTCCATTGTATACTGTTGCCACAGCGTTCGTGCTCTGGAAGCAAAGGATTCCCTCGCCAGACTGCAGTCGCCCCCGTGGCTGTGGTCCCGAGGCAGGCAACATAATCAAAGCGAAGCGAGTAGTCCTTGTGGTGCGGTCTTAAGGCTGGATCTGACAGAGTAGGGTATCGTCATTTCTCCTCGATAAGACTGAATTCCTTGCCATTTCGTTAATTAGGTCGAAATGAATAATGCATCGTTTGACTTTCTTCGCATATCATCGAGTTTTTTTATTGAATGGGAAGTATACTTGTGCAATTAAAGTTATCAAGCGTACTGGTGTGAATGTAATCGATTTTCTAGGTATGTGAAGCGTGGATTTTATGCGATCGGATTATCTCAAGTCGTGAGGGGTAGCTTATTAACAATAAGCCGAAGAAAAAAAAAACGTGGACAATGAGCTACAGAAGCACTCTATCTGCTAATAGAAAAAAGTAATGCGCATTGAGTAGGATAACCGCGGTGGGGCTGATATTAGCATTATTTGTACCACTAACACTGACCACTATACTAGTGGGCTTGTTATGGTTCCGCGCAAGGCTGGAAATTTGTTTATTCTCTTCTAAATTCCATACGAACGACTGACTCCCCAACACTCATCATGCATACTCGTGGAACACAAACTTTGCCCCGCCGCGGTGGTCTAGTGGCTAAGGTACTCGGCTGCTGACCCGCAGGTCGCGGGATCGAATCCCGGCTGCGGTGGCGGCATTTCCGATGAAGGCGGAAATGCTGTAGGCCCGTGTGCTCAGATTTGGGTGCACGTTAAAGAACCCTAGGTGGTGAAAATTTCCGGAGCCATCCACTATGGCGTATCTCATAATCAACTGGTGGTTTCGGGTCGTTAAACCCCGCATATTAATCACTACAAACTTTAAAGTTATATTGGGGAATACTCAAGTATATAGCTCTTTCTGATTAAAAAATTAAACTTGGATTCCTTCCTGGTTCATACATACTCCCGTTAACAACAATAATAACCAGGCAACATCACCCCGAATTCTTGACTCAATATCAAACAACAACTAACACCCTTTAGTTTTTTTTACGTCGTACTAATAACAATTGGAACGCACTGTCACTATACCTAATGAATTCATTTGACTCGAATAACGTGATAAATTTCTGATTTTGCAACAGTGTACCTGAAGTGTATATTCTTTTATTATTGACGTTTTGGAACTGTGTATTTTCTGTACAAATGTCACCTTTCGAATGCACTCATGGGAGCCTGCAGAGCACTTTATAAAAATAGATAACTAGATAAGTACATAAAGAAAAATGTGCTTTTTGAGCCATCGGTACTGCCCTTTGAAAAATATAGTGTTCTCGTCATCACAGTAAACATGCAAGATCATAGTGAATGTGCAAATCACTGACAATTTATTGCGATGAGAATCATAGGCGTTATTGTTGACATTCCAAGCAAATATTCACTGCCGATAACAGAGTTTGGCTCTTTGTAAAGGTCAACTACGACTAGACCCACGCCCGTGTGGCTCGTCGCATGTTGTGGTTGCTATATCGAACCAGAAATATGCAGGGTTTATGTTTTAGGTGCATACTATTGTCTACGTGCACTTATTTTTAAATAATTTTAATTAGTTGGATCATTGCAGGCTTAATGGACACTTTTCTAAAGCCACGCTAAAATGAGTGGGAACCATGCTGAATATTTCAGAACCTTCCGTCAGGATTACGTGCACATCGCGAACATTAGGGTTAATTCCAGAACTTACGCAGTCACCAGGGATAAACCTGGAATTGGTGATAGCACATATATAAAAAAACATACGTGCTTTAGCCCTTTGCAGATTACTCCACGACCGACCTCTGATCGTGCCACTATCAGTGCATAGCGAGTATTGCCTGTATTTTGAATTTTCAAAAAACTCACAGTTCCTTATTCATTGGCTTGGCATAATTCGAAGGTGAAAGCATTCTTATTTTTCTTCTCGATCGATGTGTTGGTCTTGCCCGACCACCCTTTGAAAGCCTTCTGCACCTGTCGTGGTTCCAAGAATGGAGGTATTTTACCTGATCTTGCATTGCCTCCGCGATCAGACAACCTTTGCACAAGCTATAATCTTCTCTAGTGACGTCGTCATGCTGTGTGGCGTGACAATTCTTCACAGTGGCTTCATAATGACGATATAATAATGTAACAAATTTTGCTCCTCGTCGTTGCCGATCTGTGACGTCATTGGGGCGTCATATTGGGATGAATAATTATTAAATCACTTAGCTCTGATGCCACAGAACGTCAACGCCGAAAGTCAAACTTCGGCGTTTGATCTTGGATTCAAGGCTATCACCTCATTAAAAAGTTCCGTATTTGCCAGTCTTGCTGCAGCCTTCGTCACTATCACAGCCACGTGCGGCTATTTAGGAGATGTTGCTTTTTGTTGGCGGCAATGAATGCTGATTTTTTCACGGGAAGGGAAGGGTACAATTTTAATTAAACAAGCCGGCAAAAAAAATTGACCAACGCGAATTATACAGTCAGATGGTCACAGAACCGCAGTGCGCTGGAAAATACCAATACGGATATGACCAAAGTTACATTACACCTCATAAGCCCATTGTACCCTCACATTTTAGTAGGAAAAAGCAACTAACAAGAAAAAATACAGCTCCCGTAAAACGTAGAACATGACGTCACCTGCTGTCAGTAGAAGAAACGCAATCTCAGGTCATATAAATTGACACAGATTTGGACCATAAAATTACATTAAAACGCAATCAGACAATCTCCCGCATTATTACTCCAAGAATACAACGCACGCCCAACGTTTCAACTTACTTGATGATGCATGCTCCTCTCCCTCTCGAGGTTGGAGTAGGGAAAATGGTACTCATGAACTGAAACGCAGCACCACATTTTTTAGTACATCGACTGTTATAGGGAATGGCTCGTGAATAAATCTCTGATGAAAATGTTCGAGTCCAAATTATATATCACTGGAGTTGTGCATGCTCAAAAATGGACCTTACGTACATTAATTATTACTATTATTGTTTATTACTGTTTCAAAAGTAAGGCTGGGTGAAGTTGCCATGGCTCAATGTGCGATGTGCGGCTGCTCGCAAAATGTAGAAGCTGGTGTAATTTCTAGTTTCCTAGAGACGCGTTAAAGTGAGAGCTAGCTCGAAGCCTTCACTTCTCCTGGCTAGCCATCTTCATTACGCCGGCACTTCGAAAACCACAGTGCAGTGCCGTAGCTTGTGGGCTGATCAATATTGCCTCCGCCAACGTGGCACTGTAGTACGCGTCAGTTTCATTAGGAAGCGAATGTTTATTGAAATATACATGACTCATGAATTTGCAACCTTTACTTTATGTGTTGCTCGCACATGTTGATATTGCTAATGAAACTTCACTATAGCACTATTAATGAGAAACAGTGCCTTGTTATGCTTTTTTTAATGCGAACCATTTCATAGCGAAATTTGGCGACTTTGAGCAAATCTATCTATCTATCTATCTATCTATCTATCTATCTATCTATCTATCTATCTATCTATCTATCTATCTATCTATCTATCTATCTATCTATCTATCTATCTATCTATCTATCTATCTATCTATCTATCTATTTGCCGCTTACGTTTTAGTGCTCTCGTGGTCACCCCCTTAACTTGGCGTGAACCAAAGTTAGCATGGGAGGGTAAGATGGTTTGACGAATATGACGCGCTGCTCAAGACATGAATAATGTCACAATCGCGTCGCGTACATCGTCAAACACTTCTCGTCAGACAGTGGCGCATACCCAGGGGCGGGTATGTGCCGCTAGTATGCAGGTATGTGCCACGGGTGATTGACGCTTAGTATCTACCCCAGAACGACGAGAACACACATGGGCAATTTTAACACATGAGTTCAAGATATACCCGATATTGGTAGCATCGACCCGACGAATGCAGAGAATAAATTTCAGGGTCGCAGCTGGAATAGAACCCAAGCATCCTGCGTGGCAATGAAGAATTTTACCACAGAGCTACACTAGGTCTCGGAACTACTTTTTAAATAGCCGCTAATCTTAGTAGAACATCGATAGTGATTGCAGTGCTGTCTACCAACTTTGATAAACATTAGTAATACTCTGATACAGCCGCCACGCTGCATTAACGTTATTTTGATTAGTTGCCATGCGCTGAAGTTGCTTTATGTAGCAATGTCCAATGCCAGTATCCTAGCGAGCATCAGCGCTTCATATCAGCTTCTGGTGGTGCAAATACGCATTGCGCAAGTGCGAACAACTTGATATGTAAACATCTGCAACTCTTCAACATATGTCTGTGCGTGCAACAATTGCACATATATTTAGCATCATTTCCTGATGTCGCTCAATAAAAAATTGCAGCACGGTCATCTTCCCTATGCATGCATCGCAAAACTTTGATTACCAGGTTACGTGGGATCTGCCGAATTTTTTCTTCTGTGGGGCAGGGGTAAAAATGATTCTACATAACCACAAGGAAATTTTTTTTTGTAGAGCAGGAATAAAAACCAACGTACTAAACTTTAAGGCACACAAAATGTGCGCAAAAAAAAAACCACAATGATCGCCATACAGCACTATGAAAAACCCAGTGCAGCAGAAGTCATATCTCCAGGGAAATATCAAAACATAGAGGAGAGAGGTTTTGGGACGTTAAACCCCACATATCAATCAAACATAGAGGAGAGAAAGAATCACTTTTGCTGATGTGAAAAAATTAGTACCTCTTTTTTATTGAGAGCCTTGTTATTCACGTGTAATAATAAGATCTGGGGTCTCACGTGCAAAAACCACGATATGAATATGACAGATGCCGCAGTGGAGGGCTCAGCAAATTTCGACCGTCTGGCGCACCGACATCGCACATTACACGGATCGTGTAGAGAGAGCGTGAGAGAAATAATCAAGAGAAGACTGGGAGGTAAACGAAACCTACAACTAATTTGTAACATGGTCTTAGAGCAGTAGCGCGCAGAATAGTGAAGATCACGTGAGGTGCACGGGGATGCAATGTAGCACAATACGCACATTCGCAAAATACAAGACGGCATGATGTGTGCATACTAATATAAAGGACAGACAAAAATTGGCTGCCTATCATCTATGTAGTGAGAAAAACAGCTACTGTTTTGGCGAAGACAAATCTGCTGAATCGTTGACTTCGGCAACATTCCTGGATCAACGATTCCTCATAAGCTAGGTACTAAATGGAACAAGCGACCCGAATATAACACTATTCAGGCGCAGCCTATTTTATAGGTTGCCAGATGCAAATGAGAGAATGTCGCCCACCATAAAGCGGCAGCCTCATCTTGTTGATCGGTCGTGAACGTTTACACTGTCACTTTATTTCGAATATTGCTGATTAAAGACTTCGCTTTTACAAGGAGTGACTAATAACAATAGTGACAAGGTTGCGTTTACTTGGATGGGTGGCTTATAGTAATTCGCCAAATTCATTTGTTGAGATTCTGCAGCACATTTACTAACATTAGTGCTGTAGGCTGTGAGCGTGGTGACCTTTTAATATCGAAGGAATCGACATGTGACATCACGGCCTTTTTCATCTGCAAATTTTTGTGTATAAGGAATAAAGTTATTGTGTGTAAGTAATACACCAGATAATATTTAAGCAATGTTCCGAACACTGCGATTATACAATGTAGCTCGAGTGGCCGTTTCGAGCAGCCGCGTTCTCGCATAATTTTTTCAGGAAATTTGGAATCAGTCTACTTCGCTAAGTAGTTGACATGTCATTGGCTTTTTTATAGCTTTTTTCTTTCACAATATTTTTCGACCGCTGAGCGCAGGTGCACACTGCGCCATTTCTGAGATCGTTTTCGACACGACCTTTACCTATTACTATACAGAAAACCAACACCTGAAGCAGGTCACAAAGTGTAACAGAAGCAGAAAGCAAAAAAAAAGGACAACAGTCGTGGAGCCAAGCAACATGAAGAGCTCCGGTTAAACACTGGACAGACACAAAATAAAAGCAATGCTAGCTTCGTATACGCAAGGCAGCCTTTATTGAGCACATGACGTGTGTCCAACAAGCAAAAACGCCCAGCTCGCGCTACGCCCCCTTGCTTCCCCGCGCACAACACGTCGAGAGGAGACAAGCAGTGGACAGCAAGCTATGGTGTGCCGAGAGTGCATCTGATGTCTTTTAAGTGGTTCGATGGGGCGACGGGAAAACGCAGCCGGGAAAGCACGGGAGGGCGGGAGATTGGGCTGTCACCCGGCGGGCAGGGGGTATATCGGTTCCCTAATCTGAGACCTGCCGTTCCGAGAGAAAACTCAATCTATATTGAACGTCTACGCCTTGGGTGGTGGCTCGCGAGGGAAACGCGCTGTTGGAGCAGCGAAGTATACGGAGTGTCTGCGCGTCCGTGGTGTTGCTTCATCTCTCTAAAGGGCTTCCGCTTCCTGTCGAGCTACATGAGACGCGGAGGAAGTGAGCGAAGCATAGAAGGAAAATGAGCTACGTAGTGTGAGCCTTACGGGTTTCCACGTGAATTACGGCCCCAATACACACGGTGTTTAGCTGGAACACTGTTGCTCCGCCTTCCTTCCGTCTTTCCATTGATTCACTTTGATCTCCGCTTTCATGCACCGACTCCGTCGATGCCCGAACGCGATGCTATTTACCGAGATCTGGAAAAGTACTCACAGGAAAACTAACCGAGGAAACAACCGAACCTCGCGCTCTTTATTCGCTAGGCTCGCGCGCTGAGCTCAGAGAAATTGGAGAGCAGGGATTGCCGGCTATGCTTTAGTTACTTAAGGGGAATGAGTTGGTGCGTGCCAAGAAAGGCATCGTCGCTCATTCGAATCGTACGCAACGATCTGGCGAATGGCAGCGATATCACGCCACTCGCTGTAATAAATGAAGTTTTTTAAGGCTTTCATTTTGTCAACTGATCAAGTCCTTTAAAAATTATTAATTTCGTAAGAGAGAGTACAACCAATAAAGCCATCTATTTTACAGGAACCTCGAACAAGACGTTTGTACCTTATTATTTCTTTGCAAAGGCAAAACCTTTTAGTGTACTCTATGTCTTGCTGAATAATTGTTTTTGAATAAGATCATTTTATGCGGAGCCACCACACTTACTGTTACCTCAACAGCTGGAGCGTTGGTAGTCTAGTTCACTTGTAACTGCATCAGCTAAAAAAACTAGTGAAGAAATCGGGTGCATGAACGTCAGAGAGCATTCGTAGGAGCATAGGAGAAAGGGTCGATAAATAGACCAACATAAAATAATACTCATTAAAGGGCTCGTAAGCTTCACTAAGTTCTATATCGTCAATACCAAAACATCTTTTGGCATACAGGACGACCATTCTTCGCGCTTTAAGTCTTTTGAAGGAAAGACAAAAAAGAAAGTAGGCTGCATCATGGTTGTAGAGTCTATTTTTTTATTCTTTTTCAATCCCCTTTCCCGTTTTCCCAACGCAGGGTAGCCAACCTGTCCAGGAACTCGCTAACATTTACATCCTCCGGACTCTCCCTACCATGCTTACGTCGTGCCACCTCTTAGTGACTTCAGGTACGAGACGCTACTATTGCGCTCTACGATCGCACCCGATCGCACACAACTGTCTTTCACAGACGAGCTAGATGTAGATTCGGCTCACACAAAAACAACCCGGCCAATGCCCTCCATTGCACGCCAGGGTGGCGAGGACACGTTTACTTACAGCGGCACCGTCCAGCGAGACAGCGCGGGTTTGTTGGGAGGGCGCGCGCAGTACACGATGGCGGGCACGTCGATTGGCGAGTGCGCGTGCGGGAAACCTACAGCAAGCTGAAGATCGCTGGTGCACTTTCTGACGCGTCCGGCTAGCGTTGTGAGGAGGGGAGCATGGGGGAGACGTGACCGCCGATGGAGGCACGTCCTGCGACGCGCTCAGCCGCAGATTACGACGTAGGGCCCCGGTGGCCTCTCCATATTTTATGCCTCCCCGCTTGCTGCTTCTCGCGATCGGCTCTCCCTTCATACATATCTCTCTCTCCATTTGCAGACTCTTTTCTCTCTTTCTAGAAAACATTGCGTTTTCGAACTGTAGTCACCCTCTCCACAACTTCACGAATGATACTAGACTGGAGTCTAGTAACTATAACTATACGTTTAAGCACGTTATAGTGAGTTTTATGTAACAAACACGAATGAAAGCGCGAAGCTGGAAGTGTCAAGTGATGCGAAGTCGTCTAACGAGAATAGTCGCAGTAGCCGGCGCAAGTTCTTCGTCCTGGTTCGTATAATTTCCTGTGCATATGCTGTAGACTTCTAAGGGATTCCTCGTGTCTCAATGAAATTCATTTGCGAGTTCAGCGCCTTTCATTTCAGTATACCTGCGCTCCTTGCGTCGTTGCAATTATCCTTGGGCAATAATTCTACATAATCTTACAAATCTCACAGAACTAGGCTAATGGTTCATGACTCATAAAAGTACAATGCAAGCCATAGCTGTTGCCGAAGCGTTCGCTGCGATGACGTATACTTTGTTAGATGACTTACATCCGGTGTGTTAGCCTGCGGAGCAGGATAAAATGAATGCGGCAGTAAAATAGTCTATGCTATATATATGAAATTGAGGTCATTTTCTTAATGCAATGGTAATCTTTACCTTTCAGGGACGTCGTGGCGGCTTGCATCGACAGCTTTAGCTTCAAAAATAAATTTCGATGAACTAGACTTGCAGTTTCTGTACATGTGCTTTCGAAGTGTAAGTATACAATGAACCAAAAGACACTTTGCACTAAGAAACTGGAGTAGCGAAGCATAATTACAGCGAAACTAAAGTAAAATAGCACAATCCCGACTCCTTCTTCAAGAAAGCGAGAAAGAGAGAGAGAGAGAAAGCCCTAATAACAAAATCTGAAGAGGCATGATTTGTACCACGCTATTGGGGATATACAAACTGGAGGGTAGGATTTGGCGGACCATCCGTCAAAACACCTCGAACACCACCACTCCTTTTCTCACGCTGGTTTCTCCCGTATTTGAAGGCGCATTTGCCGAAAACAAGACATTCTATAGCCTGCTTGTTCCAAAATGTAGGTATGCTTCAAGCATCGTAGTGGTAAATTCATACAGTAAATTTAACTGGGCTTTGATTGCAGCACCACAAAATAAATCAAGTAAAGGCACGGAGACGATCAAGGTAAATGTTCTTTTCACTACGAAGCGTAAAATAAAAATGCATAAATGGAACGAAATAATGAAACACACCGAAATTTAGGGGAAAATACAGCTAGCCGCACAAGCTGGAACTGAAGAAACGGCACAGGTATTGGCTTGCGTAGGAGCCTTCACTTCACCAATAATTTTAGCTAGTTGAATGAAGTTGGGTTTGAATGAAGTGGGAAAGAAATGAAATGGAGTGCATTAACGAAGCGTGGGGAGTGGTGGGAGTAGTAGTGGGCACAGTTGGGAGTGGTGGGAGTCAAGACTAGTGGCTTCTAGCCATTTCCATCTACGATGGGCCCCATGCATCAAAGCCTCGACCAAGAAAATCATTGCTTAAAAAAAAGCACCAGTGATTTGCTCAATACTTATTTGCCTATTCGAAAAAAAATTGGTTACATCACAGTAGGGAACACATGTGTTCTGAACGTGCCTTTCAGGAAAGCGGTTGGCCCTTTGCAACACTTACATACAAACGAAAATCTCAAAAGTTCTGTAAATTCAGGAAGAAGTTTTAAACTTTCACCAAAACTGGTGAGCTGCGCTGTGCACATGCTGAAAATGTAGGTCAAGATAGTATTCAACATTGAGCCATTTATGTCCCAACTATGCACTCACGTGCCAAGGTAGAACATAGGCACAAAAGAAAACAACCTAACAAGATTTTGCTTTGTTTGTTCCCTATACTGATGGTTGTCTTTGAGCGAAAAGAACTATATTCGTGTTAAAGCTTCATGATCTCCTTTTTTTGAGCACTTGTGACGTATTTTATGTTGATAAACGTTTAGTGGCTAGAAATAGATTCATTCGTACTATTGCACGATACCTGAATAACGTTTGTGTTAAAAAAACGTAGCGCCAAGTTATTTACATTTTAAATGAACACTGAGCATTCCTCAAATCAGTTTTTTTCTTGCCTCATCTTTCCATTACTTCGCTTATCTCTACGGTGAGATATATATATTTTTTCAATGCGAGGCTATGAAGCAAAACGCACGGGGAAGTATATAGCGCCATTAATTCCCGGTGAATGACGCTGTCAGAACTGTATGTAAAGAAACCTATAAACCACGGTGAATACTCTCTGAAAATGAGGCGCAAATCGGTTTTGCAATTCGAATTTTTACTGCCATGGACCATTCTTTGCCCGCTGCCTTTTATGGGAGCCACTTCACAAAGAACTACAGGGCCTCTATGGTTCTCTCTATGCAGCCATAATCGACTGCTCGGCCACAAGATAATTTCTTCAGCGGGGAAAATTGTGGCCACAATAAAAGTTGGCGTGAATGGAAGGACCATGCCCGTGTCCGATCTAGAGTGCCCTTTTTTTTCTAGATAAAACGCTAACAAAAGACAACGCTTGCGGATGGACAATAACCCTTATCGGGAAATGAGCGGCAAAGTTATAGAGACTCGAGAAAACACTATTTCGCACCTGGGTCTGGCAGAGAGACAATGAAAAGAAAGAAAGCGTTACCTCTGATATAGGCCAACCGAAGGCATCGTTGGTTATAGCCACAGCCATGGCAGGCTATTGATTGGTGGCTCCCCGTACGCAGCGGCTTTCACACTTGTTGGACGCTTCTCTTATTCCCCAGATACTCTCAAGTCAATTATCTCGGAAGCCACCTTTGGCTAAACTATGGTATTGTTTTCTCCGAAACATATTGTATAGAAGCCAAAAAAAAAACTATTGTATGGCAGTCGGAAATTTCGAACATGCTCGATGTCCTTTAAGCGGAAGAGTGTTCTGGGTGCGTTAGAACAAATATGGAGGTTTCTCACTTCTGTGTGGCCAGTTACTGGTGCAGCAGCACATGAAGTCACAATAGAGAGTTAGGCTAGAAAAATAATGGGCCCATTTATAGTAATGTTTTACTGAAGCACAGAATAGACAACATGAAAGAAAATGTAAGTGAAAAATTGAGGGACCCTTAAGCTTCGCCTTTAAGAGTTGAACGCGATAGCGAAATCCGACCCCTAGTGCACCCTTCAACCGCTAAGTGCATACTTATTCATATGTTTTGTATATGTTTTGTTACATACACCCATACGCACACAAACACACACACACAGTAGATTGGACCAGCGCACGCTATTATCACCGAATGGGCTCGTTTTTGTCATGACACCTTTTGAACGAAATGCGTTAAAGAGGCCCTCAAACACTTTTCTGAGTAACCATAGAATGAATTCACTAGAAGAGCTTATTGCCTCATGAATTCAACGCCACAAAAAAGTTTAAGAATCCGTCCAGTGAGAGTGCAGTTACAGAGGTTTGTCGCATGCTGCAATCGCATTATCTCTTCTCTCGTCCTGACAAAAGGGGTGGAAGCTAAGCAGGGAGGGATGGCAGGGCAAAGAATCTACCACGCCTCGTGACCTTGGGCACTTTCTTTTCCTTCGAATGCGCGGCTTTCTCAATGTGATCGGGCGCGCACGCATGGGCAAGTAGCGGCCTCCCATGACTATCTCGGTAACTTGATTTTTCGGTCACGGACGCACAGACGATTTTTCGCTCACAAATAATGGGGCCGACGCCGGCGGCGGATTTTCTGTGACATGAGCTCTTGAACGCTATCGCGCTAAAAGAACACATTGTGACCGGTAGCGACCCAAGACAAAACTTCTCAACGCGCAGTTACGCGTGGCTTAGAGGGGCCATGACACCAAAAATTTGATCATGTGTGTTTTATGGGTCAGACCTCGTGTATTCAGACATTAACTGGAGAAAATTGTAGTACATTTGGTCGAGAACCTAATTTATTATTGCTACAAACACACGAGTAACTTGAAAGTCAGGCAACACTGGTGTACTCGAGAGCCGTGACGTCACAAGCAACCAGCTGCATGATATAGCTGTGCAAGCGTCCACATGGCGGTGAACAAAACTGTTCCTGGATGAGTTGTGCATGTAATCGAGATAATTTAGTTTTCTTCAGTTCGGCACTGAAATGAAACGATTAGCAACACCTGAAACATTTTAGAAGACGAGTGCTCCATTGCTTTACTGAACATGACGCCACACACGCCATTGTATAATGATGGTCGCCGGCGGTGGGAAGGGCTTACAGCCGGCGACTTGTAGGGCTTGTTTTGCACTAAAATATTCTATTCCGGCCCACCTATTCTAATTGTGTAAACATACGAGGCTCCCTACTTCTAGCTTTCAGTGAAAAACAAATTTATTTTTTGGAATGGGGGGGGGGCATACGATGGCCTCTTTAAGGCAGGCATTTCCACGTGGTAGCACTTTGAAAGCACGCCGGACTAACTCTGTAGTGAGGTGCACCAATATGTCCACTTCCTACTCAATGTCACAACAATATAAATCCTTAGTTAACAAATTCCAAATAATTAGAGAGTACAATGAAGACTATACTACTTTCTTCAGCATGGTACGGAGCGAATGAAGTTCCCTCAAGGTAGTTCATTGGGTAGTCCACCGAAAATGATACAGTCACTAATAAAGTTGTTGTGACAACTATGTTGAATACTACTCAATTAGCCAGCATAAATCTATGTATACGTCAGACGGTACGCGGTCAACGAGTCAAGTTTCAAGTGTGGGCCCTTTTACGAATCATAATGCATCGGTCTTTTTAGGTGTGTTATCGAGCATGTATCAGCAGTAGCCTGTGCCACGCAAACTGGAATGACTTGTCTTGTTTTTTCTTGTTTATTACTTACCGAAATATTTAATTACCATGACTCTTATTGAGAACCGTGGAGACATAGTTTCCGGGGTATTTGAACCTATAGAAAAACTCTGAATGAGTCATACTCGTATCTACTGAAGGTGGTGCTATCTCGCTTGCTGCAATGCTTTCCGCAGTGGTACGAGGCACTCATGAATAGAAGGTTATAAAATGGCTCTATTAAGGACATTAAGAACTCATCTGTTACGTCTACGCGAAGATCCATCTCCGAGAGATAACCGGCTAATCTAATTTGATCCCGACAGACACGTCATTTCTTTCTTCCTTGCGCGAAAATGACCGCGGGCTCGCACTCCATCAACTTGTATATTATGAGGCGCTCATGCATCTAGACATGGCCGTCCAACCTCGTAATCGTTCTCCGAAGCAAGTACGTGTAACTAAGGCCCCAGCCAGGAGAACTCTTTTCTTCTGCGGGGAAAGTGAATACTCGGTGGTGGAACGTTAAGGCTGCTGGTTCAGTTTTAGCAAAGCTGGCCGCCTTGCTGAGCCGTCGCTAAATTTTATTAGCGGCACTCATGGCTCGCTGGCAAGCTTCTCGGTGAGTACCACGCTCAAGACGACTTGTCCTCTCAAGAGTTCTCGCGCGGGAGGAAACTTTCTTTCGTCGTGTCCGTCTGGCAACGATGTGCCTTTTCCCGCCTTCTCTCGCCGAGTCTCGTCCCGCGCTTGCATTGTTCTCGCTCCTGACAGTGAACAGATGATGAACCGGGCACGTGGCTCCTTTTCCCGTTTCGCATCCCTCGGCTTGGCGAGCCCCATTTTCTGGCCCGTCGGCGCCGGCGATGCTAAGCGGGCTCGACGAGAAAGCCGGGAATCGATGGCGTTCGAGCGAGTCGGGCCATGCTTCTTCTTCTTCTTTCTCGGTCCGTAGGGTGGCAGGACGGAGGCGGGGCGATGGCCCTGACGCATCGCTTGTCGCCGCGGTGGTCGGGCCCATTTTTCAGTGACCGCCCTTCCTTTGTGGCCCGTCGTCGCTGTCTCCAGAGGGCGCGCTCCGTCGCCCAACGGTTGGCGTACGTCGTCGCCTCGCTCTCCTTGCCGTCATTGCCGGAGCCACGAAGTGAGGATAAATCCGAAGCGCGTGTACTACAGCCGTGTTCGGGAACGGCTGATTGACCGACCGTCATTTCGGCGCTGCCCCGTACCGAGAGAATGTCCTCCTCCTGCGTGGCAGGAGATTGGAAACTTTGCGTTTGCGATTGTATTGGCGAATTTTCCTGTTAGCATCACTGTGCCAATTCCCGCACCACTGTGCATTTTCGGGGCCACCTGTTTTGCTGTCGTAGGAATAAACTAAAAAAAAAACATGTAAGGCTATGACCTTCAGAAAATCAAAACGCAGCTCAGAATGCAAATCTATTGCGAGAAAGGAAAAGTTTCTGAGGAGATTATCGATGGTTTACCGCAATAAACTCTTAAAGAAAACTCTTCAGGACCAGTTTTATGGTCTACGGGTAAGGAAGCACAATGTAGCGTTAGTCAAGTGCGAAAGGTCTTTTTTACTGCCCCTGATTCTTCGGCAACGTTCTAGCTCTCAGTGTAAAATGGGGCAGCTAGAGAGAAACATTATGTTGATGAACCACGTCTAAGTGAATCGCATAGATGTCGGCGCGCGTCTATATATATATATATATATATATATATATATATATATATATATATATATATATATATATATATATATATATATATATATATATATTGAATTGACAACCCACCGTTGTTTAAGCTGGACCTAAATCTTAAATCTTGCTACATCGGCGTTTTTGTGTTTTACATCCCCCTCCCCCCTCAAATTTGGCGGCGTTTTTTTTAAGGACAAGTCCATAACCTTCTCCATAAGAGTTCAACACGTTAGATACTAAGCAACCACGGCAGGTGCGAGTTGAATCTGCGTGCTTTATTATGCAATTTTCAGGTTTGCTTTATGGTATCCTTTATACCAAAGGTTGAACAGTTACCTCACGCAACTTCATGAGAGCCTGCAGTGAGCTTTCGCGATCCCAACTAATCCCACTTTCGCATCGCATATGAACAACCCGTAACTCCCGCATTCCATCTCGCTCAGAGTTCTTGTCCTTGGTATGAAGGAGCCGGCGAAGCTTTTATGTATACAATCGCAACAAATTCTTCCAGTACGAACACGTAGCTGGTGATATAATTCGGCGGCTGTAGCTACATAGTTTTGATCACAATGTGGCCGTTTGCATTCCCGCTCGTGGTGGCTCACGTCCAAATGTGGAATAAATGAAGAATAAAAATAATAAAAAACAGGGATTTAGGTCCCACAACCACGACATGATTATGAGGAACGCTGTAGTTGTCATCTTCGGAAATTTCGACCATCAGGAGTTCTTAACGCGCAATAACATAGCACCGCGCACAGGCTTCTAGCATTTCGTCTTTAACGAAATGCGACCGCCACGGCCGGAATCGAACCTGCGACCTTTGGGTCAGCAGCCGAAATCGTAACCACTGATACACTGTGGTGGACGAATGACAAAATAGCTTGTCGAGCCTGCTTCGGAAGCACGCTGAAAAATCTTAAGAAGTCAATACCGTCAAAATGGTTGATTGCGCAAGTTTGTTATTGATGATGAATTGAAATACGAGCGCGATATGCAGAAAAGGGACAAAACAGACTTGTCCGTTTTTTTTTCCTGTCCCTGTCTACGTATCGCACTCGTATTTCAATCCGTCATAGGTCAATCATATTCAGGAGCTTCACGGTACGTTTAACGTACCGTGAAGCGTATAACGCTGTTTAGTGAGCCAAAATCTAACAGATTTGCGCAATTAAATAATCACGTTTAGCAACTTCCCAAACTGATGCCTCCGAATTAAAACATTGGTTCTTCCCTCATTCTATAGAGCGAAAAGTTTACCTTCTGTAACTATTGGTCAGACTAGTGTTGGATCATCACTCGAGTAGAATTTTTATCCTAATTTTGCTAAGTTTAGGTAACAAAGAGACCTTTGTGTCCTGTTTGCATGATTTGTACGTTTTGCTGTTTCTGCCAACGAGCACATAGTGAGAAGTCATATTACCATGGCATCGTTGCGCCATTCCTTATAATACCAAACTGAGTAACGCAAGCTTAATAGAAATTGTGTTGTCTGTATAAAACGTGCATACTTCGCAGTTACCGGTCTTGTCTCCTTTTTGTTTTCATGTTTTTCGCGAATATTCATTATATATGTATACGTTCACACAAAACGAAGCAGTCTGTGCCATGTTCAATGGTAAACAACGCCTCGAAATCATTTTCTTATTTGTTTCACTTGTAGCCTAGCAATTTCTTGTCGTGCGACATTCACTCCGCTTTGTTTTCAGATTTGAACAACTGTCCTCATGCACAACTTTTGCTACACAAAACATCAAGTCATAAGATGGATATCTATCATGACCTGCCTACTCTATTATGGTGGCATGTAGTGATACACGGGCAGAATGAAAATGCGCTGCTCTATAGCGAAGCCTAATGAAGTTGTTGAACGGGAGCTCGTTCCACTGTCGGGAAAGACACCGATACGTTTTCTTTTTCGCTATACATAAACATGAGGGCATTGAAAGGTATAGAGTGGGCTCAGCTAAAAGGCTCTTTGGAACGCTCTGCGCCAGAGCCGCGGACAGTGAACGGGAGTTATTAGGCGAGCGGCTTGTTAGCATAGATGATGGACACATTGGACGGTCCTGGGTTATGCATAAATGCAGAGTGCGCTTCACTCGCTCGGCACAGTCTCCATCGATCGCAATGCTCATGTTTACCCAAGGGAAGGTAGCACGCCTGCTACGCCATCAGACGTGAAGGAAATATTAGTCCCTGATGTGAAGGCGGGCCAGTGAGAGTGATGTAGCTTTCAGGAGTAAGCCATCAGCGTATATGCCACGGGCAGAGTCCGAAAGGTTATATAATAGTATTATAAGAGTAGAAACTTAGCGTTACGACATATAAAGTAGACTGTTCTCTTTGCGAAGTCTTTGCGAAATATTTGCGAAGTCGTTCTTCGTCTAGAGTCCATGGCACCTTTCGTGAGACGCTAAGTTTAATCAATATTTTTTTCTATTAGGATGTTTTCATAATTGCAATGTTGTTAACATCTTGGTAATGTACTAAATATTATCAGTAACCAAATTTACTGGGAAGAACTAAGTTTAATTTATTTCTTTACTTCTGACAGGAACGCTGTTGCTGGTCTGCAGTATGACACTACAAGTGTTAGTGCTTTTTTTTCGTATTTAGGTCATGAGCGCTCAACAAAATTTCTCGACACTGTCTGACGATTTTGTAATGCAATCAAGAACATATTTAGCGACAAAAAAGTGATACAATACCGAGGATATAGGCGAAGAACTGCCGAATCATTATTACTCCGTGGCTTGTGAGTAAATCACACTTCAGTGCTTTCCTTAATCCTGACTGTAATTACCTTATCAGAGAACACTTTGTGATGCCATTCACTGCGAGAAGAACTGCGGTAAGAAGCTTGAAGACCTTATTACGCCTTCCATGAATATATATTTTCATACTGCGAAGAATTGAATGCCAGTAAAGAGAAAACTAAGCGATATAACAGTGTAACAAGAAAAGTAATGGAACTGTTTTAGGTGTAATTATAATCATGATAACTTCTTCATTTATAATAGGGGCCAAGTGGTCATTACAATAAGATTACAGATCTGTTTAAAACAGTGCGGGCAAGAAACTTAATGTCAAGGTAGCTTAAGATAAAAATGCAAGTAGGTTAAGCTGATTCTATTACCCTGTTTGCTATACCCGCTATACAGGAGTGCGGAATTAGTAGTGATAAAGTGACTACTGAAAGTGGTAATGACAGCGGCCAAGCTGGATGGTAACTTGTTGGGCGATTGAGTCAGCCTTTGACAATAAGTTGGAATGACGTTGACCATCAACGAATGCGCTCAAAGCATGCCATATTATACTGTACAGCTATAATCAGTGCATAGCTGCAACCGCATGAATAATAATGCAACCGCTAAGTTAATTAGTCGATGAAACAATGAACCAACATAGTGGTTAAAGCTAAGATAATTCTTTTTTTGATATCGTGGTTATAAATGGTGCCCTTTATTGTAAGGTAAGCATGCCACATAAAATTTGGAAGCGCTGCATGACTGAATTTTGCAATATATCAATGCCACCACGTCAATGCATATATTAGGTTCTAAAATCTGTGTACAATCTCGGCATCTCTGTGCACAGAAGCGTATAATTCCTAGATGAAACACGGCGAAGAAATGGACGTTTATAGCAGTAGGGACCATTCACGCAAGGCTATAGAATAGCGCTTCCTGCTCCTCACCTTGGCCCAGGACGAGTCCCCAATAAGGTTCTTTGCAATCTGGATGCCGCAATCTCGAGTTCCTCACGCTGCAGTGAATATATTGTCTCTCTTCTTTTTTCCTTCTCTTCACCCTCTCTTTTTCGTATCTTTCCCCTACCCTTATTACTGCGTGTAGACTAGCCAACCAGATGTCTTTCTGGTTAACCTCCCTGCCTTCCCCCTTTCTGTCTCTTTCCTTCCTTCCTCCAGTGCCACTTCGGTCACCGCTATTAATTCTTTCCTCAATCACCGATGGTGCTCCGGCAATATCCTCCAGTCATAGAAGCATGAGCGCGTAGCTTTCATTCCAAAACGCGGCAAAACGCTCACGATCGAAAATCTCCTGCCCGTCTCTCTTACCTGTGCGTTGGCAAGCTCATGGAACACGTCATTCTTGCTCGCTTGCAAGCGCACGTGGACGCCCACAGGCTCCTTCTCTATACTATGCTCGGTTTCCGCCCTGGCCTCTCTACGCAAGACGTTCTCTTACAGCCTCACCACGACTCCCTGAGCTTATCCACTTTCTCAGACACAAGGACACTGCTCAGCCTCGATCTTTAAAAGGTGTGCTCCCCGTGGCCGTCGCGGGTCCTTACAAACAGTTCGAGGAACGCTTAAGCTCCATCCCGATTCAATGTGCCCGCGAACAAAGGCCGATGGTTCACACCAAAACAATTGCCCAAAGCGCAGCAATTCAAATGCTAATTATGCAACACTTGTCACAGTTGTGCTATTCGCTTTTCAGTTGTTGCTCCTTCTCTCTCTATTGATTATTGTGCTCGCGCTCTTTTTGCTTTCATTACTCTAGGCATAGCTTCCCATTATTTAGTACAGCAAATCGATCGCCCCTACAATGAAGCTTTGTATTAGTCTTTGCATGAAATATTACATTTTCATTGGCATTACAAATGTAGACATGGCTGTCAAAGCTGTAGGTATTTAGGCCCATCTCTTTCTCTTATTATCCTTTCTATACAATGCCTACACCGTATTTTCAAATAGTATAGGCCTACGTAGGGGATAATTCTCATCTGTTCCCAAGTCTTACTGTTTCCCACCTACATTATACTTTCCGGTTGATTTTGGTTCACTAAGAAAAAGCACACTTCTCTAATTCATGCAGTACTCTAACGACATTTTAATGACGCCTTTTCGACCCTGCTAGTTCTCTCTCATTTAATCATTTGTTTATAGTTATTTTGTTTAGAATGTACCTTCGATTTCCTTCGCGTGAACAGCAGGCACCTCGAACCCTTTCGAGATACCTGGCAACTTATTTTGCACTTACGCATTTTTTTGTTGTTTAACGTCCTTTTCCTTTCACCACGCTCTGATTAACCTAACCAGACCGCCAACGCCCACGATTCACACAACTCTCGAGCTTTTGTTAAAGGAGGAGGAGGAGGAGGAGGAAGGGAAACAATGAAAGGCAGGCAGGTCAACCATATGCACGTCCGGTTTGCTACCCTGCACTGGGGGAAGGAATGAGGGGAGTAAAGGAGAAGAGAGAGTGAGAAGTGAAGGGCAACGTGTGTGTAGATGTGACCTTGTTCATTGCACGCTTATAAGCGGTCGCGTAGTCCGGTCGTCTTTAGAAAACTCAGCAATGCCCGCGTCGCTTTGCTGGCCTGCGACGCGTAGAGCCATGAACCAAGGATCTTCTCTTCGGAAAACGGTCTACTGTCTAGTGTCTCTAACGATGGTGGTTAAAAAAAAAGCGAGCTTTTGTTACCTTTTTTAACCACCATCACTCCCACACGTTCGCACCCGGGAGCATCTTTTTGTTGGTCTTCCAACCAAATCTTTCACAACGTATCCGCTAACTTTCTTTTTTGCTTTGCCCCGACTCCCAAGCATTCTTTCGACAGCGGCCGGACCACTTCAGGTACCGCTTGCCCGTTATTTGTCTCGCCGCTCCTGGCGCGCTAAAAGGTTCGTTCCAGCTGGCTTCCTCACGCAGAATGAGTAATTGCTAGCCACGGTTCGGATGTCAGGATTCACCGGCACAGCCAACAGCAAGAGAGTCACAGCTATAGACCCCCCTTCCTTCCTACTCAGACACTTTGCCTTTTCTTGTTTGGATTCACCTCGAGGGCGTAGGAGCGAGAAATATTTTGTTTTCCGCCGCAATCGTCTGATGTGATTAGCGCGGCTCCTCTTTCCGCTTCGGGACATCTGTGCCCTTAGTTAAGGAACGGTTCCTTCGGTTTTCTTTTTCCGTTGTTGACCGCGCACAGCGAGCATTGCAGGTCCCGGCATTTTCTTTCCGCCTGCCCCCCCCCCCCCCCATTTTTTTCTTGCTGCCCGATACTTCCGACTGGGCAATTTCGCGAGGGGTAATGAGACAACAGCAACAGCGGCAGAAAGTTACATCATCAGAAACAGCAAGCTTTCAGAGAAACCTCTGCTTTCACAAACACTGTGTGCGAAAGTCTTGCGTCACTCTTTTTTTTTATAAGAAGATGTGGAAACTTTTCATGCAGTTTTGTAGACTAAGTTTTCCACTGGAACAGTTCAGAGAGCCTTACTTGACCTTGAGCGTGAAATTTATTTGTCTAAGCGTTAATATGGAAAGTTCAATTTTTTTCCAAAGCTGAAAGCATGAAGGAAAAAAAATCAAAATACAAAAAAAGAAATCCTGTTACAGTATGCTCTGCTTTCGTGCAGGAGAAAAGAAATTGTGTGCTTCATTTTTTTTTTCAACCATCGTATGCCAACCTATTTGGTTTGTGCGCAATATCACTTCACGATTATCCGTTAGGAAGTTCATGCAAATGCGCAAATACTCGTTCGTCAAAAATATGTTTCGCGGCACCTATATTGACAGAACTGTAAGCAAGCTGCAACGGAAGTCTTAATTACTACATTCCACTAGCACGTCGTGTTCACAGCTACGTCCCACTTTGTGATTCAGATGCAGAAATATTGTCGCGACAAGACTAAATAAATAAATAAATAAATAAATAAATAAATAAATTGGTAAGCTGATAAATAAATAGACAAATCGACTATCAAGTTAAAAAGCCGATTGATAAATCAACTTTTAAAATATTCAACCAAGCTCCTCCCGCTTATTTAGCTGAAGACAAGCACAGTCCCGAGGGACAGTGACACAAGCGCTGGTTCATTATAAGCTTTGTTGAACTGCATAAAATGCCCAAACAGAATGAAGGTAAACTCCCAAGTGATACAAGCACCGAAAGAAAAAGCAAGGAGAAATTATTGTCTAATATCTAGGCCTATTGTAATAGTCACTCCCATGCACATATGTCCTTCTTCCGTAGTTATCCTCCCTTCTTATCGCCCTATTTATATCGTTAACGCACAATAAACCAACTGTTGGTAGTCAGCACACGTCGTCGTTTTTCTCTCACGTGCTTTTGTGTGCCTTAAGCGCTGCGTAAATTCTAAAGAAATGGCGCAGATAGCATCGAGCAGCGCAGGAATGGGTCACAACACAGCTGTTAGGCAAGTAGCTGTTCCTGGCTTGTTACCACTCTTGCCAAATTCTTTCCCGTCCCTCGCTATACTATGCAACACCTGGCTATCAGGGGCGGCCCGTTTCAGCTTCTCATTTTAACTATCTGCGCAGTGTGCTTAAGCGCTGACTGAGCGCATGCTAGCACATGATAATCATTTTCTACCTACGACACATGACCAATGTCGATAATAACAGTTAGGCTGTAAAACAGACAAGGCCCCGGTCAGCACTTCATCTAGAGATGTCGCGGACACACCACCAATTTTCGAATTAACATGTTTTATATTCTCAAGTCTCTTGGTCACCATCATTTCGTGCTTTTCTTCAAGAATCGTGTTCCAACCTCCGCAATAATTCAGACACTAGACCGCAGACTCACATTGTGTAGTCGGATTGCAGTTCTTTGAACTAATTACCACTGCACGTGATAAAATGGAGGGCAAAAGGAAAATTAACGAAAAGCTATTTTCGACACATTTATTCATTATAACACCGTAGGGATGTTCAAGATTTATGAAGGCCTTATGGCCCCGCATTGGCACCCATATGCGAAATTCAAATTGCTGCTTAGCCATTAACAGTTCTCGGCCGCCGGTAAAGTGAATCTGTTAGGGATTAAGCTTTCAAAGCAGAGAGGCGAGCTGTAAATTATTCAGATTTTTTTTGCTCTCGGGCGAAGGAATAAATTAATGGCGTAGCTTTGAGGAGCTTCGACGTAATCAATCGAAGGAATATCGGAGTGCTCTGCTGCTGGCCCCACGCTCATATCCGGTACGCACCCCTTCTCCCCTTAGTTATCACTAATCTTCCACCGCATTCAGTATTTTTGGGCAGTATTAGCGACAATCAATATTTGTCGAAGTTTTTCTGCAATTTCCCTGCTGCGCTGCTTTTTTCTTTTTTTTCTGAACGCCCTGTGCGGAAGGAAAGTGAATCACTATAGCGACGATTAATAGTAACTTCGCATGCACTTGTTCTCAAAATTTGATAAAAAAGCACTTGAAACATGTAGTGGTTGTTCGTAATCCTATAATTCCTTCGTCATTAGCATGATCCCATTACGACGGATAATGCTAAACAAATGTCCCGTTCACTAACTTCGGCTGTTGTTCTTTGCAGACGATGCTTACCTCACTGCGAAACATGAAGACAACTAAGCTACTCAAAACTGATAAGCAGATAATAACAAGGGGTCTTCGACAAGGCGTAGGACGCCCCTATTCCAACGTCGGCTAGCCTGTCCGAGACACCTTCTCGCGGTCTTTCAGCCTATACGCACCATTAGGTTAACTTTAAGAAGGTGAATGCAAATTGTATTAACTTTTGATAACACGTTTTTACGTCCGCCGTCATGATGTAGCGGTTCCAGTGCACGGATGATGGCCCGAAGGTCACGCGTTAGATGTCGACCGTGGTAGTCGAATTTTCTGGGCGACAAAATGCAGTGGGCCTGTGTACTGCGTAACGTATTTGCAGGTTAAGGAACACCAGAGGCTCAAAAATTCCGCAGCCCTCCACTACGGCGTCTCTCATGATCATATCGTGGGTTAGAGAACCTTAAACATTGGGTATTATTGTTAACAAGCCATTTCATGACAAACTCAGTCGCTGGATTTCGTGCCGACTGGTTGTGCATCCACGATCTCCGACGACAGCGCAGCTCAGGCCGACTGGCTCGCCCTCCGCCATCTCCTGACGCCGACAAGAGCTCTCGACGAGTGGTGCCCCGTCCTCGGACTCCTGCGACCATGCCCATCTTTCCTATCTTCTCCTTGCTTTTGGGTGTTGCTGTCCTTGCGCCACGCTCTCTCCTTCCCCCTCTCTATCTCTATACCTTTAATTCTATCCTTTTAATCTCTCCTTACCCCCATCTCTCGTGAGCTACTGTTGAGGTGTCGCACTATGATGCAGACAGTTACGGGGCTCACTTTTATCTTCTTTTTACTTAAGAATCACAAGTCATAGCAAACTAATCTTGCTAAAAGACATAAAACTATCAAGGTTTTTGTTAATTCCTTACCGCTGAAACCTCATTATATGCTTATAATTTGACCTTACCGTGTCGCGATATGTGTCGCTTCATGTGCAAACTTTTTCTGTGTCCCCGTGACTAGACTTTGCCAAGTACAGTGCTGTTACGTGACAGGTAGTTGTGTATTGTTTTGAACACATACGACGTTCGTTTGACTGCATGTTCGTGTACTACAGAGATGTGAGATAGTAGGGTACCTCGTGTTTGTTTTTCGTATCGTCTTGTTTGATTGATATGTGGGGTTTAACGTCCCAAAACCACCATATGATTATGAGAGACGCCGTAGTGGAGGGCTCCGGAAATTTCGACCACCTGGGGTTCTTTAACGTGCACCCAAATCTGAGCACACGGGCCTACAACATTTCCGCCTCCATCGGAAATGCAGCCGCCGCAGCCGGGTATCGTCTTGTTTTACATGAATAAACTAGCAAGAGCTCTCTTCAGGTACTCTGTTATGATTTTTTTTTTGTTGCTGTGATTTTCACGTATCCTATCATCTCCGAAAAGCAGTAACCGGTATACATATATCCGCTAATATTTTCTAAACAGCATATAGTAAAGAGGTTCTAATGATTACATCAACTATGCTGTATGACTTCATGCGTAAAAAATGTTCATGGTAGTTTCTATCGCACGCATTTGTCCTTCTAAAAAGAACAGGGGCGAAGGGGGGGGGGGGTGATATCTTGTGTCATAAGATCAGTTACGTTCTCATACTCCACGTCAATAAAATACCTTGAGTAGAAACTCGAGATTGAGAGAAAGAGAGAGCTGAGCTTGTCGACAGCGCCTAATTGGCACTCCCGCGCAGTAACCCAAGACCGAAAGGCGTTGACACAGACAGGCCTAACTCACTGTACGTGGACCTCTTTGCCTCCCATTTTCACACTTAACGTCTAGTCATACCACGGCGTTATAAAAAATACAAGCTTCTTACGAAATGGTCTCCAACGATTCCAAATGCTGTTTTCATAATTATGCTTTTATGCTGATGTAAAGCACATAATCAAGCGAGTTTCGGGGTAGGTCCAAATCCTGTGTACATTAGCCTATTCGGAAGGTGAGCGCGCAGTGGTGCTTTAATAACATCAGACGGTAATAGGAGAGTCAGGCCGTGGACATATAAACAGGTTACGTATGTGCGTGTGAGCATTCCTAATTCAACATGGAAGTGCTGGAGCTGCCCGTGTTTTAACAATAATGATTGACGGCGTTCAACGTCTCAAAACCACTCTATGATAATGATGAGAGATGCCGTACTGAAGGGCTCCGAAAAGTTCGACCTCTTGGGGTTCTGCTCATAAGCTTACATTTCAGAGGTCACTTGCCTACACTGGATACTGTCCCCGCTCTACTTATCAATCAGGATGGGCAGCTGTAGTATGATGAATGCATGATCACTGGAAAATTAAACGATACACAAGGAAGGCAGGATACGATGACCAGGGTTGCCACGCTATAGGCAAATGCCGGGAGCTGGAGGATTGGTGGTGTATAACTCTTTGTGTCGCGATTCATGGTCGTAACAAATGGCCGGGCGACAAAGGCGATGTTCGCGCGCAAACTCCAGAACGAGATCAGTTGGGCGGAATAGCTCGCACGTGTCGCCATGCCCGAAGATCACCCCTGAGAAAACAAGATCCTGCGACGCGTGGGCGACGCAGGGTGAGAGATGGTCGACGTGTGGTGGCGAGGGAGAAACGATAGACGCCTCGCTGGTCTGCTACTTGTATACGGCAGCGTCAAGTCAGGGCCGCCGTAGATCCGAATCGGGCGCGGCGTCACCACTCTCGTGGATTATGCACGTTAGAGGCGCCGAAGCAGTCACTGACGAGCCACTGTCGTACGATGCCACACTCTTTTTCCCCTTGGCGCCTTCTCGTCGTCCCAAGCTATACTGCGTCGTCAGCCGTTAGATCGGGTCGCCGCCTCGCGTTGTCGCCATCGAGATGCCGCTGCATACTTGCATAGATTGCGCACCCCGCGACGCATTGCGCTTCCACGCTCCTACATGTACCTCCCGGTTTGCGGGTCAGCAAACCACAGCTGCCTTTCGCCGTGACGCTTTTCCCGGCCACTACGCGTCGCTTGTGTAGTCAATGGTGAGAAAGAAAGCGGGAACTGGGATAATTAGGTGACTGCGGTTGCCCAACGTTTAAGCGGCACTCTCCGCTTACCAGCCAGAACAGGTGTAAACGTGGTTGTCATCTACACTTACGAGAGCAGAGGTGTCACGGCTGTGTTAGTTCTCGTAATCCTATAATCCTATAATTACTCCGTCAATAGTGAGAGAGAGTGGGTAAATCAGGTTGTTTATTTGATTTTTTACTTTATCGATAACATATGAAAGCGCAGTTTATTGATAGTATAGTGCGAATAACTTTTATTGTATTGGCGATGCAACAGTAGAGAAAAACCGCAACCTGCTTCTACAGTTGTAAATGTTGTTCAAGCGAGAAACCTCACCTGCAATAAAGTGTAGACTACGACGTAACAAAACCTAAGCCTTCTTCTGGAACAGCCAGTGCAAAAGTATATAAGCATGCAGTAAAGAAAATAAAAACATTAGCGACGCCGAAGCTGCTTGCTATACCCGGAAGCTCACTTAGCGCTTTTTTCAGCATGAACTTGATGCTTAATTGTTTCTCCGAACAATGTAATGTATAGGACAGATCTGTGCTGTCACTTTATGTCTAATACTTGCATTACCAAGTACCTGTTGGCTACCTAGAGGCATTGCCGTAATTATGGGTGTGTAATTGTTATTAAGACACTCCGACGAAAATCAACGGAACCGCTTTGACTGGGAATTCTTTAAGATATGCGCGTACAGAATGCGTTCTAATTGCACATCTTCTCATTGTTCCTTCACGTGCTATATATTTTTATGGTCTCATATACTCCTAAAAGTCAATGTATTCTCACATAATTACGCGTCCTTATCGCGCTTCAGCTGTGCACACACACACAATCGCCTTAAACTGCGCATTCTGCCATTGCATTCCAAACGGGGTCAATACCAGACAGCAGGTGGAACCTGTATTGCTTCCTCTAGGTGAAAGGTTTTATTCACATCGGCTAAAGGTGGAGCTGGTACTGCACCGTTTTTTAGACATTTTTTCGTTTATGTACCAAGGTACAGATAAATAAAAGTTAAGGACTGACTTTCCCGCTTACAATAACGTCACGATCACAGTTCCTCATTTAGCACCCGATTGATTGATTGATATGTGGGGTTTAACGTCCCAAAACCACTATATGATTATGAGAGACGCCGTAGTGGAGGGCTCCGGAAATTTAGACCACCTGGGGTTCTTTAACGTGCACCCAAATCTGAGCACACGGGCCTACAACATTTCCGCCTCCATCGGAAATGCAGCCGCCGCAGCCGGGATTCGAACCCGCGCCCTGCCATTTAGCACCCGTCACAAAACTAGAGGTTTTTTGGTTTCACTCACACTTTGTTGCACCCTGAAACTAATGGTTGTAAGACTGTACGGGTTAATTAAAGGTCACGTTTAAAGAAACGCTAAAAACGTGGGCCCGAGAAAAAGCGGACCAGAGGAGGACGCAGTCCTGGGGCGCTGAATATGAATCGCTGAAAACTCCCTGTCTTGTGGTCTTCAGATCCTTGTCTGGTGATCGCATTTGTCCCGGGCTTCTCTGTATAGCGCTGCATTCAAGGCAAAACTAATTGAAACGTATATTGAAACGTATATAACACTTTCATCGTTACCAAATCACGCGTTTCTCAAACACGGCCTATACGATGTCGTGTCAAAATGGGATCAGACAAACTCTTTCGAGGCGTACATTACAATTCATACGTCGCAGAGTACTTCCTGCAAAACTCGTAGTAATCACTTCCCGAGTGATACGACAGTGGAATCCTTCTTCTTTGGGCAGATTCGAGAGACTACGCCAAGTGCTTTCCCTGCAGTGTGTATGGGTCCCTCGGGTATAAACTCGGCCTCCGCTGATAACAAAAAAAAATGACAGAATATCCATAGCGTGAGAGAGGGTGAGTGGGGCGAAGCGTCCGTCAGCCCGTTCGCGCTTCCGTCCATCCGTTTGTTCTTGCTTCCATCTGTCCGCGGACCATCCATGCGTCCATCCATGCGTCCGTCCATCTGTCCACGCGTCCGTCCGTGGGTCCGTTTATTCATCTCTTTGTATGTCCGTGCGTCCGTCCATCCGTACATCTGCGCGTCTATCCATCCGTCTGTCCATCTGCTGGTCTGTCTGTCCATCCGTCCGCGCGTTCATCTAGTGATCACTCTAAGTACCGCCATCTCCCGTATCGCATCCCCTGTGGCACATACCTGCTTTAGAGCAGGTATGTGCCACCGGTGGCTACGTACTACTACATACATACATACATACATACATACATACATACATACATACATACATACATACATACATACATACAAGGAATGGACAGACCCACGCCTTAAGGAGCTTCGCCCCTAAAAGTGAATACTTAATAGAGAAGGCAGCACCTCTTATATGCAAATCGCTCTTGGAACGCCCCTTATTCAGTGAATGCGCGTCACAGTTCATTGTTTAAAGAACCGCTCCCACCTGCTGCCGGTAGCGATCGAAGTAAGCGGCTTTCGCTCGTATGATCCAAGTAACAAGGCGCGCCCGTTTCGGGGCTCGGGAAAGCCTGTGGCGGCGTTGTAGAGAGGGAAAGGAAGATAAAATGGAGGAGAAGGAGGAGGAAGGTTTATAGGCAGAGAGGGTTCGGCCCAGAAGTAGTGCCTCTGTCCTTGCTGTACTTTGCACATTTGTAGGCGCAGCACGCTCAGACTCGCGTTGCTATTCCTGTAGAGTGTTCGCACGTCAGCGAAGCGCTTATTGCACCATGCATATGCTTTATTTACAGAACCGCGCTAATGATGCCGAAAGCACGATGCTAACAGTGCCAGAAACCGCATCAGAAGAACGAAATCAGGGTTATGCCATAATGAGAGGCGATGAACTGTCCGATGCAGTTACTGATGCCTCTCTAATGTTAAGCGATTACCGGAGCTATCATTACCGGGCTTCATAGACACCAGAGATAATGAATTAATGAATGCGTGAACCTGGTATGACGCTACTAAACGTAAATATTCATAACAATCAAGGCGCGCAGCATGCCTTTCTTCACGTTTCCCTCTTGCAAGAGAAATACAGTAATTGTAGCAGATGCAGATCACTTAGGACTTCATCGACCTGTTGATGCTAGGTTGCACAAGTTTAAAAAATAATATGTGAAATACACAGCCTGACATCCAACCATACGAGGTCTATTTTCGTCGACTTTAGCCAATTCTGTCGCATTATATTTAAATAAGTGTATGTGTGTATGTGTGGTAGTTGACTAAAGTTTTATTTAATCAACGTCGTCTCAACAAATTATATTAATTACAGTGAACTCAATAGAAATTCAGTTAAATTGAAAGGATAGCTACGAAACAACAATAGTTTGGCCGTACATTTTATGCGTGTTTTTAAGTCCTGAACTCATGCAATGAACGAAGCCCTTGGAAGGTAATCAGGCGAATGCGTTCAACGCACACGTTAAAAGGTTATATTTACTTTGTTGATTATTGCGAAGAAGCATTCCACTGCGTAGCAAAAGGGCCATCGAAGGTGGGAAAACATGCTACTTTCTAATGCACTGCACACGGCACTAATTGGCTAATTGGAAAAGAGAAAAGTTATTTAGTTTTAAAAACGAAGCTATAGATATATATATATATAGTAACCCTCCATGTAATCAGGCGCAAAAAATAATGGTGCATCTTGCAGAGAGAGCCAGAGCCTATGAATTTTTCAGTGTAGCAGTCCGAGAGAGAAATTAAGTTTCAGCCTATTAAAGTCGCGCGGCGTGTGCTCCACAACTCGAAAACAAAAATGAAAAAAAAGTTACAGATACCGCGTCAGCTTTGATGGTACATGGACTGAGAAACAGGCTTGAGCGTGCATTTTCGCTGGCACACAGTAATATAAACACTATAGCAAAAGTATACAGTATCAATACAATGAGTTTCGCATACGTCCGGCTCGTAAATATTAAACACCGCAGCCAGTGCGCTCTGGAAGCGAGGAAACTATACTGTCACTGCGCAAGCTGTAAACAGCAGGCAACATTTCCGTCAACCTTCTTTCAGGAGAAGACTCGCAGAAAAAGGAAGCCACACCAACAAACAAAGCATTGTAATGTTATGTAATAAGTGAAACTGTTCTTTACAACACAAAAAATTCAGTGGCAGTTTCAGGTGAAGTGGAGTTTCGCGAAGCTTGGCCTGGGCTTGATAGACTATCTATATCTATATCTATTTCTACCCGTTCATCCGTCAATACATCCATTCATCTATTAGTTAAATAATTCATTCATTCATTCATTCATTCATCCGTCCATTCATCTACACGTCCGTTCACCTTTCTTTTTTTTTCTCGCTTTTTTCTTTCTTTTTTCTTCCTCTCTTTCTTTCCTTCTCTTTTTTCTTTCTTTCTTTCTCTTTCTTTTTCTGTCTTGATTTCTTTGTTTCTTTCTCTTTTCCTTTCTTTTCTTTTTTTATTTCTTTCTTTCACATTGCGCCATACTATCATCATCAGCAGCAGCAGCCTGACTACATCCACTGCAGAGCAAAGGCCTCTCCCATGTTCCGCCAGTTAACCCGGTCCTGCGCCATACTATGCTTCCTCCTAATATTGTGCTTCCATCTTTCATGCTCGGAATTGAACCTTAAGCTGTGCGCTTAGCAGTGCAACATTTCAGTTGCTACAGGCAACAACGACGGTTATACGTTGATGTCCGTACAACAATGAAACAGCGAAACGTATAGAGACAAGTCAACTCGATAACCCCGATAAAAGGTCATATCAGCGCGGATGAAATGAGCTGTCACTGACAAGCCCATGATCGAGTAAGCATATTGAAAAAAGGCCCATACAAATATGCATGTGAACGGCGCTCTTTCGAGATCCTTATTCGTGTAAACACAGATTTGCGTCAACTCGCGGGAGCCGTCTATTTCTTTTTTCATTTATTTTTCTGTCACGCTTACCAATTAAATTTTTAAGGCAATACATGCTACAAGCTACGTTCGAATAAAAAAAAAACTGCCGGCTCATTGAATCAAGGACATGAACTGCTAGTGAAAAAATAGTTTTAACATAAGCTGCCGATGTTTTCGGTGCAAAGGCCAACGTAAACAACGTTGAATGAAGCGCACCATCGAAGCGAATTCATGTTTGTAGGTGCTCGAATGTTGATTCACTGCTGCAGTATAAATAAAGTGCCATCCGTCTCTTTTCGGGTCCACTCATGCCCGAAATGGAGTGACCAATTTCTTTAAGCAGACAGAAGAGTTCTGTTCGCCGAGTGTAAGTATATAGCCACTTCCGATGATTTCCTTCTTGAGTGGAACGCCAAATAGAATCGACAAGAGGGCCAACTCAAGATCGAAAGTGGTGAAGAGCGTGTATAGGGTAAATCGGATTAAGCGCTCATTGTCGGAGCACCCCGTTTGAGCGTCGCTCGAAGCTCACTCTATTTCGAAAGTGTCTGCTGAAAAACGTGAAAAAAAAATGCGCAGAGCAAGCTTCAGGTCATCGTATCAAACATTACTATAGAGTGATTTCGCAATAAGCTCATCAGTAAGGAAAAAGCGAAGTTTGAGAGGACACTCAAAAACTTTGGATCATCGTCCTTATTAAAGCGGAAGAAACATGAGATAAATCCGCTAGTAAGATGTGGGGGCAGACTACGCTCAATCTAGCGTTGTTCCATCACCGTCTCCGTTTACATATATAGTATAATGTCGTATTTATTGTAGCTGTTGAGACACGTTTAAAAAGTAAAAAAAACGCATACTTTTAGAATTAGTCGTTCTATCGACTGTAAAGATGCACCGTTGCGTGTGCAGCATTGCTGCCCGTATACGAAGTGTAGCTGCGGGTAAAATCAGCTTCAAAAGAAAAGTAAAACTTAGTTGGTTAATGTTAATGTTTTTATTTAAAGGAGCGCAAAACACAGGATAATAAGACAGAGAACACCCATAGGACAGAGAGCTGTTTTTGTCATGTGATCTCCTTATCTTGCTTCCGTTTTTTTTGTTCTCTTTTCAGTAATAATAGTAAACGTGGCTGTCTGGACATCACTATGATGCATCATACGAACCAGCTGTCTTCTATAATAAACCTGCCAACACTTTCCATGAGAGGTGTTAGTGTAATAAAATTATACGTCACGAGACTTCCTGTTTTCAGCTCATGAGTGACAATGTACAACTGGTGGTTCTTCAGAGATATTCAGACATTCTCTTTTCTCAGCCGTACATTCGGCACAACATAGGCTACCATGTCTTTTTCGTGGAAGAAAATATTAAACTTGATTTTTTTACACTTCACGCTTCTCTATAGTGTTGCAGTTCAACCCATGCTAATATTCTGCATTTATTTGGTTGTAATTTCCTTATACATTAGTAATATTACGTCCCAACTAGTGCCGTATAGGCATAATTTCCTTTCTAAGGAGGGGGCGGGGGAAGGTTGTTCAGCAATACTTTGCATGTGTTTGTATACACTAACCTTTACAAACGTACGCATGAGCATATCCAAAGTTATTAAATACCCTTCCCCTACCCGCTACAGCAGTGATTTTTCTGTTCCTCATGAGTCGATCTTCCTAATCGCTATCTCTTGTTTTCGATCGAAGCAATTTTCTGCGTGGACGACAATGAGTGCGTGGGCGAGCGAGTTAGCCTCGGAAGGATGAGCTGATCCAAGCAAGTGATAAACAGTCGTCCTCTTATAATCCCAGCTTAGTGTCCGGCATGAAAAAAATAAAGCTTGATTGGATTCTGTCCTGGTTATACAGCGTACTCTCGTATTTCCTGTATGCGCATAGAAAGTACTTTATGTACCCGTGATTAGTGCCCATATTATTGTATAATAATGTTCTGGCAAAGTCTGGTGGGATTACGAAAGATTTCGAAAATGTGGTAGTGAAAGCGCATAGATGACATTCTTTGAGACTGCCGTAACGAACGCGTTATAGATCGTTTAGTTGCGAGAGCTTGACGAATTCAGGCTATCTAACGAAGGAAAACAAAAGTGGGATGACGTTTTAACTAAAAGAAGTTTACTCATTCCACAATATTTGACGCGCAATCACCGACAAAAAGCAAAAAGAAGCTTGTAAATGTATTTCGTGTCGATCATGTGCCGACAAAAGAGCACTTTCCCGTGTTCGACTGTTTACAACTGAACCGGAAAAGAAAAAATAACGTTGTACAGGACGCAATTACTGTATTTCATCACCTCGAAAACACAGCGGCATGCTGAAATATCGAAGCAGTGAGTTAACCTAGGTTGACGTTTTCGAATTTTCGCCTATAGTGAAGATTTCTATGTCTAAAAAAGCAGAAGCTATGACAGCCAGAAGCTATGGCAGCAGAACCTATGACAGAGGTAACAACTGACTTATCACCAACTAATTTAACATATTTGGCTTTGGCGAAAAATCCGGCTGAACTATTCAAAACCAAAAGACGTTTGTCTAGTCGAATGAAACTTTACAAACCTTCTAAATTCAGTGTCCATGAGTATTAAGAGGCTATGATGCCATATAGTCTCAGCTGTTACAATTTTTTATATTTCAGAAGCCCGAAAGTCGCGACATAAATACTTATAACCGATGAGTGCAAACGCTCTTTTTTCGTACTTTTAGTATTTCTTTTTACTTTCTGCATAATAGCGAGTCTTCACGTAAGCAAAACCACAAAGTTCTGTAGCTGCTATTTTTCTATCCATTTTTACGACATATTGAAATTGCAAATGCAGTTGCAAGAAACTTGTGTAGAGCTTATGAAAGAATATTGACGGCATCACTCTCATAAACCTAGTTTCATGCTGGCATTTCGAACAGTGTCATGAACGTCGTTCGCGATAGCGAGACCAATCAGCGTGTTCTCAGACACTGCACCTCTATTGAAAACGGGATATTTAGCCTACTGTTTGCTGCTTTATGGTATGAGGCAAAGTGACGAAATTTTTCGAAAAACCATAATCGCTAGAAAATGTTAGTGTAATATAAAGCCCATATTTTTATGCACACGTGGGTGTTTTAAAGTAAGTCATATTATATGTTCATTTTTTAAGATTAAAAATTCTCTTAGAAGTATACGTTGCGCGAACGTTTCTAACTCAAGTTTCAATCTTTAAAAAATATTTTTGGTGCACATGTAAAAGACTTTGGTCTGTGCGATGAACTAAAACAAAAGATATCTGTTTAATAACGAAATCGTAGTAACTATATAACCAAAAAAGTATGTGCTAGCACCAGGGGCACCTTCATATACCGGGCAGCCAAATTAAATCTTGCTGCACAGTTTTAGTTATGGAGAATAATTGCATGCCTAACGATGTGACAATAAAGTGTGCAAACTTTTAATGAACAATGTTAATTAGCAAAAGAGATGTTCATGTATGAAAATATAGCAGAATTCTAAGTTTCAAGAAAATCGACAAAGAACACTTGAAACAGGCGCAGTGCTGGCACAAGATTCTCAGGAGCGCTAAAATTCACAATAGTTGTAGGCAGTTCCATCGTGGATTTCACCATTGTGTGCCTTTTCCCTAGCGGCCATGCAAAAATTTTTTTAGCTTGTTTTGCAGCATGCTACAGTGCTGATGGCCTTTAAGGCACGCTTTTCCACTGTAGGAACCAGACTCGATCTCAATTGACTTTAAATATCAAATGCGCTTCTATTGAAAATATTTAAATCAGACATATTGTCAAACAAAGCAAATTTGACAGTTCTTAAACTCACCCATAGGTGCCCTTGAGCGTGAACAGCACATTTAGAAGTTTGCGCGTTCAACTAGTGAGAACTTTACGACTTTGATTAGTAAAATTGATATGTTTACAACGCTTTAGAACAATATTATATGTTCGCACTTAACATGCTGGGGAGATAGCTAATAAAACTGCATACTACGTATCAAGCTGATTGATTGATGGACTCAGAAGTGGCACTGCAGCTTCGATAACGTAGGTAAGGTGCAGTCTAACGTTAATTTTTCCCTGAATCTTCGGGAGAAAACTGCTTAGATGAAAGCTTTATGCAGCAAAATAACTGGCAAATAACTGTGCCTTTAGCATAAATAAAAGCCAGAAAAATAAATTTTTAGAAAAAAATCACAACATATCCACGTATCAATGAGGATGAGTAGGGCGAAGTATACCTGTCAATCCGTCCGTGCTTCCGTCCGTACGTACACACGTTCATGTGCCCGTTCGTGCATCCGTGCGTCCGTCCGTGTGTCCGTTTGTCTGTGTGTCCGTTCGTCCATTCGTCCGTGCGTCCGTACGTCAGTCCATTCGTTCGTGCTCCCGTTCGTGCGTCCGCCTGTGCGCGCGTCCGTACGTCTATCCGTCCGTCCATGTGTCTGTCTGTTTTTCCGTATGTTTGTCTCGCTGTCCGTTGGTGCGTCCGTCCGTGCGTTCATCCCTCCATCTGGTGAACACCTCAAGTACCACCATTTCGTTTCTCTATATCATATATTCATCATATACAAGTACCACCATCCAGTGGACAATCTAAGGACTAAACGAGAGTATGTGCCACATTTCTGCTGTCAGCGCTTTGCTAATACTGAGAGCATAATAACCACGCCGTGCTACGTTTTTCATAACTTGTGGGCATGCGGTTATATGCCCGAGGGCGGGTATGTACCAGTGGTATGCGGGTATGTGCCGCATGTTACGCACTACCACAACAGGGGACACACAAGCCAGGCCATAAGGAGCTTCGCCCCTAAGATTGCTTTTTACACTTGGCCTCATAACTTAAAATTGACTGAATGGCAGTGCGTTTTCTAAAGGATAAATACTTAGACTATGAACTAGACCGCCAATTGTGCCGCGGTCCATGAGGGCATTGCTGCACTTTTTTAAGAGAAGTGGGCTCTGCCACCATCTACTAATTGTGCAATTTACCCTTTTATGTGCACACGCGCATGATGTTCTCTTCAATTTTTTTCTGTTTCCTTTTCAGCTAGCTTCCTTCTCCCCCACTGTTGGAGACTGAACCAGGCGCAAACTGATCCTGTCCTACCTGTGCCTTTTGTATCCCTCATTGCATGGGCCTTTCGAGGGTCTGGACATGTGCACTTCAAGAAATTAACGAGACCATCTTTTGTCCTCACATAGGCGATGAAGCAAGAGCCTTCAAATATTTAGCTCATGCATCAGCCATCTCTTTCAGAGAAAGCTAAAGCTTCTCGAAGTCCTATCACCGGCAACAACCGCCTCTAAAACAGAAAAAGAAAACAGATGCAGCTCCTCGCCGCTCTGCAAAGCAGCTGGATCGAGAAGTAGCCCCGAAGACAATAGGGCTATTGCCCGTCAAGCAAGGAGGTGGCCTTCGTGGAAACAATGCATGAAGCTCGGCACTTTTGCGCCATTGTTCGCGAAGAAAGACGTTGTCGTCACTCTGGACTTCTCCGTCAGTGCTTCGGAAGTGCATCTCTTGTAAAGAAAAAAATAAAGTAACTAAGTTACAAACAATGAAAGGCACCGGAAAAGGGGCCTCACCAGCTATGGTTGCCGAGCTAATGAACGAGCCGGCACGCTATCTCCTCCCACACAGCACGCACCTACACTCAATTAACTCGACTGAGAAGCCAGGGAAAGGCGCTCGCATCGTAGTCTAAGGAGAGAGAGAGATCAGAAGGTCGAAAGACGGGTAGGCTGGGCGCTTGAGGCACAAAGACTTCCTTCAGGCCACGCCAAACAAAAACGAGCTTTGGGAAAAAGAGGTTGCATCGCAGCATCTTCCAGTTGGAATCACCCCCAAAGAATCCCGGATTCTTTATCTGTAATGGAAATGTAATAGGCAAGAAACTGCTTGCCGTCCACCTTTTATGCCTCAGCCCGGGGAAACTTTGAAGGCTGTGCCAATCCTGGAGTATTACTTCTACGCTGTCTCTCTCTCTTTTTTTTTCGGTGACGCACTCGGGTATACTTTGTCAGTAAAGCAAGAAAATGTTCCGGAGGATCACGCCCGGCGCCTAAGGATGAATTTTCGGTTAAGATTTCAGGGTACAGGCGAGCACATAATCTGGTCGCGCTCGCCTCACATTCAGTTTGTAGCAGCGAGACATCTTCGACATCGTATTGTGGTAGGAAGTACAGAATCGATTTCTTCCAACCATTCAGCGTTAGGAGCTGTGCTACAGTACGTATAACCACAGTTCAATGCTTGAGACTGCGGTAGGTTCATCAAAATGGCACAGGACAGGTACATTTCAATAGCTTTCTGGTGGCCTCAACGAACTCTACAGGACGACTCTGGTTCCTTCTATTTTTCTCGCTGTTGTAGATGTTCGTCCAAACAAATGAAACAATTTTATTGTCGTCTGCGCTTGTTACATGTGTATAAATGTTACATGCGCCGAGGAAGAATTCTTAACCATTCATCTTATGTCGTGAGCTTTAAAGATGAATTATAATTGAACCGAGAAAATTCCCACCAATGTCATAAAGCAATTTTCATGCACAGTAAGGTAAACTTACGCTTTTAATGTAAACAAAACTTTTAATAAACGGATTGCAACACACGCATCCGGTCCATTTATTTTATTAGATACATCTATATGTAGAGTTCTAGCCTTAAAATAAATAAATAAATAAATAATTAAAATAAATAAATAGAAGTTATTCTAGCAATACAGGTTCAGCACCTTTCTCAGCATTGCTGATTGCCAATGCGGAATAAAAAGGTTTTAAAAATCTCATGTCATTATGGGAATATCGTTCTTGTAAGAGAAATTGATAGTATTAGGATAACATCGTACGTAAGTAGAAGCATTATAGATTGTTGCTTGGTAACATACAGCTTAGCGCTGAGCTCGATTAACTATTAGAAGAATACCACGCCATATATGAGATGCATGTTTCTCAGGCAGAGCAAGCCACACAAATAATATAGCAACATTGGATTTACCCCAGAACTTCATACTTACAACGATTAAGAATTGCTTCGACTTTGGGCAGTCAAGCCATGCCACCGCACTGGGCACAGTCCAAATATATGAGCGTCAAGCTGCGTCGTAATACTCCTCGCATCCATCAGAGACTCGATATATCACCCAGGCTGTCACTCATCTGCCTGAAGTCCGATTTGATCACTTAGGCAGCTGTCTGCACGCGTAGAGGACGTCTCTATCAAGCAATCACCGGCACGCCACTTAGAAATGTCCCGTGAATCTGCCTGGTACTGACACGATTGAAGTGGAGAGAGAGAGATCGGACGACCGACAGGAGGAACGGGAAAGGTTCGGAGAAGCACATAAAGTCAACTGTTGGAGACGCCCATGTAGTAGAAGCTCTGTGCTGTATATATATACGCCACAGGCTGCCGGTAAACATGATAAGAAATAGCAGCTATGAACTGGGGATCGAAGCTGTACGGCCTCAAAGAGCAGGCACTCATTACTGGGTAATGTTTTGCAGAAGGAAGTTATTACAAAAAGAACTTAGTGTAGTACCTTCAAAGCGTCTAATTTTGTTCATCCATGTGACTGGGCCGTTAAGCTAGACCTGCCTGTCCGCACGCTGGAGAAGCCAGGTGTCGCGGGCAGCCTTAGCGTTTGATCTCGACTATTATTAAGTTGTGCTTACTCTCTCTTTCAAATGGGAAGATGGCAACCGAGACACGGAATAGTTGGTCAGTTTTAAACATACAAAGCCGTGATTAGTAACGTTTGTGGTTTAACGTCTTAAAACCACGATATGATTATGAGAGACGTTGCAGTAGAGGGCTTCGAAAATATCGACCATCTCGAGTTCTTTAACGTGTACCTTCCAGCACCTAAGTAGACCAGCCTCAAGCATTTTCGCCTCAAAAAAAGGGTGAGGGGAGAAGCCATGATCGGGATTCGATCCCGTGACCTACGGGTCAGTAGTCTGGCACCGTGGTTACTAGACCGCCATGGCGGGTCATACAAAGCTAGCAGCTAATGATGCTCTCCGTTCCCCTTTATATATATACTGCGATCGAGTCAATTGGGCCAAATGACAGATCCTAATGTATGGTAAGGCCTGTTCAGGAGGTTTAGGTCCTCCTTTTGTTTTACTGCGTGGTCGAACCGTCTATATGTGTATGCCCAAAAATAAATAAAAATGAAAAAAATAGTGAAGTTCATCACGGCGTGACTGAAGTAGAGAAAATCCGTTTGCCTCACACTAATTGTTTTTGGCTATCGTAACCACAGTAACTCGATTATAAAACTTGTTTAGAGCTTCTCAACTTTATTAAAAGCTCTTCTGTTCACGATACTTTTTCACGAGCTGGAACGTGCTTATCATCATCATCATCATCATCATCATCATCATCATCATCATCATCATCCACTTATTCCGGTTGGTGAGCGTTATGCATTGTAGTGCGATGCTGGCGGGCTAAGTTTGCGAGTATAGTGAAAATTCGGAAACAGAACAGCTACAAAGAAGCATCGACATAAACAACTGACGGAGTTCACGACCGGTCACTAATAGAGTTGTAGAAAGGTCACTGAAATATTCGTCCTCCTGAAAGATTGTTAATAGCTGTGCACGCAATATTCGCCATCGCCGCGTCAGTTGTGACGTCGTGTGGTGTTTTCTGTTTATTCACGTAAACACCGGCTAAGAATATGGTATGCAAAAAAGTTCACGGCTCTAACCTTCTTAAGAAAGCACTTTGTTAAGAACATAGAACACTCTTTCTTATAAGTAAGGTTACACCATTGTCATATCCTCTAAAATGAATATTTCAAAGCAAGTTACATTGTCGCAGTAATACGCCTTGACAGAAAAAAAGCCCAGTTGTGGATACGTTGGCTCCTGCAACGTACCCTGTTCAAAGTTCTCTCAATTTTTTGTTGAATCCGCTTATTCGGTGTTCCAACTAAAATAGTGTAGGCAAAGGATATTGTGCTTCTTTTTTGCGTTCACACTGGAATGACATGTTTATCAGCTTTTGATGTCTGCTTATAATAACATGGCGAAAGAAAACAAAACTGTGGCGGGTGGATAAAAAGCTCAACAAAGAAAACGAAAGAAACATGCTATGTGGGCACTCCTCGTATAGAAAAAAAAGTCTATGTGAGAAGTACACTACCAAGAACTTACGTAACAAAGTGGTTGTTTTGTAATCACTCTTTTTGAAAAGCGCTCTACATCTCAAAAATCTACATCCGCACATATGATCACTTCAAAACATAAAGCACCGAAACTTTGCTCGGAGTTTTTGAAAAATTACGTAATACTGAGTGTCCGCACTCTCTAATAAACTTTCGCCCACAGCTGGAGACGTAAGAAAACACTCCGGCGAAAGTGAACGCTTGAGGAACTTCGACAGCAAGTGTCGTTCTACGGATGATCGTTGTGGCTGAGTACGCCACTCCCTGCAAACAGGAGTGTTTACTCAGCGAGACTAAAAACACCCGCGTTTTGGCAGAAGTAAAAAAGACAGGCTCGAGCGTAACTGTTTCGCCGCAGCTGTCGCTAGTTTCCGCAGCGCCCGATCGACTCGGCTAAAGAGACGACCGCGTCGGGTTCGGTGCTAGGTATAGACCTGACCTATATATTCTCACCCTCACGCCCTGTCAGTGGCGAAAAAAAAAGAACCAGATAAACAAGCCGACAAACGCAAAAAAGTAAATAGGGTACAGGTAACTGACAGCCGTTGCGGTATCCACAGAAAGCAGGCAACCAATGGGGAGGGTTGTGCAATGCCTGACTGCACCGCAAATTTGGGTGAGTCGACGTCTTCGCGAGGCCGCAGGCATTTTACGGGAGCTGCACCGCGAGATAGGAATCGATATGTGCGTCATGTGTGTTCCTCTTGATTTTTATTTTCTTTTGCCCAGCACCTCCCTTTCATCTCGTGTAGTTTCAATTCAATTTGGGGCCCGGTTTGGGAGGCTGCGTGCATGGAATTTGTCTACACAGAAGGTGTTCCGGTCCCTGTGGTATGCGGGCTCATTTTTTTTTCCTGCTTTGTGAGCGTACAAAATGGACTTCATATATGTGGAAGAGAGGCCTTGTGCTTGGGCTATCATGTCATGATAGATTCACTTCGAAAAACACGATAATCAGCGTCTGTCGCGAGGTTCTGATTTTATATGCTAAGCATTTCTTTGCGTACTGCAAGCACATCTATCTATCTATCTATCTATCTATCTATCTATCTATCTATCTATCTATCTATCTATCTATCTATCTATCTATCTATCTATCTATCTATCTATCTATCTATCTATCTATCTATCTATCTATCTATCTATCTATCTATCTATCTATCTATCTATCTATCTATCTATCTATCTTATCTATCTATCTATCTATCTATCTATCTATCTATCTATCTATCTATCTATCTATCTATCTATCTGTCTGTCTGTCTGTCTGTCTGTCTGTCTGTCTGTCTGTCTGTCTGTCTGTCTGTCTGTCTGTCTGTCTGTCTGTCTGTCTATCTATCTATCTATCTATCTATCCATCCCGCTTACGTCTGGGTAGCAACAGTAACATGGGTGGGAAAGATGGTTTGACGAATATGACGGGCTAATGAAGACATAAATAATGCTACAATCCCATCACGTACGTCATCAAACACTTCGCGCCAGACAGTGGCACATATCCTCGGGTAGGTATGTGCCACAGGTATGCGGGTATGCGCCACAAGTGATTGACACTTAGTATCTACTCAGGAACGACAAAAACACACATGAGCAATTTTAAACGCATACGCGATGACAGATACCTGACACTGGCAGCATTGGTCCGAAGAATGCAAAGAGCAAATATCAGGGTCCCAGTTGCAATCAAACCCAAGCATTCTGCGTGCCAACCATGCATTCAACCACAGAGCCATGCCAGCTCTCGGAAATACTTTTCAAATAGACCCTAATGTTTGTGAAATGTCAATTGTGGTTGCAATATGGTTTCACAAACATTACATATGTACTCCTATCACACAGGCGTCACGTCCGATTAACGTCAATTCTAGTTAAGTGTCATGCACTGAAGTTGATTTATGTAGCAGTGTCCAGGGCTAACATGTTCGCGAGCACTAGCGCTTCATATCAGCACATCGTGTCTAGTTTTGCTGGCATTCATACCTCTTGGAAAAACGAAGGCCTACTTACTAACTTTGATGTGGTAAAGTGCTTACAAGCATGGCGGTTTAGGCTAGTTCGTATGACATAACGATTAATATAGCGCCAGAACACAACGACGACAAAGGGACAAGAAAAAGAACACAAGAAGAAGAAGAGCGCTCGTCTTCTTCTTGTTCCTTTGTCTTCGTTCTGTTCTCGGCCTAAAACAATCGTCAAGTAAAGTGCTGTCACAAAATTTACTACGTAAGTAGTAACTGCTGATAATATACCACAGACGTTTTATTTCATTTATAGATACTGTTAGCCCTTTGCGGGCTATTACAGGAGTGGAGTTGACTCATATAAAACAGAAATGTGCCTAAGAGAAACATAAGAAAAAGAACCTCCACTACTGGAACAAATCATTTCAGAGCACATGCAACAAATATATCATAATGGCTAAGCATATACTTTAGAGAGAAGCTAGTGAAAAATAAGAAAATAGAGCATCACTGCCGACATACGCATCATATTTTGCGCATAATAAAACACATAATAAATATCATAGCCTAGTTACAAGGCACGTAATTCACACATATTCACCATCTTAGTGCATGGTATCAGAGTGCACTATATGTTTTATTGCTTCTAAAGAGTCAGTAAGCGATTTGATTTTCACAACCGAATCTGGTAACGAATTCCACTGCTAAATCACCCTGGGGAAGAAGCTGTACCTGAAACAGTCATTGTGAACTTTGGGGGGGGGGGGCGGTATGTACATACTGTGTCTGTGTCTTGACGTTTCTTGTGTTTTGATTTCAAAGTACCTGTCGTAGCTTATTTAAAGTGATTATGAACTATCATGAAAAGGAATTTCAGCCTTTCATATTCGGTGCGTTTATGTAGAGGTAGAAGCTCTGCAAGTTTGCATAATTCGGTAGACGAATGGAAACGACGTTATTTATAAATATAAACCTCGAACTAAGTCGCTGTATTTTGTCAAGTTTCAAAGACTTAGTTTGGGTATAAGGATCCCACACTACTTTAGCATATTCGATTATGGGTCTTAGCAAAGTTTTATAAGCGAAAGTTTTAACTTCGGGAGAGGCACAGTGGAGGTTACGTCTCAGGCCGCATAACACCTTGTTAGCTTAGGAACAAAGTTCCTCAACATGAAGATTCCAACGCAAGTCGGGTGTAAATATGAGACCTAGGTATTTATATTGCTTAGCTTCAGCAAGTTCGTGACCATTAATACTGTACGGATAACTAAGAATGTACTTTTTTCTGGAAATGGACATAAAAACAGTTTTTGTTGGGTTAAGCTGCATTTGCCACTGATTGCACCAGTTTTTAATTCTCTCTAATTTAAGATTAAGTTCGGCCTGGTCGCTCGGTGACTGTACATTTTTGTACAGTATGAAATAGTCAGCAAACATTCTTATTTGGGTAGTAATATTTTTTGGCAGATCGTTTATAAACACCAGGAACAAGAGGGGCCCCAAGACACTACCCTGGGGCACCCCAGATACCACAGGCGATAAACCAGATTGGTGGTGCCCTAGTTGGACATATTGTTCTCGGCGTGCAAGATAGGAACTGAACGACCAGGTGAGGGCAGAATCTTTAAAAGTACTATCAATTTTAAGTAAGAGCTTATTGTGCAACACCTTATCAAAAGCCTTTGTGAGGTTTAAAAATATTATGTCAGTTTGACCACGGGTATTAACTGTGCTAGATAAGTCGTGTACAAGCTCAATAAGCTGAGTAACGGTGGATAACCCTTTCCTAAAACCATGCTGACAGGAAACAATTAAATTATGTTCATCGAGATAGGTTAGCAAGTGCTTTGATACAGTGTGCTCTAATATTTTTGAACAGGTGCTTGTAAGCGATATAGGTCGGTAGTTGCTAGCGTGAGATGCGGAACCCCCTTTGTGTATGGGCACAATTTTGCACGTTTCCAAGCACTGTAAAAAGAGCCACTATTCACGGATGATTGAAAAATTAATGTTAAAAATTTCGATGACCATCCGGCATATCTATAAAAAATTCATTGAAAATATTGTTAGGACCAGGGCTTTTTTGGTGTTTATATGAAGCACGAGGTTTAGAACGCCCTCTTCAGTGATGCTTATATCCTGGATAGGAATCTTATCTAAGGAATTGCTGATGTTGGGTACAGTACCATCATAGATTGTAAAAACTGACGAGAAGAAGGAATTAAACGCCTCTGTCTGATCCTTGCTACTTCAATGATTAGGCATACTACTCGGCCTGATCGAAGGATTCACGTACCTCCAAAATTTGTCTGGGGATTATTTCAGAAATTGTTTCAACGTTGAGTTATAAAACTTATTTTTAGAAGTCTTCACACTTTGAAAAAAAAGAGAAAACCTGGACGTTCTTCTTTTTTCAATGCTTGGATTGACAAAGCACGCCTTTCGCTTGCGTTTAAGCTTTCTGTTAGCGTGTATTATATCGCGCGTAATCCAAGGATTGCGTATTCTCACATTTTTACGACGTTTGGGAATGAATTGTTAGATGTAAAACATTATCGTAAAATGAAAAAAAAAACCGCCACAGTTCTTCTGTTGAACGAGATGTTCGGTACATTTCCATAAATGAATAATATGACTGCTCCAAATGTTCTAGTATGGCTAAGTCGTTTGCGGCACTAAAATTTGGGATCATAAGTTTTTCATCATTGTGCATGATATTGACATATTGACCTAAAGATAATAAAACCATTTTATGATCAGAAAGACCGTCCTCAGTTTCCCACATACCAAGAAACGGGAGCGGTTGGACCCACACGCGTACAAGATGAGACAACCTGAGTCAGATCGTAGCAGAAAGCGAGCTCTAGCAGCTGATCACCTTTAATGACTTCGCTTCCCTCTGAAGTGAGCGTCGACCAATTTATTCCAGGGAGAATAAAGTCTCCTATAAGGATAATATTATCATCATGCTTCAGGTCGGACTCCATAAAGCTTCTTAAGTTATCAAGTGCATACACTGGAAAGTTGGGAGGTGTATACATAGCACCAATGTATACCGAGCAATTACTGAGCGTGGTTTCAATCCAAAGAGCTTCGACATCAATAGCATGCGGAAGAACACTAACTAATATATTAGCTTTAATTAAAATGGCCACACCTCCTCCTTTTGTTTCACGGTCTCTTCTCACGATTTCCTATCCGGGAGGAGTAACCTCGGCATCCGGTACATCTTTTTTCAACCATGTTTCGGTCATTACTAAAAAGTCGGGATAGTGTTCTAGTACCACAGCCTCAAGATCCGCCATTTTATTCATAATATTTCTGACATTAATATTTATTGACTTTAACCGGTTAAAGCTACTCTGACACTGTCAGTCGCCATCACGACGCCCGTCAGTTGTTTCGGGAGGTGTCTTACATATCTACCTCAAATTAGTATCCCTGTTCTAACCGTACACCTCATCATTTATTTTCATTTTGTCAAAAATAAGCTTAACCTTGGCCGTTTTTCTCTCCTTAGCACTAGACTCCCACAGCCTTCTGCGTATCTCAACAACACGTTTAGAAAAATATTCGTTCATGCTGACCTCCTTACCACGTAGTTTGAAGCAGTTTCGTAGGATACTAGTCTTATCTCTGAAATCTGAAACTTTGAAGATAACGATCCTATCTTTGTCCCCCTGTTTTGCTCCTAAGCGATAAATTCATTAACTGAGTTAATTTTAAGGTTAAGCAGCTTATCAAAAACGTCGACGTTAACCTTCTCACGTAAAACATCTTCAGTTTCATTCATCTCTTCTTTTATCCCTCTGATAATAAGATTATTCCGCCGAGAGCGGTTTTCGAGATCGTCAAGTCGCTTGAGGAGGGCATTCCTGTCGTTGCACGACTCAGCAACGAACTCATCAACTTTTTGACTAACAGTTGCTATTGAGGTTTCAGTTTCATTAGCAAACTTCTCAAGGCTAGCAAGCCTGAGTGGGGCTTCGCCCAGAATTTCTTGCCTTTCCTCTATTTTCGAAAGCCTGCCCTCTACCCGAGCCTCAAAAAATGCTTGTTTTTTTTCTATTTTGGTTACTTTCTCCAGAACCGCATTTTGTGTCTTAATTATTTCGTTAAGCTTTTCTTGAGTTTGAGTCTGAGTTTATTGAGTTTGAGTTTGTTCAACCACGTGACAAGTACACAAAAATACGCTGTATACGTGGTTTGGTGCGAAGGGAAAAAAGCTGCATTTCACAGCTTGACTGGCCCCTTCACCCAGAAAACAAATCTAAACTACAAAAGCTTTTCTTCGGCTACAAAAGCTTTTCTTCAGTGATAGGCCCGAGATTTTCTTATGCTACCTCTGCTACATTTGCTACATTTGCTACCTCTGATTGCTCATGAAGTAGTAAATGTCTGTGGTTTACTACCTGCAGTTACTACTTAGGGACTGAATGTTGTGACATACTTTATACCTGGAAAGTTCGTAAGCAGCGCTATCTTTTTTTTTTTGGAGTGATGTTCTTGTCGGCATCGTTGCGCAAGTGAAGACAACTGGTGATATAAACATCTTCAGCTCTTAAGCATGCGTAAACGCGTTCAGCATCCATACATATACGTAGCGTCATTTAATTGCGCGTCGCTCAATAATGAATTTACAACACGGTCACCTTCCCTCCAAACGCCTCGCATAACGCCAATTCCCAGGGCATGTTGGATCTTCAATTTTTTTAATTTAAATTTTATCATTCTACCAATTGTATTTTTATTTGCGTAAGTACTACTTGAGAAGGTGCCACACGTTTGAGTTTAATGAAAACCAGGCACATTTACAGTGTAGTCAGAAGAAAAGAAAATCGGACGATCCTGCATACCAGTGTTGTCGATGGCATGCGAAGCGGGCAGAGGGAAGGTGACTGTGGTATATAGATATACTTGATTACGAAACAAAATGCTTGATTGCCACGCACAATAATTCAGTTCAATTTCCCTAAGGACCATAACATTTATTTTGTTCGTCGTGTCAATGGACCCGATGTTTGTTTTTCCTAACGCTCTCACATTTCGTTTATCATTGGCTGCTTTCGTCGTTCTTCGGCGTATAAAGCTGTCTAACACATGTGGAGCATACCCGCACACCTGGGCCCTTGCCTCCTGACACTTTTCCAGATTACTCCAAATCCTTTCCTCCAGACACTTTCCGCAAGTGTCTGGAGGAAAGGGTTTGACACCGTACGCCACGGAATTTTGACATGGTTTATGTCATTATCAGACAGACAGACAGACAGACAGACAGACAGACAGACAGACAGACAGACAGACAGACAGACAGACAGACAGACAGACAGACAGGACAGACAGACAGACAGACAGACAGACAGACAGAAAGACAGACAGACAGACAGACAGACAGACCGACAGACAGACAGACAGACAGACAGACAGACAGGCAGATGGACGGACAATGAACAGACAGACAGACAGACAGACAGACAGACAGACAGACAGACAGACAGACAGACAGGCAGACAGACAGACAGACAGACAGACAGACGGACGGACGACAGACAGACAGACAGACAGACAGACAGACAGACAGACAGACAGACAGACAGACAGACAGACAGACAGACAGACAGACAGACAGACAGACAGACAGACAGACAGACAGACAGGACAGACAGACAGACGATAGATAGATAGATAGATAGATAGATAGATAGATAGATAGATAGATAGATAGATAGATAGATAGATAGATAGATAGATAGATAGATAGATAGATAGATAGATAGAAAAGTTAAGAGCGTCTTCGGTTCGCGAAAAAATACTTCACATCTCATAAACTTAGACACAAAGACGAGGATTGTTTGCATAGTTCTTAAGCGTTATCGTTGCCACCACTGCTGCAAGTGTGCCTGCAAACAAATGATTGTTTCATGCAACATCCCAGCATCTATCCCCTCGGCAAAGAGTCCGCAAACATTGTTGATTGGCGAAACAAACAAAGACAACCGTAGCGTCTGAAACTAGGTCGCCGGGGCATCGTCATAGCACCAGAACTGTCAACTTAGTACTATCCTAAGAGTGATTATAGTACATACAGTTTGTTCAACAATTTATGGAACGTTTGCGAAAGCGAAGTGATACAAACATTTCAACAGGAACGCCGCACATACCTCTCACAATCTTTGTTCATGCATTACCGGCCCCGAAAACACTGTACAGTCGCGCATACACCGACTGTGTGTGTAAACATTGAAATGTGCATCAGTCTAGTCCATGCCTCTGACGCGTCTCGATTTCACTGTGTAAATTGTTTGCTCAACCGGGTAGCCAGCAACGCAGCGTGTGTGCTCGGTTAAGGTATACTGGCCTGTTCGCACTCGCATTATAAATCGGAATTCTATATTGGCGAGCATGCTTATACACGCACGCAATACGCCTTTAAGCGCTGGTTTTTGATCTCAGTTCTGAAGTTTTTTTATATATTTACGTATTGCTAGCGACGACCAAGTGGATGTACATATGCTACTGAGCAATTGAGAGACGAAAAATTTTAAAGGCAGCACTTCATTGACTTTCGCTTTCTAAATCTTGCAAAGCTTTTTCTTTTTTTGCGGTGCTGACAAAAGATTTGGCAGCCGCGTTGATGTCAGTTTACTGGAGAAACTGAACTAGAGTGGAGAAACCGGAAAATTGACTCATAAATCTTTCAAACATGCATCGCCTCTAACGAACCTCGTCAAGATACGTTATCTATGCTCTGGTTGAATAGATGATGGGCTGGCACGTATGAATAGCTGCAGCTTGCGTATTTTTCTTGAAGTGTCAAATGAAGAGTTAGAATGCTCAGAATGTAAATTAACTAATTGTATACAAAATGAACCCTCCTACAAGATTGTAGTGTCAACAAACGAATGAAAGTATTCAAAGAGTCTAACAATCTTTAATTTCTACGGTAATTTTGGCGAGAAGAAATAATCAAAAGTCATCTTGTGCGTTTTAAACACGAAATTTCATTTATAAGGCTTTTACAAGAAGCACTCGCTAAAATTTTAATAAATGTTAAGAACATTAATATAAATGCTTCCTATCTATCCAAACTCATTTCAAGTATGTTGCCAATGCAGGATGCGATTCTTAAGATGCTTCACGATTAAGTATACAGAAGTAAAGTTATAGCGAAGTTCCCTCGTATACAGGAGCTTATTCTCATGAACTACGCATAAATAAACCTATAATTAGATAGACGCTATCCGTTTTAACGCCACGGGAGCGTCTTGCGATCAAAGTAGTTAACTAAAACTGAAGCAGTGAACTTCTATGAGATCATTTATTATCAGAATAACATATATAAATCTTGATCACTACGCAGTGCCTGAAGGGCAAAGTTTTATTGGATAGCAGTTATCAGATAGGTTTAGTCAATAATGAATTTTTTTCTGTATCTATTTTTAAGATTCAGTTTCTGTATCACAATAGCACGTTCTAAAAAAAACGGTCAAAGTAGAACAAGTTGCGCAACTGACAAAAATGTAGGAGTAGCTTAGCGTTAGCGTGTGTTTTCGTGCCGTAATATACTCCGTACATTGTACGCTCGTTACGGCACTAACTATACTATCGCGTACTACAAATATGATGTCTTCGACCCATAAAATGTTTTATCAGACTGATGTGATGAGACATCATGAAGAGTTGGCAAAGCTAGTGAATTTAGATTTTCGCCTAAATAAGTAACTAGAGGGAAGGCCCCACGTATTTACTGAACACTATATATTTGTATGAAAACACTGTTACAAGTAGATTCCTTCTTGAGCAGATAGTAGATGAGTGTCCTAACAACCTGGACTATTGCTTCAAAACCTTATTTTTTCAGTATGTCATAACAGGGGCGTAGCCAGGAGGTTGCACATCTAACCCGTGCACTCCCTCTCCCGTCCCGAATTTTTTTCGCCATGGCATTGACAAAAAACGAAACAAAAATGGCGACAAAAAGGTACATACCCCCCCCCCCCCTTTCCCCGAAAAATGTTTTATAGCGACGGTCCTGCTTTCAGAAGTACATCCAAAACTTCAGCACCTCCAAAATCTGGGATAACAATTTCCAGATCGAACTGCAAAAGGTTCTTTTAGGTTATCTCATCGAAAGTATTCCTCTTCGTCGAAACTTGACGATTAAACGGGAAAAATAAAACCCTGATTCAAGTTGGGTTTTTTATGTAAGAAGAATTGTTAAGAACTTCCGTTCATATTGCAGAGTGTAGGCTAATAAATCACAGGTATAGTCCCCCTCCCTTCCCGTATTGACCTGCTACAAACTTATTAAGTATCCTTAATGACGCACCCACGCTCTCTTCTGTTTTTTTTTCGTCGTGCCCTGCCCATTTGCTTCCGCTGACCTGTCATTCTCCTAAAGAACTTCAAAAACGTCACTTTAAATGGGCATTAGTTATGAGTAATCGAGTTGGGACTACAGTAAACACTACATAGTTCATGTTAGCTAATTAGAGCGTAAACGGTCAAGAGTAACACCACTTTTTCTTTTCTCAGACAGAAGCATGGTAAAGATGTGAATCACGACACGACCTGTTCTACGGCTTTCCACGGCTTCAAATTGTTCCGCAGTAACGACCTCCTCATAGCTTTATCAGTCACGCTTTCTCAACCACCCCGAAGTTTACAATCCCAAACGTGTTTTTAAACTCTTCGTGCCATTAACGTTTGACCTCCAGGAAAGAAAAGATCGATTATAGACAGTGATTTTGGCTCCGGCGACTCAGAATTCACACTTAATGCTTTAATGGAGGGTATCGCCCGGTTTTTTCATGTTTTTTTTTTCTTGTTAGGCTTCCCTGCCTACTGGTGTTCGATCTAGGCCAGCCCATTTAAAGTGCATTTTAAGGGTGAGGCACAAAGAAGCAAACATGCATACCCAACTGACGCTCTCACCTAAAGGCGTAGATCAAAGACTAAGTTCACTATGCAAACTTCCAGGTCTGAGTTCTTTAAGAACATGGTTTCGAGCAGACATTAAACAGAACTTGGGATGCCTGTATGGCTGCAGAAAATTAGTCTCTACAGAGACTAAACTCGAGTGCTAAAAGTAGGACCAAGTGTGAAATGTAGATGCTAGTTACTCTGACAAAATAAGAGCTGTTGTGTCAGCCTCACAATAAACTTTAACATGAAATTGTTTACGTCGGGTTCCACCATTACTCCACTGACGTATTTCCGTCACAGATATGACGTTGTAAAAAATCCGCTAGCAGAACGCAAAGACAAAAACTCGAAGACAAAGTTTCACCCTGGGAGTCGAACCTGCAACCTCTCGTTCCGCAGCACGAAACTAATCGGCCACAGACTGTAAATTCCTAGGCGTACTAACGGCGCTCTATTTTTATGCATCACGGTGGTACTTAGAGCTTGGTGGATTTCGTGTGCCCGTTATAACTAGCGCTATGGTGCGACTGGCTTGAAGGGTGCTCTAAAAAATTGTGAAGCTGCACGTTGCGATTCGCGCGCGTCGTCTGAGTGGGGTCACTTGTTTGTGCGCGTTTATTTCTGGATGGGGACAGTTTATACGTCTTGTACTTTCCCGCAAGTTTGCTTTGAAGCTATATAGAAGGCGAAGGTCTCTTCGGCTACTCCAGCGGCCTCATTTGCGAAAGAAGCGCACTACTTAGTCATAAAGAAGCCACAACTGAGAAAGTTGTTAGTTCGCAACCAGCGTGTATATACTTGGGCGTTCATTTGGTGCATCCTTATTTGCGTTTCAATAGCGTGCTCTAAGTGTCAAGCTGTGAAGATTTTTAGTTCTGGCTCGTTTTCGTACGCCATTTCTGCGCAAGGAGCGTGCTACAAATTTCAAGCTGCTTTCCGCTTTTCGCGTGGCATTGCAATTTGTTGCTATAGCAAACGTTTCGTCGCACTTGGGCAAAACAATGCAAAAAAATTTGGCAGCATATCCACGGAGTGAATGAGGGAGAGTGGTGCGAAGCATTTGCCCGTCCATTCGTTCTTGCTTCCGTCCGTCCATGCGTCCGTCTGCGTGACCGTCCATGCATTCATCCACCCATCCGTACGTGCGTCTGTTCGTGCGTCCGTCCCTGCGTTCGTCCATGCATCCGCCCCTGCGTCCGTTCATGCGTCCATCCATGCATCTGTCTGTGTGTCCGTTCGTCCATCTATTCAACACTCCAAGTACCACCATCTCGCATCTTTTCATCATTTATTCTCCATATAGAAGCACCGCCATCCAGCGGACATTCCAATGACTAAACGAGAGGTGGCACACGCACGCTTTCTCACGGCTTGCATTTCGTGTCTACCTCCGCCCCGCCGCGGTGGTCTAGTGGCTAAGGTACTCGGCTGCTGACCCGCAGATCGCTGGTTCGATTGCCGGCTGCGGCGGCTGCATTTCCGATGGAGGCGGAAATGTTGTAGGTCCGCCTACTCAGATTTGGGTGCACGTTAAAGAACCCCAGGTGGTCAAAATTTCCGGAGCCCTCCACTACGGCGTCTCTCATAATCAAATGGTGGTTTTGGGACGTTAAACCCCACAAATCAATCAATCAATTCGTGTCTACTTCCCACTTTTAACCACCTAGAGTTCATGGTATATACTAGTTCATTGTATTCATGGCCCTGCGGCTCAACACTCACTAAACCTTTCTAACAAACCTTTCTAACATTGAGCAATATTTTTTATTGTTCAACAACGCACAGAAGAAATCTCTCACCGGCACCACCTTGGAGGTCAAAATGTTATACTTGTTACATACTACAATGGCTACAAGGAACGAAAGAATGTTGCTATAAGAAGCTTCGACCCTATATACTAAAGTAACGTCCCAAAACCGGCGTCTACTTGCTACATATCTTCGTTGAACAAATGAGGAGAACGATGGGTCACTAATTGTACAGTGACAAGCAGCACATGAATAAAGCCCCACGCCCTAATGGCCATTTGTAACCGAGCACACAGATTCGTGTCCAAGCAGGGTGTCGGTTTTAGAAATTTGTAACTGTGGCTGCACTTCTACTATACACAAATATCGCACGTGTTGCACCCGGAAGGCCCGTGAAACTTTCGGTGAAAGCTGGGAGAGGGCCTGGACTAAAGGGGAGACGATGTTCGATATGTGCGAGGACAGTTTAAAAGCGAGTGAGAGGCGAGAGGAAGCATTTTTTGGGCACCCGTTCGATCAAGGCACGCGGGCGGAAGTGGTGACATGCGGACAGCTCCGGAAGAGGAAAGCCAAAGTGGAAACAAGGCGTATAGCGGAAGCGGAGTGGCCGCTGCCCGAGGGCGGAGCGGAAGCGTTCTGGCCGCGAAAGCCCCGAACAAAGAGGTGGTGGTCACCGACGGCGCGTCAAAAGTGTGAAAAAAAACAGCTGCGCTCAAAAATATATAGCGGCGACGAATCCGGCATGGTTTAACCGTATGTTGACCCAGACGCCGGATATCAAACCTCACCGCAAATACAGATTTTCTTTCTCTCTTTTTCTTGTAATGGTGGGTGAGATAAAGAACTTTCCAGTTGGCGTTTCCACGTCCACCCCCCTCCTTTTCATACACCGTAAACTACACTCTAAAGCTGATCAACGTACAAAGTATAACTGTCAGTTCAAGCGCACGAATAAACAGAAAGGAAAAGAGGACAAGCGCTTGCATCCATGCATATCCAACTAGCCCAACTTTCGATTCTGTTGCAACGTACAAAGGTGTCGCATTCACTGTTCTCTTTTTCCACGTGTAATTGAAGCCCTCAGTGTTCCCTGAAATCGAGTCCTGCACTGTCCAAAGCGAACACTCACTCTGAAAGCGCAGTTGCGGAATACGGCAGTCACGTATCCTTGAATGATTATTATAACAGATGCCTGAAATAGTCTTGTCACTGCGCAGATCACATATACTGTTACGACACTGATGGTTCGAAATGGCGGAGTGTGCCTGAATAAATACTTGCCGGCGCATCGAATGCCTTTCATCAGGGTACCCCACCACATTATCTGAAACTTGCCTTATCTGAAACTTCACGTACACCTGCTAACATTGCATAAACCCACAGATACTAAGTATCTGTGGCTGTATGCAATGTCGGCACTAGCCGCCAACCTGTTCATAATGAAAGCCTGTTTTCTTTTTTTTTTCAATATCGCAAAACAAACTGCTTATATAAAACGTGTATTGACACTGCAAACCCCACGCCCTCTCCCTGAAAGTAACAAAAAAATTGTTGTTGCTCATGCCAAAAATATTGTTTACTTTTAAAGCACTCGATCGCAGGCGCATGCGACATAATGTTGATAACGTGCCATTTCGTATGCTTGCAACTAAACATTAGCGCACGAATGTTATTATGTTTACCGACCATCCTAATACGCGTTTGCAGCAGCCAAGATAGAATGGTCAATGGTCAAACTTAGCAGCGAAATATTGTACCGGTAGCAAGAATTATCGCGGATGATACAGGAAAGAAGCGCTGGTGTGAATTATGATTCGCCAAGCAATATCAAAACCAAGGCACGTACAAGAAAAGAGTAATATTTTTTGCCAGAACTTGAAACAATCATGAAAAAGGCAAGACGTTAGACACTAGAGAGTTCGCAATAGTAGCAACACAGAGACAAAGCGGGCTTTAAAATTGTACGGAAAAATTTATGGCAGTTGGAAAACACGCGTTCAATACGCTTAGAATAAACATGTGAACAACCTAATTACAAAAAATACAGTGTGTGTGGATTTTAAAGAGGCTTTCTATTTCTTATTTATGGGGACTTCAAGTGCTCCTGGTGTGACGAGAAGTTTAGTGATACTGTATTGATTTATTATATCATGTCGATCGTTAGCGCATTCTCGTGGGACTACCATCGCTGAAGTTTTGCTAAACATCCATCCATCCATCCATCCATCCATCCATCCATCCATTCGTCCGTCCGTCCGTCTATCTATCTATCTATCTATCTATCTATCTATCTATCTATCTATCTATCTATCTATCTATCTATCTATCTATCTATCTATCTATCTATCTATCTATCTATCTATCTATCTATCTATCTATCTATCTATCTATCTATCTATCTGTCTATCTGTCTGCCTGTCTGTCTGTCTGTCTGTCTGTCTGTCTGTCTGTCTGTCTAAATAATATTATTTATTTTTATTTTATTTGCATACATTGATACACAAGGACACAGAGGAAAGAGGGAGAGAGCAAGCTGGCAACTGTCACCTGGAGGGGCACAACGCCTGCTCACTCTTTCAGGAAGAGGGAAGAAACAGAGGAAATAAAGATTAGAGGGGAGAAAAAGGAAAGAAGATGAGGGAGGGAGAGAAAAAAATCAACGAACACTTTGACGAGTATGAGTAAAAAATTAAAGAAAGATAGAGAGAGACCGTCTATAAACGGGTGGCCCGTTTGGTTCATAAATGTAAGGAGACCTCGGTGGGCTCTCCTCGTCGCGTCGGGAAGCACTACCACTCGGAAAGCGGTAGTCGTCTAGAGTCACGCACTTGAGTCTTAGGAATTTATATTCCTTAATCAGTAATGACAGCTGCTCTATCTAATTACTTCTGCACTTTGACGTCAACACGATACATACACACACATCTCCCGTTTTAATAGATGCCATTTCCTTTGCTCACTGGATGTGTTATGTGCTATTTCCAAGCAGGCATGGAAGTAGTTCGACATAGATCAAGGTTGGCGGATGGCTGGGTCAGGACGGCTTGATAAGCATTAGTAGAACTCGGAGCATAAAAATTCCCGCTGTGGTCATTTTCGTTTCACGCTGACTTCACAGCGGAGAAATGGGCTCGAAGGAGGATTTGATTGGCCAACAACGCGACCTTTAATGAGGTGCGTAGCAGAATAACTTCTCGTTTCGACTTCATAAAAGAAGCACGACCGATATAGAATACCAATGCTACCCCTCCTTCCTCCCAGTGTACCGTAAAGCATTACTTGTGGAACTCATCTGTACAATGAAAGATTTTCTGTATGACCTGGCTCGGCGAAATCATTTCCAGCGTTAAGGTATTCTTTATGTCCTAGATATCAACGCCAGGAGACAAAAAGCAGCAATTCCAACGACAAACCTCCCCCAAGTGTTATTTCTTGAGCCTTGGATTTGTGCGGATTAATACGTTATTAGTACTTGGTTCAGTTGAGTCATGGCTTGAACTGTATTCCAGCTGGTTCATTTGACAGAACATTTGCGGAACCAGTCAGGCCCAATCTGTAAATTGAGCACCTAAATTTTCCCAATCTGACGCAAAAATAATGAAAATATAGGCGGTGAGTTCAATTTATATGCCTGAAGAGATTCCATTACTGACACATAAAAGAATAACCCAGAAACATTTGAATAACATCAAGTTGAAGGATCATTTTGTGTCTAAAAACAAGGTATTCGAAACTCAGTGCCGAGCAGTTTCGAGTCAATACTTTTTTCTGGTAACATTTGTAATTCTTTTTTTTGCGTACATACGAATCTGTATTCAAGCTGAAGCATATAAATGTGGTCCTTGTCTCAAATTTTACAGTTATTAAAGTTCAACATTGTATTTTGTTCTCTCATGTTGAACATAATCGCAGTTAAGATTGGGAATTACGGCTTACAGCAAGAACTAAAACTAAAGTGGGTGAACGTTGAAAAGTTAGAGACTGCATGTCATCAGAGCGGGTGCATATACGGCCATATCTCTTTTTTTACTTAGTTTTGCCTGCCAGAAATGGCAAAGTGAGAGAGTAATCTCGCTGAACAAGCACACTGATTAAGCTATGCGTTCTAGCGTTTCGTAAAGAGCAAGAGACTCCTGAACCCGAAGTTTTGCATAATATTTCTATTTTATTGTGTAGGCTAATTTTTCGATGGAAGAGAAAATGATGTAGGCCAATGATCTCAGATTTGGGTGCACGTTAAAGAACCCCAGGTGGTCGAGATTTCCGGAGCCCTTCACTACAGCGTTTCTCATAATCGTATAATGGTTTTGGGACGTTAAAGCCCAGATATCAATATTATATTTTAGACCGCGTATTACGCAGAATAATGTGTAAAAAAGGGGGCTGAGGAGGTAGGGAGAAATAGCAACATTTAGTGAGTTACGAAGTTCTTACAGGCAAGCAAGTGACATCTCGTGCCGTCATCTTAGGTCCAACACGCGAAATATAGGTCACTTGTCTGCACTCACTTATGAACCACCTCCTGATAATGTTTGCAAGAATGTGAATCTTTTCGGCTGTCGACTACTGCTTCTTTGGAAACATATAGAAGCACCACTTTCGTGCTTTGCCTGTTCATCCGCTCCTTGCTCACAACGCCTTTTCTTTAGCAAGCGTAACCTTTGAAACGTAGGTTTGGAGTGACGTGTGAAGCGATGTCAACACCAAGAAACATGGCAAATCTGGTTTCCTTCGTGTTTGCACTGTGTCACGCGGCTCCCCATGGCATGGCGTACTGAAGTTAGTTAAAGTAAAGCTAGAATACCTCGAGATACATGAAACGAGCGAGTGCAATAGTAGCAGCGAATTCTATTAGAATCGTCTGCAGATGAGAATGAACATAAAAACAACATAAATACTGGGCGGAACATGTGTGCAGCGTTCTACCATCAATCGATGAGAGTTGCAGCAAACTAAAGATTTCTTTTATCTATCAATGATATAATAACTAATACCTCGGAGCCAGGAGTTATCTGGTCAATGGAAAAAAAGTTGTGCTTTTCAGCCAGCCGTGGAAGTTTCAGTTGACTAATACGTGTCAATGTGTCTAATACTAATACGTGACTAATACGTGTAATGCAATAAATAAATAAACAAACAATTAAACAAACATCATGGTAGCCAACTCTCGTGCACGTCACTACCTTTTGCGTCTATACTAAACGTTGTTTACTGACACAACTCTTGCTTATGCTGCTGTCGCCATCTTCGCTGCGCATCGATACCACATTTGATACATCTCAGGAATTTCCTATCTTCGAAGAGAGCAAAATGACTCCCGCGGCGTTATCATTTTTTTTTGGGGGGGGGGCACGCACTGCACTCCCGTGTACACACGAGCGCGCGCACATATATGCTACTTTTCAGGCATGCGCGACGGATGCACTCCCGTATCGCATTTTCGCAATCCGCCCAACGGCTCGCGAGTCACAGCCGCTGGCTTCTTTACCAACCAGATTCCTCTGGTGTTTCCCTCAGGACTGTTTTGAAACGGTGCCTCGAATCGTGCAGCGACGCGGCTGACTGCGCTTTCGCTGCTGCAGACATAGTAGTAAAAAAAAAAAGCGTGGAGAACTCAATTTCACATTCCGCCTCGCCGTTGTAGGTATACACGGCCAGACAAAAAGACACCCAAGCTCAGTGAGTCTTACAGTCGCTTTAAGGAACAATATGCAAAAAGAGAGAGTAATGGTCAGAAGCAAATAAAAGGTTCTATGAATCTCTCTAAAGTCGGCGAAGAGGCTAGACCAGCGAGGATGTCAAGGAGAAGGTTGCCCAAAAACACTGCCAGATTCTGAAGAGCGCAACCAGCCCAAACACGCTGGCACAACACAGTGCAGCCAGGGGCTGGAAAATGAAAACAAGTGAAGCTATAGCGATTACAAATTTACAAATTGAGCCAATTGGAAGTGTTTGTTTAGCTGGTAGTCATTGTTCGCTACTCTTTGGTTATCAAGGCAAGGTTGTATGAGTAGTGTAATTAACATGTCAAGGCTTTAATATATGTCAAAGCTGTAACTTTATTATGCGAAGGCTGCGTGAGTATGTCACATGATGCTTATGATGGTGGTATATAATAGGCATATACTTATAGCAGTTGCTGAAGTTGTACGTCTGAAAACCTTGATATAATTCTGTAAAGCACCGAAGAAATTTAGACCACCCCTGGGCTTTCTTAACGAGCACCAAATATGAGCACACGTATATAACGCTTCGCCATATTTGCTCATACCTCATAGTCACTGTACAGCCTCATAGTCACCGTACAATAAACGCGGGTAAAAAGAGAGGTGATTACTATTCAATGAAGAGTGTATATTCAGCGTAACCATGAGAATAACAGAAGTCAGCCGCGTGTCACAGACTCACATTCGTGAGAAAATAAAGAAAGTGTAGCAGCTATCCTGTTGTTTCGATACATCGTGTGCTCCCTCCCTGAAGTCAGAAGTGTCCGTTAAACCAAAATTATTAAAACAGGCATGTGTAATCGATCGATGACGCTTGCCAAGGTCCTCATTGCTTGAAGTCTGGCTGAGCTTCAATATTCCTCAGCGCAGCACACTCGTTTCAAAAAGGAACCCCAATCTTAACGATGTCTGGACTGCCGCTGTGCCCTCTCAATGAAATGTACACCTCAAAACTAACGTCACTTATGCACTCTATAGGCCTACAAATAAGTTTCTTCTTTTTAGGTACGTGCACTTTGTCTTGTTTCTTTGTGCGTTATGGGCTGTCAATCATTTCGTGTTACACTCAGATTGAACGTTGAAAGGGATATCATTAAGCAGCAGCTGTGATGAAGGTTTCCGAGCACTGTGCTCGCATCATAAAATTTCAACATCTCGGCGACAACGTTGGGTTAAGCGTAAGGTATGTTACACATTACGACCACTTCCTAGAAACGACGTTACAAATTTAGGCGCATTTATAATGTCGGGAAAGAAGTGTCAGTGTCAATTTTTCATGCGTTGGATACACCGGAACGGGTGCAATGAATTTATGCATAGGCGCTCGAAAAAGGAAACGTGATATCAGCACCGATTCAGGGGACGCATACATATTTTAGAAACCCCAGATAGCTGAAAAACTTAACTTGATAATCTTCACGGCATGACATGAAGTAGATCCGGTGGTACTAAGTTTTCTTCCCGGGAGAAAAACTTGAACAGCCGTAGCTAAACAAGGAATGAAATACTTCTGCAGTTTACACACGACGACCCTTCCCAGCTATCAATACTAATTATTGTTAGGGTGTAACGTCTCGAAACCACCACGTGATTATTAGAGATGCCGTACTGGAGGGCTCCGTAAATGTTGACCAGCTGGGGTTCTTTAACGTGTACCTAAGTCTAAGCACACAGGCCTCAAGTAATTTCGCTTCTATCTAAAATGTGGCCACCACGGCCGGAATTCGATCCTGCGACTTGCGAGTCAGCAGACGAGTACCTTGGCCACTACACCACCATGATGGGTGATCCTTCCCCAGCGTTAACGCTTTTCTGCATAGTGCAGTCTCACTGAAAAACTATGGGTATTTTCTTGAGTATCTTTAATTCATCCACAAATTGTGTCGGTTGACTTATTCAAGTAAACGAATTTCTCATCATGAGATACGCTTTCAGCGTTCATTTTTCAATTTTTAATATATGTATTGAAAGTATTGAACTTGGTCAGAATTACTGAGATCAAGAGTGCTGTGATTGTCACACACTGTTTCTCTATTCCTCTGTTTTCTTGGATGACGTTGCAGTTAAAGTAGTTATACAGACATAACTGGTTTGGTATTGATGCCCAGATATTTCTACAAACACGTTATGAGGCCTTCAAAGTGCGTGGTCTTCGTTAATTGCACTGCATGGTGCAGCAAAATAGGTTTACTGAAATCAACATTCCATCCAGTACACGAAGAAACACTGATATGATGTCAGGAGGTTAGAGTGAAAAACATGTGCACCATTTTTGGTTAACTATTTTAAGAAATAATGCCACTACCATAAACAATGCAATCAATCTGAACATTTTGAAGGAAACTCAGAGAGACCATCAAAACTTAGAGCATTTTGTCTGTATTTATTTCGACATTTATGATATATAGCAATGTAAATCAGTTTTCCCACTGGGTAGATTTTCAAATCAAAAGAGCGCGTATCAAGCATAATAATATAACTGGGCTATTGGAATTGTGGTGACAAACCCTGCAATTGTGCATATTTTCTAGCTGAAGAATTTTTAGCTATATATGTAGGCCACGTTAACAACCACCACCACCACGAATATTATATTACGATGCAATTCCAGACAATCCCATTACTTAGGGTGCTTGTTGTATATATGTTTTTTATCACAACCCTACATCGTTGTGAATATTTACTCCTGCCTATAATTTTTTAGAAGATTCGGGAGTTTGCGTGATAATTTAGAGCGAAAAGAAACTTGTTGGGTACTTTAATTTAGACTGCTGGTTCCTAACAGAAATACCTCTTAAATGACGGTCTGGGTGCGCAGTGACAGAATCCCACGAGCAAGCACTCTTGTATATCAAATGAAGGACCGTAAGTAACAATAAGGCCAACGCACGACTATAATGTGTAATTTTAGACAGAAGGTACTTTGCTGTAAAGACCTGTATTTTAGACAGAAGGTACTTTGCTGTACAGACCTGTATTTTAGACGAAAGGTGCCTTGCTGTACAGGCATGAGCAGCAAGCTATTAAAAATAAAGAAAAGAAAACTTTCATACCGTTTGCTATAATAATGTGTCACTGCATGCATCACAGCCTGGCAAACAAACAAATGAATAAAATACATACACATGGTACACAGGAATAGAAAGGCGGCAGTAGGAAGAGCCCTGAAGTGGGCATAAAAAATTTGACTCGGCTATTCACGGCAACTCTGCTTGCTTTCCCCGTCTGTTCTCGTGCGTTCCACGCCCTAAAACATTCTCTTATTCGTTGTGAAAGTTCTAGCATTGTCAAGTTTTAACGCAGGAACTCTATAGCCCTACCACAGAGGCATTAATTCTACAGTCCACATGCAGGAAAAAACAAAGACTGACTGAAAGCTTTCGTCATTCCCACTTTATCGAGTCGTGTGATTATGGTGCTAGCGGCCGCATTTCCTCCTCGAATCGAATGTCACACGCAGTCAGCGCTCATCAGACGGAGGCGCGATCGGAACGTGAACAGATGCTGAAGTGCGCTCTCGCTCGGGCGGCGTACAAACATAAATATATTGTAGAGCATAGCATTTGTGTTCGCCTGCGAATGCTGGGGAGAGGAGGAGGGACGGGGTTGGGTGAGGTGCGGGAAAGGAGGATCAGCATGCTCGACGTCCCTGCGGATAGAGAACAGTTGTGATCGCGGACGGAGCACCCATCTAACTTTCTCAGCGTCCCCAGCCGCATCGCATCACGCGCCCGCTGCGTTGGTGAGAGGCGACGACTGTGAGCTGAGGGCTAGGCCGTAAACGTAAACAGCGGTGCGCTCACAGGCTCGCGATTTCGCATTCCGGATGAGTGTTGGAGAGAGAGATAGAGGGCTGCGTGGTGGGAATTCGCGGTTTGCCGCGGGGCAGAATTCACGCAGCTCGCTCGACGTCCCGTGCTTGCACCAGCCGGTTGTTTGAATCATCCGCGTCGGACGGGAAAAAAATGCGCCGGTTTCGCTGGCGCTGGGCGCGGGCGGCGAAAGGAACGCAATTAAGTATGCAGTATGAGGGCGGTTACCGTACGTAGAGTGAGTGAGAGAGAGAGAGGGAAACACAATTTATCGCGCATGCGTAGCCCAGACGTAGCGTATGTGACAGATGAAGAAAAATAAAAGCGAGCTGGGACAACGCAGTGCCGCAAGAGACTTTGAGCATATGCAAGAGTGAACCGAGGGCACACAAGAGCTTGGAGTTGGTTTGTCCGAGTTATGTAGGACAAAACAATGGTAGCCGCTTTAAGTATCCGCATCGAAAACGGCGAAAAGAGGCCAGGGAAGAGGCTATGAAATCAGTGGTTGCAGGAGCGAAAATATACAAGCGCCTGACCACAGTTTAACGGACGCTACCGCCGAAAATTTGGGTCGCTGGGGCAAGTGCTCGTGGAAGACGAGAGCGGGGGCTGACAGGAGGGGTGGGTGGGTGGATGTGTTAAAAATAGAGGGTCATATTGGCGTTCCGAGTGGTTGAGGATATCAAGTGCTGGCCTCAATAGCTGCCGGGGCTTCACCGGACACGTCGCTTCGATGGGCGCTCGCAACTGGGCACACGCCGAAACGAATGGCGCCTTTTGCTGCGGTAAGAAGGGGGCGGGAGTGTTCAGCGCTTTGGCGCCCACGAGGCTAATGCGTGGCGTTAATGAGATCGCTGTCTGCGCCGTCGACGTGTGAAGGCTGCACGTCGCCGCATAACCGCCGGGTGCCTCTTGCAGCGCAAGACCGACGTAGAGGCGGTTCTCGCTGGTTATTCGCATCTGTGGGCGGTATAGGAGTTTGCTGTTTGCAGGATGTTGATACAGAGGAGGAGGGGGGGGGGGAGCGAGCTGTGTTGTTACTGAAAATAACTGAGTTGTGCTTGTTGGAGAGAGAGAGGCACGCAAGGGCAGGAAGGATGTGAATTAGTGTGTCACGATCAAAATGAAGATGTCGTTGTGTGGTCAGGAGTGATGTAACCCTAAATTAACGAGAAAATATTACTCTTAAAAGCATACAAAAGATTTGCTTTTGTTTTCCTGCGTGAGTAGTACTAGTTCCTGATTGCGCAACCTTCAAATTGCAATAGTCCTGCATGAATGAGGAATTTATAAAACAACCAGGTTCATAATGTAAACTGTTGGTCGGGTGCCGTAACGCATTAAAGTGGAACCTGATGAAGTAATCATAGGCATCAAAGCGCTTTAAAAACAAAAGCAGGTGCTTAAATATAAAATGGGCTGATTTAGCCCCTTCTAAACTCGAGTTATTCAATGTAGCGAATGGAGGCATTAAAAAGCCTAAAAAGCATGCGAAAAATGTCCAGAAAAGAATATGAAAGAAAAGTATTTTTGTTCGCACCTCTCCTGACATTTTAAGGAACAATGATAGTCTGACACTTGACTTCAGAACTTTACATTGCTGAATTTCTCGGAATGTTTTAGTATACCTACACTTTTATGATTTGCATGACTGAACACTCATAGGCGTGCTTCATTTCTTTTTCATCAAGCTATGTTTTCATATCTCGTATCGCTCACAAACTTTGCATGGCGTGGAGCACGGAAGACACATGCAGTTTTCTTTAACATATATCAGATAGTTGAGAAAGTGCATGCCTATCTGAAACACCAGTGGAATGAACACGGTCTGGGATTGAGGATCCGTCCTTTACACCTGCTTTATGCTCGTCCCTTCACGTACCATTTCACGCGTGTTCCTACAGGGCCAAAGTCTTCCTTTAAAACGTCTGAGGCGTCAGTGATATTTTCCCTCATTTGCTCCATGGTGACAACCAGGGCTTTCGGTAGCTGTGTTAAAGTGACAATATTCACCGGAAAAAACTTTTTGTAAAGCGAATACGGTACATCTCTTATTATTGAATGTTAGGCTATCATAACAAAAATAGTGATAAAGTAGAGCCATAATGAAACCACACCATCTTTCTGAGAAGGCACGGTAGTTACATTTCTGGGGGAAGCGCTGACTAGTGTGAACAATGGCGTGTTCACGAAAGAACACCGCGCGCATAAATACCGATTCTATATTCCAGAGGTACGCACATCACAAGATTAAGAGAAGACTCGGCGGCTAGCGGTTGCAATCTGGGGCACGCATCGCCAATTTGATCCAGCCACAAGAGACGGAAGAGCGCCGGGCACGGAAGAACCATCTCTGCTCGGCACGCCGATACCGCTGCAGAAATCACTATGGTGACCACTTCCAGTAAAAAAAAAACAACAAAAAAAAACAAAAGAATTCTAGATGCGAGCGGGTGTTTGAAAAACAGCAAAGATAATTTATCGGAGAATGCAGTCCACCAGGATAGCGCCTGCTTGAACACGTGTGCCCGCCCAAGAACCCAGTACAGGATAGGGAGATACACGGGCGCTGCAAAGTACATATGAAAAAAAAGAAAAAACAAAAACAAAAGCTACGAGAAATGGCGAGACCAATCCGAGGCGCGCCGGGTACTCTTATTGATTCTTTCACGCTCGGGCGCGGGGCTCCAGTGTAGTCAGAGGGAGACCGCGTTTATTAGAAACGATGCCTAAGTGGTGCACCGGAGAATTCCCAGAGCGATCTTCGCGCCGCTGGTAGCCATAGACGAACGGTTCCGATGCCGGCGCCCGAGCGAAAGAAAAGGACGAACAGCCACGGTAGAGACACAGTATAGGCGCGCGTCGACGAAGCTCGCTCGGTGGCTCAGTAATTACAAAAGGGAGGCCAGATGCACGTGCATGCACGCAGGCAGCCGCTATACAGCGATGCATGCCCGAAACGCGCCCGCTCTTCACGCAGATCTCGCAAGGAATGCACCGAGGGGAAGCATCGGAAGAAAAAGAAAAGCAAGCGTCAGCCACCACTGCTCCGGCAACTCGAGCGCAGCTAGTTACGTTGGAAGTATACAAGCATATACATAAAACGTTCGGGAATAGCCCGCTGTGAAGACAGCGTGAACATGCACGTGACGCGAAATGCTCGCTCCGATGGAGCGCCGCGCATATTGGAAACCTCTTTTGGATTCAAGCGAAGGGAACAAGCGAAAACGCCAACACCGAGGCTGTTGAGTTTGAGAGTATTAAGATATAATGCCGAGCGCAGCGAGCGTAATGAACACCAGCTAAGACATGAGAGTAGAACTACCGCGTTCACCTTTTCGTCAGACGACCTGGATTAATTTTCCGCCTCGGTAGTACAGTGGTTACGGTGCCTGCATGGTGAACCGTAGTAGAAGGCGGCTTGGAACCCGGCAGCGGCAGTCGCATTTTAAAGACGATAGTCTTTCTTGGGGAACCTTCGACAAAAAAAATTTGGTCTGTCTGTCTGTCTGTACATTTGTCTGTTTGTCCACCCTAACGCTACCCTAAACGGCCCCAAACGGCCAACCCCATCCGCAGCACCCACCAATATTACTCAAGGTTTAGCGTTCATAGCTGTGTGATTGTCAATTAAGAAGCAATCATTGCGCATATCTGAGGCGCCACAACAACGCTTCGATGTTTTGTATGTCTGCCTTTATACTAGAAGAGGCACACACAAGGAACTCTAAGGAATGTAGCGTTTATTGCGCTGCGCTGACAGTGCAACGCGATGCTCAGAAAGGTGTTTCCAACGCTTTGCTACGACGTCACGGTGGTGGCACCTGCCCGTCCCTTTGCGTTCTACACCTTATCACCTCCGAGACTGGCGTGCATCTTTCTCCGCGGGCTGCACGCCTTCGTTTTCGAAGATAACTGCCAGATGGTGCTTGTGTTTAACGTGCCTCAATGCACTCGTTCGCCTCCGCTACATGATCGAGGCACTCTAACTCAGCGCCTCCAGAATACCATTCACCGATTTTCTTGCGCAGAACATCAAATCAACGTTTTAGGGGCGAAGCTCCTTATAGCGGCACCCGTTCGTCCCTCGTAGTCGTAGTAGTAGTGTGTAACCAACCTTACATTTTGACCTCCAAGCTGGTGCCGGTAAGAGATTTCTTCTGTGCGTTGTTGAACAATAAAAAATGCGTAGCGTGAGCGTTAACTAAAAGCCGAATTTTCCCTGTCTCTAATTACTCCTTAGCAGCCATTGAAATGTACATTGAGCACTATCTGACAAGAAAGGGTTGCTACGTTATACTCGTTGGGCGTAACCTCCTTGGTTTTAGAAAGGTTTAGCGAGCCTTGGGTCGCAGTGCCATGAATACAGTGAACTAGTATATATCATGAACTCGAGGTGTTTAAAGGTGGGAAGTAGGCACGAAGCGCAAGCCCTAAGAAAGTGTGCGTGGGCCTCCTCTCGTTCAGTCCTTGGAATGTTCGCTGGATGGCGGTGCTTCTGTATGAGGAATATATGATGATAAGATGCGAGATGGTGGTACTTGGAGTGTTGAATGGGTGGACGAATGGACACACAGACAGATGCATGGACGGACGCAAGGATGGCTGCACGGACGAATGGACGCATAGACGGACGCAGGGGCGGATGCATGGACGAATGCAGAGACGGACGCACAGATAAACGTGCGGACGCACGAACAGACGCACGCACGGACGGGCGGCCACACAGACTCACGCATGGACGGACGGAAGCAAGAACGAATGGACGGACGGATGCTTCGCCCCACTCTCCATCATTCGCTCCGAGGATATGCTGCCATTTTTTTTCTTCACTCTCTCCAGGCGGAAGACTATCGTCTTTCGACGACATTTGCGGTGTAACATACAGACACGTTACCAATTTTTTTAAGCAGGCCAACTGCTATACAGGGCTCGTGTGGGACGACATGTTTGTGGACGTTAACGAATGCCAGAGGCTCGACATTTCCGGAGCCCTCTTCTTCGACGTGCCTCCTATTCGTATCCTCGTTCAACAACTGAGCCTTAAGAAGGCAACATTATTTTTCTTTTGCCATTGGAACGGTTTTCAGAACGACATAATAAAACAGATATGATTAAGAAACGGAAATGCATCAGAAATTATTCCTATATGGCCAGCCTTAGTCGAGGCCACCACTGGCGTCATGTATGGGCCCTTTGAACCAACGAACACAGCGGGACACCTCGTGTAGCAGTAGAGAAATTGTGGCACGCTGTGAAGGAAATGGAAATAGGGTAACAATGCAAAAACCACACCAACATTTCCTTCCGGTAGAGCGCGTGGCACATGCCTGCGAAAGATAATGAAAGTGTTTGCATGCGTGAGGTGTTGGGGTTATTGTTCCTCTCAATGAATTCGACACATAAGGAGTTCCTAACGCCCACAGACAAAAGCGGATGTTAACGAGCCGCTGGTTATTCGAACAAAGCAGGGACGATTGGGGTGAGTGAATTTGTTTCCGGAGAAAGAGGCCAACACCTTTGGGCGCTTTGAAACGTAGACTTTCATGAAAAGAACTTTAATGCTTGGAACAAAATATCGAGCATTAGTCTTTGGAGAAATGAAAATATGAAAAATCTTCAGACTACAGTGAGGCGACCATCGTTCAGAAGACACAGATTAATTAGAAGTGTCCATGATGCTAAATGTTTAAAACTTTCGAGTTCGCAAAAACTAAGATAAAACAGCGTTATACAAACCTCTGAAGCGTTTGCAGGTGAAAAAATACAAAGTCAGCACTGACTTTTTAAATATATTCATGCACATTTCGCAAAAAAAATTAACACCAGTGTTTACTTCACTAATGAAAATATTGACTGATATTTAGTAGAGCAACTATAAGGGCGCAAGATAGGATTTTTACTTCGTAAAAATGACTGAGGCGTCCTTGCTGGTATAGTACTCTGCGAAGAATAGGTTATAAATGTTGTTACTTACATCTCACACAGACTTATATATCAATATATATTTACATATTTATGTCAATTATTGTATTGTCTCGTTATTTATACATTTTGCTGTCACGGATATAATGCTGTATGTCACACGATGGATGATCGTTATAGCAGTCTTACGAAATGGGGGATGAGTATACCATCAAGGGCGTGTATTCAGCGTTGCAATCAGTACTGTAGAAGTGAGCCCCCCCCCCCCCATGTAATAGTCTCACATTCGAAAAAAAAAAGACGCAGCAATTCTATCCCCTGAAATGTGCTTCGATGTCCCGCGAGCCTTATTCCTGTAGCAAGAAGTAGCTGATTGACAATAACGAATCCGCGCAACGGACATCCGTAATCAGCCGAAGACGCTTCCATGGGATTGATATCTATAGTACTCTCCAACGTTTGCTTTGTACCTGCATTTTTTACGAGTCCTCAGACCCAATCGAAATGCACTCAGTCGAGACAGGGAGCAAGCGAATTCATCATTACTAGAAGGAGTAGATACAGCGGTCATCGTCGAACAGATTCACCATTGAGTAAGCTTCGGACAAACAGAATGCGATAAGTCTTCGCATGACCGTGTGTACAGAATGCTCAGCCACACGGCAAGCGAGTCGAAGGGGAACTGAAGAAACGCCTCTCCCGGTCTGCTGATTGGACTGCATGCGTCGCAGTGAGTCCGTGGCCGTCGATCACTCCCACCCTCCGCGAGAAGCCGGGCCGAAGGCATTGTTATACCGAGAAAGGGGGGAACGCTAGCTGCACGCTCGTTTAATTTGATGGCAGAGTCATTACCATTAGCAAGTGGGGCGGCCACGTCCTTCGTAATTCCGGAACGCATACGGGGGTCTCTCGGGTCTCACGCAAGACCGAGGGAGAGAGCAGAGTTGGGAGAACAGACATGATGAAAAGAGATGGGAAATAATAGCAGTACTAAAAAACAGTACTCTTGGAAGTGCTGAACTCAGAAAGCGAACGCGAATGGTAGATGGGCGAAGTGTGAGGGAAAGGAGAACAATACGCATACGGACCACACTCACCCGATCTGCGGGCTAATGACTGGTGACTCTGGGCGAACAACCACGCGTTTAGAGAGTTCGAGCGTCCGACGGACGAAGAGGTTTTCGTCATTAGAGGGCTGACCTACACGTCCCGATGAGCTTTGGAACACCGAGATTTGTTTCGCGAGCAGCTATTCTTTACTTCTCTTTTGTCTTTGATATCTTTATTGTCCCAGTCATCACGTACATTGTACGCGCGTGAATACACCTTCGTTCCACGGTGCTGAGCACCTTCTATTTTTCTTGCTTTCGCAAGACCCGCCTGTATTAAGCGCATCGAAGTTAATGGACTTTGTATTAGACGATGAGAGCGTGACACCGACTGTCCAGTACACCCACGCTGTTCGTATTCTCACGCGCAGTGATTCGTTCGTTCGTTTCATGTTCAACATCTACGTGTATGTAATTACGCTGATATTGAAGTTTCTCATAACGACTCTTTTTTCTTTATCGCACTTTGTTCCTGATGAAAAGTGATTCTGCGTCACTTGTAATATCTAGAAATAAGATATATAAATACTGGCCGAGACGAATGGTGCTGCGTTCGTTGACGTTTTCTCCGTGTCGTTACAACATCTCATAAATGAGCCTCGCGTTATGCTACGGCACCTCTTTTCCCCATACATACATTTATACGAAAAACTTTGCTTGTCTTTTTTGCTAATAATCACTCCTTTTTTACTTTTACAGACGTGACAGAAAGATGACACATAAATGCGGTGTCATCTACTCTCCGGCTCTTCATGCAGCAGCTACGCCAACAGATATCTCGTTGTGCAGAAGATTATAAATCCAAATGTATTGATGTATAGACGAGCCATCTTTGACCGCACAGAGCCATTGAGGGTCATTCTATCTGTTAGAATGATTCAAGATGAGTAGAGGGAAAATGTAAGTTTAGCTGAGTCAAGATACCAGGATTAGTCAACCATATACGACGCCGTAGCCTATTATGCTAAAGAGTTACGCACACGTACAAATTATGGCCTATACGACCACTTTCCTAATGCATGCATAACTTCAAACACTATTTCAGGCACCCTGCTTTGCTCTCAGATCTACCGGTGAAGCACGAATAGACAATCTGCTTAAATAAGTGTTGTTTATCCTGTGTGCCTCCCAATTGTGTTCGCCTCTGTATATTGATAAGCCTCGACCATTAAATGAAATAAGAGAGCAGAATGGCCAAGAAAACAAACGGATGTTAAGGGCATCTCGATAAAAACGCGAAGAAATGGTTATGGTGAGAAAATGCAGTCTAAAAGGAAGACAACCACCCTTCATAAGAGTACAATTAGATTCGAAGAAAAGGCAAACGCGCGAGGGGCAGGCAGAAAGCTAGGTGGGCAACGAGATGCGGGGATATTGTGGCCGCGCAGGCATAGGTTGATTAGTGGAACCTGGTGTGGCCTTTGCTCGGAAATAAGTGTAATAATGGTCATGGCAACCATGACCATTCTAAAACTTAGCTCTCATTTCGTATGCAATCAACATTTCGAATTGAGAGTTTGCTCTGCTTAACAATACATGTGCGATGAACAGCCTTGCTTTTATAGGTTAACATTTAAGTAAAGTTTGTGTTACAACCTATAAGTATACGTGAGTACAGAAAACTACAATCAGTTTATAGCTCAAGTGAATCAGTTATTTAAAATATTTTCGCAAATTAGGGTCAATCGACTCCTCATATTGATTAATGATCCATTTCTCAGTAGGAGAAGATATATATTACCGAATCAAAATATTCGACCTACAAAAGACAAGGACGTCAGTGGAGCTTCGCGTCATCACTCAACGCCATAATGCTTGGTCGTAGTAAGCGCAGGAGTGAAACACAAGATAAGCACAGTCGTTCACATTATGACCCACGACAAAGGGCGTTTATTCTATCCTGGCTGGTTTCGCGGAGTAAAGGCGCGACTGGCGCGACGTGTCGTGCTTTGCCACCAAGCACTTTATCGGGACCCACTTTCTTTCTCGTGGAATAGCTGTGCTTAAGGTGAGCGTGCCTCCGCGGGTCTCATTCTGTCGACCGGTAAGTGGTCGTCACGATGGCGAACAGCGAGGGGAGGAACGACCGTAAGCAAACACCCAAACGCGCCAACCACCGATCTGGGGGGCTTAGAGCCAAACTGCGTGCGTGTTTACCTTAGAAGGTTCCCGCAGAAAAAACACACACCTATTGCTCTCTCTCTCTCTAGCCTCAACGCAATTGGTTGCTTCCCCGGCAACGCTGGATATGGGAGGAGAAGGTACGAAAGACGGCGAAGAAACGGAGCGGCGTAGATACGGTTGCGTTTGTCATCGTGATTAATGGCCCATACGGGTCGACTCCACGCTGCCTTCCTTCTCCTTCCGGGCCCGTTGTTTTGCCATTCGTGGCGAGGGCGAGATAAGACGCGACCGATTCCGATGCAGGTACGTATGCATTCACGAACAAGCAGACAGACACAATGCCTGCACGTGACATCATAATGACTGGGGAGGTCTCAAGAGAATGCGCCATTATGCGCGCTTTTGATCCCCGAAGCCAATGACGGTCTGCAGGTGGAGGTCTTCTCTTGCGTTGACAGAGGATTTATGCGATGGAACGGTCACAAGTGTGCACTTTATCCGGCGGTCGTTTAGAGAAACGTTGCTTCTAAGCAATTTTCCTGGAGCTTATGCGATTGTGTCACATGTCCCCCTGGAAGAAGCTGTCACACGTCGGGGGACGCAGGCTATCGAGGGTGAAAAGAAGCGGGCGATGGGGCAGTCCTTCTTTGTCGTTTGCTACTCGTGCGCACAGTTTAGCCATGATAGTGACAAGCGTGAGATATTTGCCAAGCTTTCTCCCCGAATGCGCGAAGCAAACATAACGGTACGTGAAAGGTGCACACACACGATAGAGAGGCAAAGAGAGAGACAACAATATTTAATGAAATTCCTGGAGATAGTTTATCCCCTGGCTTGCGGCTGCAGTTGTCGCGTGATGGCTATGATATATACAGTGATCACTTAAGCTGTGTATGTATAACTGCGTTGAGTGACGAAAGCGTTATCACTTCAGAGCACTGCCAGCGTAATGAGGTGACCGAATGACAGTGCACAAATCGCGATGCCATTTAGCAATAAATAGGCAGGGTTTAAAAGCGACTACAGCGACACGTATTAGGTGCCACTTTTCACGGTACTCTCTGAACAAACCTGGATTTTCCAGCATTTAAAACAAACAGATATCGTCATGTCTGCCACACGACTTGGTATTCACAAGATCTTTGCACAATAATATTACTGATGAAGTCGTATTGCAATGAACTGCCGATAGCAATAGGCCATCTGTCATTATAGTACGAGATGTCTAAGTCAGGCTGCGAATTATCTACAGGAAAAGCTTCTCTTATGAGAAATGTCAGTTAAGAGTAATAGAGCACAACGCTGAAAAACAAATAAAAAGTCCTGATGCCATATTTCAATATTTTGCCTGAAGAAATATCGCTAAGCATGAAATACTTTTTTTCATAATAGATGAGTCTGTCGAATGAAGTCGGCGTTATCTTAATAACCAGTAACCCCCCAAAATAATTCTTTTCTTTGCCTCACAGAAATAATGGTTTGGGCTAAAAAACGTTTGCACACTCAGTGTATATCCGAGCATGCCTACAGCAATATATCAAGCCTCAATATTTTAATAAAAAGGAGCAATCCATCAGCCTACATAAGCCACCTGCTCAAAAAACACACCCGATAGTAATTTCAAGTATACCAGTCCACCGAGTTTGATAAATCGACAGTTTGCGTTTTAGTTCCCTAATACTATCTTCAATAGTTTTCTCTGTGACGACACTAGCACTGTGTTAATCTAAGCAGTCCTGTTTTAGTAGCTGAAACAGCTTTAACCATACCTTTAAAAAATACTGAGCACTATCAAACAAGAATTCGTACAAAACGCTACTTATTATTTTTTTAGAATGTTTCACGTGTTACGTATGAAAGAATATCGTTTGCTGCGCAAAGGTTTAGCACATACTACCTCGGCTACTACACATCGATAACTTATGCAGCAAAAACAAATGAAAGGTACCCAAAAGGAACAATCAGCGAAATGAAAAAAAGAAACAAAAAACGCATAATATAGAGCACTGAAAAGTTGAAATATCATGGCAACGTACAGTTTGCGAGCAGCAGTTTACATTGCCATAAAACGTTCATACGCACAAATGAAGCCTAAGCAGTCTTTACATATGCCATCCTTACACCTAGAATGGCTTTTTCTCTATTCATAGTGCAACTATTCACTCAAGCACATTCACTATTGACGCAAACTTTGCATACTATGCTTCATTGTGTTCGCAATGCCGTGTTTCAGTCTTACCATCGTAGTTATTGGCACTATGAATACAGAATACCATCGCGGCGGGAATCGTCAAACGAGGAAGCGTTTATTGAGACATGGCCTTGATTTTGCCATAAATGCAAATCGCCGTTATGTCAGAACGAACATTCACCCGTTGTGTGTATTTCCTTTATTTTCCTGCGTGTAGCAGTTACATGAAAAAGTAATACCAGACGTTTAGACAAGGAAGTAAAAAAACTAATAAAATCATGAATTAAACGTCCCGTAATATATGAAAAGAAATGAACCATGGGCGCTTAGGAACTGTCAGCACCCAATAAAAGAAAGTAAGGTTGAAAGCTCCCGATGGAGCTTATTTTTATGGCCTACTTATGCGAAACATATACCACTTACGAGGATTTACATAATGCTTTACATAAAGAGCAGTGCTGCGATAACCTAATCCCAACGCACACGCGTGCCTGCCACAGATACTTTCATTGTATTATTGCAATTAATATTCTGTGCCAGATGTGTTGTATTCGTCGCATGTCAGTACCACACCATATGGGGGACCGACAAGAAATAAACGGAGCGTATCGACACGGTTGATGGCGGCTATTCGTTGTGAGTGTTGATCTGCAATAAAGCAGTTTTATCAGTATCATACAAACAAAAGATACAATCCATCGCATGCTTTCAGACAGCTGAAACATTTTATGCATGTGTTGTAATATGCTACATGCACAATCGGTGGTTCATTCGTTACACCTTGTAGCACGAAATCGGCGTTTTCCGAGCGAAATAAACATTTTTTGTTGTTTATACGGAACACACGCAGCATGCCCTAATGCTCCAATCGCAGCTAAGACACAGCATCACACTGCCTGCGACTGCAGACACGTTATGTTGCTAATTAAGTTGCTAATTCTGTTGCTCCTAAAGTGCTGATGGAGGAAACGCCACGCTTGATGCGACAGTGTCTTGTTGGTGCACAGGCTGCGGAATACTTTGTCACGCCTGTTTGTCATTGAATTGTCATCGTTGTCATGTTTTCATCTGGTGAAAAACCGATTCGCGTGTTGGAGTAGTCTGCGCTACCATATCTACATCTGGCGTTTGTATAAGACGTAACCATGTGCAAGTGAAAAGTACTTGGTCCACAAATGAAGATACATAAACACGTTCAGTGCTCTTGTTTTTCGTGTTCTTTATAGAAATTTCCGCATTTGTCAATTAGCACAGCATTCTCACCACATTTGTTATGCCTGGACTGTCATCTACTTAGCGCTCATGGGCAGATTCCAAGAAAATAAAATAGAAAACAGAAAAAAAACTTGCGTGTACTGAGTACATGTTGCAGAACGCCGTAGGTGTTCAAATCGCGTCAGAGTCTCCTAGTTAGGTGGGTCTCAAAATCAAACTCTTTGCTCATATTATGTTGAAACTTAATAAAATTTCTTTCATAAGAGCTCATTGTTTTCAAGTGATGCTGATACAGCTCTGTAAAACATTGTCTTACCATGCACGCGACGTTGAGACATTAATTAAAAATAATGCAGAACAGGGAGAGAAGCCCACGTTAGGCGATGATTGGCTTTCTTTTTTACTAATGACCGAGCGTTGAAAATACACAAAGTAGTCGACATAAATAAAAAGACGTAAGAGAAAAATCAATCTCGGCCTCTGCCAGCGAACTCAGCCCCATAGCCCCCTAACCGAGCAGAACGCGTAAAGGAGAGTGTGCTGAGTGAACAAATAACCTTTCCTCGCAGTAACCAATGGGGAAAAGGGGGGATTAAAAGAAGTGCCCACGAAACAAAACTGCAACAACAAACAGAAAAACACGTGACGCAGGCAAGAAAACTTCGGCGCGTGTCAGCACCGGTGGTGGTTTTCGCGCAGTGGCTCAGAACAGCCCCGTGAAGTTGGGCTGCGTGTTGCGCCGCGAATCGCAAGAATGGCGGAGACTCGGGCGGCGTAACTCGGCGACTCGTCTTGTGTTCCGACCACGACCACAGCTGTGGCTCTGACGAAGCAAGGGGGAACCAAAAACGGGGCACATCAAGGAACGCGCAAGAAAGCTGGGGCGTAGTGACAGCAAAAAGCTGGCGAGCAGGCAGGCACAGCTAGCGGTGGCTGTGTGCTTAATTCCGCAGTCCCGTCACGTCCACATGTTTTGGACGCTCATTCGCTCGCAGCACTCTCCTCCTTCTCGTTCATCGGCAGCGCGTGCTCTTCCCCCCCATCTCTTGCCCATCAGTTGGGAAAAGCGTGAACATTGTAGTCCTTTCTTCCTTAATGGATATGTTTGTTGAGAAAACGAGGCAGGCGTTCCCCTCTCTCCCGGGAAATGTTGCGGCCCTCTGCAGCCACAACATGCGTGGTTCGGTGTAAAAGAAATAAATGAGAGATTTCACTTTCAATTACGGCGGATGAACACTATATCCTTGTCGGCGGCGGCACTGGGATCGCTCCATTCTTCTCTTATCTCTACAAGAGATGATTCTGGAGAAGGGATGGGTGCTATACAAGAATTGCACGTTTGTTTTGTGTGTGTGTGTGTGTGTGTGTGTGTGTGTGTGTGTGTAGTATTATTAAAGGTGCTTGCATCGAGAGTGGAGTGATCTCTTAAGTAGAACGAGAAAAAAAAAATAAACACCCTTTCTGTGATTCTAGCCAAGCCCAAACAAAATATAGGAAGGAAAGCACACGAAGATACAAAAATGTGGCCATCTGGAGCGCACAAAATGGTAGAAAAAATTTATATAAAAAGAAAGAACCCGGATAGTGCCATGTCAGTGGGTTTTCACGGCGTGGTCGTCTCAGCAGCGTTCTCATTTGCATTTCCCGCGTTTCTCATTCGCATTCTTTACTTTCTTCCCCCCTCGCCTATTTATCTTTGTGTTTTCACAATAAGCCGCGTGCTTTTCATTCTGCATACCAAATTTATTTTCTTGTTGTTGTTGCTGCCAGTATTATTGTTTATTTTTCCGTCTCGAGGATTCTTTAGCTTACCTCCCCATTGTCCTCTCGGCACCTTCACGATTTCGTGATGCGTGCCCCTGAGTGGGCATGTAAACGAGCATTGTTGTCGGTTCGCCTGCGCTCTTGCGTTTCACATTATATTGCCGCGCTGAAGGAGCCGCCCTTTTTGCTGCTCTGTATGCGAACAGGCACGGCAGCCACAAGGCTTTCTCGTGGGATGGAGTGTTTGTTTCAATAACGATTCTTTCTACTGTACCACACTTGATTAGCGCATTCGTACCTTTCTCCACACTTTGAACGCTTCCCTTGCTAAGTGTCGGGTGAACCCGTTGCTGAGATTGGGAGTATGTTCATTTGAGCAGCCTGAGTGATACGCTGCTTACAAGTTGCTGCCGCACAGGCTGCCTATATTTGCGTTTTCTTACTTTGCATTTTTGTTTGTTTACTTCTTGTCAGAAGTTCCATGTGTGACTGCGTTGTAAATAAACAACACTGTGTAATTTCAGGTCAAGTGACACTCCTATGAAGGCACAGCAATGTGCGTGGTAACAGTAGACGACGTTTTGACGCAAGCTCACCTCAACTGTCTTTTCTGCAAACCTCTCCTAACGTTGCCAGATGAGTCATGAAAGATTTATAATCACGTTATTTATTTCAACGCAATACCATATTTACTAAATAAACGTTAGATCTTGAATAAAAACATTATTTCTATCATTGGTTCGTTAACCACAATTATATAACAAAAATCAACTCAAGTTAAACGTTATCAACTAAGCATACCGTGTTGCAAGTGAAGTGACTCAGAGTAGAAAATTTAAGCGAACTGTTGCGATGGCTTTAGCATGCCAGGTCTGGAATCCTACATATGTCGGTTTCATTGAATACCACTTTCTGAAAATCAAGCAAGTTAAGTTGCTGCTCGGCCCTCTTATACAGCGTACGGGAACAGACGATCTGCACATGAAAACTATTTAATCAGAGAAGAACCGCGACGTTTAAAATCAAATTAAAGAAGGCAGTCATCCTATCAGACAGGAACGTAGGCAAATTTTTTTTATTCGAGAAAAGAGGAAAAAGAGGGGGAATGTTTGGGCTCTTTATTGAAATCGGCATTTTTTTTTATCATTATGCCCTTGCTAAAAAAATGAGGAGAGGCAGGTTGTTGTGTTCGGTGAGTCTGCCTTTGCCTACGGCACATCTTTCGGCTAAGAGATGATCTTGTATCATGGCAGGGCACTGTGTCGTTGAAGCAACGAACTTCAAATTTTTGTAAACAGGTAGCGACCTCATAGAAATAACCTAGTTTACGTAGGGGTGTGTTTCATGCATGTTTTGTTTGTCACACACTGTGTACATCATCATGCCCACCTTGAGTCGCACCCCACTCACTCATACAATAACCTACAACGTCATAAAACGTCTCTAACACTCACAAAATAACTCGTTTATTTTAAGCTTAGTATCTTTTTTCTTACCTGTAAAGGTGTTTCTGAGTATATCAGTTAGGAAAATGGCATTTTGTAATTTTTAAGAAGGTAGGACAGCCAGGCTGTGCGAGTAAACATACGCCACTTTACAGACCTATATAAATGATGCTGTGGCGTAACAGAGAAAAAAATATCAGATACCGCGACAAGTTACTAAACTTTCTCCCATCATCTTATGTTCTCTAAAACAGTGAATTCTTTCATACGCCAGTGCTATGGTATAAAAATGAGATTTCTTGTTTGCCTAAGCCATCATTGATACTTAAATTGCTTTTTCATCCGAGGGCTTTCATATTTAAACACAAAATGCACGAGCCATCTCCATTTTTCTGTTATATCGATTTATTAACTGCGCTACGTAATATTCCTTAGTATATAGGCATGTGATTTGTTTAGTAAAAGATTGCTGGATTTTCTATTACATGATCTTTCGGAGATTTTTCGAGGAGTGGTGTACTTGGATATTACGGAAATCTTTTAGGCTCATTTTTTGCGTATGATCTGACCTCACTGTATCGTGTTATGTGATCCTTAAAGTGAACATTCCGTGCTCCTGTGGCTGAATATTGTCAATGTTTTATAATGTAAATGCAAGGTAAACAGCGGTAGCGGCGTTGGTACCGAAGCAGCAAGAGCAGGCCGAGTATACGGGCAGCGTCGCAGCAGCAACCAGGCCGTCTTTGCTCGTGCCTCGCGCCAATGTGTCGATGTCGCGGCAGTAGTGGGCATTCCTCTTCACTACAGTTTTTTGAGCGACTGAAAGCTGTGTATCCTTTCCATGGTTAGTAAACCACGAGGCGTTTTGCTAATGTCCGCCAAATGTATTAGACGGGTTCTTTAAACGCTTACTGAAGGATAAAGAAGTGGGCTATAAATATCAGCCATGATTCGATATGTAGTATAACGTAACAAAAAAAATAAACGCCAATTCATTGTTATCCTTGTCTTTTGGATAGCCGTCAACCACCAGTTTGGTCTTCTTATTGATCTCAAGAGATCATTGACCTCAGCGTTATTTATTGTTGCAGCTAATTTCTTGTTGATAGCGTCGACTGTACGACAAAGAAGCAACCTCTGAGTCCCAACCACTGCGCCTTGGTTGCACCAGGCAAGCGCCTCGTTTTCTGATCTCCTATCCACACCGTATACTGCGCACTTCTCGCGATAACAGTTTCGCCGACAATAAGAGTAAACGACCGCTGTTGCAACTCTTTCTGGGCGTGTTTTCTTCCTCACCCTGTTTCTACGGTCCTTCTAACGCAAAATCTCAACGACAAACGGCCCATTTTTAGTAGATCACCGAGTTCGTGTGCTAATCGCGTTGACTGTTTTCACTTGCTGCTAAGGAAAACGTTCTCTGGAGTTAAGTGAACGGATTTGGACTTAGCGCTCACAAAACATCTTAGAGAAACACTTTGGTGTCTATAGTGGTAGCATGGTATTCCTTTTCTGAACATACTCACATACATGCCTATATTGGTGGATACATACCTCCTTATTGCATTTTGGTCGGCGAAAATTCACGGTTGATCTTAATCATCCCTCATTCTGAGAATCTTTTCACATATTCGTGTACTTGAAGACATTAAATAGACATTACGTAGACTATTGGACATATATACGTACTGTAGATACGCAATGTGTGTCAGTGAAAGTGTTTTCAGCAAAACATGTATTGAATTAACACCTGGTTGAAACACGTGGCTGACCGGTTGCCAGTGGTCCGGGCCACACAACATTTCCCTAGTGCCATATATATATATATATATATATATATATATATATATATATATATATATATATATATATATATATATATATATATTATTTTTTTAATTAACTCCTTAGTTTTCAACCAATGGACAGACACCCGCAGAAGGAAAGAATATGGCGAGTAAGGCAGACGGACTTTCTAAGTGAGTGTGCATGTTTACGCCAGTGTGTTGAATCTATGGATGTCTGAAACTATAAAAGTAATCTTGCATTTCAAAAGAAAGACATCTGACTTTTGTGTGTTTTGCTAAGTGGTAACTGCGTGATTGTTTTCCGTATTGCGAATAACAATAATCGTTCGCCTTATCCATAGAACAAACACAGATGCTAGAATCAGAGTCCAAATTTACAAGAGCACCTATTTTTTGGCGAGTTGGTTTTGCTAGCAGAATAATGAAGCGTGCACAAACAAGGACAGAAGAAGCTCGCGACAACACAAGTGCTTTTTTCGAAAAAATCAACTACTGACAAAACTGCCTAATATGAACTCTTTCTTTTATGACGTCACCAGACGGACGGCATCGTACTGAAATTGGCTGCATGTCTTAGTAACTGTGGAGATTGGTGCCCATGTTTCTCGAATCTGAATGCCAGATCTCCTTACGAAATGACTCCCGTGAGAGATATGAGAAAAACATTTTACACACAATATTAGATAACACTTAATTGATAGGTATACGCCCTCCTCCTCCATGCTTTCACGTGTTTCACTGGCTCGACCCTTGCCGTTCTGAGTTTTGCAACCACAACCAGCTAGTTGAGGTGAGTTTGAGATATCTGCATTAAACATTACAGAACGTAATACCTACTTGGCACACATCATTAACCACTTGTGTACTCTAGACGGTGATCTCAATGATTGCGATGCACCCCGTTTGGGATACGACTGGCAACTCGCGATCTGTCACCGAAATTCAGCATATGAATGTTGATTATAGCCGCGAAGTATAAACATTTACACCTCCTGGAATCCGGCGCAAATATTAGGGACCTCTGAGACACGTCCTGATCAACTGCAAATAACAGAACAACGACGGAATGTTGCCACTTTGCCATTCGCACTCTCATATTGACTCTTTTAAATGCGAAGCATTTCTTAGCGAACTTCATCTATCTATCTATCTATCTATCTATCTATCTATCTATCTATCTATCTATCTATCTATCTATCTATCTATCTATCTATCTATCTATCTATCTATCTATCTATCTATCTATCTATCTATCTATCTATCTATCTATCTATCTATCTATCTATCTATCTATCGCTTACGTTTGGGTGCTCTCGTGGTTGCCCCCTTAACTGGGCGTGAACGAAAATTATAGCATGGGAGGGTAAGATGGCTTGACGAACATGACGCCCTCCTCAAGACATGAAATATCTCACGATCCAGTCACGTACGTTGTCATACACTTCCCGTCAGACAGCGGCACATACCCACGGGTGGGTATGTGCCGCTGTCTATGTGTGAGAACACACATAGGCAATTTTAACGCGTAAGCGTTAAGAAGTACCCGACATCGGTAGCGTCGACCCAACAATGGCATAGAATACATGTCAGTGTTAAGAAAAATCTGACATAGGCAGCGTTGACCCCCCGATGAATGCAAATAATAAATTTCAGGGTCCCAGCAGGAATCCAAACCAAGAATTTTGCGTGGCAGTGCAGCATTATACCGCAGAGCTACGCCAGGTCTCGGAACTACTTTTCAAATAGACGCTAATCTTAGTGAAACATCAATAGTGGTTGTAGTGCTGCCCACCAAACTTTATAAAAATACATATGCACTCCTTTATAACAGCCGTCACGTCGGGTGTATTAAAGGAGTGGTGAGGTGCCGTGCGCTGACGTTGATTTATGTAGCAGTGTCCAGGGCCAGCACCTTCGCGAGCATCAGCGCTTCATATCAGCTTCTGGTGTTGCTAATACGCATGTTCTAGTTGACATCGTTGCGCAAGTGCAAACAACTGGTTATATAAACATCTGCAACTCTTCAACATATGTATGTGCGTGCAACATTTTTACATATGCTTAGCATCATTTCATGATGGGTCACTCAATAAAACAAAATGCAACTAGGTCACCTTCCCTCCACATGCTTCGCATAACATCGGTTCCCACGTCCATGGGTTCTGCCGATTTTTAAACTTCAAATGCAGTCAGTGCAACCAATATTATGCTTATGAGTATGGCCTTCTCATATTCTTGGTCACCCATCAACGCAGAAACTCTCAATCTTGTTTTTCCTGAACTCTGCAAAATATCTTGCAATAGGTTTACCATGTTTAATTACAAATCTAAATTTTTATATTACACGCCTGCACAACAATCTAGAGTTGCATTTCATTACTAAAGGTTTACCAGATTTATTCAAAACTTTTAAACTTTTTTTCTTAGACACGTTCGGAAAACTATTCCGAGTCTGTACACTGGAGATTTTTTTTTATCTTTCTCACTGACCTGAGTAATAAACATTTAATAACGTTGCCCGCTCTTTCCAACTTTTACAAGCTTGAACTGTTGCGCTCAGAGAAATGCACGTTAGTGCTGTACACATACGAGAAAATAAGCAGCAATCCGGTTAAAGTGGTTTGCAACTGTTTAGTATTCGTGAGCCTAACCAGCGCGCGCACTGTTTACAGCACAAGGCAGGGCTTGGAACGCACGGGCAGCCCATTGTCGTGTGACAGCAAAGTTTCTCGAAGTAGGATGAAGGCACGCCTTGGTGAGTTTGCTCTCAGCCTAACAACGCGACCCGGTCGCAGGAACGCGAACATCGCAGCACAACAAGCAGCTCCGGAAATTAAAGACGCCCGGAGGCACGGCAGAGGCTGGCAGAGCGCGATGCGGCATACTTGCGCACCGCCCCCGCGCTATGCGGCACGCGAGAAGTCCACGAAAAAAACCAACGCGTTTAAGCTTCATAAAGTTGGCAACTATAGTTCCTTGTCTGCCACACACACAAAAAAATATTTATGTGTATGAGGCACGACGCTCTGTTATAAACAGGCGATGAGGTACGGTTTTTATTTTCTTATATCGGAGTTTGCGGAAGCAGCGATTCGTGTATTATGAGCAATCACTTATTACTTTTGTTGAACAGCAGTATCACATGGCTCCCTTGCATGCGAAATTGCGTCATGGCTGACGAGTGCTGTCGTTGGAAAGTTCGTGCCTCATCTGCAAAGTTAATCAGCTGAAGACATTATTGTTATCACTATTGCTACTATTATTTGCATGGAAAAGGGCACAGACAAAAGAGGGATAGAGTATTACTCGGTGAAAAGACAAGGAAACATAAACACGCAGTACCATTGCTGGACATACAACGGGAGAAGTATTCTTTGATATGAAACGTGATCGTGTGGAGGCGGTATGCCAGGACGGCGATTTCCTTCAGCGTCTTTCAAAGACGGAAAAGCCCCAGTCCTCTATGTACATGATTTCTCATGTCTTCATCTTTCGCGGTGATCGAGTGCTAAGGTGCCCTGGCGAATGAACAAGCGCGAACAACTGTCACAATTCTTCCTGCGTCGTGTGTCAGCAGCGCGCTCCTTTTTTAAACGCGGCTGTGACAGCGTGCGAAGTGACCTTCCTCTTCTCTCCAATTACGAGTCTGATAAGCACGCACGCACGAGAGACCACGCTCCTTGGAGGCGGCGCTCATGGGAGGAGACGACTTTTAGAGCACGCCCAACGCTAATGGGCTTTATCCAAGGAAGGCTTTTGCACCTTCTCGCCACTGATAACGAAAGGGTGCTACAGTTTCGAAGCTCTGAAGACTGCCGAACAGTGTATGTTGTATATAATTGGCTTGCCGTGAGCATTCTGGACAGAATAGCTTTGTAAAGCGTAATTGTTAACACCATGCGCTCAAAATCGAAAGGTTGATGTTTCGAGTCCGCGCATCAGATAATTGCCTTCTTGTTTTTTCTTTGCAATTTTTCAGTATATATGTTTCAACGTCACTTCCGTGACGGAAGTAGGTCAGCGAAGCCGTGGTAGACACAGGCATAAAACACTTTCATGTTAAAAAAGTACACCATCTCCGACTAAAAGGAACTGTAGGTAAAATGCAAAGCAGCGCATGGGTCGAGTTAGAGGTCCGTTCATCGCGGGCACCTTGCCCGGTGTTAGCGCGTCCTTACAAGTGGAGCACACCATCAGTTCACCGTAGTTTGTGTTGCTGTTACTCGTGCAGCACTCTTGTTAGAGCACGCCATGCGGGAGCGGGTGCATTTAGCGCGTACTCAGTCTCATTCACGGATGCCATCACGTGATTGCTGAGAGGGCCTAAGGAGAAGAGGCCACAGCGTCGTACCCAGCGTCTTACACAGACCCGAATGCGCTAGCGTGTGAGCACGTTCTGGCAGTGCTTGGGCCAGCTGTTGCGCATGCGTAGTAAGGGTGGTCACACAAACCGGATTGAACTCAACCATGAGCTGCTTCACATCTCAAAGACAAGGCTTGGTAACACGGACGCATGACCGAAGTCGGGGCACCACAAATGGCGATTAACAACTGAGGAGGCGCACAACGGCGGTAAAGATAGATGGCACGAGAATCGATCGGCGTATGTCCATGCAGTTCCACTAGCCACTATACCCATGCAGTAGGCGAAATATCAATGCGACATGCGGGAGAGAAGGATCTACGTGGGAGATAACTGCCGACAGCGGGCTGCCGTTTTCTCTTTCGTAACACAGCAGTTATGCTTCTCTGTTTAGTTAGCAGTCAAAGCTGCTCCATTTTCAGTTTCACTGTTGACGTTCTCCAGGAACAAAGGACGCCGAAGCAACAAAGGCTGCGTCGACCGGCCACCGCTCGTCTTTGACTCCACTCGCGTGCATTCCGACACCGATCAATTATGCAAAGCAAACGGGGGTGCCGGAAGAGGATGCGATGAAGGCATGGGATTTGCGCTTGCGTTTTCGTTTGCGCAGCCAATTTGTCTTGGAGACTTGGCATGGTGCCCTTGATTTGTTGTTGCCATCTTTAACGATGCACACAATAGGCGGCTACGCAGGAAAGACGTCACGTATGCCTATAGACTTCGTCGAATGACATGAGAGTAGGTTCCGGACTTTGGACTGCGTGGCTGGTGACACACAAGGTAATTGGGACATTCCTTTAGATGTCGTTTCTTATTTTATACTAACATACTATTAAACTTTGCAGCCCTAAGCTTTTGATTGGATTAATATTATCAATATGTTAAATGAAGATTTTACATGGGCCCGCCACGGTGTTTCAGAGGTTGTGGTGCTCAGTTGCTGACTCAAAGGTCGCGAGATCACACTCCGGCAATAGCAAACGCTATTTCCATTGATAAGAACGTTAAGCACCAATAGTTTAAGATTGCACGCAAAGGTGTTTTCAGAAATCATCTGAGACCTCGTAACTTGAAAGATGATGACTATAAAAAGACTGGCGATGAAGTCTCTTTTGCTGAATTAGCACGTTTTTTAGTGAAATATACAGATAAATTCACTAGCTTCCGCAAAGTATTAAAACAAACTGGAGTGCTACACGAAGTCATAATATGTTCTACAATGCATCTTGCTGGATAATTAAAAAGCGTACCTTAAAATATTTTATTATGGTAACTCCAGCGAATAAACTTCCGCGCAGAAGTTGCAGTGGTTGTCCTGAAATGCTGAAATTTTTATCAATTGTAATAAAATTATCGAGATAAGTTTCGCTCTTCAGCCATTATTTATTGTGTACAAAATTCAGAAAAGCAAAGAAATTGCCAGGCATGCGCGGAACACTTCGCACAGTCAGAACGAAAGTTGGAAGAGCGGCATTTCTAGAGCTCGTTGAAAACTCTCTTAGGACCACTATTACAGTAAACGTACACTTTCAAGACACCTACAACCTCATAAGACACAACTGTCGCGAAACAGGGACGCGCCCCAATGCAATTACCTGTCATTCTGAGGCGAAGTCTTGCGCCCATTGTTCTTGCGCGCATCGACAACAGCCAAATGTCTGTGGACTCTATTCTGTCAAGTGCCCGAGAGAAGACATTGCAACAGAAAGCGACAAAAGCTCTGTTGAAATTCCTACACGACACGGACTTGAACAAGCGGCTGTAACAGCAATGTCACACACTGCGACAGACAAGACTGTACTATGACTGAGTGTGCGCGCGTTTGCTGCCGAATGTGCTGTGTTTATCTCTCTTCCCTCTCTGCTATCTATCTTTCGTCTCCCCCATCCCCCTCTCACGCGCAGGGTAGCAAACCAGCTGCCTATAGGCTGGTTAACCTCCCTGCCGTTCTTTTCCTCCTATTTTCTTTCCTCCCTGAGGCGAAGCGAGGTATACCCGCTACGCATCTCAATACCATGAAAAGCACCTGATTGGTGCTGTGACTGATGACGGTAAAAATTAGGGCTGAGCCCTTTGTTGCTGGTTAGAAGCTTTAAAAAAACCCATTCGTTACGCAATTATATATGTTGTTACACCATGCACTAGATTACACCGGCTAAATTTATGTGATTTTATGTCTGACATGACAGTATAGGGTTTTCTCTCGCTACGAGTTTTAAAGCAGCTGCGTGCCTTGGTGGTTGCGAGCGTCATAGCCACACAGAGAGCCTTGATTCGAACCATGCTCGATTTTGACGTATTTTCCTCCTTGTGCGTGATAACAATATCGGACCCCGGTAGTGGAGGCAGTAACGGCAGAGCACAACTACGCCTTTTAATCGGCTGTTATTGTGATCTAGTAGCAGCTTTCACCATAAAAATAAACCAATGCGTGACGCGTGCCGAATTGGCCCAGTGTTCTTCCAAGCCCTATGCAGCATGTATATCTTTTTCTATCCGCAATGCTATTTAATTAGCAAACATTGCCTAATTAACATTTGTAACTGTAGCTCTGGCAAAAAATGTTCGAAAGAGACGCGATTAACCTTGTCAAAAACTTCGGGTAACGTCATCTGTGCTAAGATAATCGCCCTGTTCATTTTTTTTTAAATTTTTAGCTAATATACGCAATGTAAAAAAGGCAAAAAAATTAGATGGCTTGTACTGGAAACGCGATGCTAAAGAGACAGGCAGGCAGGCAGGTAGTCAAATAACTTTATTTGATCCGGAGACGACGCTCCCTGCCTCCTTAGGAGGCGACATGGGCGGGACGCAACCACGACGGGGCGGGAAGATGCATCTCCTCGGCCATGTCATGGGCTCTCTGGATAGCCCATAGCTGGTCTTTCTTCTCGTTGCTTGTGAGAAGAGAGCACCAGTCCTCCTCCGTTGAGGGAGATCTGGGGCTCTCGCGCAGGGCAAAACATTGCCACAGCATGTGTTTAAACTGCAACGCGGGTTATCACCGCGAAGGCAGACTGGCTGCATATATACCGTCCATATATTTACAGCCCTTTAGTGGAGAAGCGTATGTCTCAGTCGGTAGTTGATACAACGCGATAGATTAAGCTCTGTTTAGGGCTAGATGCGGGATGGGAAACCTGCGCCGTTCCAATTGACAATGCTTGCAAATTTCATGAAATGTTAAGAGCGGATCTCGGTTATACCAAAGCGTGTCCTCTGCCTCCGAGTGGTTCTTCCCTGCGTGGAATGTTAGACCTCACGCCAGGAAATGCACCGACTCGTTGAAATAAAAGATGGTTCCATGCACGTGTCGACCAACTTGTGTCGAGAACTAGATAATGTGTACTCGCAGCAGGGAGAACTCGAGCGGCTTCCTGGCATATTAAACCCGTCATCAAGGCTTGCTAGAACAATATCGATAGCACTGAACAGCTATCTTTACAGATCTTTTCTATCTCTTTTTACATTCGTGGTTTTCTGTCGTTCGCTGTCCCTGCGCCTCGCTCTCTCCTTCCTCTCTCTCTCAATCTCTTTGCCTTTTATTCCTATCCTTTACCCCCGTACCTCGTGAGCTACTGTTGAGGTGTCGCACTCTGATGCAGACAGTTATGGGGCTCACTTCTCTCTTCTTTTCTCTTTAAGAATCACATAATCAAGACTCGCGAGCAACTGCCAAAGAGACCACTGAGCTGCTGAACAAGTATGCCTGTAGTCCTAGCTAGAGCTGTTTTCTTCGTTTTGCAAATTTTCTCTTTATTTTATGTCCTGTTTACGTCTGATTCTCTCAATTCTTTTTTGATTTTTTCTTCATTTTGTTTCGACCTATAGATTTGTTTATTTACTCTTTCTGTCGTTTACTTCATGCTCCTTCCTCTATTTTCTTTAATTTATTTTGCTCTTGCATCTCTTTCTCTCTTTCTTTTTTACTTACTTACTTATAGCTTGCTTTATATTTGTTTCTAGCATTTTTTTCTATTTTATCTTTCTGACTCTGCCTTTCTACATTTGTTTTGTTCTATTTCTCTTTCTTTCTTTTTGTACTTCGTACTTTCTTCACTTATCTCCTCCTTTCCATTCGCCTCACCACACACCTCTCCTTCTTGCGCTTACTCCCTTTTTACACCCCCTTGATGCACTGCTCTATTGAAGGCTAAGCCTGGATAGCGAAGTTTAGGACGACTGCCTACGGATCGATGGTTTACTGGCTCGAATCCCGCCTCATGAAATTTTTTTTTCACCAAGAGTTTCTCTGTTACTGTTTCTTTCTCTTCCTTTCTGTACTCGTTCTCTTACCCATCAGGAATATTGCAGACCATGTCTAGGTAATCAACGGACGTGTTCTGGGAGCGAAGCCGAAAAAAAAACGAAGATGAAGAAGAGGGTGTCGGGAGCACGTGCTTGTCCACCAAGACAGTCATTTCTGTTTCTGACAAACAAATCACTGCAAAATCTTAAACAGCTTCACTGTTATTATTTGTTACACGTTAACTTAAACATTATGTATATCAAGAAACAAAGTATTTACAGCAATAAGACAGAACTCAAGGAATAACTCATTTTTATTACTACCTTCTGCACATATTCTCCTCAAATGCAGTATTATACGCGACGCTCTTACTTTACAAGTAATGCGTTATGTGGCCGTGGTGATACTCGGTACAAAAACAATTAGCTCTGAGCGCGGCCACCCAGTACATGCCTTCGCACTTGTTCCTCACCTTGCCATCCCTTACCGCAGTGTGAGGTCGTTAGACGCATATACGCGAGATCGAGGTTGGTCTGGCGTCGTATTAAAGAAAGCCTTAGAACGCGTAGTAATAAATCAGCTTCTGGAGAGGAACTCTGTCTGTGGAGAACCGTATAGGATAGCTGTAATGTCCTTAGAGCTTCATAAATTGAAACAAATCTAGCCAGTGTTAAAGGACTCAGCCTATGCATCACAATTAGGCTGGTAAAGCTGAGAGTGCTCACTTTGCAGAAAAAGTCCTCCAGCGCATCATTTTTCATGTGTCGGTGCCGTGACAAGAATTTTCCTCTTGAGGTGGCTTTACAGAGAAGCACGCCCTCGTGAAAGCCTAGTGCTTAAAGGAAGTAATCACTAAATGTACCTTACCTAATTTGTTCGCAATAATAGGTATTTTCTTGGAGAACACTGCAATATTCTATACATTTACTGAAAGCAGGCTGTATCGCGCTTTTGGCAGTCAAATTTTTAACCAGAAAAGAAGCAAGGTAAGTTATAAATGTCAGTAGGATAGCATTTCAGTGAATTATTTTTAAAATGCCTACTATAACTAGGTTGGTGTCCTTAAGATGAAAACCAAGATCAATTTGGTTTCGTTCTTACACCGCATGAGAGAACCATATAGAGCAGTAGCCATAAATTTCCCACAACTTTATCTGTCTCCTAAAGGGAAAAAACTCGGCGGGAGGAGTATCTCGGAAAGCCAAGGATGCATGTGTGAATGTGCTGCTATCTTTTTTTTTCTATATTTCGCATTGCGCAGCCCTCCTTCGTAGCTTGTGCCTTCCTCCTATGCCGAGAATAACAACTTAATTAACGTGCTTCACAGCACTACATTTCTGTTGCTATCGTTACAGGCAAGAGTGACGGTCATGCATGAAACAATTGAAAAAAAAAAATGGCAGGCAAACTGAGAGGAAACGTGGAAACGGGGAACGGCAAATGAACCCGAAAAAAAATTACATTACCATCTTGTAACCGGATGATAGCCAGCAAGCCCACAATCGGAGAATAATTATAATAGTCATCAGCAGCAGCAGCGTAACACCGCTCACTGCAGGTAGACAACCTATCCCTTGTTCCGCCAATCAGCTTGGTCTGATAATAGTGTTATAAAGTAGTTTTTACTAATATAGCTTTATTTATAAGTATTATTAGTGTTTAAAATCCCGAAACCACGATATGGTTTTGATTGACGCCGTAGTGCCCGACTCCTGAAATTTCGACCGTCTAGTGTTTTTTAACGAGCACGAACACCGCATGATACACACACCTCCAGCATTTCACCTCGTCGAAATGCAACTGCCAGGGCTGTGATCGAACTCGAGCACTGTTGAGAAAGCTATTCAAAACGGCGCATAAAATACACATGTTATGGGCACTCTTTCGAGGATCTACTTGCGTAACTAGCATTTCTGCAGACTCTTCAGCGCCCAGGTTAAAAAAAAAAAAACATACGTCGCTGCTGTCGCCGCCACCACAAAATCTGTATATCATGAAAGCTTCGCTTTATAAATACGCTCCGCATTCATAACATCGCTGCGATCAACCTGAAGTCATAACGTATATGCCTAGAAAGTGCTGTCAAACACACACCTGAAAGACCATGCCTAAACTAGGTTGCGCTGTTTGCCCACGTCGCGAGTACCCACCAAGATTAGTTGAGAAACTGCTGCGATTTTCAAACTTGTACGGTATGCCCTCGAAAACGCCAAGCGACGCGAAAGCATCGCTTCAAACGTTTCGAAAACGTTAACTCGAGGTGAAATTCAAACCGAGTAACGTGGAGGCACAGAGCAAACAAGTTAAGTTTCAAACAACAGCGATTGTCAACGACGGGTTATGGTGAAGTACGGGTAGAGCAGTCACTCTAGATCAGGTGTATGGCGTAGTGTTTGCCGTCGTGATTCGCAGAAGGTACCGGGACGAACATATCTTAGTGAGTCCGATTGTATATAAACAGGGGCAACACGCCTCACACATCATCTTTAAATGTGAAGCATTTCCTTGCGAACTTTGGCGACATTGAGCTTATCTGTCTATCCGTCTATCCGTCTATCCGTCTGTCCGTCTGTCCGTCCGTCCGTCCGTCCGTCCGTCCGTCCGTCCGTCCGTCTGTCTGTCTGTCTGTCTGTCTGTCTGTCTGTCTGTCTGTCTGTCTGTCTGTCTGTCTGTCTGTCCGTCTCTCCGTCTGTCCGTCCGTCCATCTATCTATCTATCTATCTATCTATCTATCTATCTATCTATCTATCTATCTATCTATCTATCTATCTATCTATCTATCTATCTATCTATCTATCTATCTATCTATCTATCTATCTATCTATCTATCTATCTATCTATCTATCTATCTATCTAGCCGCTTAAGACATTTAGCTCTCCTCACTACAGTAAAGCATCAACCAGGCGTCATGCATTGTGAATCGTGCAACGAATGGGTAGTTGAATGCTCCAACCCACAACAAAAGTTTCTTTATCATTGTCAGTCGCAGTATGAACAATGTGCACATTATTTCTTAGAATTGCGTAGCTGGTACCACGCTTTTACCGAAGAATTGTAAATAATGGCACAGTGTACACTTTCTCACTACCGAAATATATGGTGACTTATAGCATAGTGGGCACTGTGCAAGTGTGCTCCTAGTAGTTGCACCAAAAACGTTTAAAAAAGGACTAAAGAAGGCCACTCTTGTAGTTTTTGTTGTGACTGCGCTGCGCGTTCTCGGCAGGCCTGGCGGTTCTTTTTTCCAGCAATTAAGAAATGTCAACCATATTTGTGTAAAGCGATTGTGAGTAAGAAAAGGTAAAGCCTTTATTTTGGTTCGATGGAACGCGACGGCAATTGAGTGCGATTTCACATGCCCTTTTTGACTGGCTTTGAAAAAGTCTTTTTTGGTTGGTTTTTGCACAATAAAAACAGCCCCTGTGAAAAAAAACATTTTTTGAAAAACTAACCAGTGGCTTTTGAGGGCTATATTGATTAGATTCAATGGTTTTGGCCAATCCCCTCATAGTTGTTTTAAAACGAAGTTATATTCTTGAATCAAAATATTACTTCGACTTGCTCGTCTGGGCATAGTCTTCTTTTTCTCAATTTTCTTTTATCAGCCAACAAAAGTTGCTGCCGCTTTTACTATGGCATTGAGTTCATGCCACGAAAGCTGCAGAATTACATGTTTTCTACAAAACAAGTCATAACTAAAGCCGTTTCTGGTAATTTTTATTGTTTTTTTACATATTCCTGACTACCGGGTAAAACGAAATGACATTCTTTGAGATAGTAACTCTAGATGCATGCTTTCATCCTAATTCTCATATTTTAGTTCAATAAGCCGTCACGGCGCCTCGAGAGATAAGAGAAGTGCTCATTTTAAATCCAAAATCAGCGATGCTTTATGATGCAAATGAGAACCGAGGGCCTAGTTATTTTTGGCGCACTGCCTTGCAAGAAAGTGTGCCCATCTCCATTCTGTATTCGTCTTCTAAGCCTTGGGGCACACTTTATACAAGCAGCATAAGTTTTTCTTTCTGCACGTCCTTCGAAGCATTGCAAAATTCTCGCCCCTAGGAAACTGAAATATTCGAGAGTATTTTACCACAAGGTCAGGTTCATATGATTGCGGCATTGTGCAATCAAAAAGCCATACACAGAGTACGAAAAGGAAGTTGAAGATATCACATTAGCCACGTATGAAGAAGATTGTTACGTTTGTCGTGAATCGTGCTGATAGTATCAATATCCTGCGAATAGACTTCATTGCTGTTGCCATGATGTTGCGTTCGGGTATAACTATTGATATCTCCAATGCTACAATAAAGAGGCATTTCTCGTCGATAGAGAGCGTAAAATATGCGAGCGTAAAATTGCAGACAAAAACACTGCTGAGAATGAAAAAAATGGCAGCATATCCACGGAGTGAATGATGGAGAGTGGGGCGAAGAATTCGTCCGTCCATACGTTCTTGCTTCCGTCCGTCCATGTGTCCTTCAGTGTGACCATCCATGCGTCCGTCAGCCCGTCCGTGCGTGCGTCTGTTCGTGCGTCCGTTTCTGCGTTCGTCCATGCAGCCGCCCCTGCGTCCGTTCATGCGTACATCCATGCATCTGTCTATGTGTCCGTTCGTCCATCTATTCAACACTCAAAGTACCACCATCTCGCATCTTTTCATCATATATTCCCAATATAGAAGCACCGCCATCCAGCGGACATTCCAAGGACTAAATAAGAGGTGGCACACGCACACTTCCTTACGGCTTGCGCTTCGGGTCTACTTCCCACCTTTAACCACCTCGAGTTCACGGTATATACTAGTTCACTGTATTCATGGCACTGCGGCCGAACGCTGTATTCATGGCACTGCGGCCAGCGAGTATAACGTAGCAACCCTTTATTGTCAGATAGTGCTCAATGTACATGTCAATGGCTCCTAATGGTGATCGCAGCCGGCGCGTTAACTAAAAGCCGAATACTCCTGTCTCTCATTTCCCATTAGCAGCCATTGACATGTACATTGAGCACTATTTTTTATTGTTCAACAACGAACAGAAGAATTCTCTCACGGGCACCACCTTGGAGGTCAAAATGTTATACTTGTTACATACTACAGGGGATGAACGGGTGCCGCTATAAGGAGATTTGCCCCTAAAACAAGATCTTTCCAAGACTCAAATGTTTATCAGACGCCGTGGCACTAGATAAGGATTATCCGGGATCACTATTAGCCTCTTACAATTAACGTTCGAAAGCTGTTTGCCATCGTGCAAAAAAAAAAACAAGAATCAAAAGGGCACGTTAGGCACGCTCCCGTGACAACTATGCTTATATTGAACAATAAAAGTCCTACGTATTGACATCATGTGATTTATGAAAATGGTTCACTGTTATTAGAGCTTTAACAGGCAAATAATTTCTACTTCCGCGCAACTAAAAAACTGACACGCGCATGAAAAAATATGAATCGTGGTATCAGCAACTTTATCAAGTAATGCCGAAAAAAAAACTCCATCGGCGCTCTTTCAACTTGCATGCGCAGCGCTTTTAGAACCATAAAGTATGAATATCGAGACTGAGTAATGCAATAAATTATAGCGCTTAGGAAGAATATAAAATCTGTGCAAAATCTTCTTAAGAATTTTTTTCTTTTTTCTTCCAAGGAACGTGCTGAGTGGACAAAAAAGGTTGTTGCGACAGTGATGGGCTTTGTATAAAGAAATGAAATCTCTTAAAGCGATGGGAATATAATGACTTTGGTTGGGTAATGTCCATGCTGTTGAAAGAGCTTCCACGTCACCATGTGTTTCCTAGTCTTTCAACATTCTGAAGTAAGATCAGTATGAGAGGACACAGGTTACGTCGAATAGAAGTTTCTACCCACGCACCCGCATACAAGGTCTTCAGCCCATGATGTTTCATCGTGCTTTTTTCCTGTAGTGCAAGCGTATGGAGAAACGTCCTTAACGTAAAGACGATGATTGGTGTTCCGCAAGTGCTTTGCTTGACCGACGAAAATCCGATGCTGGCACCATTTCATCGACTCGTGGAGGACAAGGTTCCGCATATTTTCAACGATTGTGACCCGTGTTGCTGCTTCAAAAATGGAGTCGTGTGACTATAACGAATTCAATCATAAAGGCCGGGACTGGCCGTCTCTGAAGTATACAAACTCAACGCTGACTGTTCAGGTTCTAGAAATCTGAATTCCATCGGAACACACAACCGACTTCTAGCGTCACTGAATCTGAAATATATTTGTCACCTAATCATGAATAAGAATGAATGGCTGCTGTGGTATTTCCAATACACCGGCAGGATTCCTTTAGATATCAATCCCGCACGCGCCTTTAAGGTTATATGTGAATGTTTTTCTCTCATATCCTTAGGGGGTAAAAACGTATAAGTCATGCCACTTCGTTGTTTCTATTGTTTTGCCAGCAAGTATATAGCATCGAATCCAGTCCACAGCGATATGTCACTCTGCCAATGACAGCACACGCAGGCGTTTACGTTCAGACCAGTGGCTATGCGTGATTGTAACTGAATGTTTTGCTGGTTTGCTCTTTAGGGTACGAAATCACACGCATCTCCAACACATCAACACCATCTAAAACAGTAACTGAAGCTACTCTAAAAGCAGAACACACTTTTCACAATGCCCGACACTGCCTTCACTGACAACTTCGCGACTGCAAACTTGCTAGTATAAAAAAATTGATATCTCGAACTTAACGTCCCAAAACAACGAATTGATTATGAAAGACGCTGTAGTGAAGGACTACAGAAAATTTGTTGATCTCGTGTTTTTTTTTCCTTGACGTGAACTGACATCGCACATTGCACGTGTCTCTACGATTTCGCCTCCTTCGAATTATGACCGCCCTGGCCGGGATCGAAACCATGACCTTGTGGTACAAGTGTGGGAAAGTGACTGAAGACGACTGCCACTTTTCCCGGGAAGTCTTACAAAAACTTTTGACTTCCCCCCCCCTCCTCTCACCTAAGTGCTACCTAAACTTCCACCAGACATATGCTAAATGATTGAGAGAAAACACAGATCAATAACGAAACCCACTAGTCTTCACACGCACAGGAGCGAGTAAAAGGAAGGGAAAAACAAAACTATACATTTGGAGAAATCATGAAGACACCTCCACCTTCATTTTGATCCACACCTATTAGAATACTTCAAAAGCAGTAATGCACTTTTGCCAACTCATGCTCTTTTTTTTTAATTATATAGGGCTCTGAATGCATCGCGCAATTAAATTTCAAAGCATTTTTCTTCCGTTCCGTTGTTACTACTGCCGCCAGGAGCATCGACGAGAAGGGAACGTTGGAACGTTTGAACTTATTCTCGCATAGGCAACGAGCTAATTGTAGAGCCTCTGTACGTTTTGTGCTTAGATTAGTTCCGAATAACGGATTACGAGGCAAAAGTAACACCTAGTGATCGAAGATTTGTATAAAAGAAAAAAAGAAAGAAAGAAAAAGAAAGAAAGAAGAAAGGAAGAAAGAAAGAAGAAAGAAAGAAAGAAAACGACCTCGAGGCTTACAACAATAGTGGGGTTATTATTACATATTCTGAAGTGCGTGGCAGTAAATTCCACATACTGCAATTGTAACATGCGGGGTCAATGCATGCAATACAAGCTGTCGTGTATTTTCTTTGTAACAATGCTACTTTGCTCTCGTCAGAAGACATCCCAGGGTTTTCACTGCAGGCTCAAATAATTTGGTTGCTTCTCCTTACCAAGTTAGACGCTTCCATATTTATTCTAGTGTTTTTAGAGCCCGGCAATCGAGAGCAGTGTGAATGAAGGGAATGCATGGAGGGGATAAAAGAGAGAGAGAGAGAGACAGAGAGAGAGACAAAGAATAATATCAGTCTAGTTGATTTGAAATTCACATATGTACATGGCGCAGCGTAGATACAGGCGAGCACTTGCGTGAATTGCCCTCAAATATTGCAGCCTGGCTCATGAAGACTTCTAAGCCTACTACTGCCTCCTCCCTGCACAGAGATGAAAATGGTGAAGTGTGTAGAGAAACGTCATAGTGCGGTCCTGTGAGCATGGGTATCTGCATGTCTGCCAGTACTAACAAACGTCTAGCAAGCGAATTACGTACGCACTCGGTCACTGTCCATGTTACACAAAAAACGCTCGGCCAAGAAAAAAAATTTCACTCAGACCCACTGCCACTGTTTGCAGACTCCTTCTATACAGGCTTGTGTCTTACATATTTAGTAGTACTATGCTGTCGAGCAGGTATCCGAAGTTTAACCACTGCTTTTACGTCGCCACCAGCCTTTACGAGATACGATGTACAGCCAGGGTTATTCGAAACCTTAGGCTATTTGCTTGCTTCCATCTGCGATGCCTTCATATGAACGAGACCGCATCGGTGATTTCCGAATCAAGAAGAACGTTCATTGAAGGAAGCGCAAGAATAACGCTGTCTCAAAAGTAGCCACAGAGCATGTCGTCTCGAGCGCTGCAACACAGCACGTGAGAGGGAGTCCGCTTCGGCCCCTCCGGGTAAAAAGATGGGCTGTAAACGTGGATCGCGTCGCACGGTCTTAGGCAGGGGTAAATATTTGTGGGCTCTGTTTGATCAAGTCAGCTGTTTGAGTAAGCCACTCTGGAAACCAAGAAGTACAAAAAAATCACCTTCGCGCGCAGTGCTTTAGTAGGCGGGCAAACAGTGCCTGTCCAAACTCGCTTCCAGTTTAGGCACAGGCACGACCCTTTCGGTGAAAGACTGCGTTCGTGTTATTTACACTACACGTACACATACTTGTCTCGGATGCAGCCTGTGTCGCTCCAACGCGCCTCCGATGGCAATCCGCATTATTGCTTTCCGGCCCCGTGTATGGCTTCAAAAGACTTGTTACTCTTTAATGTCCGCATGATTGCAAGATGCTGTGGATACTATAGGCGGCCTTCAAGGCAAAGGTGGAGTTGGATGAAACTTCTTATGCAAGATGCACCTTCTATGCCGATGATTGTCTGCGCGAGTGGTAAATGTGCTGCGTCAGAATTCTCCGTGACCTAATCCAGGAATGGGTAACCACATATGAAGCAGCGTCCTTAAACAGGATGACTGTAAGATGGCCCATATCAATGAAAAACATTGCACCATCTCCCACAAAAGGGAATCATGTGTAAAAGCGAAGCGGCTAGGAGATGGTGAACGGCACCTACAGAAACTCGTCTACGTCGCCCTAAGCAGGCGCACCACCATTCGGATCGTCTACTTGACTAAAGCTGCCGGGGACCATCACTTGGTGCCGGTGACCACTAATATAGCACTGCTAAACAGCCCGTATCTCAAAGCACACGCCAGAGACATCGAACGTGATCCCGTCCTAACAGAGGCAGGTGCGCTGCATCTCACGGAAACGTGGAACACGTTTCCACGAGGAGCGTAGGAAAGGGGAAGAAGGGCATAGGAGTGGAAAGAGGGAGAGGGGAATGCGCATGTGCCATGGAGGTGTCCACACCGCACTGCTGAGGAAGCGTTTCGTTATCTTCGCCAACGACTCAGGAGAGAGCGCGGGATGCGTAGGAGAGGAAAGAGAGGGGCAGAGGACGCGCATGCGCAGTAAGTATGGTCACGACACACGCCTAATTGAACTCGCCATGAGCTGCTTCGCATCTAAAATGCAGAAAGAAAAAATGCGCCTCACCCTATCCGCCACTTCCCTTCCGAAGGAACATGCCACTTCTATCTTACACAGTCAGGCTGTAATCAGAGCAGTGGTTTGACCACATAATCAAAAGGAATAGTTGACCGTAAGATATGGTTATAGTAGTGGCGTGCAATAGAGTGAAGGAGTTGCTGCAGATTTCCGACGCATGCTGTCGACGCCCGACCTCTCTATTCTTGCCAATGTGCGGAACACGGTCTCTGTAAACAAAAAAAAGGGGCAAGACGGTTTTTTGCAGTAAGCTTGTTTGAAGGCGCCTCTTTCATTTGCGAGTGGGAATGTGGACACGTGGGATTTTCCATACTTCGCTGTCCTACTCTTTTAAAAGGACAAAATGAGCAAGCAATTTGTACGCTGTTCAAAGTAGCCCAGCAAGGCGTCATTTCAAGCAGCCCAGTTATGTCTTATTATTAATTTGAGAATTAGATGAGTATTTTTATAAACATAAATATGACGAACACATACTTCGCATTAACATAAAATGTAGTGGCTGCTCAAGTGCAATAGGAACAATATGCTGCACGTAATGTTATTTCCATTTTTTCTTTATCAAAAAGCATATATTCGGGACACCCCGTGCAGTTTTTAGAGCGTTTATGACTCACTACATAGTAAATATTTTTCTTAGTGAATAAAGCGTTATTTACACCACAATACAATAAAGTAATATAGTTTGAATACCAACCGCATCTGTAAAGTTTTGTAAAAACGGATTGAGACCTAAACAGCTTCTTGGATCAGCTATTCAGAGAAAGAAGGAAATGCGTTGGAAATTTGTCTGGACATCGGGGGGCAAGATATTTGCTCGTAGAAACGAAACCTCGCCTATACTAAAGATAAGAAACGCAGATGATCTTGCCAAGATGACCATGGAAGGGGGCGGAACTGCCACAGAGTGAACTTTTTTTTTGAACATGCACAAACTGATATACGTTCGTTTAAGATGAGCACCGATACAGCAATACCTAGTGATGACTATCATGATAGCAGTTCTGCGAATGGTCTTCTTGGGGCTGCGCGCAGGTGCATAAAGGTTTTTCATTTAAACACACGCAGCATACGCCACAAGACAGATAAGATTCTCAGTATATTTAGCTCCCTTACATTTAGTTTTGACTTGTTGCTGTTCTCTGAAACCTGGCTAACTGTAGCCGAAGATCCACCATATTTCGAGAACTACACTTACAATGGCATAGTGCGTCCCGTTGGTAGAGGTGGTGGAGTGGCTATTTACGTCAAACAATCATTAAAGCATGAAGTTGTCCCCCAATTTTCCCTGGTTAATGAAGTTGTAGAGTGCCTCATGGTTCGCTTAGAAAAAGCACTCGCTGTGATCGTTTACAGACCACCCTCGGGGTGTAAAACAAAGTTCATTTCATTCATTGAAGACGTTTTTGAGTACTTGTGTCCTACTTGCTTTCCATTTGTGATAATGGGCGATGTAAACATCGATATGCTCTCTCAGGATGCAACTTCACGGCAGTTAATAGCGCTGGCAAATTCCTTTGCCTGTAATAACGTAATTTCTAAGACAACCCGCCTAACTGCAGAGACTGCGACACTACTTGATATATGTTTGACGAACACACTCCTAACGTCTTGCGTTGCTGGATCGCTGGCAGTAGATATAAGCGATCATCTACCGATCTTTTGCACCATTCCTTCTTCCAATGGTACTTGCAAATGCAATAAAAAAGTACGGTCTCGTCAGATCAACGCTGACACGCTTGGAATCTTCCGGTATCGTGTTATTGCAACAGACTGGAACCACGTGTTACAAGAAAGGGATGCTTACTTGGCATACAAGCTATTCATTAATAAACTCATAAAATGTTATGATGAAGCTTTCCCGGTGTCTGTGAAGAACGCAAAACGCCAGAAAATTAGAAAACCTTGGATAAGTAATGCGCTATTTAAAAAAATTACAAAGAAGAACAACATGTACCATGCGTTTATAAAGACACGAGATATCAAATTACTCAGTGAGTTCAAAAAATACAGAAACCATCTAAATGGTGAAATAAGGCGCACTAAATTCAGGTATTATGAGAATTTATTTAGTAGAATAAGTGATAATCCGAGCAAAATTTGGAGCGAGGTTAGAAATCTTTCTGGTCAAATGAAACAAAGCCACATTCCTAGGGTTTTGGAAAACTCTAGTGGCCTTGGTAACCGAGAGGTGGCAACGGCAATGAATAACTACATCATAAAAAGTTGTGATTTTGATGATGCGGGGTATGAAGAGGATACACAACTGCCTGTAAATGACCGTCGCTTATCTAACTCTATAGTTCTGCACACTATCTAATGTCATGAAACCGAAGAATTAATAACAAAGATAAAAAACAATTGTGCAGCAGGTTACGATGATATTAAAGCTATACCAATAAAATACGTCGCTGATGTTATATCACCTGCATTGTCACATATTATTAATTTAACTCTTGTTACCGGCGTATTTCCCGATGAATTAAAAATAGCTCGCGTATGTCCGGTTTTCAAGGGTGGTAATGACCAAGAGATTGGAAACTACCGACCGTTATCGGTACTTCCGATTCTGTCAAAAGTTTTTGAAAGCGCTATTAATATTAGATTACAAAAATTTTTTGCGAAGTACAATGTAATAAGTGATGCCCAATTTGGCTTTCAAAAATGTAAATCCAGCGAGCTTGCATTACTCAATATTAAAAGCGAGATACTAACCAATTTTGAGAAAAAGCTATATACTCTTGGTCTTTTTGTTGACTTCCGCAAAGCATTCGACACCGTGCACCACAGTGTTCTTTTAGAAAAACTTAATAACTACGGTGTCCGTGGCGTTGCCAATAGGTTAATTCAAAATTACTTAACAGACCGCTATCAGTATGTCGCTATTATTCAAGAGACATCTCCCCGTGCGAGGGTCAACAAAGGTGTCCCACAAGGATCGATACTTGGTCCTCTGTTGTTTATAGTTTATGTAAATAACTTGTGTAGCATTCCGGATTCTCCTAAGTTAATCATGTATGCCGACGACACCAATATATTTTTTGCTGGTCCATCGATCTCTCAACTTGAAAAGTCTGTAAACACATATCTAAATAAGTTGTCTTCCTGGAATAAACTAAACAAGTTGCGGCTAAACGCGAGTAAAACTAAATATATATTTTGCACCCATTAATAAGCCACGGAATATAAGTCTAAGTATCTCCTTTGAGGGTCAGACTTTAGAACAAGTCAAGGTACAGAAATTCTTGGGTGTGTGGTTCCAGGAAGACCTTTCCTGGAATGAACATATAAATAAATTGGCAGCAGATCTAAGTAGAAGCGTTGGATGTATGTACAAACTATGTCCGTTATTACCACTTTGGCTGAAGAAAGCGTTATATTATACACTGATATATTCCAGGCTAAGTTATTGTGTCTTATGTTGGGAAACAACGACGGCTCAAAACTATAAAACATTACTTACACTACAAAAGAAGGTACTAAGACTATTCGAGGGATATTACGGTATGCCACAAGGTCTTAGCGCACGTCCGTTATTCCCTAAATATCTTATATTACAAGCAAACCAAATACATTATTATAAGTTATTATTGTATATCCAAAATAATAAACTATACCCCATGTACGATTCTTCTCGATGTGCTGAGTACTATCTCCGTACACATAGTATAAAAACACCGAAAACTAGAACAACCTATGGTCAACAACATACTGATTATCAAATACCGAGTCTCCTCAACAAACTGGGTGACGTACTTGACATAAATAAGAAAACTTCCAAAAATAAGTTCAAGGAATTTCTCCTTTATAAATGTATTGAATACACTTAATACAGAAATTTGGATTATTTATTACTTTCTGTGTCCCAATCGCTTAGAGTACACTATTTGTGTCCTTTTGTTGTTGATTTTTTTGTTTGTTCAAGGTGCTTAGGAATGTATGTGTCTCCTGATGCTTTCCTTACCTCACCTATTGTATATATTGCGATGTTTTTTAGATATTTCCTTACTATTTACTGTCCTGTTCTTTCTTTATTTTTGTTATGGTTACATGTGTGATCAGAATTTGCAAATTGTATCTGTATATAATGATGTTCTCTAATTACGGCTAAGTTGTGTATGACATGTTATTTTTAGTTTGCCAGACTGTATTTCGAAGCAAAAGCCTCCGTCAGGCTATGTAGCCTTTTGCTTTTGCTTCGTTTTTTCTGTCGCACGTACAGAAATAAAATCTCAAATCTCAAAAATAAATGTGCTACAAAAAAATATGCGTAACACTCGACCTCTTGTTTTAGAGAGTTGTCTCACGTGTAAGACGACATCACATCACGCAATGTATGTCCTACTTTCGATTAGCAGAATGGCAGTAATATCAAACAACTGTTTCTTTCCCGATAATTTCTTATTGATTGTACGTATAAATACAACACAAGGCTGACTGGTGCTTGTTTCACTATCGATTAGCATGTCTACACTTACGTACCATTAAATCATTTCTGTTGTTCCATTTAGCATGTACGGACGACGTGGTGCACGGCGCAAAAGAGGCGACACGCGGGCCGTACTTTTTTTGTCTAGTTCATGTACATTACATATTCGTTCAAGGCATTCAGTAACAGATATGACAGCATGTCAACCATTGATCGTGACCATTTACTGACCATATTTTCCGAGAAATCCATGAATGTGATTCCCAGTGCTTGACATGAACGTGGACGTTGATAATGTCTGTGCTTTCTTTTTGCAATAGTAATTATATCGACAGTCTCGGCAGGTTTCTGCCGTCGCCGTCGTGTCTCGTATAAAGTCTAAGCAGGTAAGATCCCCCCCCCCTAGCGCATCGTACGTTCTACCAATGGGTGAGAACATGCGAGGGGGGGGGGGAGACGACCACGGCTGAAGCAGGGATAAAACAAGCCCGCTCATTTTCGTTACTCGGAAAGAGCATGCGATTAATTTTTCCCTGTTAGACTGGCTGTCGAATACTTAAACAGAGAGCAAACGCAGAGTCCACGTGTAATCAACATTCATGGGAATACGTGAGGGGACAGGGAGGTGGGATGGCGGTGCTCTATCAGCAACTGTGAGCTTTGCTTTAACGGGCGTGGTCACCAGTGGTGTTAACTTAGCGAGAAAGTCGCTCTAGTTAACGTCTTTCTAGACGTGCTGGCAACTTTTTTCATCTCCTTGAAGTCTTAGCGACTTTCGGGGAGGGAATTTTAAAATTATAGGAAGAGTGTTCTAAAACAGACATATAAACTTAGGAAACTTTGAGAACAGTGAAATACTCGAAATGAGCTTCAGCAAATGAGGCCAAAGCATATAGAATCAAGCTGCTTGTGGCGCTGCGACTTTTAGAGTGCATGGTGACCGTTGCGAGCACCCCTTCTGTTCCAGTTATAGATGGGCAAATCGGATGAACCGGCTCAGTTGAACGACTCATGGTTCGTAGTTGGTGGACTGTGACTACAGCCCTACAGATGGACTACAGGTGGGCTACAGCTGCTCACCTGTTCACAGTGTCGTAGCCGCGAGGTAGAAGCGCGGTACAACTTCACTCATCACAACAAAAAGTGATTCGAAATATTGTTTAAATAAAAATATACCTTTGACGTGCTTTATCAGATCAAACATGAAAAAGTAAACAAATTATCATTATCATTGTTTAGCGACTTTTGACTGAAATTGGCCAATAAAACTGACTTAAAAAAACACCACTGGTAGTCGCCGTCACTGGTACACGTGCTATCTCGCTATGTCGACAGTCGTTGCGGGCGGCTCTTATATCCTTCTACGGGCTGCGCCCTCAACCCGAAGAGACTGTGCGACAAGTGTCTCTGTAGCGGCCCTATTCTATTACACAGGCGTATTGTTGAGTTGCGTAAGATCAGATCTAAAACAGTCAGCTGCCAGCCTCACTTAATTGGTACACATTACAATTTCTTGCTTTCGAATTGATTGCTTTACCCTTGCGGTGAATCTGTGACTTTTTATGGGTGCTTCTTTACAGTAAATGGGCATTTATCTCTAGCGTTGGCCTTGTGTGTCTTGAGTTCCGTCTCTACCAGCACAGGAGTTAGTCATTAACAGCTTTTTGTGACTTGAACATGTACTTTTTTTTACACACGCGTTAGTTACACAATTTGTGTCACCGTCAGCTGCCAGTGAACTGACGGTATTCACATTAAAAAATGAGCACTAACTAAAGTGTTATTCCAACAACCAAGATAAGCATGCTTCACAAAGAAAGCATGCAAACTAAATCTACGTAACACCGATAATTTGGTGTTATTGTTTTATGGCATCACGACACTGAAAGAAATGTGTGAAAATAACATAGAGCAAAAAGAAACAGCCGCCTTATTGGAGTGTTCTCATACTTTATTTAAAACGTTTTACGTTCCGTGAATTATGTTTTTGCGCTGAAATAGGCATCATCTGTCATGCCTTCTGTATTGAAGTCAAAAAGGTCAAAAGAGAACTGTATCACAGATTGTTGTATGACTTTCATAAAAATGTATCCAGTGAACAAAAAATTATTCTGCGACATAACGATTTTCACCAGTAAGTACCACAGTTCTTTGGGACGCTATCACATTCGTTATACTTCATATACAACAATGTGTAACCCGTAATTTTGTTACTGTTATGAGTAAACCTTTCACAAACATGCCTACAGGCCTATCTTAGCCATATCTTGACACAACCAAAATATCTTAATATTATCTAACACGCTCGAAATGACTGCAACTTAACACCTAAAGCGACTAAGGCCAGCATTTCATTTCCGCCCAACTTCGCTTTCGAAAACGGGACTAGAAATCTCGGCGCGATTATGGGAAATGCTCGCCTACGGAGTCCGCGCAGCCCTGATGCGAAAGCATCACAGCGTGTCCGGAAGACCCTACGCACGAAAGTCTTTCTCCACGCTTGTCGTCCGCACGCGCAAAGAATTCACGCATCCTGCTCGAGAAAGGCCACCAGAGTAAGTTCACGAGAGTGTCTGTGCCTACGCTCCCGTGGACGCTCAAAGACGGCCTAGCCGGGGCGTACACGCAATCTCATCTGAGCCGGCCGGCCTCAGTCTCGCTCAAGACACATTCCGAAGGAGCGCCGGCGCAATTTCAGCACACGGACCGCCGGTCAGCCGCAGCGCAGGGATAGCCGAGCCAAGACGAGGAGGGCGAGTATCCGCTCACTGGAAGCGGGGCGTTGAAAGAAGAGGATTGAGAAAGTGGCACACTCCGAATCGGCAGATGGGAGAAGGGGACAAGGCAGTGAGCGAGCAGGCTGGCGTAGTGAGAAAGGGGAGATGAGTGAACCGAGGGGCCTAGAAGGGTGGTGAGAACACGAGTCCGCGCCATTTGGCGACAGAGCCCAATTTGGGAGCGCCGTATTGCCTTCGTGCACCACGAGCGTGCGGCGCTGACGACGCGGACCGCCTAATGGAATTGGCAATCAGGAAACCCCTTCGTTCTCCCCATCATCTGCGTCCAGGCCACCCCTTTTTCCGCACCGAACTCTCCCACGAGGTTGCCCTCTTGATCTTCGGCGCACTCCTTTGAAACCTTAGCCGGCAGCGAGCGTTCTCACCTTTCCGCGACCGGGTCAACCATGGTGGCCAGATAAACCGGTGGCCGAGAAATCCAGACACCAGCCGCTCACCTACTCCGACGTGTTCTTTCTTCATCGTTTGTGCGTTTGCTTCCACGTCTTTAGCTTGCTGTCTGTGTTAAACAGGACGCGAGAAAAGAGTTTCTTCTTGCTTTGTGTACAATTGTGCATTCCGCAGGCATTCTTCTTATGCCTGCACTTACCCTTCGTATACAATGTCAGCTCCTTTTAAGCTTTTCACTCATCTTACTTACAGAGTTCCTTCTCTATGCTCAACTTAGACTGTCACGTCGTCCGTCTGACCATTCATCGGTTCGCGTCCCATTTTCGAACTAAGGAAAGGCTAGATTAATGCCAGCAGGTGGCTGTGCTTAATGAAGGCACATCACCTGGCAGTCGCCACAGCTCTCCTCCTTTATTTCACCTGGTATCGTAGTCATTTGAAAGAGATCCTCAGTGAGTGTACTTTCGCGAAGAAGACAGTACGCGGAAAATAGTGGCATCTTCTGCATGTCACGCAGTCGTTTAAGAAACATCACGTGGCAAACAAACCGTGCCTGAATATTATGTTTCAGAGAAGACGCATTTTCGTCGCCATATTTTCAGCTACGGAACCTCGAAGCACCAAAACGCCGTTAGCAACACACCCGCCGCAACTGCAGCCGAAGACATTATCAGGCTGACAAATTGACGACATGTGCCTCGTTTGCACATGCATCCTTGGGAAACTTTCAGAAAGGCTAAGTCTGTTAAGAAACAAAATCGACGAGGCTAAACCAACTGAAACTAGCGTATAAAAAGAATGCGTATATTTACGACACCATCCGAAAAATAAGAGCGAATGCATTCCAATCGTTGTAACGGGTTTTCCCTTTCAGTACAGCTGTTATTTATTTTAGTTTTCTCAAGCACGATCGAGCAAGCATTTTGGGTCGGACAGGAAATTAGCTACCAGCACACGTGAAATTTGTATTACCACACATACCTCAAAGAGGCAAGAAGGCAAGAGCAATATTGAAACAAATGGCTTCTGTCAAACCAGCAGTAACATGCATTGAGTTATCATTTGCTGCATTCACTGCATGTAGTCAGCTGCGTGGGAAGCTCGTTCTTAAAATTCATTCGAAGCTAAAAAAAAACCGTAACATTTTCTCGTGTATGACTCGAACACTACACCATGTTACAACCACGGTGCAACAGAAAGATATGCGGAAACGCACAGTCCGCAGTTTCTCACACAACACGCCCGAATAAGAAATGCACATATGGAACAATATACGCGACCTCCTCTATGGTAAGAAAAGCTCCAAACCGGGAACATTCAAATTCGTCTCCTTGAAAGAACACCTGCTCCACTATGCCAACAAAATGAAAAAAGAGAAGTAAAATAAGGAGACGCAGCTGGGGCGAAACATCGAAATGGAAAGAGAAATAGCATCTCTGCAAGATGGTGGGCGAGCGAGCCCAAAGAGTTCATTCTGAGGTTCAACAAGAGCGTACCACAAGCACTCGCGCTGTTCCCGCGCTATTTTTTCCTCACATACCTCCGCTATGGATGCGTTCTGTCGATATGGAAGTGAACCCCAAGCTGTAACGCTGGCAGCATTCATGCCCTTTTCTCCCCTAACAGACACACAGACCCACAGCCTACATTTCTGGCAGCATGGGCGCAAACAAGAAACTCATTTCGCCCCGAAACGGTGCCTCAAAGTGTTTCGGTCATGCAGGTATTTGTTCATCGATGTCGAAAATATGCAGCTGTTCACAGGCAGTGTACTTCCCGTTTCCTGTATTTCGGCTCTTTCCTTCGACGGGCTCGTTTGAGCGTGGTATATACGAAGCAAGACTTGTCACGAATCACGCGCATTACAAAACAAATACGAATGAAGCGGCGGTAGAACATGATGTTCTTGTTTGTATGTTGCAACAAAACTACAATTTCCGTATACCAAAGAATCGTTCCTGCTTTTTTTATTTATAGTGAGCCACTGGGCTTCGTCAGCTGTCGTTGTGGCTCCACGGTTTAGCATGGTGCCTCCGATGCCTATATAAAGCACGCGAATAAGTATTACCCGCCTCGGGGCAAAGCCGAAGCGAATGGAAGAAACGCCGGCAGTGTACAGCTCCTTTAGAGAAAACCGAATTGCCCGCGTCCCTATATCGTCGTCGACGTATTATGGACGGAATAGCAGGCCTGCCTGGCTGACTACGCTACCGCGAAGTGCCGTCCAAAAAAACAAAAAAAAGTGACTCGCCCACACCTTCCCTCTGCGTGCCTGTATGATTCCCTTTTGTTATTTTTTTCTCCCTGTCTGTACGCTACTCTGTCTTCCTCGTTTTTCAATTCTCGTGAGACCCCGGATACAGATTTATTGTCTTTTCCGAGCGTACGCAATGTTTCTTCGACCCTGGACAATCTATACGCTTCCTTTTCTGGTTGCCTCCACCCACAGACCCCTGTTGTTTCTTTCGCGAGAGCGTTCTGGAAATGACGCGGGAACTCTCCATGAATGCTGTTGCCTTGTTGCCGTTTTTTATTCTTCTCAGAAGCAATAGATAGGCCGCGTTGTTTCCAACTATACATCCGGCATTGGAACAAAAAGAAGATAAAACAGCTCCCGCCCCCCCCTCTCGTTTCGCCATTCACCTGTTATAGCCAGTACTCAAGTGGGGTATGGTCAATAACCACGCTTACAAAGCGTGACACCATATAACAGTAGTGTGTTAGGAAGCATTGCCGGGAACGATGGCCTTGCTGTATGTGACGATTTTATTCTGTTCGAAGGGCGTGTTAGAACGACTTCCTTGTTTCCAGCTTCCAAACAATCTCGCTTAATGATCAATCGTTGTCCGCGAAGAAATCGTAACGTCGGAAAAAGCTTTATCACTCAGGCTTATTCGCTTACGGAAAAAGAAAAGTTGTAAAAACACCAAATGAAGAGAGTGCGGGTAGCTTGCTGCCCTAGACTGCCTCAATGCCAGCGTTACTTCGACCAAGTTGGTGACGCCCATTCACCACGTCACCATCATAATGCGCCAGGCGCACGTTGGGCTGTCACAATGTGTCGGGTTCCCCGCTCAGTGCTGTGACACAATCTGATGACGCGTGTTAGAGGCGTAGGTGTACGAACACTGGCATTGATGCGTCATTCTTGTAGATAGTTGTGGAGGACTACCACGTGAACCAACATCCCCTTATCGGTACGGCTCATCTTCCTCTCGAAAGACAAAACAGTTTTTTACTTATATGCTGTCTCTCTGTGCATGCGCCCTCTGTAGGCTCGAAAGTATGTGTGTATGTATGTATGTATGTATGTATGTATGTATGTATGTATGTATGTATGTATGTATGTATGTATGTATGTATGTATGTATGTATGTATGTATGTATGTATGTATGTGTGTGCGTGTCTGTGTGTGTGCGTGCGTGTGTGTGTTGTGTGTGCGTGCGTGTGTGTGCGTGCGTGTGCGTGCGTGTGTGTGTGTGTGCGTGTGCGTGTGTGTGCGTGTGCGTGTGTGTGCGTGTGCGTGTGTGTGCGTGTGCGTGTGTGTGCCCCCTCCTGTGCTGACCCTGCAGTGCGTGCTCTGCCTGTACGACAACCATGCTGAGCAAAAAAGCCACCAACCGTAGTTTTTCCATCAATGACTTCATTCATAGTGTAGTCCATGTGTGCGTGTCCAAAAATCATTCCCTAACCTTTGTCTATTTTCGTATTTGATTGCGTCTTTGCCACTCATATGTGTTTGTCCTTCTTGATGTTTTAACTAATTGGTTGTTTAGCAGACATGCTTAAAGCTTCCTGCGGAGAACGAAAGAGTCGGCGTACAGAAATAGGTAGGGGTGGCAAGTAAGAGAGAGAGAGAGAGAGAGAGATAAATAGAGAGGAAAGGCAGGGAGGTTAACCAAGCTTGGCTCGGTTGGCTACCCTACACTTGGGGTGGCAAGTAAAATTACTGAAAGAGCTTTGGCCACACAATATGTGAATTAACCAAAGTATGCCTGATATCTAAGTAAAACTTTCATCAGAAAAACTAGATTGCGTGGGAGTAAGATCACTATGCAGAAGATCTCGATGTCCTCGAAACATCTCTACTGAGAGAACCTAAGTAAAACTGACTTTTGCGTTACCGTGGCTTTTGTACAACACAGGTAAGCGTACAGCTAGTAACGTCCTACTTGTAAAATGTACATATCCTTCTGGAAACCACAGGCACCACTTGTAGCCAAGACTATTTTATACTTATAAAGTGAAGTTCTCCCGAAATAATGTGAGCATGGTAGAGTTCTATTCTTTTTTGAATGCGGATCGCATACATATTTTTACCGCACCGTGGTGCATATGTCCTGAATACAAGCGAATGAATGCAGTTCAACAACTTAAGGCGTGAAGCATGACATGGTTATGCGCGGGTTAATTGCAAATGTCATACTTTACCTTCAAAAAAGCACCCCTGAACAATCCCCCAAAATGCGCCCCGCAATAATCCGGTACTCATAGAAACTGCGGATGCAGCACCATTCCCTGAAGTTTGTGAAGTTTACGAAACTTTTCATAGCTCACTAGCAGCTCCACTCATCCGAAATTTCACCAGAGTTTAAAAAGATGACGCTTAAATAAGGGATGCGCAATACAAATTGAACGGAAGTGAGTTTATTTACTGAGCACTAAAGTTCGAGCAGCAGGAAGGCTCTTTCCTGTCTGGAACCCGTTCCGCGTTTTTGTTTAGTCATAAACAATTTATGAAGCAGGCTCCCAATAGGCTTGTCTGTGGCCTGCCTGCACTAAATAACATATTAGTGAGAGATAGAAAAAATACGTGCTTCGTACCTATGCACCTCAAGGCGTTCGTGTGAATATGCGTGACTACAGACAAAACGAAAAAGGCTGATGATAGTAATATCTTGGTTTTGCATTTGAAAACAGCCATATTATTAGGAGCGATGCTGTACTGAATTGTTCAGAATAATTCGACAACGTTGCGCATTTGTACGTGCACCTAGATGCAAGCTTCAATCAATCAATCAATCAATCAATCAATCAATCAATCAATTCATTCATTTATTTTCTTTTGGTATGGTGGAGTACAGGACTGAAAGCTCAAGAGCTTGACGAGGTCCTGACCCCGTTCACAAGTTGACAAAGCAGCAGGAATGGCAGACAATTATGCACAATAAATATGAAATAAACATATATGTATAACATCACAAAAAAGTAACACAAAAAGTTTATGAAAACAGTGCTAAGATAAAAAGAAAATAGTTCAAATGTATGGTCATGAAGTAGCATGAACATGAAAAGTAATAATATAAAGGAAAAAATGGGTGTGAATTCTGAGAGATGTATAGAGATGTATAGGAAAGCTTGCATCCAAACGTCCGTGTACCTGAACCTCTGGCACTTCGTCTCCATTGAAATGTCGCAGCCGCAGTTGGGATACAATCCCGCGACCTCCGAAACGACAAGTGACCCAATCTCTTACAGGAGACGTCGTGTAAGCTTAACACTTGGTTGAAACGCACATTTATTCTTCAATTTTTTCAAGTACGTTCACATTCTCACGAGTCGTATCCTTAGTGGAATTGGAGTAGGAAGCACACACTGCACGTCAGAAATATGCAACGCCCCAGGAAACAGGCGTTTCGACCTTTAATACAAGAGCGTTTTTTAACGTTCGCCAGTGAATAGGTCACGTCACATTCTCAATGCTTTTCGAAATATTCGGGCTCAACATTATTGTCTTTGTTGTGAATTTACATCCATAGCTCTCATTCGAATTAGTTTCAGAAATGCAAAAACGTTGCAAAAGCCGGGTGAGCTTACGATTCTATAATGTCGGTACCGGCTTTACACAACACGAAAGTATTAGCGAATTCACACAGAGGTATCGCCACATATGCAGGTGGCATCGTCAATATACAAATGGGAGAAACGTCTTGAGGTCACCCTGTCCACTAAGAGTCACATACGTCCTTGTAAAAGTCTGATAGCTTTTTTTAGTTAATTAGTTTTGACGATCCCCACAATTTTTCTATTCCACTCCGTGTATTCTCTTTTCCCTGAAAACAACAGTCCACTTTAGTTTATCTTTGCATACGTGAAATCTACCGCGGAAAAAAAATACTTACCAGTACTCGCATTCGCGATTATCGCGCACAGACGGAAAGTCGCGTCAAAAATATTTGGTAAGAGTTGAGAAATCTGAAGGCACAGGGCTGCTTTCCTTTCTTTCTTTCTTTCTTTCTTCTTTCTTTCTTTCTTTCTTTCCGTCTGATCTTTTTCGAAGCAACCACGCAATGCCATTCTACTTATAATCGTGACCGATGGCAGAGAACACGAAAAACAAAAACTAAACATAGAAAAACACGTCAAGGCTGTGCGCCGAATAGAGAAATAGGAAATAGGAAATAGGAAAGCAGAATAAGTTTTCTCCTGATGATTTTTACATCCAAAATCACCAGCTGAAGCTGTTATAGTGATTCGCCGGAGCTGAGATCTTAAAAATTGTGAAAAAAAGGAGAAAAAAAGATGCGTTGTACACCAGCAATGAAAAAAAAATCACCCTCTTGCTCGTTTCTCTCTTCGATGCCGTGCTTTATTATTGCCGTCCAATTTCTCGCGCTGTCTTCTTATGTCACGTACTGCATTCAGTTTAATGAATCCCTTCGCGGCACCCCCTAAATTTGATCTCAACTTGCATGAGCGAATACTCGAACCAAGTTCTGTGGCCATCATGTCTGTATAACTTTTACGCAAATTTTCATCACCTCGAGACCTTTACGAACGAAGGTGCTCAGAGAATTTGCTTGCTTAAAAAAATCTTCCGCGTAGTTTGATGAAAAAAATTGTGTCATTTGTTGACAAAAATTCAACTGGTAAAAAGCTGGGCACGTTGTTCGCACGGCTCTAGAAAGTTCCTGCTTTATTCACTTTTTCCCTAAACAACCGTCTAGTAGAGGCCATGGTTAGGTTGGTTATTAAGCGAGTTGCACTTCCCGAAGAGTGCTCTGTGTTGAATAGAATTTTAGATAGCATCTGGTGATGCACTTTTGTTTTCCTATTTTTTTTATGGGCTTTGATTAAGAACTAAGTTCAAAATATGTGTTGGAACTTTTGAATTGATAACTTATAATCATTTGGCTAGAAGCACTTCGTCTGCGATCACTCCAGAAGTAGTCTTCGAAATTGTTCAGTGAGTACGAAAAAGGGACAAGTATACACTATCACCATGACAATCTTTAAATACAGCGAAACTGGCTGATTAGGGGGTTTCAATGTGGCCCTTTTTGGCTGATGCCAGGTCTGTCCTTGGCGTAGACGGTAGAGTCCAAGCACAGCCTGTCACGACCTATGCAAGAAGGATCAAGTTACACTGCCAGAACCAACGACTACAGCTGGATGTGGACGCACCCGGCCGAAGCACGTGCCTTTCGTCGCTCATGCTCGTCTCGCAAAGCGGTGCGGCGCATTCGCGGTCTGTAATTGTCGGTGAATGCGGCTGATAAGCAACGGCGTGGAGGGCTTTCTACGAACGCCCGACGTTTTACCTCGAGCCTTGGCAGCTTCGCTCTTAAAAGCAACGTACGCTTCACGCTGTGCTCATCTCGTGGAAAATTGCCGACAAAAACAACAAAAAACTGAACCATCCGAGCAAAAATTTTGTATAACTCTTTCGGTTATTGCCTTTGTTTTGAACAATATAAATCTTAGTGATACAAATTATATTGTGATACGACAAACTTCTATTCTGGAGAGGTCACTGAAATATTTTTTTTTATTTTAGAAAGCAGTTTTTTGGGTTCGTCAGCTGTTGACAACGCCAGGTTCAAGCAGAAGTAATTTTTTTTTCAACGAAAAACCTTTGATTAGTATGAAGACATTGCTTCTTTGCGTCATTGAGTAGCCTTGAAAACCTGCTTAACTATCAGAACATAATTAGTCTCCTCCTCAAATCATTATGCCACCCTGAGAGCAACTCTAACGAAGAGAATATCATCTATTGCTATTGCAAATTCCACTATATTTGAACTTCCATATGTGATCGAATGTATTGTTGCAGTGTAAGACTACATGCGAAATTTTCGCCAGATTGAAGGTGTCATAAAGAAGAATTCTTTTTAGAATGATATTGCAAAAACTTTTGTCCATGGCGCTTAGAACGCGTGTTAAAAAAATGGGAATCATCCAAATAACTTGTTTTAAGCACGGCACGATTGGTCCTCGGCCATTAACTTCGCGAAAGCGTATCCCATCAGCGTACGCAATTATTATAAGGCATTGATAAAAAAAAAAGCTAGGCGGCTTCAATTTTATCATAAAGCCTTAATGCGGCACTATTGCGTACTACAAGTGAAGCGAAAATTGTAATAGAAGATTGAGTAAACAATAAAGAGTGCCCGCCTTATACACTGCCTCAGAATGTCCACCGAGGAGGTGTAACGATTACGGTGCGCATCCTCATCCTCAAGCGTTCGATACTAGCCGTAGTGTTCGTATTTAGATGGAAGCCAAATGATATAGGTTTTTTTGTAATGTACGGTGTGAGTGCACGTTGAATAACACGAGATGATTGAAATTTCCGGAACCCTCTTACGGCGTCCCTCACAATGCCGGACAAAATGCCTGACATTATCTATTGCTTTCAGCTTTTGTGGAATTTTCGCGTAGGTTTTATTACATTACATCTTCATACCAAAAGGTCTTAGTAAAGAGAATCTTGCGTTACAAGCATGTTTTGTGCAAGCGCTATTACAGCACTGTCCACATCTCTCGACAGTCAACAAGGCAGTGAAAGCCCTCTTGGGCTTTTTGGGGACAACGGGCTTGTGTGAATGCCTATTACTTTCGGTGGAGTTCTTCACGCAGCAGTGAATTCACGGTCTCTCTCTCTCTATCTCTTTTTCTTCTCTTCCCTCATCTCTCTTTCTCATTTTTCTATTTCCTTTCCCTAATTTTCCAATGTAGGGTATCCAACAAGAAGTATTTCTGGATAACCTTCCTGTCTCGTCTCTTTCTGTTTGGTTGCTTCCTTCGTATTTAAATTGTACTTGTCGCTCTTATGTCCGGATAAAAAACGTGGTATAAAGAAGCGCCCAACGGCAAAGGTTCCAACACATACAAAAAAGCACCAGTGGTCAGAAACTTGCTTGTTTCTTTCAGGAGCGAAGCTCCTTAAGGCGTGGGTTCATTTATTTCTTGTATGTAAGTAGTAGTACGTATAGCCACAGGTGGCACATACCCGCTCTAGAACGGGTATGTGCCACAGGGGATGCGAGATGGGAGATGTTGGTACTCGGAATGTTCACTAGATAGACGCTCGGACGGACGGACAGGTAGACTAGCAGACGGACGGACAGATGGATAGATGCGCGGACGTATGAATGGACAGACAGACAGACAGACAGACAGACAGACAGACAGACAGACAGACAGACAGACAGACAGACAGACAGACAGACAGACAGACAGACAGACAGACAGACAGACAGACAGACAGGCAGGCAGGCAGGCAGGCAGGCAGGCAGGCAGACAGACAAATGGATGGACGGACGGACTCACGGACGGACGCAAGGACAGACGGACGAACGCATAGATGGACGCCCGGATGGTCACGCGGACAGACGGAAGCACGGATGCTTCGACCCACTCATCATCATTCACGCCTTGGATATGCTGTCATTTTTTTCCAGGCAGCGAAGGTGAAGTTGATCGAGAAGTGGGATTTTCCCAAACTCTGAAAAAGTTTCCGCAAATCAAGACGGATTTTAGGTCGAAATAATTCTCAGTGAACATGACGTGCTCGCGGTCCCACTTTGTACACGCGTAGGAAAAGCAGGCACACGCGTGAATCGAGAAACGTGTACGTTTCTTGACACTTGCGCGTACATTCCACTGACACGTGATCAGATTGCGCGCGAGGAAGAGAAAATGATGTTACCCCGAAATGGCCGAGCATTGCCGGGAAGACGTCCTCACATGGGCTAGCGCGAGAGTCAAACGTTTGCCTACATAAGTCCTGCCCGACGCAGTCGCAAACAAGCCGACGGCTTTCACCGGCGGGTTGCCGTGATTGAGCCGCTTTCTCGCTGGTCGAATGAACGTGTGGCGTGACGCTTTTTTCGTTTTTTAGCTTTCTATCTTTATCATTGTATGTGCTTCCTTTTTTTTTTCTTCGCGTACACAAAACACGCTTTTCCCGTCGCTCAATGCACGTCATCAGCGCGTAGATCCAATCCCATCCCGTGAATAACGGGATAAAAAAATTAAGTATACGCGAACGTAGCAGCAACGACGTACGTGTCCCTGCATTCGCGGCCGTGTTTTGCGACTGCCCACACCAATCTACGCTACGAGTCGGTGACACTCGTTCGTGCCAGATATGTAACGGCGGTCTTGTCCTCTATTATTTTCTTCCGTGTTCTACTATGTTCCCGTCCCCGGAAATGCGCGAGTGATTCCTCTCTGCCGCTTATCTGTGTTGTAAGCCCCATCACTATACGCATGCCGAGTACAGCGGTAGCAAAGAGCTTGCGACAAGGAGCCCAAAACGCTCATTTTAATAGCGGGACTCCGGCGTAGGATTTGCGTGCGGGGACCGAGTAGTGGCGAGACGTGCGTGAAATGCGATAGCGTGACGACAATGACGGCAATTTGAGTCGGCTTGCGGGAACGATTTGGTGTGGGTGCGCTTTTTTTTTCCTTGTTTCTTGAAGAGCTGCCGATCAATGAATGACTAAGGCGGGTGTGATGGTGGCTGGTACTTGCATTTTCGTGATTGAGGAGGCCGTTATATGACGGCTATATTTTTGTAGGTGGAACAACTCTACCTTTAGAAAAAATTTATAACAAAATCTTCTTTTCTTACTCTGATATGATGTGCTCAAATAAAGAGAAACAGGCGCACTCATTTCAACTGTTGTTTTTTTTAATTCCAGATTTTAAGCCAGTATTTGGCTTTAATTTTTTGATGCTTTACGCTAGTCTCAAATTCAAAAAAAAAAACTCAGAACAAAAGAAAACTACAATCATTGCCTGCGACTACACTGCAATTAGGCCGATGTTCATTTGCCCACATCCTAGCGTTACGAACGGTTGGACCTCTAACCATTGAAAAAAATTAAGCGAAGCCAAGAAAACAGGTGTCACGTTTTTCTTGTTTTAATCCCTTCTTATCATTCTAACGAATATAACTTCCTACATAACATAAATGATGAGGCACGAAAGATGATAATTGTCAGAAACAGAGCAACCTAACTGTCACCAACGAGACACAATCCCAACCTGTTTCATGTACATCAGCAGTGCTTCTTCAAAAAGAGAAGACCACCTTTTTCTCTTCGGTGTCATTACACCACCCAACGCCTTTTGCTCACGCGAGGTCTCTAATGAAATGGGCATTCACTCAGTCAGCGCACAAGGTCCACCTCTAGTCTCCCTACACAACCGGGACGTCCTACAATCGACCCAGAAAAACCTACTCGCTTCCAATGGCCTTGGCCCAAGGTTGGGCAATCCATTCTGTGAATCGTGCGTGCACCATGAGATCTGCTTTCAGACAAACACAAACCCATCGGGACTGCGGACTCCGTGCTTGCCTCGCCGAGCGAAGCGAGAAAGGAATCGCCATCGCCGTTGGGGAGGAAAGTGCCAGGATCGCTGTGGAACACGAAACGCGTCGGTTGCCTGCCCGGGAGCACCCAGGCTGCGCAGCGTGCTCCCATCCCGATCGGTGGGTGAACCTTGGACTTCCCCCCCTCCAGCAACGTGCGGTGTCGAGAGAAATCGAACGGCTAATGGGCGCAGCTCACGGCTGCTCGCAAACCATCGAACGGCCAGCGACTCCTTCGGTTGCCCCCCCCCCCCCCCCAGCGATGTTCCTTCGCCGCAGCGCAGCTAGCACTGCAGAAAAAGCTTACCTCTTGGGCTTCCTCCAATGACTTCTGGGCAAGAATTCGATGTGTTACTTTGCTGCTACCGGTGGTGGCGGTGTGGTTGCAGTCGGTTGTTTCGCAAGCCGACGTCACAATTCTTCTTATTCTTCCCTTTCATACTGCGGATATCGCCTTTCGGCTGCCCCCCGTTTTCTGGATTGACTGGCTAGTTCCTCGCAGTAGTTCTTCCAAAGGTTGTAATCTTCTGGTGTTTCCTTGCTTTCGTTTGCACTGGAAAGTGTATTATACCCGTAATATGTCTAATAAAGAATAACGAATCTTCCTAAACTGACCAATTTTGAAGATAGAAAATTTACACTTTTGTAGAAGCTGCTACACCACAGTGATCACACCAAAAGCAACATGCATGAGTTGTCTATAAACACGGAAATATGTATTCGCCTAGGAAAAGAGAAGGAATTGACGAGTCTATGTAGGTTACTTTCTTGTGGTTGATTTCTCGCCACTCGTGCAGTGCTGTAGTTTCTATCAAATCAATTCGATTGGAGTGCAAGCTCAGGGAAGCGTCATCAATGGATTCGGCTCTACACTTCATGATCAACACACACACACACACACACACGTACACACACGCACACACACACACACACACACACACACACCCCATCGCGCACATACACGCACACCCAACACACACACACACGCCCCATCGCGCACATACACACACGCACACACACACACACACACACACGCACGAACACACACACACACACACACGTACACACACACGCACACTCACACGCCCCATCGCGCACATACACGCACACGCAACACACACACACACGCACACACACACACACACGCCCCATCGCGCACATACACGCACACGCAACACAAACTCACACACACACGCGCACGCGCGCACGCCCCATCACGCACACGCAACACAAACTCTCACACCCACGCAGACCTACATGTTCACACATAGGCACGCGTGTGTTTTCGCATGCTCGAACATATACTGGTATGTGCGACTGCACTTAGTACCTGCGAAGGCACTAGTTCTCGAGCTTATCATTTATCATTACACCTCTCAACATTGAAAAAACGCCGTTGGGGTGGCGTACCTGGAAACTGGGGTAATGATAGTTTTGGCACAAAATAATAAAGTCCATTATCGCGAACAAAGCGTGCGTAGTGCTGTGTAAGCGATGTGCAGTACAGGACGCGAAGAACAGCTATGGGCAGTCTGACAGGCCCGCGATGCAGCAAAGAAACTGGGTCTTCCTGTTCCGACGTGCAAGCAGCTCGCAGCGTCCTTCAGCGTTTTCCGAGGGACAATAATGAAGTTCTTCAATCTACCCTCATTGAGCTCTTATTACAGTTGGACACTATACTGACCTCGTGACTAAAGCACAACCAAGTGTGAAATCCTTGAAAGGCACGCCACTCATGATTGCACAAGAGCCAACCCGAAGTGCCCGATAACTTTATTGTGGAACACACTGTATGGGTCTCACATGTCCAATCCGCACATTCCAACAAAAGAAAAATACTTAATCACTCTTTGCATGGAAGTTTAATAGCAGGTGATACGTTGGGCACATTTTATGCGTGTTTGTGATTAACTTTTCGTTGTTAACGCGTAAGCTTATTTGAAGCGAAGCAAACGAAAGTCGGCGCAGGGTTATTCGGCAAAAACACCATTTCGTAGTTTTGCTCTTGCTGCTTTCGGAGACTAAAAAAAGGCTAAGCGAACGAGGCTAAGTCATGAAGTTAACATTCTGATAATACATCTTGCAGCTACGCAGAAAGTGAAGATACTAGTGCTACTCGTGTGCGATGCGAGCAGATCTGCAAATAGTTTACGTTTTTGATTAGGTGGAAAAGCGTATTATTTAGCTTGATGTGTTGCTCACAGTCATCTCCCTTTTATTCTGGTTATTATTGAATACAACATAGATTCGTACACTGCACTAAAGACAGTGTGTGGCGGTGCGCTAATATAAAGGTGCTTTTAGAAGGGATTACAACGTTAGATGATTGCACAAACCAAACAAAACTAGTAAGTTATTGTTTAAAATAATACCTCTTAATGTACCTCAGGAAAATCACAGTTACGAATTTAGTAATTTTGAATGTTTAGGCTACATGTTATTTGACAGCAGTTGGTCATCAGCGCAAGCAGCTTTCACACAGAAATTTATTGAGATTTAGGTTTTCGCTTGCTTTTACGTAAAGAATGCTCCAGAAAAAAGCAAAAAACTAACAAAATGAAAGATGATCTATACATATAGTTTGATACAACGCTTTCATCTTTAAATATTTAGCAAGTAGGGCTTACTAATTTCCTCTTAAGGCTCTGTATTACGGCATGGAAAGCTTTGAGAGCATTGTTGCGTTTCTTAGGCGCAAGTAGTCCCAAATACACACTTTAAACATTCTCGTCTAACGTATTATTCCATTTTCCCTCTTTGTTTCTTGTTGTAAATTCTTTTTTCTATCATCTTTCATTCCCCTTACCCCTTTTCCCAGCACAGGGTAGCCGCCCCGCCGCGGTGGTCTAGTGGCTAAGGTACTCGGCTGCTGACCCGCAGGTCGCGGGTTCGATTCCCGGCTGCGGCGGCTGCATTCCCGACGGAGGCGGAAATGTTGTAGGCCCGTGTGCTCAGATTTGGGCGCACGTTAAAGAACCCCAGGTGGTCGAAATTTCCGGAGCCCTCCACTACGGCGTCTCTCATAATCATATGGTGGTTTTGGGACGTTAAACCCCACAAATCAATCAATCAATCAGCACAGGGTAGCCAGCTGCTCACGAAACTGGCTAACATGCCTGTCCTTTCGTTTTTCTTTACCTTCTGCTCCTCCTCCCCGTGCAATGTGCTAATCAGCCTAAACGAGTAATGCAAGTGACTAGTTTCAAAGAATTTAAGAGAGTGTACTTCGTCACCTAAACTTGCAAAAGAAATTAGGGATAAATTGAGCAGATCCCACGCTTCGTGGTGATCCTCTACTTGCGAAGCAGTCTGCGAGTCTATGCTGCAACGTTTGGCCTTGAACCAATGTTTGGCCTCGAAACCAAGCGTTGCAGCGTGGTTCGACGTGTTTTTGTAAGTGTAGCGATTGTGTGAACATAACGAGCTGACCAGGAGCGCCAACTACACTGGCGTCCAAAGGGTAACTTATGGTCTGACTGGCGTTGGCACTCACGTCAGAGCACAGACGTCAGTATTATTGAAACCGAGTGCACATCCCACTGCAATGGTGCGAATGTCATGCGGAACATTCGCCAGCGTATTCCTCGGGGCGAAGTAACGCTCTGATATTGCTTGCCAAATTGGACGAATCGGCAAGCAATACTGTTTACTACACTGGTATAAAAGCGCAGAGGTAATATATATATATATATATATATATCGAAAAGTGGAGGACGGGCAAAACGAAAACTTTTTATTTTTCCTACGTTTCAGGGCCTTCGATTTTTGACATTTTGGGTATCCTCCACTCTTTGGTCTTTTTTCCACTGGATCCAAGGACACCTTATTTTTCACACACACACACACACACACACACACACACACATATATATATATATATATATATATATATATATATATATATATATTTGAATGGGCGCGCGCGCTCCCTCAATAACAAAAACAAGTTCCATTTGACGCGCACGCAGCAAGTATTGATAGTCGTATATACGGAAACTCACTGATCCGGAAACACAGCGCTTCAATGCCCGCTAAAGCGCAGCAGTCTTCTCGGCCCTTTTGTCCTCAAGCGCGCGCAACGACGAAGGAGAAAAAAGAGATCTCCGCGCAAGCGCATAGGCTAACCGAGCCACTATAGACGAGAGATCTCGCGTTTCAGAGAGCGCTGGTTCTCCAGCAATCGGAGGAGTTCGCTGGAAACGGAGGGGCGAGACGAAATTCAGTACGACGAAATGAGAGGGGAGAGGGAGCATGCCGATTGTGACAGGCAGCTAGGGCACCGGAGGCTGGCATGCATCCCTGGATACGGAAGGAAGGGGGAAGCCATCCGAAAATGAGGTGAAGGGACACGTGCCAGCGGTCGTCGTACCGGGGCACGCTGCTCATTTCCAGGAAGAAGGGTAACCGGTATTCGGGGGCAGGTATAGGAAGGAAGGAAGGAAGGAAGGGAGATAAGAAAGAAATACTGGTGGATGAAAAAAAAAATGTAGTATACTACATACTACAGGAGTAGTGAAGAGGGGCGCGTGCGCTGTTGCCTGACGCCGGAAGTGCACTCCGGCTCGTTTCCTGGACCAGCGTGCATAATGGTCTAACTGCATTTCGCTGCTGAGGGACTGGACTGGCGCGAAATGGTTGGATCCGCTGCACACGGGCGGGAATAAAGGTCGGCCACCTTCCGCTCACTCTATTGAACCTCCCTCCACGCGGGACATTCTTCTATCCTGACTCACTGTAACCTGATGCGCGTAATGGAAGAAAAAAATAGAAAATTCAATGTATCGTTAGTCGGAGAGATAGATTTCGAACTTATACATCTTTTTGCTGTGTTCCGGCATCCTCTTTCGGAGCTTAGCTATCGCTTCCCACCGATTTACGTTTTGGTATCTCTATTTTTCATAGCCCCACTCTCGAGCAAAAGTACACCGATGGGATGTATGGTCCTCCTCAACGGCTGGTCGTGTCGAAAGGCGCTTATGCTCTGACTCATGGTATAGTACGCTGAGCCAATAATTAGCAGGCATCCGCGGAAGCTTTTATAGTTCGTCGCCCTGGAGACTGTGGCACTGGCCAGCGGGACAACTAAAACAAAAGAGGGGGGACGGCCCGAGAAAAAGATGGGGTGAAAAGCATGCGAGGTATTCGGAGAGCCTGTTGCCTGGACGCCATTGTTGCTGCTCGAAAACGCAAGGGCTAACAAGCCGCCTCAGAGGCATGGTACTACGGGAAAGCTAGAGATGAAAGTGCGTCCTGCTTTGCTGAGAGGACCACGCGGAAATTGTGGCATCTCTGTTAGCCCCGACGCCGGTTCACCTCTCTTTACTTTTTACGTCAGTGGTATGAAGAAACAACGGACACACCGCTAGTTCAGGAGTGGCATCGTGTGCTTTGTCAGCCAGTCACTTAATTGTTCATTTCTGGTGCTTCAAATAACGGTGACGTGTAGGCTGTCTAGAAAGAGAAGGTATCCAGCAGATGCCCCACTGCAGTGCTGTTTCTCTCTTCTGTCTCAGTGGTTGGGACCAGTTGTCCATCACCTAAAGATGAAAAAGAGATTTCTAGCGTATGCTCTGTCTCTCATGCTTTAGCAAGCACCGTATAGCTCTGAAAAGTCCTGTATTGCTGGTGACAGAACAGTTGCCCCCATAAATGTAGTGTTTTATATTTTTTGTTTAAACCAAGCTGCTGTTCTGCTGCTCCTTTGTAATAACGGGTATGTTCCGTAGGTTCACATGTCTTTAATATATTATAAAGCAATAGATGAATTTCGAAGAATCTAAATACATCGAACTAAAGAAATAGATGTCTCACGAAGATATCTTACAAATTGAACAGGTCGCCGTAGTAATCCAACTTTTTTTTTTCTTTTACGCATCAGCCGCATTGAATGCATGTTTCCCTTCCGACGGAAAACATTCTAATAGGTGTTTTTGTACGTTATAGTGCCCCACAGCTGTGAACTGATTGGGTTTTAGTAATTGATATACTTAGATGATCATGGTATAATGATCAATTTATACAAATATTTCAGTGCGTTTGGAGATACGGGTGTAGAAAAACTCATTGGAGATACGGGTATAGAAAAACTCAATGCAGCAATGAGACGTTATTGGTTAGGTCTCTCGAGACGTGCGTATGTCTGATGCCTTTTTCGTTACACCCAGCGTATAGATGCTCATTTTTCTCTGTCGCTGTAAGTTTGCTTACAGTGAAAAAAAAAGACACGTGTTTCTCCAACCTAGATCTCTTATCGTATTTGACGTGGCCGTTGCAGTTTAACTAATCAGTTAAAGATAGAGATAAAGACTGCCTCCTATTTCACTCAGTGGTCTTGCGTCTACATGCTAGAGACGGTAAATATATAGGCAGACTTAAGTAGACTGCTGACAAGCAAAACCAAGATTAAGCAGATTCACTCTACTGGTGCGAAGCCTGAAGAAACAGCGAACCTGGGAGGCCTTCCAATTTTCTTTACTTTTTTCTTTCTTTCTCGTTCTTTTTTTCCTCTATGCATAATGTTTTTACTTTACTTATTCCTCTCTCTCTAATATTTCTCTCTACTTTTTCGCCTTACACTCTTTTTTCCTCTATGTGAAGTTTTTCTCTGCCTTTGCGTCCTTTTCTTTTCCCCTTTCTTTTTCTCAAGCTTGACTATACCTTGTTTTCTCCTTTGTTCCCCTTCGTTTCCCTCAGTTTATTTTTCTATCATGCTCTTTGTCTCCCTCTGTGTTCTTCCTCGCACCTATACGAGTCATTGCATCCCACGCCGCGTCCAGCGTGGGACGTAATTACTCGTGTAGGCGAGAGAAAAGGCACGCTGGGCGCAAGTGTTCAGGGAGCGAACAACACGAAGACCAGGACGCGGAGAGCACGTGCCGGCTGAGTCATTGCGCAGCTCGTGCGAGAAAGGTGCAGGCCATTCACGATGATGATAGCCTTTCTTAACGCGAGACGCCAGAACAGCGAGACTGTTAAAAAGTTCAGGAGCACTTTCGCTACGGGAATATGGGGAAAACGAGGCTTGGTGTGGGTGCGCCTGAATTTTTCCTTCTCACTTTTTCTCTCTATTGGCTTCGCCCTAGTGGTACCAAGCCTAGAGGAACAAAAGAGCTGGACGGCCTCCCTTGTTGCTATTAAGTTTTCTCTTTTTTTTTGTTTCTCTCACTTTTTCTATCACCGTGAGTTATCAATCCTACCTCTTAATTGTTTTTGTTAATTCTACTTCTTTTTTTGCTTTTTCCTAATTTTTTTCTCTCTGTATCTTTTTGTTATTCTTTTTCTTTCTTCGTATTTCTTTTTTTCCGTTTCACTCTCTTTATGTCTTACTGTCTGTATTTTCCTTCTTTTCTTGGGTCTGTTTCTTCTTATCATTTCTTGCTATGTGAATTTCATACTCTGTCTCTGCTCTTCTTAGTCTTCACATTCTGGCTTCCTATTCCTCTCTTTCTGTCTCAGTCTCTTTAACTTTGTCGCTTTCTTTCTATCTGCACTCGCCTATCCAAGCTAGCGCAACCCACGCCAAGCAAGTCGGCGGAGGGTGTGCCGGACGCCCGTGACCGAGAAGTGATGCAGAAGATGATGAAGTAGACGAAGCCACGTGCCGGCAGAGTTGTTGCATAGCACGCGCTTGAAGAGTTAAGCGCATTCACAACGATGATAGTTTTTTTTCTTTCTTACCGCATAACGGCATAACGAAAAGTTCCGCTGTAAAAATTAGTCAACACGGAACAAAAGAAAAAAAAAACATGTGACTGCGACGGACCGTCAGAGCAAATCAGACAAACCGCGTCAGGCGCTCGTGACCACAGCCTACAACGACAAGATTAAATGTTCTTTTCGCCACAATATACTCCATGCACCATGGCAGTCATGGCTGAGCAAGTGAGTAGAGCCTAGAATTAAAAAAAATGACTGGGGTGTAATTTTAATGTAAGCAGTGAAGGCTTAGTTCATATATTTAGCACAACTTAAAAAAATGATATTGGCCTATACCCGATTATACGTTCCTTAAACACCCCCCCCCCCCCCTTAGTTGATTGAGAAGATACACGAAAAAGAGAAAAAAGCCTCAAAAACGCCGCAGTCGGTGAACACAGCACGTTGAACTCCGCATTGATCGATCTTCGTACACTAGAAAGGATTGTGTGCTGTGCGTGACCACTACACTCACGATCATTACAGTTACATTTTTTTTACATGTAGTGTGATCGCCGTCCTGAGCAATGCAGCTTACTTTTTTTGACAAAAGCTTAATTTTCCACGAGAAGCATAGAGAAGGAAAAAAAAAGAACTAGAAGCTTTGTTATACCTCGATCACTTCAAACGATTTTCGCGAGCTTGTTATTAGGTTCAGGGTAATGCAGAAAAGCGAACATGCGCATAGTATTGTTATATCAAGATTGAAAAATGAAACATATATAATGAACGTCCACAACTCAATAAAGCCCAGGAAGGACCGATCGAATGCCGTGTGATCCGCTAACGTGGTCGGCAAACGCGTGGTTTATATTATTCCGGCGTAAAAGTTTCGCATAAATTATGCAAATACGCTTTCGAACCAAAAGTTTCTCGACTCGCTCTGGCGCCAAAATTTTCTGTCATATTCACGAAACTAATGACTCTCTCTAATGCTACGCTCAGATTCAATTGCAAACACTTTCACTTTCCTATCACGAGACAAAAAATTCACGCTCACTCATTAAACCGTATGCATCTCAGTGAAGGCTTATGATGTTAAGCATCACAATACCCGGCAGGCTTACGGCTCCAAATTGTCAGCATGTATTATGAAGAAAATAAAAAGAAAAGCAGCAGATGTATCCAGTTCTTCATGGGTTATTTCCATTTTTATGAGGCACTAGCAGTGGCCTCTGTGATACTGGAGTGTAGGTGATATTAAACCGACATGGCTCCTGATTGCATGCAGGTAGAAAGTATTTTTATTGTACTTGTCAAGACAACATGTACGTGGAATCTCTGCGCAAATGTGATTTCGTAACAAAGTGCCGAAGACACTGTGTTGCTGGCTGCGCTATATACATGCAAGAGTTAATTGCGACGGCATGACTTTAACCTTAAAAAAAGAAAACTGTGAAAAGTTTGGACTAAGTTGTCATGGAAAGCTTGGAACAGCGACGCATGGGCCGTCGCCGCTCGCTGGTCGACCTATTTTTCTCTTTCTCTTTGTTGCTTCGTAGATGAGGCCGGCCCTATTGCTCCGCCTCATTCTTTTTTCCTTGCACGTTAAAGAACCCCAGGTGGTCGAAATTTCCGGAGCCCTCCACTACGGCGTCTCTCATAATCATATGGTGGTTTTGGGGCGTTAAACTCCACATATCATCATCATTCTTTTTTCCTTCTTTCCTCTCTCTTTCTTTTTTTGCATTCCTTTATCTCCTTTCCTCATTATTTCTGGTAAGCCTTCGTCACCAAAGCTGACCCACCAGCTGAAACGTTTGTGATTATTAAAAGTGTGCCGACGCACGTCATGCTTTTTCGCTTGCGTATTTACTACAGAGCCAGGGCGCTTCTTTTCCCGCTACGTCTCTCTCTCTCTCTCTCTCTCTCTCTCTCTCTCTCTCTCTCTATATATATATATATATATATATATATATATATATATATATATATATATATATATATATATTATGTAGGTATATGGTGTTTAACGTCTTAAAACCACCATATTATTATAAGAGACGCTATAAAGATTATGTAAAAAAAAAGCGCGTTTATTTAAACCGTGATATAAAGTTCGTGTTTGCGCCAATTTAAAACAACGAATTTAGTCATTCACAAAATTTTCTTGTCAAAGCAAGGTTTAGTAGATTAGAATGCATCGCTATTCATTTTTTTAAGTATTAGACCCCCTAAATGTAATGAATTAAAATTATGTTATGTCCGACTGAGAGACCAGCTTGGCAGGCTCGGCATGACGACGCTCCTGAGACTCACACCAGTAATGACTCCCTACACATTCCTACAAGATTTCGATGTATATCAACCAGGCTCACATGCTCCGTAGCGACGCTACACTAATCAATCATAACTCCAGGCCACCTCTATATAACAGGTTTCCGTCGCGATGCGCTTGCAACAGCCGGCCTCTGAATTTCTTTTTATCTTCTTTGACCGTGATGTCACGCCAAAGCTCTTGCTTAAGGGTACCAGCAAAACACCAGTGGCATGAGAGAAGACTGATAGACAGCGTAACCGGCACCGCGTTTCGATAATTAACTTTGCCTTTTTTCCGAGGGACGACGCTATTATACGGGCTTCCATTGTGCTCAAACACTGTATGATACTTGGCACCCGAAGATTGCCTGCTGACACGGACTTACAGCGGGCGAAAAAAAAAAAAACAGCAAGCTTACGTGGCTCGCTGTCTTTCACTATCGCTTTCCAAACCCAACCGTGGAACCCCCTTTTCTCCACATCCTCCTGCGTCTCGCCTTCAACAGCAGCTCATCCTCTCTTGCTAACCCCCACCGGTTCATCGTTCCTATGGCCGAAGAGTAGCAGTGCTGCGCAACAATGCGAAGCTGCGGCCTCACACGTTGACTGGGCTCAAGGAGAAGCTTTTCTCGACTGCGCTGGAGCAGCAGCTTCGCGAGAGCGATCTACGTGTGTGCTCTAATTAGGAATCCCCCTTTTGCAGTGAAGGCACAGCGGCACCACGCTCTGATGGCGCTTTTCTAACGTTACACGGTGCTACTCAAGGAAGAAACGGCTGTAGAGAATAAGGGAGGTTTCAAAATGACCGATACAGCGAACTTTCGCGCTTACGCCGCATTTCAACGACACTCTGCACTCGTGAAAGAAAGAAGGGGGTGAGAACGAAAGCGCGAATTCGGGGAAGGGTTACCCGTTTTCAGCTCCCTGAAATCTCTCCTGTCTCACATAAAATCTACTCGTCCCCTCGTCTACTCTGTGCACGACGTCTCTGACGCGAGAACGAGACACGCTGTGCTCACCTCTTCTTTTTCAACCAAGGTGTAACGAGTGCGTTGGCTCCTTGTTACCTTAATGCTCACATCAGGTGCAAATAGGTTTCGTGAATACGTTTTCGTTTTCTTCTCTGAGCCTAGACAAAGTTGTTAACGCTTGGCAATTCTTGCCTGGTATACCCACCTCAAATGACGTTCTTAAGATTTTGTAAGTTATGATGCGCTAAGTGATTCTGCTTATGCATCGCTTGGACCAATATGGTCTTACGAGCTTAAGAAAAATTGCCCGCAGCTTCCCTCGGGGGAACACTGAGGAGGATGCGGAAGCATGTAATTGGTTAACGGGTGTTAAATTGCGACTTACTTGGGTCGATGGCTAAATTGGTTAACGTGGTTGTGAAATGGGGTGTTAAATGAGTGAACACGTACGGCACGTATGCGAAAGGGCGGTGTTTTATTTATTGCGACGAACCAACGGACGAGCGGCAACTGAGCGAGCGAGCGCCGACCTTGAGTATATATACAGCGCGACGGTGCATGCGCTGTCAGCTGTCGAATGTTCTCGAAGGAGAAGCGCGCGCGCGGCACAGATGGCGACGGCGCGACGGCGCATGCGCTGTCAGCTGTCGAATGTTCTCGAAGGAGAAGCGCGCGCGGCACAGATGGTGGGCGACGGCGCGACGGCGCATGCGCGCGCGTCAGCTGTCGAATGTTCGAGAAGCGGTGCGGACGGCGCGGCCGGCGCACTACAAGGCGCGAGTATAAGATGCTTCCGCATCTAATATGTTGAACGATTTTGAGTACTTCGTACTCAACTATGGGAGAGCACTGAGCCATCCCGCTAAAACAGTTTAGTGGCTGGTAACAGAGTTAGACACATGCCTGAATACACAGGCATGGTTCAGTGTGCACCGACGCTCGCGTAGGTTTTAAATAGCTAACTTTACCGTACAAGCTCATGTTTGTGTTACTGGTTTCCGTACCAATACTTTACCTTCCTGGTGCATTTAATGTGAAACTTTGACCGTTTTAACTCGGACACATGTATGCTTTTGAAGTGCAACAAATAACCTTATACTTGATGAACGCGTGAATATTGCAGTAGCAGAGAACGAGTGATTATTGTATCAGACGTAATGAATTAGCTCAACTAAGGCGGTGCGGACGGCGCGGACGGCGCGGACGGCGCACTACAAGGCGCGAGTATAAGATGCTTCCGCATCTAAAATAATACTGACTAGTAAAAAGGTGAAGAGAACTTCCTTGTAATATTGTAAAAGGACTTGCGAATGTTTGTTACTTGCAAATATAAAGAAGCCCATGCATGTTTGTACAATTTAAATACTGTAGTCATTTATAACTTAAAAAAGAATCAATAAAAGAGAAAATTATGCGAGAATGTATGCTATAGGAAAGCGTCTGGTCAACTTCACTCATACTCTCACAGCTTCTTATAGTTCGCTAGCGATAAAGCTGCTTCTGGAAGCTGCTGCATGCAAGGGGGTGCTGCGAAATGCACGATTCGAATTAGAATTGTCGGAGAAACTAGGTGTCTGAAATAGGCGTATGACTGGCAGCTTTCACTTCTTCAGAACGATTAGTCATGTGCTAAATAAACACGTAACCAACTATATCGTACGCAATCTCTCTTGCTTCCAAAGCTGCTCACTGCTTATCCTAACTTGAAGCATCACGGCTAAGTATAACTTTATAGTATGCGTAAAAAAAGAATAAAAATGCTACGTTATTGAAAAAAAACGTCTTGTTTATTTGCCTCAATCACTATCACACACTCTTCTTTCATTGTCACTTTCCTTTGTTGTTTGCATGAACGATGTGACGTAAAGAGAAAATAATGGGCAGGCTAGCTTATTTTTACGATGGTGCAATCAGGATTGCTTGTGCAATAGCCTTCGAAACTTTCAAAGCCGGGCTTAAAACAAAGCAAGGGCAAAAATTTTGATAATCTAAAGGCCGCTCATTTTCTCAAGCAGGGAATATTCTTCGTTCACGCCGTGCAGAGCACTGCCGGCTTATCTAAAGCATAGAAGAGGGAATACTCATTACAGAACGCTATATATGCACATTATACGGTTCTGACTCTATGAAAATTGCTCAGAGCGGCGGACAGTTTTTTTTTTTTTGAAGTCTCGCAAATCATGTGCACGGGGTGGACATTGCGATAGCTAAGCTTTGGGGTAGTTTTCTGGTAGCCAAGAAGAAAATATTCTAAAACTAAACTTACTTGAAGCAATGCAAACTACAAAGTAAAACTTGCTTTAGAGAAATCAGAGCAGTGATGCGCATATGGGCGTCAGCAGACAGCTTCGCCGCCTCATCAACGCTTGACGAGGAACAACGCATCACTACAGTTCAAGCCGGGGTGTGTTCTCCCTCACTGCGCGCTTCTGGCATTCGTCTTCATGACGTTGGTTTTAATTATTTTATTGCGATAGCAATTCTATCGACAGTCACGGTGGGTTTTTGCTGTTTCCACAGCTGCCACCGCCATTCACGTATATATATATATATATATATATATATATATATATATATATATATATATATATATATATATATATATATATATATATATATATATATATATATATATATATATATATATATATATATATATATATATGCGCTCGCCTCCTCTTTCTGCCGGCCCCGCCGCGGTGGTCTAGTGGCTAAGGTACTCGGCTGCTGACCCGCAGGTCGCGGGTTCGATTCCCGGCTGCGGCGGCTGCATTTCCGATGGAGGCGGAAATGTTGTAGGCCCATGTACTCAGATTTGGGTGCACGTTAAAGAACCCCAGGTGGTCAAAATTTCCGGAGCCCTCCACTACGGCGTCTCTCATAATCAGAAGTGGTTTTGGGACGTTAAACCCCACAAATCAATCAAATCAATCCTCTTTCTGCGGAGCGAACATCGCCTTTCCGGCCGGGCTCGTCTGGGCGCGCGCTTATGTTGCCAGTGACCAAGGGGGAGAGGGGGAAGGGGAGGAGGCGATTATGATGGCCGCGCTCTCAAGGCAAGAATCAGCGCGCGCCTTGTGTCCCCACAGAAGGTGGGAGCTTCTACGGGCTGTGTCTCAACACGAAAAAAACTATGCATAAGCCTACCTGGAGCAGCTGCGTTCTCAACACCAGCGTATTGTAGAGTTACGTGAGATCGCATCTAAATGAGTTGACCGCCAGCCTTACTTCTTATATTTAACGCCGTCACTAGGCACGAACCTTGTGTGGTCATATAGTGTGGCCGCACCGCAGAAACGTGGTTACCTAGCAAACGCATGCTTACTACAAATATTATTGCTCCTAAATTGCTAACCTTGCTTCGTAAAACATTCGAATAGGTTGCTATCGCATTCACTGCTTCGCCCTTTTGGCGAAACTGTGACTTTTTTATTCACTCTCCCAAAACTTTCAAATTGTTCTCTAGTGATACTAACATTTTTTACTATATCTTCTCCGAGTGTTCTCACTCCCATTGTCACTGGTCACTTTTCCTTTGTAGCCAAAAGCAACGCACGTGCTGGTTATGATGAACTCTGGACATGCAGACACGGAAGGCGGCTCACGTATGGCGAATGCACGTCCCCTTCTAATTATTTTTGGCATTTGACGCGCCTCAACTGCGGTATGATTATAGGTAGCACTCCGTTCTGGAAGACTTAAAAGGGCAGCCGTTGTGCAGGACCCTGCAACCACCCAAAACCAGAGTTCAGCATTAAATTTGCTCGAACTCTCAATCTTGTTGACGTGTAGAGAGAGAGAGAGAGAGAGAGAGGAAAGGGCGAGAGGTTATCCAGATATTGGCATCTGGTTTGCTACCCAGCGCGGGGGGCGGGGAGATAGGGGCAAGAAAGAGGGGGTGGATAAAAAAAACGCACGCGCACTCATAAGAAAACGAAAACACACAGAGGAAGGGCGTCCTAGCTACAACCGTTCAGTAAGGCCGGTCGATCGCAAAAAGTGTAGTAGCGCTTTCAGGGCCTTCTTCTGTGAAGTTGCATCTTGTCGATATTTTGTTGACGTGTAAGATTTGCTCTCGATGCTGTCCTAGATAGCAATTTCATTACACCAGCATGAAATTAAAATATTACTGCAGAAAAACTATTCTTTTTACTGTCTTCCACCGCTGGTTCGACATACTCGTACGTTTAAACATATTTAGATTTTACAAGCGTACCTCTGTACCCCAGTGGTTAATACACAAGTCACCAGAGCGTGAGGGGGGATGGGGGTGTTGTGGCTTTGAACTCAGACTTGTCTCGAAAAGTCGTTTACTTTGAGCGATTCATTTATTGATATCGTGGATAATCTTACGTGGCAGACAGACGTGGAGTTTGTCTGTAGGACAAAACTTCCCAACCTGTAAGTAAAAAACAATTGATGTCAAAAAACCCTCCTCAAAACTCGATGCATTGCTGAAACAGCTCTACTGCATGATCTCTCTATAAAAATGGGGGGGGGGGGGGGTGAAATCGCAAAGTTTTTTGTCCGTCAGTGTTCTCTGCTATAAGACAGCCAGCTTCTCTAATGATAATCAACTGATATTTTGAAGCTTTAGGCCAGTCTAGCAAGGCAATTTTCGTAAACGCCAGCAGTGAAAACAGGCGGTATTGATGCATTGTTCGGCGTAAAGAGACAATTAAATCGCAAATATTCTTGACGTGCTCAGTTATTGGGTCGCTGATCTCCACGGGTGGCTCTACTATAAAAAAAGCTTTATTTTTTCTGCGAGGCGAAAATAGGGCACACAATATAGCGGGAATTGCCCGAAGAGAAAGTCTCCCTCTAAAATGCGATAATCGTTTGCTACGACACTGCCATCACGCTTCTGGTTTATTTCAGCACTGCATTTCATGCGTATCATTAAAAAAGTATAGGAGCTTGAAATGAGCTCTCACTAAGATGTGCAAGGCTGGCTCGCAGAAGATCAGATGGGTTGGTGGTAGATTTCTGCAGTGTACTGATTATGTACACTGGGGGTTAGCTAGGACCAATCACTGTCATTCGTACCCTAGTCCCCGTCGTGCGGCTTGGCCGGAGTGAAGGGTAGGCTCTCGGCAAAAGGAATAGAAAGAAGAAGAGTTACAAAGATGAAGAAGAGGGCAAGGCGAGAGTGATGATGATAGTCATCTTTCCATCCCCCTCGTGCTTGTCTTGTAAAGGAGTTAGGGCACTTTTGGCCACCGCAGTCTTGCTGCTAACACTCACAAGGATGCGCCCTTATGTAAAGCGGATGCTTAACGCAGACTACACAAAGGTTTTGCACTAAGTATAAATGTGTGAACTGACCGAATGTATATAAATGCATCGTGCCATATATAATAATAACGGGCCGTACAAATGGCACAAAACTACTGCTTGACAACGTACTCGTAGTTATGACAATGAAGAGCTTAAAAAATAAATGACAATCGAAGATTGAGCCCACAAGTTCATAACGAGTTGCCAGACGGCATCAATTCACTGATTGCTTCCGAGTGCATGAAGATTACACTTTGCGTAGAACTGACGAAATACCAGAGTCCGCTTCGTCACAGTGAGCGCAAGACGCAGCAGTGTCTTGCGATTGCGAGAGAATTCTGAGTTCCCCAGGTATATGCTGAGGAGCACGAAATGAGTTGGGGCCTTTTCATCCTCTTTCACAGAGCGCCTGCCGGAACATTTCCAACATGATCCCTCACCCCACCCCTTCCTTCTGCGACGTTCCCGTTGGCCCCTATACTAACATCTACGTTCGGCGAACAAGTAATGGCTCGTTGGTTTTCTTTGCGCTCACTTTTTAAAGGACGCAACGTAGTTCTTGCTTCCAGGCTGACGGTAAACCTTGCAAATACGATCCTCGACAACAGACCGAAGGGACACTCCACGTTAGATGGATGTTTTTTGTCAAGAAGCCCGGCCTTACATGTTGCGCTGGTAGTTCGGTGCAGTGTCGAGTGACACAGCAGCGTTCCCAAAGAGTGTGTCAACCAGATGTTCTACTTTACGCAGCAATGCAGCAGTTCACCGAAGTGGGCGTTTCATACAAACTCTCGCAGGATAAAGAGACATCTCCGCAAAGTCAGCTAGTAGTAAATAAGAAACTCAGCTACGAAAGTAACTTCATCATATTTACTTGGTCAACAAAAGCTGAGGACAGCTACCTAAGACGAACATGTATAACGCATCTAGCACTGAAGCTCTTTATCAGGTATTTGTGAGCGTTGACAAAGTGCAGTCAGCGCGCCTCGTATCGGCTTCTGCATCCATGAATCTCTCGTACATACATGCTCATGTAGAGGCACAAACGAGTGCAGGAAATCAACGAAAGATGCAGTCATGTATGATTCCTTTCATTTCCTCGCATCATCCTGCAATCGGAATGAGATTTCACTTGTGAGTGAAGTTGGAAAACATGTTTGAAGAAAGAAGAGACAGCCGGGTTGATGATACTAGTCGAGAACCTGAAGTTTTTTTCCCAAGCGTTATAGCGCTACATTCGGTGGGGTCGACGCAACAGCTCAATCTCATTGCAGATAAAATGTTTTGTTGTGAAACTTCTGGGTGCTGAGAGAAGATTACTTCGGACGCCCAGCCACATGCCATTCATTCGCCAGAAGCGTTTTCTGTCACACATAAACGTGACTTTCATTATCAATTGTTTTTTCAATGTGCAATAATGTCTAATTCTCTTAAGCACTCTGTGTAGATATTTATGATATCTTTTGCAGAGGTGTCATCTCGAAAGAAAACAGTTATTTGACACTTGGGTAATATCCGCTGGCTTAGGCTAACGCAGCAGGTGACTGAAATTTGTCGCAGTTGATTACCACCATCAAACATTAGGTCGGGGTGATATCGATTCCCGTCGTCACTACGCACTACTCGGTTTATCACGAGAGAGCGTCGTCCCGACTTCGCGTAAGATGGTGTTGAGCCTGATAAAACCTCCTTTTCCTCGATCATCTGTCTTGCTGTGCATAGTATATCGCACGAATAAGCGTATACTTGCGATAATAGCATTACACAGTGATTACAGTGTGACGTTTGAAAAGACAAGCTGATATTTTTAATTTTTTTTTGAGGTAATGCGTGAAAGGACGCCTACTCAACAGCATATTTACAAACATGATTGATTGATTGATATGTAGGCTTTAACTACATATCATGGAAATTTGGACCAACTGGGGTTCTTTAACGTGCGCCCAAATCTGAGCACACGGGCCTACAGCATTTCCGCCTACATCGGAAATGCAGCCGCCGTAGCCGGGATTCAATCCCGCAACCTACGGGTCAGCAGCCGAACACCTTAGCCACTAGACCACCGCGGCGGGGCATAAACAGACACCTTTTATTGCGACACAAATGAAATACTAAGTCAGTTCACCCTCACCCGCTCACACTCTCAGACACATATTTGCAGATCTGCTTGAATACCAAATCGCCGAATTAAATTATAAACTTCTAAAAATGAGTAGCTCCTCTGAAGCTTAGAATTTTTTCAAAACAACTTTCTAATCAGTCCTCTAATATGGGCGTTGCGAATGACATGTACTAATGAATTATGTCTGCATGCACAATATCTTCAGTACAGTCAGTACAGTCAGTAGTTTTTACTTGCAATAGCTGACACCATGATGGCTTTCGAAACGAAGTATGGGGGCATGTAGTTTCAACTAAACAATACGAGAACTCATTTTCTGAGGACACTCCTCCATTCTTCGACAAGGGCTTTTATCGTCTGACCCAACCGGAGGAATGATCTCGCCCACTTCAATTATTTATTACGTCCTTGTGTCCTCCCTCTTCAAAGCGAACGTGTATGCAAACAAAATATCAAGTGAGCGCAGCAGCGAAGAACCTAGGGCTTTATATCTCAAAGCTAGACGCGCGTACGTAAGAAGGAAAGTTCATAGTTTCAAAGAAACGGCGAATGAGTCGGGAGTCCCAATGAGAACGTGGGCGACTGCAGATGACAGCCAGCTCCGACTTTGAACGACGTGAACAGATGTTCCTAAATGTTCATTTCTTGTCTGGCTCAGAAAAGGGCGCGGCACAGAGACTTCGATGAGACCGTAAATCAACTTGTAGTTATTTTTTAAAAAATAAAAACCCCCTAAATGAAAGGGGCCAAAGAAGAAGGGAGGTTGAGGTTATGAGCAGCGCTTTGTTTGCCTAACTTATACTTTGTGAGAGGTGCACGGCGGGCTTCATTGAGAACGACCGAGGGTGGTCGGCACTGAATGTTTTTTTTTATCTGGGGCTTAAGAAACATTGGTGCTCTTAAGCAGCCGCAGCTACGTCTTTTCGCTGACAACTCGGTGTAACAAAGATCACAGGCATACCTGAAGCCGCCTAAAATGAAAATCGAAGTTAAAGTGATAAAATGTGCAATTCATAAGTCAACTAAAAATAATGTAGTGCATAAATACTGAGACACAGGACAAGAAGACGGTGTGCGCCTTCTCTTGTTCTGTGTATCAGTTCTTGCGCGCGACGTTATTATTAGCAGTTTATTGCCAACACGCCTTACTTCATACCCTTGTCAACCCTGTAGAAGTCAAGTCATAAAAACTTGAAAAAGGTTGGTACTAAGCATGCAGGTACGCCGTGGTTCATGCAAATATCAGTTAGCTATAGTAACGGTAGGGCTGATCGGTTCTCTCTCTGTTTATTCTGTCGTACAATGTGTTATTGTTTGACAAATACGCTCGTAACATGCGAGTCATTTCTTGTGATGCACTTGCATAACCTCCCCGTGTGCTCAGATTTGGGTGCACGTCAAAGAACCCCAGGTGGTCGAAATTTCCGGAGCCCTCAACTACGGCGTCTCTCATAATCATATGGTGGTTTTGGGACGTTAAACCCCACATATCAATCAAATCACTTGCACAACCTTGCATAAATAGACAACAAAAATATTAATAAATAGATTGAGAATAGTAATGCATTTGATTACTTTCCTTCGAAACGTAGCAGCAAGCACGTAATGTCATAATTGTAATAATAACAACTATTTTAAGGCCTGCTTTAACTTGACAGTGTGTTCAATGTTTCAGTAGAATTGTGGTTGTAATATTGTTAAAAATATGAGAAAGAAACGCGATTTGACACGTAGCGCAAAATAGAAGATGAAATGTTTTGAATAGTCAATAACTAGAATTGCTTCCAAGCTACAAAAATTATAGTTCCTGGTTGCAGTGAGGTGTATAGAGCGCCTAGAAAAAAAGCGTTGAAACACCTTGTGCCGTTACATCGGAACCAATTAGATTTTGCTATAGCACGTCATTCTCACTGCCTTGGGACTAAATATGAGCCGATGTCGAGACATTACAATGACGAATGTTGTCTGGCTTCATTTTAAGCACATTATATGTTCACATGTTTTTTGAAGAGAGAATGCACTGTTCTGCTACTTCTGTCGGTTAATGTATTCATGTTGAAAGAGCCCTAGAGAGTTGAACTTCCCGAAGTTTTTGATATATTGTCACGTGACAATATCTTTGAATCCAAGAGACACCTCTTCATGAAGTGCCACAGTGCGCGCAATATAAAAATGTGCTTTTTGTGTATGAGATTGACTTGTGAAATACACGTATTTGTTATGTCTGCCGGCACAAATGCATCGCAAAAGACACGTTCTTGCAATCCGTCGTGCCATGCGATTTTGTCGTCACAAATGGGGAAAGTTTATACACTTCCTTCACCTTTTTTTCACTGGGATCTTTGCAGAATATGCCATCTCATGTGCTTCCGTGCTGAAGTCATTGCCGTACTATTTTTTTTTAGCGCCAATAGTTAAGCCGCGCTGCCCGGAGTAATCACTTTCTTAGACCTGTGTCCTGCAGCGGCATACCTTCGCCGTCATCTTTGTTTGAAGAATAAACTAAAAATAAGCATAATTTTTCGCGTATTTATGTGGCCTTCATCCACTCAGAGTCGCGTCGTCAATGCGATCTTTTGGTGAAAGGCTCGCCTTCCCCCAAACACGTGGCCTTCCGACTTCAGCAGCTCGCGTCGTTAAACGCATGACAACGTCGACGGAGACGGTCGCAGCGTCGTTCCGCATAGCCGCACGACTTGCTTCCGACGCTCACCTTTAATGTCATTGTTCTCCCGGAATAGCCTTGTCCCAGAAACTTTATGGCCTGGAAATAGGCTCAAGGGATTAGCGCCATAAACGAGCTGCGCAACGATATGCACAAAGAAAAAAATATGTACACTGTAGCAAAACTCAAAATGCCGAGCTTAAGAGAGCTTAAAAGAGCGGACGGCTGCAATAATAAAATGCATAAGTATTTTTTTGCCCGTTTCAAGGCACTCTATACACTGGTAGGAATTTAGAGCGCGTATACTTTTCTCTATAGCGTGTACTTAATTGTCCCTACAAATTTGTAGTGCTTGCTGAGAAAACACGCAAGAGTCCCGCCACAGTTTAGTACAATCATCAATACGCCCCGTGTTGGCCACCGGAAATTCCTCACCCATCACCCTTTTCCCTCTCTTTACAACCGCCCTTTTACACTATCATAAACACCGCTAACAGTGCATGCAGGTACAATGACGGCATCACGAAAATAACACTGTTCGTTATGTACGAAGCGCCTCATATGCGGTATAACTACTTGTGGCTTTTATTGACGGAGGGCCATACCCGCATATGATATTGATTCTCAAATTTGTACCCCTTCTTATATATCTTGTTTATTACGGGCAATGTGAAAAACTAGGACAGTTGCAGGTAGTAAGAGTTGCAGTAAGTATGCCATACTTACTGCAACCGACTTCGTGCTATGCGAGTATACAGGGGTGTTCAAGCTCTCTCGCTCATTCGACAGTTTAATCGGCGAGATGATATGAAAGGCTGTTGTAGAACATCGAAGGCCGCCTTACGCGTTAGCTCAACGTAATCACCTCGTGCCAGTTTACGATCGGCGTCAAGAGATATGCGACGCGTCCATTAACGCATTTTCTGCCCCATTATTCAGGTTTGTTGTAGACGCCCAATGGGGGAATTTCAGCAATACAATAAAAAAATGAGTCAAAGTAAGAGGAAATCAGCCAAAAGTAACCATGAATACAGAACGAAATAAGAAGCATGAACAAACACTAATAATTAGAATAAAATATCGCGCGTAAGTGTTAAGTTGATACTAGATAATTCGAAAAAACGGTTCGCTTATTCGTTGTATTTTTTTTAATTTGCCCTACAAGTGAGTGCTTATCACCTCTATTACCACTGAGTTGATTTGGCAGGAGAGACGGCGTTCGAGGGAAAAAAATGTATTTATGAAAAGCAATGAACAAGAAAAGCAGCGTCTCTTCGAAAATAAGACGGCCCACACCAACCACCCAATTCAAGACAGTTTTTAATTCAGCACCTCTATTTGACTTTGTAAGGTCATATTCTTTTAGAAAGTAGCGTGAAAATACATGAGTAAAAAATTAAATGGTCCAACTTGGATCAGTTCAACGACATTTTCTCATCTTCCTTTTGAGTCCCTTTCAAGAACCGGTCTCCTTCTCAAAGCTTGTACGACATGTATCTGTGTTTTTCCTCTATATTAGTTCGAGCTCGGCTACTATGAGGTCGATAAGTCTCCTTTATTTGCTCATAGACCATCATTATCTGGCCAATTTTTGTGTTCTATAGGGCTCTTGGCCTTTTCATTACGGATATCTTCATGCTCTGCGGTACGCGTATTGTATTTGTGTTTGTTCAGTGTGCTGGCTGATTCTGCTGGCTTCGAGACTTGGCTGGCTAATTCGAGACTTGGCTGGCTAATTGAGTTCTTTTTCACTTCCTCGTTTGTGCTGGGTTTCATTTGAACATCAAGGTCTGAATGATACGACTTCGTCTTGAAATGAAAAGACATTTATTTAAATGACGCGTACAAACTTGAGTAATGAAGCAAATGAAAGGCTTCTTTATTTAGTTTTCTCTCGCTTGATGCATCATATTTACTTTTTGTAAAACGTTTTACTCTAAAGCTTCAAAAGTCTGTCACCACCCAGCCTCCGATTTTACGATATCTATTGATGATAGCTTATTGTATTTGTTATTATCACTAGTTTCTCACCTTTTTTTGCGTTTTTCTTATAGTACGCATTTGTTTGCATCACAATAAATCCTAAATAGAGTCAGCGGAAATTCACGACCTCCTTTGTGCACAAAGCTGTAATTGCTGTTGTGAAATGCGGAACACTCTATTCACTCCACATTGCAGAAACTCTCACGTGCATAAGCGGGTGTCAGAATGTTGCAATATCTCAATGTTCCCTATTTATTGCCTTAAAAACAATTGCCTTAAACAATTGCCTTAAACAAAAGGAAAAAAATGACACGGATAATTACTGCTATTAACTTCTGTGATAGCTTTAGGTCAGAAACACTACCAAGTTCAAAAAATATGTGAACATGGTGGTGTAATAATGAGCGATGTTTTTAACTCACTCTCGCTCTGACAAGTATTGTATCACTACATTTATCAGGTGTGAATGACAAGCGAAGTTCTTCAAGTTCCAGTAGTTTGTATGGCTGAGTAAGATTAACCGTTCTAAAAGGATACATAAACAAGACCCTCACCTTGTTCAGAATGCAATATCAGACTCACCCTTATTTCTTCGTTCGTGTTCACCGCCTACATCTTAGTGCTTATAATACATCCCAGAAAAAAATTGATTCTGATGAAGATCAACGAAATGCGCGCTTGATTCCCGCGTATCCCACGAAAAGTGAACCTGGAAAGATAGCACGGCAATCGCCTAATCCGTCACTTCTTCGCCGGGAACTTCTCTCTCGCCGATCGTAAGCGAAGATATAGTCTCGCTAAGAAGCTGGCGTTTGAGCCACTTCCAATGATTGAGACAAAATCTTGGAAGTCCTTACTTACATTATAAATCTTCCCCACACTTTCTTTGTTTCCTTTATAAGAACACATTATTGTGCGGGAATGCGCAAACAGAAGAGAAAACGAATCTGATGAATAGAGATGCGCATGGAATGAAAGATTTACTGCCTCGGAGATTTACAGTGGCGGCGCGGAGATGGGAAACTGAACCGACTTAGAAGATAAAGAAAAATTGAAACAGGAGATGGACTGCCAAAACAGAAAGTTAAAAAAAATTAGTCCGGTATCACTTAGATGTCCAGCGCACTAGGCACTAGAAAAAATATAGACCACTCCCCCCCCCCCCCATCCAAAAATTAAAATTCTTACATCTTTGAAGTGAAGAGGGTGTATTAAAGTTCGCTCCCTACGTCGCAGCTGCTCCAGCAAGTAAGCAGGAAGGGGAACGGAACGGGGCTGAAAAACCAACTACCAGAAATAAAAACACTGTGTAAACAAAACAGGCAACGTCAAAGCAGGCGAAGTTGAGGACGCGTCCTCGTGCAGTCTAGTTAATAAAAACAAAGAAACGAATGAATAATGTTTCACCCTTATAGTATGAGCGGCAAAGCCCCGATTCTTTTAACCCAGCGCCAATATTCTCGGTGCTGTACTTTAGGGGACAAGAATTGCCACTGTTTCTTGCCATTAGCGAAAGCTTCCTGTGACCTTTGACTAATAAGAAGCATCGATTTCCGCGAAAAAGTTGTTTTGGCATTTAACAATACTTTTTTTTTCAGATCATACACAGACACGAGTGAATGGATACTTTTCTTTTCTACCTTTACTCACAATGACGCGAAATCAGCACCCCTAGTTTGTGAGAAGGGGAAGAGAATGTAATTTCGCTCGTTCACTCCCTCTCTCTTTTTCGGCTGTCAGCTGCTGCGCGATCAATCGTGGTTCTCGGTGCAGCTGGCCGCAATCGCCGCGCCGTCGTGCAGCCAGGGCACAGTGAGCTTCTTCGGCCCGGCGGACTGCAGTTTGTGTCGATCGAGGACCCCTTGCTTTGCTTTAAATTTAATTTCCTTCGTGATTCGTGCGCGCTTGGCGTTTAACGGGAGAGGAAAAAAAAATTAATTTTCTGCACCCGCGACATCTTCCACTGCCTCTTTGGTATATACATCGGGCTGCAGGTATTTTATTTCTTATCAAACGTGGAAATTGAACGGCGTCTCGCGTGGGCATCCCACGTCGGTGGTGTGAACGAGCGATCTAAGAAATCATAACTGCTTACGTCATCACGCATCATCCTAACGTCTCATATCGCAAAAAATTGTGACGTCACCATAACGTCACAGTGACGCCAAATGGTGACATCACTCAATGAGCTCCTTGCTTGGTCAAAGGCCGGCCAATCCCGGAGGCCATACAAAATAACCTAAGGTGTAGAAAGCTTACAATGCCTCCAATCCTCAAGGCAATGCAACACCACGCTCGGTGTTCAAAGCTTTCGGATAGTTGCGTGGGAGGTTCAGTACAGTGATTCAAAAAAAGAATAAGAAGTGCATTTTGCCTTTGAGAGAACATGCGTAAAAGACCGGGTCAGTTTTCGAGTCATGCAAAAAAAGACAATTTTGTACATCGTCTGACCTTCGCTAAAGGATTTAACAAGCTGCAATGGTGAGAACAAAGCAAGATTATAGTACATAACCAGAATGTAGTAAAGCTCATTTATTGCCTCAAATGTTGTCTTTGTCATTTGCGGAGTGTCCTAAAAGATCACATGAGAGACTGCATCTGATTTCCTTTACAGGGATTTTCGACCAACTAATTATTGTAACCACTCCTCGAATGTGATAATTTTGATAAGGTGAAGACTGCAGTCCATGCACTTGCTGATCTCTTCGACGATGGCTGGTAGAATGAATGAAGCGGTAATATTGGAGCCCATATTTGTACGGAAAGGGGGTGGTTCTGTACACAGTAGCAAGTGCCACTAATCCCTTTAATGAAGTCCAACTTTACATGCAGTTTTCTAGGAGATACATTAAAGGAACCACCCCAAAAGGTGAGCAAATAAGTTTTATTTTGAGGCGAGTCCCAATAGGTAGTAAATTGTGTTTACACATTTTGTAGAGGTACGTCAAGTTTACATAATTACTATATGTGAATTCTCACAAATGAGATAGTTACTAAGATATGAATCTGCCACAAATTTTCTATAAACTATGCCGTGAACTTCTATGAACATTGTGACTAAGAAAAATATAGCATTTGTCACACATAGATGGATGGATAGAAAAAAGTAAAGAGCTAGAGTGAATCTCATAATAGTGAGCAGATATATTGAGCGAAAAGAAGTTCGACCACTTTGTGAAGGTGGTGTAAAAAACGATGTTTTATGGGAGTATATTTCACTAGGTATTTCGTGAGATAATTAACAAAATAATCAGTTTGGTTTTCTCTATCATTTGTCGTTATGGTATCAGCCCACAGTAGAGCATACAGTGCGGGTACGCAAAGCTTACATTGGGTATACTGTCATGTTTATAATAGTGGCCGCCATCGTTAAATGCGACGCTGCTTTTTCAGAAGACCAAGGCTTGCGATCAAAGAAAAGATCATGCTTGAATTTTTCTTCAGATCAAGCTTCACCCAACCCTGCGATCGTATATCGCTGTCGAGAGTTAACAATCAAAAGAAGCGACCACAAATGCTTAAGGATCTATCTAGGCTTCCAAAAACAAGTGGCTCTCAATCACGATGTACAATATATTAAGTTTGGAAGCCCTAAATAAATGATAAAACACTGGTGTAGTAAAATAGAAAGTGCATTATAAGATGAAGAACTTATCAGCGCTCTGTTATCGGGTTTTTATGGCCTCTTTATCATTTAATATATTATACTTTTTCTTTGAATCTTACATAATTATGACAGTGCCCCGCTATGGATAAAACCATGAAAGGAGCCAAGCAATTGGGCATCCCAGGATTAAGCTCCTGAGAATAAATCACATATTTTTACAAATTGAAAATTCCTCAATACCCATTAAATTACAGCTATGTATAAATAGTCGAAAGGGGTTCAAGCTCAGAAAAAAAGGATTTAAAAAAAACAAAGACGAGCAAAACAGGCACGCCTATAACCTTCAAAAAGGCCTCGAAATGCACAAAGCTCGTCATGAAGTTTCTGAGGCATTATTCCCTTCTTGTCTACGTCAGCACTGGCCGACGTACTACGCTGGGCCATGGCAGAGCTCCACTTCATCCACTTACGCATGACCTGAATATTTTTTTTTGAATTCTTTTTCTTGGACTGACGTACGTCTTATCCCCGCGCGTGGCGCCACACGCGACATCGCGGAGCGCTAAGCCGACGCGCGCCGCCCGCTTCGAAGAGGCGCGACAGTTCACCTTGACAGCCGCGTTGCCGCAAATAGGTCCGCGGAAGAGCGCCTGGTTTGGGCCGCTTGCACGCGGCTGATTAATGAACGCACCGGGCTGCCTTCGCCACGGACCCGCTCTCAAAGTGCACACAGAGACCCGCTTGCTTTACTGCTCCCTGCCTCTCGACAGTTTGGTGCAGTGCGGAGCGAACCACCTTCATAGCATGGTGCCTAAGCCACCTCGCCACGGTGGTCTAGTGGCTAAGGTACTCGGCGGCTGACCCGCAGGTCGCAGGATCGAATCCCGGCCGCGGCGGCTGCATTTCCGATGCAGGCGTAAATGCTGTAGGCCCGTGTGCTCAAATTTGGTTGCACGTTAAAGAACCCCAGGTGGTCCAAATTTTACGGAGTCCTCCACTACGGCGTCTCTCATAATCATACGGTGGTTTTGGGACGTTAAACCCCACATATCAATCATGGTGGTTATGTCTCTCGAAGGTCGCGCGATTGTATCCAGTTCACGGCGACCGCATTTCGATGAAGCCGTAATGCTTCAGGCTCGTGTACCTAGATTAAGGTGCACATAAAAAAAAACAATACATGATGGCCAAAATTTGCGGTGCCCTGCACATCCTTTCCAATCGTTTCGTGGTTCTGGGTATAAAATACAACCAATCGTTATTGTTACATGCAGTCTGGTGCTAGATACAGAGAACTCACTCTGCACAACACAAAGTGCACCCGAAAGTTATGGAAATCGGGACCTGTCCGTTTGTTGCCTCTTCTTTCAAAAGGAAATGTATCATGCGATTGATGGACATAACATCAAACACCCCTCCTAGACGAGCGCTATACGCGTAACAATTATCATTTCCCCTCTCTTTCCAGCTGATTCTTGTTCAGTTTACGTTAGCCTTTTGAAATTTATGGCATAGATGATTAATAATGGGAACAGAAGATATTACAAAGCAGCGCCACACTTTCGATCACAGCCGACGTCCGCCTGCTTGAATGAACATCGCCGAATTGACCAGCCATGTGACACAAGCAAGTGTACGCAAAAAGCTCAAAATTTATTGAATGAGAACTTCCACCTGAAGTAGTAGAACGCTTTCGTTTAACTGTTTTTTTAAAGAAAGCATAACAATACGATCGGCCGCCTGAAATAACGCGCGTATCCTTTGTATGAAACACATGGGACCTCGAACACATAATTACATTCGAAACGCAACCTCGCCGTGAGGCGTTAAAACTCATTTCCTGAAATTCCAAAGCTTTGAAGATCACATTTATTGTAATATTTATTTTTCAGAGACTTACTGACACTAAAAGGTAAGACAAAAGTTTCGGCAGATACATGCTTTGAAAATCGATGCTGTGTGAAGCATGCGGATGAAAGGTAACTATGTTAATTTTTTTTTATTACTCGAAACGTTGCGAAGTGTTGCTAAAGGTACGTATAAATGCACGCACAGACACACGTTAAACAGCCGCACATGTTTTATATAACCAGTTGTTTACAGTTGCGTAACGATGTCAACAGCAACACCAGTATTAGAAACACAAGAAGTGGTAAGCTGATGTGAAGCGCTGGTGCTCGGGAGGATGGTAGCCCTATAGACACTGCTACAAAAATAAACTTCAACCAATGGCGCCTGACTACAATTGACGCTAACCCGATGTGAGGGCTTTATCATTGGAGTACATATGTAATGTTCATAAAATTGGATAGCCAACGCTGCAACCACAATGGAGGCGTCACGAACACTAGGGTCTACTTTAAAAGTAGTTCCGAAAACCTGGCGTGGCTCTGTGGTAGAATGATTGACTGCCACGCATAGTGCTGGGCTTACATTCTTGCTGGGACCCTGACATTTACTTTTTGCTTCAATTGGGTCAACGCTGCTGACGTCCGAGAGAAGAAGAAAGAAATTTCAGAAATGTAATGAGCATTTTCTAAACACCCACGTGATATAATTAATTGCCCTTTTTTCTGTTCTCGCCGTTTCTGTGTAGATATAAACTGTCAATAATCTGTGACTCATACCCACACACCTGTGGCACATACCCGCCTGCAGATACGTGCGGCACGTCTGGATGAAAGGGTATGTTGACATGACAGGATTGCGGCATTATTCATGTCATCACCAACCAGTCATATTAGTGAAAGCGTATTATTACGCCTAACGAATTTTAGTTTACTCTATTTTAAAGGTTCTTATTTACAAACTACGACAAATAGGTATACATAGAGATGTCATCAAATGGATGAAAATTTTCTTATCGGAGCGCAGCCAGTGTGTTGTTGCTAATGGCAAAAAATTGAGTTACGTAAACGCCACCTCACGAGTCCCACAGGGCTCTGTATTGGAACCTATTTTATTTTTGATATGCATAAATGATATAAATGTGGGTACTAAGTCCTCATTTCGACTGTTCATAGATGACTGCGTGGTGTACCGAAGTATATCTTGCGATGAAGATGCGACAGCATTACAAAGAGACTTGAACAGAATATATGATTGGTGTAAACAGTGGAACATGTGTTTAAACACGAAAACGTGCATCCACATGTGTTTTACTAGAAAGAAAAAAAACACCAATAAATACCTATTCTATAAATAAGGAGTCCCTTACCACAGTTAATGTCTCCAAGTACCTAGCCGTCGTGTTTTCTGCTGATTGTTCATGGAATGTGCCCATCAGTGAGACCGTCGATAAGGCTGAGCTTTGTTTAACGAAACCTAGGATGTCGCGAACTTGAAATAAAACGGAATGCGTTTACTACGTGTGTAAGACTAATATTAGAGTACGCCTTCCAACCATAGGTTCCATCGGAAGCCAGTCTTACTTCTCAGATAGAAGGTATTCAAAACACAGCAGTCAGCTACGTCCTGGGCAGGTGCCGTCGAATGGACCGTGTCACAATGATGAAGCGAGAATTGAATTGGGAATTGTTGTCTTTGCGACGACGGAAGTTAAGGCTGAAACTGTTTTTTTTTTCAAATATATAACAATAAGGCAGGCATAAACAATGATAATTATTTCAATACACCTTCTATGTTTTCATGCGTAATGAACACAAACACAAAATCTGTAAATACCGGCCCAGGACGTGCATGTTTGCGAATTCTTTTTTTCCGAAGTGTGTAGCCGAATGGAACAAGCTTGCTGAAAAAAACTGTATGCTGTTCAAATAAAGACCTATTTGCAACTCTGTTGTAAACCTCTCTGCTGTAACGCCCAAGGGCAATGTGTAGTAATTCTTGAATAAAGAATAAAAAATAGTTTTTAAATATTCGCTTGGTGTCCGGCAGTAGGTAAATGTGAATAATGGCAATGTAAACACCAGCCAATGCGACCATCACAACCACGACACTGGTATCATGTCTTGCAGCACACCAGCATAGCACACGCTGTCAGGTTGACAAGGCACCCTGTATGAACCTCGATATTTGGGGGTGTTACTTCCCATATCCACTGCATGATTATGACGCGGCCGCCAGGGTCACAATCGAACCCACGTCCTTCGGCTCAGCAGCCGAGCACACTATAGCCAGTGTTGATCCGAAGTGGGCGCGCATACGAACGCTTCCCATCGCATACGGCCTATGATACATTTTGCGTTTGATAGGGCACTACATCTGGTGCTAGAGCACCACATCCAGCCTATGGCATGCTGCGAGGCTGATAAGGCCCAACATCCGGTCCTGCGGGTGTTACGTGCACTGCTCGTAACACCCGCAATTAGAGAGAAATTTAGAGAGAAATTGAAGAAAAGCTGCGTTTTAAAGAAAATAAAATAAAAAAACGTCGGACACGTTCTGAAGTACAAAAAAGTGCACCAAGGCATTGTTGCGGTCGTGCAAAGTGTTGCGATGTGTCTAACCCAAAAAGAAAAAAAAGAAGGCGGCCGTTTGCGTTGAATAAAATACTAGGCCCATGGCCACCTAAAACAAACGGCAAAGCAATGAAAGTGCTGTAACGCTTCTTCGAAAAAACGAAGCTTTGTGACCATTACTGAGCGGACTATAGTTAAAAGTGAGCGTGGTGACTCCTTGTTGGTTTTGACCATATATAGGAGAATTTTCGCTCTCACCTATGTAGGACTGTGTAGGTGTACATATGCTATTTTGCTTTTTTTCTGTATTTGTAACATTAAAGTGGAAAGGAATAGCCGTCGCCAAGCAATGGAGACAAAAACTCCTTCGTTTAGTTTCTATTTCAATAAAAAAAAAGCGGTAAGATACACGAAAATGCTGGATGTTCACGTTCTTGTCAAAAAGCAGACATTCGGAAAGCGCTACAGCCAGAACTCCCGGATGAGGAAGCGGTAGCAGCGAAGCACTGCTGCGACGTGTGTCAAGAGTGTGCAAGGGTACGCCGTCATGCGGAGTTGCAATGAGCTGACAACTGTCGTTAGAGGTTCCGCGAGAAGCGTTCCGAGAATTAGAAGACTACAGAGCTGAACGAAGGCAGGAGTTGCGCCGTTGCGCCTTGCCCTCTTATTCCCTGGCTTTCTTTTTTTTACGCGTATACATGAATGGAAATGTCGTGACGGTTTTGAGGTTTTCCGGAAACCGGCGCTTGTAAATGACAGCTCACGATGTTTTTTGCTTCCATATGCTCATGGTCTTTGACACTGTCGGTTGGATGTGTAAAAGAATTCCAGACGTTGAGCACGACAAAGTGTCGAATCCTTTCACTACTTCACTGGGTGGAAGACAGCTTGAGCAGAAGCACTGACGTCGATATAAGCTTGGTTAATGCATGTAGTTAAAATTGTCAACAGTGATAACAGAGCAGATAACTAGTCTGCTCACTGAAAATACGGCTGTCCCCAAAGCAAGCCTAATAAAAATGCTAAAGCAAGTTAACTGTTTAGTTTGCACAATTATACACTACTGTCCATACAACACTAATTCTTAAATGGAAGTTTTCCCAGATATTATTACCTTCTCAAACATACGTCATTGTTCAATTATTGTTGGGAAATGATGATATTATGGATGCTTTCTGCGACGCGAAACAAAAAACAAATAAAGAGAAAAATGATGAAATTTCATTTCTTTCACGAAGCTTTTTGCGCCAGTAAAACTCCAAACAAACAAAGAAAAATAGTTAGCAGCTTCTCGGCAGGTGCTACTCAATTTATTCATTCATTCATGCCTCATTTTTTTCACGAGCCACAAGAAAATGAAATGCTCTATCGCCTCACATTGTGAACATTTTAGATGACGATGTGTTTTACCGTGCTTTCTGACCATGATTAATTCATTTTGTTTTTGTCTAAGTCACCCTGCTCTAATTCACACTGGGGGCGATGATTGTATGTAATAAATATATAACTAATTCATTCAATCAGATAATGTGAACTGATACACTATTAACATCAAATGAAGTATCACAATACGAAATCTCAAAAATAGGCAGCCATGCTTTTTGTTTTTGACGAAGTGACATTAACCAGGAAGATACTGAGTTTTTCCAAAATTTTGCTATTGTCCATATGGCTCAAAAGTTCTCTCGTATTTTCGCATGGAAGCTTTTTCGCAAGCCAGCACTAACAACAACTGGGCCTCTATTCCCAGAAACGTTCTGCGTTAAAAAGTTACGTAAGGGGATATTTCACTGCCAATCCCACTGCGGGACATATCCCTAACGAGGTCGGCTTACCAATTGAAAAACGCACTAAAAAAATTTTTTTTCCCTGATTTGATCCCCCAACTTGCTGCGTGACAGATGCTGACTGAGCATATGCCAACCTAGGGTAATACAGCAGTAATATCAATATTTTCCACTGTTTCTAACCATCTTCAATGATCTGATGTGTACTTTGGCTGTGTTATTCTTGGAATTCAGCAAGTTACAAGCGTTCAATATCAATAAATATAAGAGTATATTTGATCCTAGGAAATTACTCATTTTCCTGGATGAACAAATAAAGATAGTTGCAAGTAGACTCAGCTCGAGTAGATAGAAAGAGGCTTCAGAAATAGAGAGCGCTTCGTGCTCTAGATCTACTTGCGTATAAGTAACCCACAACTTACACAATACGAAACACGCTCGCTAACACGAACGGCGAAGGCTAAATTTCATTTCGGCATCCTTATCCCTGCGGTGTAACGTATTAAGTTAGCTCCGAGACTTACTGCGGATCGCGTTGCCTCCGAGACGCGGGGTATTTGGGACCTGTTGCGAGCTGATGGCGCCTTACCGAGTGCAGCTGCCGAAGCGATTAACGCTTTCCGCGAGATGGACGTTCTATATAGCAGCGGCATGGCACAAGTGAATGGCCGTGCTTCGGAGTAACCCACGCTGATGGGCCGAGAGAAACGCCTCTTAGGCGGAGATAGCGTGCACGCAGGTAGTTACGGAGAAAAGCTGGGCGATCGTGTACGGTTCCGATTGAGTGGTCTCGCCCCTAACACGCAACCGTTAGGCCTACCAATCTAATAAGTGAGCACTTTCGAAATCGTGCGCAATACACTGCAGCTCCGGCCCCACCAATTCTGAGGCGGGATGTTGGCACGAGTCGACGGGATCTTGCTGGGGAAGAGTTTAATTTCGGACGGGGATTCTTTGAGGGGAGACGAAGTTCAAGGGAAATTGTTTGTTTATGAGTAGGCCTAAATACCGTTCGCTATTTGTACTACTGCAACAATACACTGTAACTCACGAAGCTTCGCTTTTATGGACGCTCTTTTCCGTTGGCTAACTACCTTCGCTAACTATGGCATCAGCACGTTGCTGAGGCTTTTTTCAACGAGCTATTGCAGTTTGTGGAGTTTCGAAAAAGACGCACAAAACTTTAACAAGCCATAAAGTTTATCGCCAAATTTCACGTGATTTCATAAGTTTCTAGGGCCGCAGGTGCATACAGAAACACACAGTTTATTGACGCTATACTGCTTTGCATGATTGTTATTTTACCGCGACGTGTTCCGTATTTTCCCCGCACATTGCAATATTTTATAATCCAACAATTCTACATGAAAAAAAAATTGCGTGAAGCAGCGTAAAAACGTAAGTGGGCGCAATTCAGCGCAAGTACACAACAGTGCTAAATAGCACGTGCTTGTGCTCTCAAACTATTCTGCTCCTGTAAGAATACTCGTACTATGGCAAAAGTAAGCACACTTTGAACATGCTCTAATACTCTATCGTTGCGGTTGCTTGCAGCGTGCTTTTTCTTTTTTCAGAAAAAAAATGATACATAGCACTGCATTCAAAAATAGGAAGACCCTTCATTCAATCCAACAGCGCTCAGCAAAAATAAATATTGACCCTGAGCTTCTGTCAAAAAAATAAATAACGAATAAGACATTGTGCGTTTTCGCCGTAAAACAAACCAAGAAAAACTGTGAACGTTTGGTTCGCCAATTCAGGGCTTACTTTTTCTTCGACAGTATACACGAAGAAGCTTTGTCGTTGCAGCGCTCCGCCGCTTGGACTAGAATCTCCGTAACTCTTAAGGTTAGGTCTTCGAGCAACTACAACGAATGAGGTCTTTGAGTGGCAGAGACAGGCATGCCTCGTGTGTCCCGGGCGTTACTGAAAAAAGTAGCACTTGGGCTATGCCCTCATGCGAACGCTGTATTATTGTGCGTGTTTCTTTTTTTTTTTTTTGCACTGCGGTCGGATAATTTAAATCTGTGCAGCCTTGGCGGGGGCTCGCAAAGTGCACCGTGTTTGAAAACTAATTTCACCTGGAAGCCTTTCGTGATAAGACATGCCATGTGTCCCATTCATTTTGTTTGAGAATGATTGGAAATGTTGTAATAATCGTTGAGGTTTTACATGCCAAAACATATGATTATTCGTGACAGCGTAGTGGATTCAACGGTTGGCACCGGAAATATCGAACGCCAGAGGATCGTTAACGTGCAGCTAAATTAGTGTACGCACGGGCCTCTAGCATTTTCGCCTCCACCTATTGATGCGGCTGTTGCTGCTAGAATTCTATACCACGACCCTAAGGTCATAAGTCAAGCGCCTCAAGTAGCACACCTCGCAGGATGATAATTGATAACCTTGCGTGTAGAAGTCAATAAAGCAGAATACTTACGTGTAAATACTGGCTGCAAGTTCTTTTTTTTTCCATTTCATTTCGTTTCATTTATTTTACCCTCAATCGCACATAGCTTTACAGAGAAGAGTGGGGTACAAAAAATAATAAACTATGAACAAGAGCAAACATAGTGACATCAAAATAATAAAGATTACAAGACATGTAAATTTGATGTTAGGCAATACACTGAATGTGTGTGTAAGTACCATCAGAAACATGGGGGAAACAGAATACAATAATATAAATGCACAATATACACTTCACGTGTCATCACGTAAGTACTCCTGTATTGTAGAAGAAAACAAGTCATGATTTGACATGGAAACCATGTCCGAGGGAAGGTGGTTCCAGTCGTTGGATGTGCGTGGGACGAAGGAATGATGAAAAGTCTTAGTGCGGCAGCTAATGACGTGTACCTTATGTTGATAATCTAAACGAGCTGAGTAATAGGCAGGAGTGCTAATTAACTGAGCTTTCAAAAGTGGATGCTTGAATATCATTGATGACTTATCTACTCTACTCAGTACTTCACTTTTCAGAGCACTGAACGGCTTCGTCGGGAAACTCTATGGCTTATTTTACTTCGCGTTTCGAGATTAACGCAGCTATAACTACAGTGTTAATCTTTATATGTTTATCTAACACAGTTTGTGTCACACTTCCTTCTCTCCCCCTGTTGCGCTCTAACCGAACTCAGCGTGGCCCGTCTAACAGTGTCGCCCTCTGCAAAGCGGCCTAAATATAGTAAAAATCCACATGCTGAATGGCGAAATCGCTGTCCGAGCGAGAGAGCATAGGCTGCGCGAAGCGGCCGTATCGCGACCCCGAGTGCATACGTTGGTTCGTCGACGCTTCCTTGCCTTCTCTCCCGAGGCCATGAATAATTGTGCACGGCCCGGCCCGGCTGGTCTGTTGTTCCGCGTCGTTTGCCGGGGCGTTTGTGTCTGCACTCGCGCGCTGTATCCACGGTCCGAGCCAAAACCAGCGTCGGCAAACATGGCGCCACGCCCGTTATCTGTTGGGCAAGACAGCGAGGTGGCAGTGATACGGTCGCGGTGGGAGGGAAGCCTTTGATTCATTATCTACCAGCCCATTTGGACGTTTGCGGTTTGATTCAGCTTTATGACACTGAGCGCTTGCGCTGTCTCTTATGCATTGTTTTCGCTCAGCGCCGAGCTACGTTCTCGAGTCAGAGTGGTGGAAGGTTTGACGATATCAATATCAGCGTTCGTGGTTTTTCCTCATACTGTATTCTTACCTGTCGCACAGTAGCGCATTCGCACCATTCATGATGTGTTGTTCTGTTTCTACAACACAACAGTCTTACATACTGATGGTTACATAGTTTTTTTTGGTTAATAAAGTTTTTTTCTGCTTCTTTCTCTGGTAACTAAATTTACAATGCTACAATGTTATTTAATTAGGACGATAGTCATGAGAGAAAAAAAAGTAACATATATCACAATATGCTTCGCTGAACGTGTCGTTAAAGTGAAGAGTAGCGCAACGCAGCTGCTTGATGCTCAAAAATTGCAATTTTGTGTTGAAACTGTAAGCTAAGCGTCTAGTCTTATTCTGTGAAATGTTACGAAAGCCTACTATCAATATGCCGAAAAAATAAAACAAAAATCAGCCTGAACATTCAGCACTAAGCAGTGCCACAGCCATGAAGTTATATTGCCTTCTAATGCAACGCTGGCACTGCAAAGAAAAAAAAAGGACGCAAGATTTTTGTACTATGCAATAAACTTGGGCGCTAGTGCTGAGGCAGCAGACAGACAATGACGCTGTATAGCAGTGATTCTCAGAAACTGCTTTGTGCGGCATTTTTATGAAATGACAACAAAAAAACAAAGAGGCGTCTCGAAGCACCCATCGTTGTAGGAACCGTAAATTACATTGCGTCCTGTCGTTTCGACAGCCAGTTATTGCTTAATGTAGAGCTTTTGTTTCTTCCCAGAAAGGTTGCAATAATCATAACGCAGCGAGTGCTAGAAATGGTACGATGTTTTCAGATAAACAGTTGAAAGAAAGGTAAGCATGTTTTAGCAATAACATATACAAGATGGAAAGTTGTAATCAGTCTAAGCGAATACTATAACCCGACGCACGAGTATGACAAGGAATTGCAAACATTGTAAATGAAAATCACATGCGCCAGAATGTGCAAAAAAAGAAGAAATATTTGTCGTTAAATTTTAGCGCCGCATAAATTGAAATGGTTTCTCGTCTTAGGTTTCCTATAGTTCTTAGACCGACAAAAAAATAAGAGATAGAATGGGGGTTTCTACACATCCTATGTAATCCATGTACACTGTATTCTTTTTGTTTGTTAATTTATGTTAAACTTCTTCAAATAAACAAATTCCACTAGATAAATTTGTTGTTTAGCCCTACAGCTTAAGCTTTCGCAGGACACCAAGCCTAAATTGTGACAGCACGAACTGTGCTCTAAGCTAACGAAGATGTGTATTGTGCACCATTGTAACGTATCAAGGTGAGAGATTGTGCCAACAATGTAAAAAGCTAATAAATTAATTCAACTGAGGCGAAAAAGGCTTAAATACTATGATTGAGTCAGCGCTCCAACGGTTGACAACGGATGTACGATAATATAACTAAAACACCTACCACAACGCGCAGAAAGCATAAAAGCAAGAAAACAATAGTGCCTGAAAATAAAATGGGGTGTATAGATATCCTCCATAAAATATACAGATTGATCTTCTGGAGCCAGTCGTTCTAATGATTGATTGACTGATATGTGGGGTTTAACGTCCCAAAACCACCATATGATTATGAGAGACGCCGTAGTGAAGGGCTCCGGAAATTTCAACCACCTGGGGTCTGGGGTTCTTTACCGTGCACCCAAATCAATCGTTCTAATAGGCATCACGTAACTGTTTATCCGAAAATCACTCTGAGAAACGTGCCCCATTCTGAAGTGTCCGCACTAAAATCTGTGACCTCACGCCTATCGAGTCGCGATCACAAACTTCGTAATGAATCCCAATCCCATCATATATATCTTAATAAGGCGAAAAGTGCATGTGGGGTTCGTTTACGCTTATCTCGCATGCCAAACGCACCACCGCTTCAGCCGCCGGGCTTGACATTTTGATCACGTCTTGTCCCGACGGCCCCGCGCCTGAAATGAAATCACGTGGACGCACTATAACTACGCTGCTGTCCCTGCACGCACGCGGACATCGACGTCGTAATAGGAAGCCGCGCGTTGGCCCGGAAGACTGGCAGCGGTCAAGCCCAGTGTCATCCCTCACGGCTCGCTGCGGTGGCGGTGAAACCCGCAGGGTAATGCGAGGACGAGGTTTGTGCATGCAGAGCATGACCTTGGGGTCTGACATTGTTCGCGAACTTGTCTACGTGGCAGAGAACAAGATCGAGGCGGGGTCGGTCAGAGGGTGTCCGACACATGTGGGAGTTATTCCTTTTTCAATTGTAGCACGCTGCAGCATGTAGTTAAAACAAAATTGAAACACGGGCAAATATGTGCGTCGAACTTTAGTTATATAGTAATATGTGGGGTTTGAAGTCCCAATAGCATTATTGTGGTGGACGCCGTATTGAAGGTTTCGGAAAATTTCGACGATCTCGTCTTTTTTAACGTACGACGACATCGCACTCGGGTTCACGGGTTCATATTTAAGCATAACATAATGCCACGGACAGCCATCAAAGGGAAGACGATAACTTGAAGATTGTTTTGTGGTGAAGTACCCGAGTACTCTCTCGACTACACTTGTTTAGAGCCTCCCACCTGCGTCTCATGGCGTACCGTATTGTTGGGGGGCGGGGTGCTGCGTATCGCTACCAGCACCTCTTGCAACATATCTGAATAGCCAGGTTATCATTAACTTCAGTCATTGTGTACGAAAACTTTAACATGACAATGAGGAGCGCCTTAGAGGAGGGCTCTCTAAAGGTAGGGTCCTTTAACTAGCACCTAAATTTATGTACATGTAGCCCTTCGCCTTCACCGAAATGCTACCACTCTAACTTGCATTGAGCCTGCGTTTATATCGGTTCGGTAGTCGGGTTCCGAGTCCAGTGCAACCATTGTATTATCACGATTACCATGGTAGTGTCAGGATGTGCACTTTGATCATCCTTCTTCAACGTGTAAAAAATTCAGAAATCAAACTTTCATAACAACTCACAAGAACGTTCATTCAGGCTACTTAGTGTGTAACTAAGAGAAGGATAGAGAAAAAAAGAGGGTGGAAAGGAAAGCTGCAAGAAAATAATAGTCCAAATTGTGTTTCGCGATCCGCCAACAGTATAGGAACAGATTACGAAGAATACAGGACACAGTGTTAAAAGAACGACCGTAATTACCCGTGTTTGTAACGAGTTTAGCACGGCGTTTTGAGCTCTTTATAACATGTCCACATTGTAATCGCATCGCAAGAGTCCGCGTAAATGACGAAATCATGACCCACTGTTCGAAAATTACCTTCTACCATAATAAGTTCTTCCAGTCTGTCTTTTCAAACGTTTCTGGCGGTACTATTTTTATTACACTTGCATCATTTTCACACTTGTCAGATATGCCAGAAGTACGAATCAGCTATGAAGATATACTGTCGCTACTTTTAAACACTAAAAAACAAAAATATGTTGATCCAGAGAAAATTACAAATGCATTTTTGCGATGACACGCTAACTTGGTTGCTCGGTACTTCAATTTGTCCTTGATGCATCCTTGCAGCAGAAACAGACCTCAGACGACTAGCTTGTTGCAAAAGTTATCCCGACACACAAAACTCGAGACAACCAGAATAATTAAAATTATCGACCAATTTTTTTAACTTGCGTCTGCAGTTAACTTCTTCAGCACATATTATCAAAATCAATATCCAAGTATCTAAAAAAACACGACAGGGCTACATTCCAAACAGCAAGGCTTCCGGCAAAAACTGTCAACTGCAACGCAGCTTGCCGAAACTGTTGACGACTTCTTAAGGACAATACATAATGAAAAACAGGTTGATGCAATATGTCTTGATTTATCAAAAGCTTCCTGTAATGAGCTAATTATAAAACTTAAATGGCTTAGAATAATTATCAATAAAGTGGAATGGATAAGTCATATCTCTCACGTAGTACACGGTGCGTGGGCATGAATGGATATAGCAGTCGCGTCGTTTAACAGTAACTTCCGGTGTCCCACAGGGCTCTGTCCATGTACCAATATTATTCGACATTTATATTAATAATATCTATCCTGATACGAGTGACAATGTTACTTTGCGGCTGTTCGCGGACGATTGTTTAAGTTATTGGTAAATATGTGCCCACAGCGATGAAGAAAGTTTCAGCGATGCGCTGACGTCCAATAAAAACTGGTGTGCAACTTGGAAAATGCCGCTAAATAAAGAAAAAAACTGTTTTTACGCGTAATAAACAAGATTAAGCGCGTGCTACATTTTGATCCTCAACTAAATACCATTGTATTATCTACCGTTGAAGTTAAATACTTAGGAGTGGCAATATCTAAAGATCTCAACTAGACTCAAGGTATCAATAATGTTTGTTCAACCTCTGAAAACAAGCTATGTTTCTTGCGTCGCAAATTGAAGCTCACTACAGCATCGGTAAAATAAACAGCGTATTCATAAATATTAAGGCCTATATTAAGATATGCAATTATCATATGGGACCGTTTTCACAGAGGATTAATCAATAAAGTTGAGCAAGTACAAAGAAGAGCGACTAGATTTATTCTTTCAAGATACTCTCGAACTAATTCTGTGAAAGAGATGCTTCAAGAACTAAACTTACTCACCCTTTTGTAACGCCGTCGTATAGCAAGACTAAAATTCTTGTGCAATTGGCTTCTGAGTGAAACGTGATAGCATACAAAGAACATATTGAAAGATACTTTATGGTTATAAATATCTCTGTTGTTTGTTTCACTACGCATTCCATTGTGTAATGCTTGATCCTCGCATGATTGCATAGCCATTCACTGCGGTTTTGGTTCTCCTTACCGTAAATGGATGAGGTGCTGGTATTGGTGCTCTGCATCGAGTGACACCTACTATATTTGCTTATACGTAAAGCAAACGGAGAGAGATCAATGCGCATACAGATACTGTGTACCCATCCAACATACAGTCATGCCTTAATTTAAGTACCATGATGTTCTCCCGAGCGCGCTATCGTAGTTGCAGTAATGCGTGCACTGTGGTGACTGAGATAAGAAAGGCATGCGCAAGAATACTAAAAGAGAACGAAAGAGAGCGAGACCGACAGCCAAAGTGCGGTTAACGGCCTCTGTCGTCATTGCGGGAACTTCTAATTAATCGACCATCATAAATGAGTAGCAGCTTCTTCAGCATCTCTCCTCATTTTACTCCCTCTTGTTATCTGTCCTTTTCACACCTCCTCCGTACTTTGATTTTAGCGTTCGCAAGAGAAACCATTAGCGATAGTCCCAAAAGGATCGTTTTCTCTCCTTTCACCGAGCAGCGGGAGCCAAGCCGACAATTGGAGAAGAACGCGCCGTACCCGGAGAATGAAAGAAATGCAGCTGAAAAAAAAAATCCTCAAACGAAAGGGCCCCGGGACTTGCACCGATGGTGAAGGATACGTTATAACGGTGTTCCAACGCGGCATTCTATAATGCTATGAGGATGCTATTCAACCACCCTGCTTTCCTCGAAACTTGATTTTATAGCTCGTAATGAATCGCTGGAACTTTTGTCGCCTATTAGTTCTGTCGTAGAAAAAAGAAAACACGAGGCAGTGGAACAAGGAAGCGATTCAATTTATCCGCAAGCAAAAAGCTAAAGAGAGAGAGTTGGATTCCATAAAAAAACCCGAAAGAGGTGGGTTGCCATCGCGGGATAGTTCTCGGCCAGTTGTGCTAGCGTGTGCACCGGTGTCATCCCGGGGGACGACGGCAGCACCACCACCACACACGAAAGGGGTGGCTGTGTGTGCAGTGGGGCGGTGAGAAGAATGCCCTCGGTGTGCAAAAAGAGCAATAGCATCGCCCCTACAAGCCGTGTATATGACCCCGGTCCCCAACACAGAGAACACGCTGGAAAGGAGCTCAGAAAAACAACGACAAAGAAAGCCAACAAGTCCACATATACCGAAAACAAGAAAAAAAAACGTCACTCGTAAAGGGACCGTGGAAGACGCGGGCTTTTTTTTCGTTCTAGCGTGCAACAGCAGTAGTAGTAGTACTAGCATGTAGCAGGCGGGGAAATTGAGCGCAGGATGGCATGAATCCCCGCGGACAAATCGGGGACCAACACCCCCTTTTTCCTCTCCTCCTTTCCCTAGTTTTCCGCCACCTTCCCTTCTAATGGATCCGAAAGAAACGCGCTTCACTCTAATTGTGAGCCGACCACCATGCCCTTGGCTGCGCGTCAGCTTCGTCACCCCAGCCGCCTGTTTCCGCGCTGTTATAGCGGCTTACAAGCGCATCCTGTCCAATTTTTAAATTCCTAGTTTTTTTTTAGAAGGAATGTAAACCAGCGTTCATATCGAACCGTGACATGCGCAGCTCATGACACGATTCCACACTAATCGCCCTTCCGCGTTCGTGAACCTAAGTACAATAAAATGTAATTCGGGAAACGGAAAATGATTTCAAAGAGAGGGTGAAGAGAAATTAAACAAATTTTTGCACTCAGCTTCCTTGCTGAATACGTGGTACTGCTGCATTGAGCAAACAACTTCACAGAGCCCCTCACAGATTCGCACTATTTTCAATGTACAGGTGTGTATGCATATGACTACCATACCAATATAAAAGGCTGACTTTCGTGCATAGTTATATACCAATATATCAAAAACAAACACAAAACTGCGGAGTACATTTCAAACAAGTTCCGTTTGGCCTTTACACACCACCAGAGAATACCACTATAACGTCATGCTTCTGCGGTCCTCATAGAACGCCAAATAGCAGTTTATTATTTCCCGTGTATGCTTGTATAACTGCTCTCCATAACAAAGTTTTTAAAGAGTTCAAGAGCTCCTGGACTCCATTTAGGCAGCTATGATCAGCCGGCTTAGAAATAAGTGCTATTTTTTCACTCCGTCATTTTTAACTTTCTCTAACTATAGCGTAAACTAAAATTCTAGTGTGTCTGGAAGAGTGAGGGTGTGAAACAGCTTCATTTGGTTCACAATAGACGCAAGTAATATTTTACCTTGCGACATTCTCCCACTGGAACAACGTGCCTCTCTTTTGTTTGTGTATCTTGAAATGCTGTTCTTTTTTTTTTTTCTTATCGGATCTTTAAATCTAGTCTTCGAACTTGTAGTTCTGCTTTATTGCCATTCTCTCTCTGTGTTTTTTTTCTACCATCCGTATTCACCCTGGACTGTTGTATAGTGTCGCCCCGCCACGGTGGTCTAGTGGCTAAGGTACTCGGCTGCTGATCCGCAGGTCGCAGGATCAAATCCCGGCTGTGGCGGCTGCATTTCCGATGGAGGCGGAAATGTTGTAGGCCCGTGTACTCAGATTTGGGTGCACGTTAAAGAACCCCAGGTGGTCGAAATTTTCGGAGCCCTCCACTACGGCGTCTCTCATAATCATATGGTGGTTTTGGGACGTTAAACCCCACAAATCTGTTGTATAGTGTCACCCGCATATACGTGTCAGTGCATTTATTGATAAATTACTTCTTTCATTTCTCTCCTCTCTCTGTACAACCTTTTTTATTCACACCTCAGATTCCACCAGCATAGGGCAGCCAACCAAACATGTCCTCCGAAAGCTATCTTATTGTTTTCTTCAATCCTGTATTCATAATTTCAATGTACGTCTAGCATTTATTCTAACGTTGTGATATAGCGTCTTTTATAATTGGTGGAGGTGGTAACATCATTTTTAATAAATCCGGCAAATTCGCGGCCTGGGCCTAGGCCGCCCCTGATGAGGACCGGAGATTATTTACCCTCGCCGCCACCAGTTTACTGACAGACTAACAGCACAGAAGGTGCCGCACATCACTGAAGCCTCCAGGGCTTGCTTAGATGGCTCCCTCAAGCAGGCAGCAGGAAACTAGTACTTAACATACTAAATGACATATACAGTCACTACGACAAAAGTGAAGCGACCATAATGCAAATCTTGGGGGTCTGAGAGTATCTTTTACGCCGGTTTTGTACGCTCGCAATTATATGTGAGCCTTATTTTCCTTCTTAGTCGATGGACTTATCATTAAATATGCGTAGACAATTAAACCAACAGTTTATCATTCACCCATTCATTGATTCGAGCGAACGTCCACGTTGTCATTGTGAGTGGTCACTTATGCTATTGAGACTAAATAAAGCTTCTAAGTACCGCTAGTTTTCTAGTAATTGCGGTATCTCAGTGTCAGCGTATCAGAGTTCCCCGTTGTGCTGTCGAAACGGGGATGGGCGTGCGTGAAGATATGCTCTCACTCACGTATCAAGTTTGTTCATATGGCGGCAGAAACGCACTTATTTTATTGGAAAGCATTAAATGCGTTCAGGTGCACAGGAATTGATCATGCCTTAGGCACTTGAAGGACTCCATCAGGTTGCGTCTTAGATCCTTCAATAGAAACTAAGACGCCAACATGAAGCGGCACTTCACCCAGCCAAAGTTTCTTGAAGATTTCCGATCTTTCGGATGCTTTAGCGTTGTATGCTGTACTGATATCTCGTGTTAAGACATTCAGTATTACGTACATTCATCGATGTACACTAATTCGTTTGTTTCCAGAAGATCCATCTTGCAGCAGCACCAAATATTAAAAAAAACACGCTAAGCGGACATTTGGCGTGACATATCTAAGTTTTAAGGCGAGATTTTTGTTTCACTCAGCTTTATTTTTATACGAACACAGCATGAATTCAGTGATCAATATTGGCACCTGCGCGTTCAAGACTGAATCTGAGCGGAAGGTGAGCAAACAAGCGTAGACCACTCAAGGCCGGTACGTTGAGCAAGCGTGAATGATGAAGACAGAAAGGAGAAACGATGATGGACGACGCGTGGATTTAATCGGCTTGCGTCAACACCGGGCCGATGCCGCGGCAAAAGCAGCAAAGCACCACCATCGAAAGGTCCGTGATGTCTTTTTCTCTCTGGACGTCTCACTCTCGCCCTCTGCACGTAACCCAGGTGAATGCTGTTGTTCGTTCGACGGCCTTCTCCTCTCACAAACACAGTCATTAATGTCACTCGTGAAGCCAAAAGAAATAGAAAGGAAACAACAATAAAAGCGTGGACAAGGATTCTGAAACATAAATTCGAAGCTCTAGATGCTAAGTTGTTCCCAAAAGCCGCAACTCGACGCAGAACTGACGTACAAAGACCCCAAGCAAAACTTGACAGCTTGCAGAGGTGGTCTTAAGGCTGTCGCAACGTCGAGGCGTCTTTCTCATAAATGAAAGGGGGAGGGGGCGAAGAAGTGACGCAAGTGAGCGCGGCGCGCGACAAAACAATAAATAGAAATGACGCGGACTGTGGAAGGTGGCGAGCGTCGCAAATTACTGGCTGGTTTCTCAGAGAGCGCGATGGTTTTAAGAGACTGCTTTGCAGGTCTTCAGTGGTGGTGACAGGTCGCTGAAAGACTCTCAGAGAGAGGGCAGAAAAGTGTGCAAGAGGAATATTAACTCTGCAGAGACCCTTGAGAGAACTCTTCACCTTGCGGTGCTCTTTTTTCCCCATTCATATTGGCGCAGAAGGTGAAACTTCATTTAAGAAAAGCTCATCAGGCTTATATTATCCACCACATTAAAGAGGCTTTATGCAAAACCTTCACCTTTTTTTTTTGAATGACTTCAGGAAAGTAAGTATCCTAAGATAAACACGAAATGAAAGCGAGAAATAAACGGGAAAAGAAACTCTCCCCTCTCTTTTCGTGCACTACCCATTCACAAAACTAAGAATCTTCCCGACTGCAGAAAGACAACAAACGAAATGGCAAACAGCACGCACGGCTGCGTGCATTGTTTGCACATCGCCCTGGTGGAATTGCTTAGGCACTCGCTTGTTGCCGGCAAATGAAACGTTGAAGCGCGCTCTTTCGAGCAACGCAATCAAAGACAGTGTGGAAAAAAGGAAGAGGAAACACTCCACTCAAGAAGCCACGGCAAACTTTTCCTCCAGTCTGGATGGACAACGTAAAGAACGACTCGGAGGACCCGCTTAATGCAGCTGAATAAGGGGGCGTACAAATGGGAAGCACACTGCCCCATAGGAGCATCGCTAGTGGAAAGAAGGTTATAGTGATGCGGACGGGAAGTAAGGAACAGCAGGAGAGCCGTGGGCAATCGTCTTAACAGCAAGGTCACGAAGTCAAGACGAGATGGCGGCGCCGGAAGACGGGGAAGAAAAAAAAATACGGCGAGGCAAGAATGGTTCATCCTCATGATGCCAGACTCCCGTCCATCGTATACGCTTAAAGTAGGGGGCAATGAGAAAAGGCCGAGAAGCGAGGCCAGGACGGGCAGAGAGGAAACGAAGATCACGAAAGGGTCGCAAGCACCGCAAGACTCCTCCGGGCTGGCGGCATAACGGCGGCAGGGAGCCACGCCGCAGTCGTCGGCTGGCACTTTAACGCAATAGACGAGCGAAACGTGCCCTATCGATCCCGACAAAATCCCACCGAGGAATACCCCCAACCACTGCCTCCACCGTCGCCGCGACGCACGGACTGCTAAGCACACAGACGCGGGCTCTTGCACGCACAAGCAAACAAACAAACACGCAGGCAACAGCAATCACAGCGCGCAGACTCAAGACCCGGCACGAAACGCACACAGCTACGAGACGAGGTGACGGTAGCGCGACTCGACATGTCCAAGAACTAAGAGAGAGAACACAATGAAGAAGGAATGTAAAAAAAAGAAGTCAGAATAGCAAGAAAGCAAACAATAGCAGGTGACTGAGAAAAGCAGGTGGAAAACGCGAAAAAGCAAAGAAAAAGCAAACATACATTGCATCGGGTAAACGAAAACGTTTACGTCTCCTGCAGGAAGAATTGGGATATAGAGGGAGCCGGAGGGAAAAAGGAAATCGGGTCAGAGTTGAAAACATATAAGGACACGATCGGGAAAAGAAAGCGAGAGGGGGGACAGCAGAGGGGACTAACAGCACTGTCTTGTCCTTTCCTGCTTTGCCCTTTGGAAAACATTACCAAGGCGGCGAAGGAGAGCGATGTGACAACGTACGGTAAGAAAGGACGTAGAGAACGGAGGAGTGAAGGAAGAGGGCACCGGCGCGTGCAGCACGGAGTCGGGAAAGCAAACGCATTAACGCAGAGACAAAGGGGAAGTCGCTTTGTGGAAACATGACCGGAAGAGAAAGGTTGCGGGATAAGAGCGTGCCAGAAGGGCACGAAGCTGTCCTCGCGTTGTACACACACGTACAGACGAGCGCAGTCACGAAACCAGCTAGGATCCACAGAGAGAAGACGACGACAAGGATGACGAGGAAAAAGTAGTCGTGGGGGGAAGCAAAGATTAAAAGCACGAAGGCAGCCTTCCCGGACAAAGTGCAAAGACAAACAACCTTCGACGGTCGTTTACTCTAGACGAGCGCCAATAAACCGGTCGCTCCTCTGCAGGGAAGAAGGCTAGTTTCTACTGAGGTCCAATAAAGAAGGAGCCGTTATAAACAGATGATAAGAGCTCGGCGTCAGTCTGCCGCGGGGTGTATGTTCGGGCGATACAATAGGAAGAGGAAACCATGGTCGATGGTTGATATAGGTATTTATATACAAATACAAGCCATTCACGTAGATATCAGTCAGCCTCCCCAATTATTACCGACCAATGTGAGCAGCAAACAAGATGAGGGGGATCGCATTTTCCCAATAAATCAAGCTGGCCAGTCATTTGCTACGCGAAGAGCTAACCAGAGGGCCGCATGGGTCGTATTCTCCTTGACCTTGTCGAGGGGTTCAAACGGTTGCCAGGGACGGTGGATCGGGACGGAGGGTTACCTTCCCAGAGATTAATGAACACGACGCCAGGAAGTGTATCGGGTTTCCTTTCAGTAGTACGACCCTCTGACATTAGCTCGAAACACTGCTCTTTCAGCTGCACGATATTCCTTTGACTGGCAAAATCGAATATGGGTCGAACTTATTTGGTGCACAGTGGATTTGTGTCGGTGTTGCGCAAGGCGAATGAATTCAGCGTTATACACATGCTTAGCTAGTTGCTTTAAAAGCTCCATTATTTTAGAAGCCAAGCTCCGTAAGGCGTGGGTTTGTCCATCCCTTGTATGTATGTAGTAGTACGTAGCCACCGGTGGCACATACCCGCTCTAGAGCGGGTGTGTGCCACAGGGGATGCGAGATGGGAGATGGCGGTACTTGTAGTGTTCGCTAGATGGACGCACGGATGGATGGGTGGACAGACTAGCAGACAGATGGACGGATGAATAGACGCGCTGACATACGAACGGATGAACGCACGAACAGATAGACAGACAGATAGACAGACAGATAGATAGATGGACGGACTCAAATCAGTAAAAAAGAAAATGACACGCAAACGATCGATAACAAGAAAGCGCCCATAGCGGTGTCCACCAAAATTTCACTTTTTTTGTTTTAGCAAATTTGAACTTTTTTTACAGACCATTTTTACAGACCATTTTTACAGACCATTTTAGAGACGCAAGAAGCCAACTAATGAACTGGTGGTGAGAGGAAAACTACAAAAACTCTGAGTTTTGCTTCAGAATTGATTCGAAGCACTAAATGAGATAACCGACGTTAGCGTTGACGCAATGCATGATAATATTACTAGTGCCATCAAAAGGTGTGCAATTGAAGTTGGAAGTTCAGTCACTAGACGGGAAACTGCAAACTTTTATCTCAGGAGACAACAAATCTTATTAAGAGACGACAAACGATGAAAGCCTCAAATGCCACCGACAAAATAGAGCTAGTGTAGCTTTCGAAGTTGATCAGTGGGCGCAAAGTAGCCGACATCAGGAGGTATAACACGGAAAGAACTGAGCAAGCCGTAAAAAGCGGCAGAAGCCTAAAGGCGGCGAATGCAGACTTGTGCATGGGCAAAAATTAGGTGTATCCATTAAGAAACAAGGAAGGCAATGCCATAACTAATATGAATAGGATAGTCGAGATGGTGGAGGAGTTCTACAGAGAGCTGTCCAGAAGCCAAAAGAACCAGGATGGTATTTGGAGAAACTATCATAGTCCAAGAGAATTCGACATCCTACCAGTAACGACAGGCCCCAAGTAAGGAAAGCCCTAGAAGGAATGCAAAGAGGCAAAGCCGCTGGTGATGATAAAGTAGCAGTGGACGTCCTGAAAGATGAATGAATAAATGCATGAATGAATAGACTTTATTTAAAGTCCGACAGTTTTACCGGGCGAGATGGGGGAAGAGGGGATAAAGCCTTGTTCTTCCCACTCTGCCAGCATCATATTCATGAAAGATGGCGAAAAAATTGTGTTAGAAAAATTAGCCACCTTATATACAGTGTCTCTTGTCGGGAAGGGTACCAGAATCTTGGTAGAACGCCAACAACATCTTAATTCATAAGAAAGAAGACGTCAAGAACTTGAGTATTTACAGGCCAATCAGCTAACTCTCCATTCTCTACAAAATATTTACAAAATATTAGCTAATAGACTTGAGATGATATTAGAGTTCAATCAGCCAAAGTACTAAGCAGGATTTTGTACCGGCTACATCACAATAGACCATATTCGTACTATCAATAAGGTAATAGAGAAACGCGCTGAATACAACCATACATAGCTTTTAAATATTACAAGAAGGCTTTGGACTCAGTCGATACATTAGCAGTAATGCAAGCACTACGGAATCAGGGCGTCGAAGAACCCTACATAAACATACTGGAAGAAATCTACAGAGAATCAACAGCCATCATAGTTCTCCATAAAGAAAGTGAAAAAATCCCATTATTGAAGGTTGTAAGGCACGAAGACATGATGTCTCCAATACTATTCCCCGCGTGTTTATAGGAGGTATTCAGGACCCTAGACTGGGAAGAGTTGGGGAGAAGAGTTAATAGAGAGTACCTCAGTAACCTACGATTCGCTGATGACATTGCCCTAATGAGTAACTCAGGGGACGAATTACAGTTCATGATTGCTGAACAAGACACGGAAAGCAGAAATGTAGGTCTGAAAATTAAAATGCACAAAACTGAAGTAATGCGCATAAATTTCGGCAGAAAACAGCGCTTTGTGATACGCGGAGAGGCGCTAGAAGTTGTTAAGGAGTATGTCTATTTAGGACAGGTAATAAGCATGGAGTCGAACCACGAGATTGAAGTAACCAGAAGAATAAGAATGAAGTGGCGCACATTTGGCAAGCACTCTAAAATCATGGCTGGTAGATTAACACTTTCTCAAAAGGAAGGTATATAACAGCTGCATCTTGCCAGTACTTACCTACAAAGCAGAAACCTGGAGGCTTACAACAAGAGTGCACCTTAAATTGAGGATGACGCAGCGAGCGATGGAAAGGAAAATGATAGGTGTAACCTTAAGAGACAAGAAGAGAGCAGAGTGGGTCAGTAAACAAAACGGGGTTAAGGATATCATAGTTGAAATCAAGAAAAAGAAATGGACATTGGCTGGACACGTAGCACGTAGGCAGGATAACTGTGGTCATTAAGGGTAACTGACTGAATTCCCAGAGAAGGCAAACGCACGAAAAGGAGACAGAGAGTTAGGTGGGCCGATGAAATCAAAAAGTTTGCGGGTAAAACATGGCAACAGAAAGCACAAGACCAGGTTAATTGACGGATCATAGGCGAAGCTTTTGCCCTGCAGTGGGCTAGTCAGGCTGATGATGATGATGATGATGATGATGATGATGATGATGATGCAAATAGCCATATTTTGTATATTGGTAATCACGCTTGCTTGAATGACAAGATTTATTCGAAAAATCAAGATGGTGAAAGGACTACAAGTAAGCCAAGATATTAGTTTTCCTGTCCTAAAGAAAAAGCAATTTCTCACATGGTTTGAATTTTTATTTTTATTTTTTACTTGTCCGCATCCTGCTTGAAATTTATTTTACGTGGTGCTTTCCCAAAATCAAGTGATGCGCTCTAGAGATCTAGCAACAACAAATAAACATCGTAGGTAACTTCATTTAGTTTGTGACGCATTGAGATTTGTTTTCTTCAGCAGCGCTAAACACGTTTGTCAGTCTTGTCGCATTGTATCCACGTGTAAGTATACAATACACGCTGCTTGAAAACACCGCAGGGGGGCATCCACATAGAGTTTTGTTGTCTCCTTTTTTTTCTTTTTTTTTTTCGCGAAGTGAGTCGTCGCCTCAAAATCTTCATGGGCTCTGCGACCGTGGTTGTGCTCTCAGCTGCTGTTTTGACAATGTCCCGAGGCTATGGAGAGCTCATTTTTCCATCCCAGAGACATGACTATTCCTGGTTATATTTTTTAATTCCTTCTTCCGAAAACATCATTGCTGGCAGTCTTTTCCCATCAGCTAATACCTTCCTGTTTCTCATCCTCCCACACGCTTGCTCTTTATGTTTCTTGCCATGATCAGTTTTCACACGCTAAATAACTGTTTCGCGTTCTACTTTTTTTAGCTTCCTTATCCTAAATGAGACACGCTGAAAAACATCACACGTCACCTTTTTTTTCCCTTTCTCTATCACGGAACCCTCGGAATTGTGTCACTGTTTCATCCAGAAACGAGTTATAGATTCAATCCTTATAACATTTGGCGCGCCAGCGAGGTCGCTGTGAGCCTGCGTGCACGCCCCACCCCGTGTCAGAGCGCATAAAGTAATTACGCTTTCTTTCGGGCGGCGAAGCTTTGTCGTATGCACATTCATTCGACTTCGAGCGTCCTCACTGCCCTTTTCCTCCAACCCGTAGTTTCTCCCTTTCCCTCGCACGCGTGCTACGCCCAGCGTCGCTCTTTCTACCCCAAAAACCTGTGCTTCGGAGGCAACGGCTGCGAAACCGAACGTCGAATGAGGGAGTAGAAAGCATAGATGCTAACTCTCTTTTCTACGGAGAGAGTGTCTGGGGCGAGGGGTGACGTGTTCGAATCGAAGAGGTAGCGCTGGAGGAAAAGAGGGTACGAATGCAACGAGGGGTTGCCTCGGGATTGCGGGAAAAGCTGATAATACGAAAAACGTGGGGCGATGCGAAAGAATTAAATAAGACAGAGAAGTTCGCGCCGGCAGGCAAATCCGGCGCAGCCGGCTATAAAAGGGCAAGAGACGATTGTAAAAGCCGCTTCGTAATAAGCTGTCACATACGCCGCGCGACACTGTTTTCCACGGGGACGCGTTTGAAAGGAGCCCAAAATTAGGGACGTGCGAGTGAGACTGAAATAAGGAAGGAAACGAATTTTTCGTTTTTTAGTTATTGAGCGAATAACATACCATGACGCCGAGCTTAGATACCGTAGAAGAACAGACAAAACGTTCTGCAGAATCAAAGCATTTTTTGCTTCTGTTCTCTTTTCAATGAAAGGTACATGAGAACCCTGATGAGAGTGGAAAGAAGATAAAGAGAAAGCCTTCGGTTTGAGACAGGGCGCGATGCATCAAGGGGAGGCAATAAAAAAATAATTACATGATTGGCGGGGATGGTTTGAGAAGCGGAGAGCCTGATAAAACGAGAATTTCCGGAACAAGAAAGAATACGAGAAACGGGAAGAGAAATTCGCTGTTGTGAAATCAGAGTGAATTCAATTTATCTTAATCCAAGCCATCTATAACAGTTTCTCGAGATTTTTGCTCTGGTGTTCAATGCTATGGGACATGTACACGGCGAGCTTGCGACTGTTAAGCGCCTTGTCTTGCTAGCGCGTGCGTACGCTAAAGTTCACGTGAGCGAGAACTGGGAAGTATAAATGCAGAAAACGCTCTCGAGATAGGAAGGAGTGGCGCGCCTGGGCGTGGAAGAGATTTCGTCTCCGCAACCAATGCGCAGATGCGTGCGGGCAGCCGGCAATAAAAACGCAAAGACAAAATGAAACAGGTATGCGCACAGGCGTAGGAGGCTTCTGACTATATTAAAACGCACGAAACCGGAAGTTCTGGGCCGAATGTGCGTTGGAAAGCGCGCCGATGGGCTCCACGCCTACATACGCAGTTTGACGCTGCGGAGAAAAATTCGGCGTACTTCACAAAAAAAAGTCACCAGCAACTCAATGGCTAGAAATAGCGAGCAAAGCAAAATAAAATATTCTGCAATGAAATTCGTTTCCGATTCGCGACAGCTGCAGCGCGAGCAGCAAATGAAAATGAAGGGACCCTGAGGCGAAATGCAGAGCCTCAAGCGACAAAAGAAAATGAGCTCCGAGATGGTTGGCAGATGGCGTGTGGTCGTGCCGTGCGGCATTGCAGATCTCGTCGCACAGTTTCCGGGTGCAATGTTGACGAACAATATGCCCCGAAGCCAGTTCCCGGTATTTTAAGTTGAGCGAGCTGATTTCCATGCCAACCATTTACACCTACCTCGGCGTTGCTCCTGCATGTCATTGGGACTCTGTGACTCGATAGCACGCATGACAATAAACATTGAACTAAGACGGGTCTTGCATAAAGTTTTAGGCGTACCTAAACTGTGAGGTTTGGCGTCACTCCCGTACCAACTCATTTAATGAAGTTGGTGCTGTCTAGTTAACAAGGACTAACGACGAGTTCCGAGAAGGCGGAAGGGATCGCGTCGCATCACACCTGTTGTATCGTCATAGTGAAGTTTACAAACTCCAGACTTCGTCTGTCTCTCTCCATTTATTTTGTGGTTACTTGTCAGAAGTCCAAAACAATCTGTGAATATTTCTGAAAGATTTTATAGCCACGTGGAAAAAAAAACACTGACATACATAAGGGTATAGGACAAGAGACGTATACATTAAAAGAAGAAAACATTAAACATGGATGTGTTGTGAACCTTAGGCGTTGATTGCTGGTCGAGAGCCCCATTTTTCCGGTGCTACTTTATAAACGTCAGAGGTTGTTTGTTTTCATTTTCTTCGTCTGTCAGTATAATAGCACTCGAAGTACATTGTACGAATGATAAAATTTGTCGTAGTTACTTTATAGTGTAGTTTCGTGCCAAAGTCAAGACATGTCTATAAGACCCCCCCCCCCCTCCGTAATGGGGCACTGCGGATTAATTCGCACCGCCTAGTATTCTTCAGTGGGCATTGCATCTAACTACAGTGGTTCATTTTTTAATTCGCCGTCCTTTAGCATGGTCGGCAATAAAACTCTTATTTTGCTTAGCAGGACAACACCGTCTCTTCCATCCTCGCAACAAGTAAAGACGGTGTACTGTTAAGGAAAGATCTCCACCTTTCTGTAAATAAATTATCCTTCTCTCTCTCAGGTAGAGATGGCGTATTGTTAAGCTGATGGCTAAGTTGGAGCAATGTTCTTCGTAATGCTAAATTGTGTAGCACAAATTCACTTCAAGACATAAATGGGACAGCGCTAAAGCAACTGTCCCGTGTTGCGTGAGATTTTCTATGTCCTGCACCAAATTAGCCTTCTGCGGTTTAGCATTAAGGACCAACTTGTCTAGCAACACTTTCTCTCACGATGAGTCCTTCGCCTATGCACACTGTCACTGTTTGTATTTTTTTAAGGGTCTGGGACAATTAGGCGTTGGCCTGCAAGCAGGTTCAGTTCCTGTTCTTTCATCTGGCCACTTGATTACGCAGTCCAGACGGCAAACAATTAAATAGCATGCAGAGTCTTTCATAGCGCGCTTTAAGCCTCGATGATCAGGCTTGTTTTATGTGCTCAATAGGAACAGTGCTGAAATTAGACAGCAAGCGTCTTACAGAAGTAGCTGTGAGGGCAGTCACGTTTATCTGCGGTGAGGTGACTGCTATCAATGTGCAGCTGCATTTCTTCGTAGGCATATCTGAATACTTATAAATAACTGGGCAGCGGAGACTTGTGCGTGGTGTTAGTACAGATGCTATCGCCTTTCACACCTCATTCTACTCGTCTTTTAGTCCTATACCCCGTCGCAAATAAGTCGACCCTTTTTGATTCACCTCTTTTTGCCTGTACTTGCTCCTTATCTCTCAACTCCAAGGTATAGAGGCACCACATTGGGCTATTAGAGCACTTGTGATTAATATCTATCTATGTAACTTTACCGTAAAAAGGCTGTCTGCCTAAATTGTTGCTGGCTGAAAACGAGAAAAGTACAGGATGCTTCTAAACATAGTCTATTGTAGCCTAAGCTACTCGGCGCGAGAGATAGCTTTATATGTACGAAGACTGAAGTGAGACGCAGATAACTCGCAAAATGGCTCAACACGGAAATAGGCCTCGCATGTCAGAATAATTTAACAGATTGTGTCCAAAGAAGGAGACTACGTGGCTTCCAATTGTTTCTCAGGTAGCAACATTCTGTTCCCAGAAATGCAGAGTTTTCTATGGTAAGTTTCTACGCAGAATTCTATGGCAAGAAAAAAAAATATGTGGCAAGTTTAAATTCCTAGACCGTACTGGAGACGAAGCTACATTGCAAGGCTTTATTTCTAGTGAGTGTCGGTGTGAATAGAGGGCAATTCAAGTTAAAAAACACCGAACATAATATACAACCTCGCCAATTTAATGTACTGACAGTAAGAAAAAAATATATATTGAAGCATCAAAACGCCCCGTGAATGCACTCAGGCACGTGGATATAGTACAAAGCATTCAGCTATGTTGAGTTGAACTGGTAATTTTCACAAAAAGGCGGGACGAGCGCAAATTGTTGACAGAAGAAGGAATAGGAAACAGGTGGCACGTGCCTGTCTACTTAAACATCTATTTTACAAAATATTATTCATTTGTCATAGAAATAAATGGCCGACAACACTCTCTGCGTTGCCTGTCGTTGCGCAGAGACGCTGCACCACATCCTGTGCGACTGTACGTTGTAAGACATCCAGAGGCAGTCACTGGCATCCGTTCTAGCGCGCATCGACAACAGCCAAATGTCTGTGGACACCATTCTTTCAAGTGCCCGAGAGAGGGCATTGCAACAGAAGGCGACAAAAGAACTGTTGAAATTCCTACGCGGCACGGGCTTGAACAAGCGGCTGTAACAGCAATGTCACACACCACGAAAGACAAGACTGGACTATGACTGAGTGTGCGCGCGTGTGCTGCCTATGATGTGCTGTGTTTCTCTCTCTTCTCTCTCTGCTCTCTATCTTTCATCTCTCCCATCCCCCTCCCATGCGCAGGGTAGCAAACCGGCTGCCTATACGCTGGTTAACCTCCCTGCCGATATTTTCTCCTATTTTCCTTCCTATAAAATAGCCTTGTAATGCCACTCCCCGTCTATGAAGAGATTCCCAAGGCCCAATGAAGAAAAACGAAAGAAGCGATAGCTGCGTTTCAAATATAGAAAGACTCCACGTCATGACAGCTAATCAGAATAAATAGGGTGGAAATGGGCGTAAAACGTTTCATACAAAAAATACGGTAAGTTGTGAGCTAGACGAAAGAAATCCAGTCTAAGTACAATCGAATGGTCGCATGGGTCTCGAATCTTATTAGCTCACCTGGTACCTGAACGCAAAAGAAATACTTGTAGTTTTTTTTTATGAAGTAGCACACGGCTGAAATTTATCCTCTAGCAAGGTAATAGAGAAATATGAGTCTAAGCAATGGGTCGGAACTAGGGCTTTTGTCGACCTTTTCACTTACCACTAGAACGATGTCGGGCGACTAAAGATAAGAATTATTTAAAGCAGGGAGGTTATTTCAGTCAAGCACGAACAAATGCAGCCGCTTTTTGGCTAATTGCTTTCGTTTGTAGATGAACAAAAATGACTCACATTTTGCGCCCAATATAGATACAATAGAATAAGAATAAGCAAGCACATGCAGAACGCGTTTTTCATAGCACGGCGGTCAAATTTCTCGTCGCAGTCAATACATTCTTTGTGTGTTTTTCCTTGTTTTCTTCTCGTAAGTATAGCAACAGGTAATTCTAGCGTAGAGCATCATTAGGTATGTCATTACAGAGAACAGATGAACGCCTTCGTATTAAAAGCACGGTAGAATTTCGTTACAGTTCAGTGATGGAAGTCGAAGTTTTGTCGATGAGGTCCAAATGAGGCTACTCATCAACTTTACCGACAGTGAGTACGTGATGCTCAGGGCCCAATCCAACCCGAGAGATTGAATAGTCGTCTTCATTTTTCAAGGCAGATTAGAAGAGACGTTCGCTTAGGAAGCATCCTGAGCTTTTGCACCCAGCCTTAGCTAGCTGGTTGCAGGAGACCTGGACAACGAAGCTGGAGCTGGCCTACGGCGACTCCTTTTGTAGGAGCCCAGGGCGCCGAGCCTAAAGCTAGCCAAGTCTTTCTCCGGAGGTGTTTCACTGGGTTAGATAGCCTCCCTTAACTATGTGAACAGATACAAAGTGGTGTTGTCGTTGTTGACCTCTTCATGTACCTTCCACCGCGTTTTTCACGTATATATATATATATATATATATATATATATATATATATATATATATATATATATATATATATATATATATATATATATATATATATATATATATATATATATATATATATATATATCGTAAAGTTTGTTAGTGTAGTACAAGTTCGGAGGGGGGAGGCCAAGAGGTGTTAGGCGCATTGTCCGTACTAGTGGGATTGTCTATTACTATAATATCAAGTGATCATATTCCTGCGCAAAAGCCCCATTACAGAGATACTTCTGCGGGGCTATGAGGTGATAAAGTAAACAGAACTCTCATGCCTAAACTATAATGACAGGCTCTTGACGTAGGTGCAGTGTGACACTTAATGAACGAGAATGCTGTTGTCGTTCACAATAGCAGGGAAATGTAGAAGCGTTAATGGGCAAACACAAGAACAGCTTAGTCAGAACAAAATGGATAAACAAAAAAATGGCAGTGAGAATCGATGATATGCGAAGCACGAATGAGAAAGGTTGATATGTCATTTTAAAATCAGCACAACGTTACGAGGTGGAGGTAAATGATGTCGTACATGACTTCAGTGTCATGATTATCATGTGTGGATGTGTCATTTACCTTCGTTATCTATTCACGTCACGTGATACCAAATTTAGGATATGTGGAGCTAGGGAAACGACCACGACACGCTATGAGCGTGGTATAATGCGATGTCCTTACATTACACGCGTGTCAGGATTATCATGTTTGATCCAGTCATATAATTCGTCATCCATTGGCGTCACGTAACATGAAATTCGGCATGTGTGAAGCTAGCAAAACGGCCGCGAGCGCATCATGAGTGTGGCATGTAGTTATGTTGTTACATGACACGCATCTCATGAATATCATGTTTGCACCAGTCACATGCTTTCGTCATTCATTCACGTACCGTAATACCAAATTTCATATATGTGACGCTAGCGAAACAGCCGCGAGCGCATCATGAGCTTGTCATGTAGTCATGTTGTTGCATGACACGCATATCATGATTTTCATGTTAGGGTCTGTCGCTTGTGTTCGCCATGCAATCATGTCATACCATACCAGTTTTGCAACTTGCCTTGTGAACGAAACCGCCGCAAGAGCTGCAAGACCATGAAATGTAAATTATGACGTTCATGAAATCCACTTCATGATTTGTTGTTATGACTAGGGAATTATGTGCTTCATGCAGTCATGTTATGCCATACCAAGTTTGGTATCGATACCATTATCGAAACGGCCAGGAGAGCTAAAAGTCGTATGTGTATAGATAGATAGATAGATAGATAGATAGATAGATAGATAGATAGATAGATAGATAGATAGATAGATAGATAGATAGATAGATAGATAGATAGATAGATAGATAGATAGATAGATAGATAGATAGATAGATAGATAGATAGATAGATAGATAGATAGATAGATAGATAGATAGATAGATAGATAGATAGATAGATAGATAGATACGCTTAAAGTCGCTGAAGTTCACTAAGAAATGCTTCGCATTAAAAAAAAACTCTCAGATATGAATTAGCATAATATGTTTTTGACCTATTCTATTTCCTTTTTTTATTCCCAGCCAATGTCCCTCGCAAGTAATGCATATTCATGACTTTATTACGACAAAATGTTTACCTAAGATGGAATTAAACAACTGAGAAAGTTAATCATAACCTAGAAATACAACGTTACTTCTTTGTCAAATTAGCATAAAAAGCGTGTCAACAAGCTCAGATTAGCATGTTCAAAAGACGCTGAGCCTGCAGTTGCGTTTTTTTTTGTGGCGAGAAGGGCACCATCAGTATCCAGCGATGCAGTCGTGTATACTTGCATGCACTTCGTCGAAGATGCAGAGCTGAATGAACAGATTGCTGCTTGTTTTTTACTTTTACAGTCAAGCTGTCATGGTCTGGCTTTGCCCGTGGGTGAGTAATAGAAAATTATCATCATGGTAAATAAGCACCCACTCATTCTCCGCGCAAGCACTCGACGCAGATGGTTAACAAAATACTTTGAAACATGCGGCTCCTAATCGTTGTTTGCCCCTGGTGTGTTCCTTTAGTTTTAATTTGACTAGTGAAGCCATTATTGGAATTCGCCCGATTTGTGGGGAACATTGGTGTAGGAGTGAGCAAGCTAACCATGTGTAGTAGAGGAGGCATTGACTGAGCTCTTCCCGCCAGGCAGCGCCAACGAGTGCACCGCTACAACCATGGTTGATTGATTGATATGTGGGGTTTAATATCCCAAAACCACCATATGATTATGAGAGACGCCGTAGTGGAAGGCTCCGGAAATTTCGACCACCTTGGGCTCTTTAACGTGCACCCAAATCTTAGCACACGGGCGTATACGAAATTTCCACCTCCATCGGAAATGCCGGTGGCGCCGCCGGGATTCGATCCCGCGACCTGCGGGTCGGCAGCCGAGTACCTTAGCCACTGCGGCGGGGCACAGCCGCGGTCTGTCGGCGATCGGGATCGTGACAGCGTGACATTTTCCGGTGCTGCAGCTCACAGACCCGTTTTCTTACAAAGGTATCCACATAACATGTTCTGCTGAGAACTTTGGTCGTGGTTACGACGATGACGATCGCGCGCGAGACCACAAGTATGGCGACTACCACGCTGGCGCCTCTTGTGGAAGACATGAATACCTACCGTAGTGTACAACGGGCGAGAAAGAGACATGTGATAGAGTAAAAAGCCTAGCCAAGCCAAGAGCAGCCGGATGCCCAGCTGCTCTTCTCTGACCGAGCCATGTGTGAGTTAGTGCAAGCGGCACCAGTTTCCTTTTTTCTTCTACTTTTTTAGAAGAATTTGCTTCTAGGCGTTAAAAAGATGAAAGCGCAGCCCAAGCTCACCGGCTACGTTACTGCTTCTGACAAAAGCGAGTTGCTTATGAAGTATGCATGTTTCATTCTTTTTTAAACCTTTGATTGATATGTGGGGTTTAACGTCCCAAAACCACTATATGATTATGAGAGACGCCGTAGTGGAGGGCTCCGGAAATTTAGACCACCTGGGGTTCTTTAACGTGCACCCAAATCTGAGCACACGGGCCTACAACATTTCCGCCTCCATCGGAAATGCAGCCGCCGCAGCCGGGATTCGAACCCGCGCCCTGCGGGTCAGCAGCCGAGTACCTTAGCCACTAGACCACCGCGGCGGGGCTTTTTAAACCTTTCAACACGTTTTTTAGATGCTAAGCAACTTAATTGCCCAGTTTGTCGGTGTGTCATGTCGTGATGGTGTGTCGTGTAGTCACCGTGCCTAATAAAACTGGTGTGCACCACAAAAATAGGGCAAATCTCACTCACCACCGATCCACTAAAATTGAAGAAAGCAGCAGTTAGCCCAACAAACGGACATAATAATAGAACTGAAACACCCTACCCTGCATGTCGTAGAAAAATGGAACCAGGCATGTAGAGAAGAAGAGGAAGAATATGAAGAAGGATAAGCAACACTTTAGGGTAAACTGCATTCGACGCAGTTTTTCAACGCCTATAGTGGAGCGGTATTACCCTTCTCTGCACGCCCGGTTACAGGCTTGCTACCCGCTATAGCGACTCAACAACAAGAAGAAAAAAATTTCTCTCGGCTGCTGACCCACAGGTCCCTAGATTGAATCCCGGCTGCAGCGGCTGTATTTTTGATGGAGGTGAAAATGATGTTAGCCTATGTGCTCAGGTTTGAATGCCCTCCCCGTGGCAGCAGAGGCAGCGCAGCTGCCGCTGGAAGGCGGCACTTACCAGCGACGAGCCGGCCAACCACCTTTGGGCCGTCCGGCAAGCTGAAGATGCCGCCCGGGTGCAAGAACTTCGGGTGGTCACCTGAGGCACCGCCATCATAATCGACGGAGAGTGGAATGAGACAGGGGTTAATCCCCTCTTTCCCCCCCTGACCCGGTGAAAACTGGCGGATCCGAATTTTAATGAAGTTTATTCATTCAAAACACTACACGCTTCCCATTCCCCAAGTTGCCCATTAGTGTAGGTGAAACAGCCTTCCCGACATGCTTCACTCCTACCCAGTTTTCTTTAGAAAAAATTCATTGCCACAAACGTCAATGACACTTAACAGAACATTTCCTTCTTAGACATACTCTAACGATGATGACAAAACAGACGTCATTTACATGAACATGGATATGAGATGACGTTGAATATATTTTACTTTTCGGTTCCCGCGGTGAACGCAACAACGGGATTGCACAGTCTGTTTTCGTTTATAAATGAAAGCCTGGAGGCATAACAGTCCCGATATCATCAAAAAGCGTGCTACAAACTCCCAAACTTTCTGCCACATCCAATGTGTGAGTACACAGTGTATATATGTAAGCACAAGGACTGGCTAAATGTAAATATTGCCCCCGCTTTGTTCGCAAAAGAGGTGAGAGCAGGATGAGCTTTGAGCTTTGTTAACTCTATAAGCAAACCTACGCATAATTTAAGAAGCTGGCATGCAGTATATATATATATATATATATATATATATATATATATATATATATATATATATATATATATTGTATGGCAGCTTGTAATTATGCAATTATGCGTAAGCTTAAATGGTTAAGGTTATTAGGCTATCACCACTTAGGGGAACCAAGCTGGAGTTAAGCAAGTATTTGTGCGTTTACTAATAAAGAAAAAAAATCCTCCTGATTACGTTAACTCCTCAACAAATAAATGGAAAAATACCAACAAACAAATGAGTGAGCCTATTGCCGATAACAACAAAACAGCATTTCAGGCTAGAATAACGGCGAACGCATTCGGAGTGCTAGAACTTTTGATAGAACAGTATAAATAAATGAAATGAAATGATAGAAAGTGAGCTTCAAATAAGGAAGGAAGGAAGCAGACAAAGGGAGAAGGCACGCAGTGAGGTTAACCAGAAAGAAATCCGGTTGGCTACCGTATGCTCTGGGGGATTAGGCAAAGGGACAAGAAAGGTGAGAAATAGGGAGGATGGAAGAGAAGGAAAAGAAAAAAAAGGGAGAGAGGCACAATAACTGCAGCGTGTAGAACTCCACCGCAAGCCGGAGGCTTTCACACAACCCGTCATCCTCAAAAAGCACAAGAAGGTTTTCCCTGCTTTGTGGGCTGTAGGAAGATGTGGGCGGTGCTGAAATAGCACCTGCACAGAAAGTGGCCAATGCAGTCGCCGCAATGCGTTGTCCTGTACTTGTCTCTCTGAGGCAAATCGAGGACACTGACAGAGAAGGAGTCCGGAAATATTGGTGGCCAGCTCGGGTTAATTCTCTGACAGTACCCATATCTAAGCACAAGGGCCTCAAGTGCCTTCAATTCCCGCGATTTTCGTGTGAGCAGCCGAGTGCCTTAGCTACTAGACCACCGTGGCAGGTTAGCTTCAAACAACATGTTGTTTCGTTTGTGCTGCGTAGAGAAGCGTTTTAGAAATCTAGCACGCCTCGAAAAAAAATGTCTTTTTTCTTTTTTAGCTGTCACAGATAATTAAGACAGCTTGATATAAAAACCTCTGTATATACGCTTTAAAAAAGTGAGAAAAAAACATGGTTACGAAAGCGTAGGTGAAAGCAGTCATTTATCTTAGCAACACCTAAGGTCAAGTGATTTCAAAAGACGCCATTTTATACCACTCTGTGTCGAGGCATGGTGGCGAAACTCATTTCGGAACCTTCAGCGAGGGAGCATCCAAGACTTAATAAAAAACAAAAAAACACGCTGTTTTTATGAACTCGAGCTGCTCAGAAGTCAACGGGTATTGCGCAAGTGCCGAGTAGCGGTGGTCCCGGTTGACAGCAAAGCGCCGAACGCTTTCGAACCTGTCTAAGGCAGGAAGACCGATAGGAAGGAGATGGATTGGAGGAGGCTCAGACGGAAAAACGAGTGACACTGAACAACCACAACAACAACCAAAGGAAATATAATATTGTACTAAAAAGGATAGTTAAATGGATCTGAGCGGCCATGTCTGGAGGGCGTTGGGTTGCGTAGTGTTCGATGGAAGAATGTATATTGGACTTGTTCTATCATCGACCGTGGGAATACTCGTTTCAGTTTTAGCCCTCGATAACTATCAATAGTAGGTTTGCGTGTCTTTCAGGGGCCTTATGTTTCATCAGTGACGCCAGGGAGCTCGTGGTGGAAGCATGCAATGTGCAACGTATATCGCAAGTTTAGCGCTGTTTAGTTCGTCATTGGAGAAGCGAAATCATTAGCGCACAATATATTCCGCTATCTTATTTAATGCGACGGAGTAATGCTCAAAATATCATTGCAAACCAGATGCTATATATATAGTTGATGTTTCACAGGTCTCGTAAAAGTTACGATTACTTTGATTATTATTGCGACCATGCATTTATGAGGCGACACCTTAAATTGCATTTCATTGCTTTGTAAATACGTACCTTCCACGGATCCCAATAACGGTAAGTGAAACAGACTCATTTTACTTGGTCTAAAACTTTCCTTGGGAACTGTAATAACCGTGTGTTAAAGCAATATATTTTAAATTAAATAAATGAATTAAACAAGCAGCGAATGAAATGAATTACATGTTGTTGAATAGCTTGATTAGCGCCAAAATGTAAAGGTTAACAGACACCTGTTTAGAGCGCCCTCATATTTTTAAACGTAGTCTAGTAGCTGAGGTGCTCGACGGCTGACCCGCAGGTCGCCGGTAGAAACCCGCCCGCGGCAACTGCCGTATCGGTGAAGGCGAAAATGCTTGAGGGCCGTGTGTTTAGATTCACGTGAACGCTAAATAACTCCAGCTTGTCAAACTTTGCAGAACCCTTCAGTATACGGCGTTTCACATAACCATGCGGTGGTTTTGGGACATAATTTTACTCCAAACACTCTTATTATCACATATTCCTCGCAGTATCGTACTTGAACATGGGTAGGTGTACATGACGACAAACTAAAAGTTCCTGACAGCCTCTGCTAGCTTTCATTCATCAGTATTATGCGAAGAAAGCTAAAAAAAAGAGCTCCAACCAACATTTCATACAGCTCTACCAATATTAATAAAATATTCAGCGAGATCAAGCTTTCTTCATTACCAAGCGACTTCTCTCATCTTAATAATAATTTGTGCATCTGTATTTCTGCAAAAGTTCGCAGGCATTAGTTCTGCACTGATAGGTGTCTACGAAAAGCCAGTCTCATTATCTCTCTCAATAAATCTAAAATATTGTTACCCGATTCGTAACCCAAGAGGACGTTACGCAACGGGCTAAACTAGTCATCCGCGTTACTTAATTCAAGTGAACCATGCTGTTTCATTATGAAATCCCTCGTGTCGTGTAAGCACGAGTTAATATAGAAGCGATGCGTTGAAGGCAACGTGTTTTGTTCGATGTACATGTCGAGAAACGCCAACGTTCGTGCTCTAGAACAGCATAATCTGTGAAACAGAGAGGCGATACGCCCACACATTCTTACGTCCTTCGAAAACGTGAAACGAAGTAACGGAAGCCGCGTGCGTTTTTAAAGCCTTTCAGACAAGTTAATGGAGAAATTACAAGAATAAACTCGATATTCCTTCCGAAAGTTGAGCTTTTTTGTAAAGAGGAGACGTGCGCAGGTGTCTAGGAAGCGCAAGTCTTATACAAACAACCGGATTCACGTTTTGAAACAGGAAGATTTCCCAGAATTTCTAAAGTCGTTACCACTTCATCACTTGGAAAGACTTGAACAACGTGCCGCTCTTCCTGTTTACAACTTCACCGGCATCGTACCTTTGCGAATGCAAACATTTATGACGTATAACGCTATTTTGAGAGACTTCGCTTATTTGCTTCAGTTCTCATTGCCTGTACTTACGTCCTCAAAAATCTTATTTGGGAGGTCATTCCACGTAAGAAACTTTATCAGCAGTTCATATTAGCAAGAATCTGATTCATGGCGTATAATGGCTGGTACAGTGCCCATATACTTGCGTTTGCTCTATACTACAAGTTATTACTAACACTAATACTTTGAAAGTTTCTCAATACCGTCTTGTTACTGTCAGCATTTCATCATCTCGTCTGTGTTAAGAAAGATACCTAAATAGGTTATCATACGCTCGCCTTGAATATTGTGGTGTGTTGTACAGAAAATCTCTTGACTTCAAAAGCCCCAATATAAAAAAAAAATCCCAACTTGCACAGCTTCGCGCAAGGCTGTGTTACCGCAAAGCTGGTGCGTACATGGCTTCTACTGCTTTAGCCAGTTTTTTACCCTCTCACTTGTCTTTTTTTTCCTTTTTCTATTTTAATATGTCTCTATTTCTTTTGTAACTTCCTCTCCATTTTTCTATTTCTCTTTTTGTATATTTTATCTTCTTCTCCCCCCTCTTTGTGTGTCTACTCATTTTGCACTCCTCTTGATCTACGAACACGCTCTCTTTGACCTCAGAGTCCTTTGACACTCCCTTTCTATATTGTAATATACAAGCCTATGCTATGATTTGCCAGGATGTCTGGATATCTAAGCTCGTCTTCAGACAGTAAGAACGGGGGCTGGAATCTCATTAAGACATTTTTTTCGAAGCATTTTTCTGTTTTTATTTCTCCTTTTTTCTTTTTCTCTTTGTCTTATCTCTTTGTGTACGTGCTATCTCTCATATCTACGTCATTTCCTCACGCGCAAGAAAGATCCGCGCACGTGTTCTAGGAGGCAGCAGCAGAAGAAGGTGACGATGAAGAAGAGGACGAAAACAGCCCGTGCCAGTTCATAACATCAACTTCTGTTCACCCTTCCCAGGCTAATGGCCACCTCGAAAAGCTCGCTGTTCAAACAGACTTAAAGGCACTTCTTTTTACTTTCTTTTGTTGTCCCGTGACGACATTGATGAAGCAGCAACTACTAACAAACTTGTGACTCAAGAATGCAACTCTTCATTTAACAGACTTGCACACACAAAGACAACTAACAGCCAAATCACAATAATTTTGTCAAATCAAATCGTAACAGAGAACATTAAGTGTGTATAATAGATATGATAATAACGTACCTTTTACTAGATACTACGTTTCAGAATCTACACCTGCGTTCGAATGAAGTGCTCTTGAAACTGTTCTTTTTTTAAAGAAAACGAGATCATAAAGGGCATACAGGCAAGGCTGGCAGTTATTGAAACTGTATACAAATGATATATTTACCCGCCACGGTAGCCTAGTAGTTACGGTGCTCCACTGCTGAGCTGCAGGTCGCGGGTACGAATACCGGCCACGGAAGCCGTATTTTTGATGGATGCGGAAACACTTGAGGCCCTTGTGCTCAGACCTAAATGCACGTTAAGGAACCCCAGATGGTCGAAATTTCAAGAAGGCTCCATTACGGCTTCTCTCATAATTATATTGTGGTTTTTGCACGCTAAATTTTATCAGCTATGGTAATTATAACTAATAATTTCACTAAACGTAACAGCCACTGATCGAAAGCATAACAATTTACGCATCATATATGCTTATTGATTGATTGATTTGTGGGGTTTAACGCCCCAAAACCACCATATTATTATGAGAGACGCCGTAGTGGAGGGCTCCGGAAATTTCGACCGCCTGGGGTTCTTTAACGTGCACCCAAATCTGAGTACACGGGCCTACAACATTTCCGCCTCCATCGGAAATGCAGCCGCCACAGCCGGGATTTGATCTTGCGACCTGCGTGTCAGCAGCCGAGTACCTTAGCCACTAGACCACCATGGCGGGGATCATATATGCTTATTATGTTTGGCATACTTCCCCATTACGTCTTCACATGTGACATTTTGAAAGTTTCCATTTTCTTCGTGTCTGGCACGCAGTGATATCACCCCTATGGTCGCGCTGCTGAGCTCGGGTGCGTGTGTTCGATTACTGGTCACGGAGGCCGCAATTCAATAGGGGCAACATGCAAAGAGCACCAATAAGCTTAGATTTAAACGTGTGGTAAATAACCTCATAAGCTGGTCAAAACTAATCTGAAGTCCTCCACTGCAGCGTGTCTCAGGATCGTATCCTGGTTTCAGCACGTGGAACCACAACAATAAAAATACATACACAAATAAATAAATTATTTTCAACGTGCTTCTCCAATAGAAATACAGCCTGAAGATAACCAAATATAAGCGGTTGTAGGTTTTATGTTATTGTATAATGAGAAATTAAATGATTGGGGACTTTTCTGATGTGTGGGAGAAGGGGGAGAAGGGGTGAAACAATCACTGCAAACCGATCTTACTAAAACTTCAAGATACGTATTTTTGAGCGCAGATGTTGTGGAATAACGACAACAACACACGTCGGCGCTGTCTCGCACTACAACAGCGTTGCAGGCCTTGCCTTAAAATATACTGTGTATAGTTTCAATATTGAGCCCCTTTCTCGTAACATCATCGGGAAAAGTTCAAGCTATCGATCGCCGTATAGGTCTCGTCGACATGCACAACGTTGTTGCATAGTCATTAAGTGATAACGCTCATAGAGACCAAAGTTTTACATTGTAGTCGTGTGAAATTAGAGGATAATACACTTGCAGCATATTTACTTATCGCCACAAGTACATGACCAACACAGGTACCTAGTTCACGCTGAAAGAGCATCACATCCAAGGTAGTCACCTAAATTTCCGGTGTTCCTGCTGACCTCAAATTCTCGGGCTGTGTAAAATTTTGACGTGTGAGTCTAGATAAAATTCACGATAGCTACATAAAAAAATCGCTTCTTTTTACCCCGAAGAGCAACCCAAGAGTGCATGCTGCGAACATGTGAGAAGACAGAGCGTCCCACCGTCGCATTTTAACATGCACGCCCGTAGTAGGGAGGAACAAGAAAAAACGCAAAATCAAACGACATAAACAGAGGAACTGATGACGAGTGACACTAAAGTATTGCAATAAAAATACCAAAGCCAGTTCGAGTTCACGAACTGAAACTACTGGCTTCAACACGCTTCGGCGTATCCAGAGCCCCACGACTTTCGCATATATGCGATTTTTTTTTTGCCTAGCCGTTTCTTTTGTTTGTCTCTTCTTTCGTCCCATGTTATTTTTTTAGTGCATTTACTTTCCAAAGAGACAGAAATAGAACCCAACTCCAGCACCGGCTTCGGAGATGCGGCCATGGCTTGATCCAGTATTTGTTGTTTTTTTTACGTTTCAGCGCTAAAGTTTGCAGCGAAGTCCTCTTTCGAGATATTTATACATCAAGACAGCAGAATGACGAAAGCTAAGAAGTGTGAAACCATTGAAAGGAAGGTCATGTTAGAAACATTCGTAATGCTGCCCATCTTCACGAAAAAATAAAATTTGTGCGGGCGTGGAGTAAAAATTTGTAACGATTTTTTTATCTGCTTTCTCTGAGCACATGCGGGAAAGAGCCACACCACACATCGCGAAGCAATCTTTATTCGGCGAAAAGTGAGCTTCCGTACTGAAGGTTCTGCTTTCAAGGAAGCGCACTGCAGGCGCCGTTCTTTATATGAAGTTCTACTTCGACCCTTCGTTTCAAAAAGTGGGGACGGAAAGTAAGAATAACGTAGAAAGAATGCCAAGCTTATGACCCCGTGGATGCGAAACATTGGAGCAGCGAAATTCATACGTCGCGCAGTCCATAGATAGTTCTCAATAGAATAATACACAGACGTGAGTGGTGGAAATAAAATCATTATTCGTCCAAACTATTACAAAAATTCTATGAAGGCTTCCGCGAAATTTAAGCATATTATTCAGCATGTATAATCATGGGTCGTTGAAGTTTGATGCACTGGTGACTCTAGGTTACATAACAGTAGCAGGAATCGGCCTGACTCATAAAAGGAAAGGAAGAATTATTAACTCAACAGAGGCAATAAGAGCACCTATTCATTCTTTAGCAATCCTCTTGTCTCACCGATTGCGTTGTGTTTTCTGCTCTTTTGTGCTTCGCGTTAATTTGTGCAGCATGATGAGAAGTTCTACAGCTTTACTTCCTGAGAACTTCACCGCGTGAACTCATTCAGTCGTCGTCTGAAACATCATAGACAAAATCGTGAAATTCGTCCCGCGTTTATTAAGCGCTTTTCTGAAAGACACGGTGATCTGAATTTAGATACGTGTGCAGTTCAAAAGCATCAGCGTTCATATTTGCAAAAGTTCATAAATGTACAAAGAATCTGGTTCAAGGTACTCACCTGAGTCGACTCGATTTTGCACGCTATGCAAAAGCAGGGATACCTGTATGCCCACAAGTGCCCCGACAATGACCGAACGTAGCCGAGTCAAGAAGGTCATGGCTATTGACGGCTCTAGAACAGTGTCGCAAGTTGACGTCACAGACGTTGAACACGAACTTTCATGCAAACACGGTAGACCAGCGGCTTCTTGAGAGTAAGCCGCTCACAACTCTTTCCAAGTGATCCAAAAGCACAAAACGCAGCGTCGGGCTGGCGTCTAGTGATGTTTGGCGCACCAAACGAATCACAGCATTCACCGTTGTTTGACGACACAAGAAAACCCTCGGAGCGCGAGAGCACACACAAGTGGTGATGAAATGAGCGCCCGTCAAGCTCGCCGCTGCATATCCAATCGAAAGGGAGTGAGAGCCGAGTGTGGCGAACACGGTCGCACGATTATGCTAAGCTCTGAACCCGTGGTCTTTGAGGACACTCATCGTCGCACAATCACGCATTCATTCACACACACGTGGTAGACGCACGAAGTGGCTGAAAGTGCGATCGACTTATCCACGACACTCAGCTACACATCAAGGCGAAAGCTCAAGCGAAACTTAGGCGGCACTGCACAATTCGAGGAGTTGGCGCGAAATCGGTGCCCTAGGAGGAAAACACCGAAGGCGTTTTTTGCCTTTTCTCTTTTTTATCTCCAGGTGACACGCACGGAGTTTAAGGGCGAAGTGATACAGACGAGGGCGAGTCCGTCGTTCCGTGCTTTGAGCCGGTTTCCTGATCAGCGCGCTCGCGCGAAAGGCACGCCAGCGAGACAATCGAATGAACCGTGCTACCCGGGAACCAGCGGACAAGCCATCGCGAGCGACGCCAGCAGACCGACTGGCGCGATCCCTCGTGGGCAAATCTTTCGCCGCCGCCGCCAGTCGGAGAGGGAAAAGGGAGAGAGCGGGCGTAGAACAAAGCATGCCTCGGAGGCACCGTTTCCTCCCTCCTGTCCCAATTTTTTTCCTCCCTCCTGTCCCGCGGGTTGCGGGAAAAGAGGGAGGCTGCACGAAGCGCCGCTTTTGGCGGCGGTTGTGTTCAAAGTACGTGAAAAATACTCGCGTATAGGCGTGTTGCTTAGTTGTTCTTCGAGACATAGAATGAATCTTGGTATCTTTATTCACTCTTTCTTCGCCACGATTATAGAGTAGTTACCGTTCTCGGCTGTTGGTCCTGGAATCGCGGGTGTGATGCCGACCGGTACGGTGGCGTTTCTGGGCAGGTGAAATGCTGCAGCTCCACATACTTAGATGTAGGTGTAAATGAATCCCCAGTAGTCAAAACTTCCAGAGCACTCCACTACGGTAACTATGAAAATCAATGGTATCCTCGCGTTGACCCGTAAAGCCCCAGTTGCAATTGTTACTATACTGTAAATAATCACTGTTTCCATCCCATTATTCCGCCATAATAAACTGATGTAGAGCACATTAGATAATGGTTTTCAGCTGGCTTCCTGCCTGCTTTACGCGCTGTTCTTCGTGCATGGGTATCGAATGCGAAAGAAAAACTATAGAAATGAGAAAATAAATTACAGGGACACGCATATGTACCATGGGTTGTTTTCTTCTTCTTCTTGTGCGTCTCTGGTGAATTCTTTTTGACTTGTTGCGCTTACTTTTGTGCTAGAAACATGACAACCTGATTTTGTTTTTTGGGCATAAAAGAACAGGAAGAGAGTAGCCGCACAATACGCGATGATTGTTTATATGAACACACAAAAAAATCACCTTCTCAATAGAGTCCTTTAGACAACTAGATGAAACAAATGATGCGATACTTAGTTCGACTTCCGACTGCTTTCTTCTCGGAATATGCAAACTCGTGGTACATAACCTTTAATTAATCAACTGATACTCGGGGTTTAACTTCCCAAAACCACCTTATTATTATGAGAGACACTGGAGTACATAATAATATTTTTTTAATATTTGTGTGAGATAACAAACTACCCATGTTCTCTACGTTAATTTTAAAATGATTTTTTTTATATTTCCTCTCTCACTATCCATCTGTATCTGACAGCATTCATCGCTGTGATAAACTTTAATGGAAAGCGCTGTAATTGTGGTATTGTTAACTCTTCGTGCTCCGCTTAGAAGCTTGAGCGGAGATATATTACCTCGCTGCTTCTTGGACCTGGTAAATAAAGGCAATAAAATTGCAGCGTCCTTAATGAATTCGTCTAAGACAGCTTGATGGCGAAGGCCATTCTTCTCAGTCAGTGTAATTAATGATCCTCCTTTAGCTCCTTGCAAAAGATGCCTGACGCTTCTCTGGTTTCGCATTGCCTCCGTGACTGCCCCTCAACGAAACTTACGATAGCGTCATGATTTGACGTCAAGGTATGGCACGTCACTTTAACCAGATGGGGACGACGCCACAGGCACTTCGTCAAGTGATGATGGTTTTTTGCGTCCTTCATGTTGACGCTGACGCTGCGGTACGCAGGCGGTTTATTTTCACGTTTGATGAGGCATTTAAGGCTGTGGCTGTGATGACTGCAGAGGCAGAAAGGGTGAGGTTGATGAAATGGTGAGATGCTGAAGGATCGATGATGAAAAGGGATAGATTCTGAAGGAGGAGGAGGAGGAGGAGGAGGAGGAGGAGGAGGAGGAGGAGGAGGATGGAGAAGAAATATAGCTAAGGTAGGTCAATTAGGCACGAGCCCGGTTCGCTACTCTGCACTGGAGGAAATGGCAACGGGATTAAATGTTAGAAAGACAGAAGAGGGAAGAAAGCACCATCACAATACATGCGCGCCTGCGGTCACTTAATCATGTCGATGTCAAAAACTGTAGTAGGGCTCGAGTGAAGTCGCTGGCCTGCAACCCGAACAGCAACTATTCGCGAGTTTTTTCTTCGCAAAACGGTCTGTCATAAAGTTTGTTAAGCGCATTGCATGAAACGTTGCGTTCACTCACAAAACAATCTCAGTAACAAAGTGTGTGTTTTATCGTTTCGTCACTGCTTCAAGGGTCTTGTCTGGAGGTGTCTGCCATTCGTATGCAAAATGAGCACGTTTTCGTGGAAGCGACTCTAACCGCAGGCGGCACGGTAAAGTTGCGTCATGGCTGGAGAGGGGTGACGGCTCTTGAAGCTTCCTAAGAGAGTTCAGTTTATGTAAGTGGCGGTTCCCGACGCTGGGAACCAAGTTTGCGACACTGTGTCAGCGAAGAATCGATGGCTCCTTCGGGGACGAAAGTATCCATCTTGAAGATACCGGTGCAGGCTGAGTTTTGCTACTGCCATTGTATAATGTATGTCCAGCATTCCCGATTTTGAAACAACTTGTATAGAACATACCTCTGCGAACGAGTTCCGTTGAGCTGCATGACTGTTCGTATTTTCATATTTTCATAAAATTTTTGCATCGCTCACTAAAGTGACCTATATGTGGTATACCCTCTGGCAAATGGGTAAAAAACAAAAAAAACTGCTCGACAGCTACGTAAGGATATCTATATATCTGTGCACAAGCACTCTATACATGCAGGTTCCCTTCGGAATTTCGAAAGCATTGTGGCGCACCTTCACCTAAGTGCATCCTCCTCGAGAGAGCCAGTTGCTGGTGGACGTGTGAAGAAGCGTGTAAGCCTCTACCCCCGGAGACCACCCACGTATTTGAGTGAGCTCGAGTCGTATGGGAGCTTCAACCTGAGTGACGCTAGATGCAGACGAAGCATTCATGGCCGTTTTAATTGACAGCTGTGAAGAGGTTCGCGCTGTCTTCTAACTTTCACAAATTCAATTTTTCTCACACTTTAGTGTTATCAAGATCTTAAACTTAGTAGGCGACGCAGAATCATTTATACCATGTTTATTTATTGCATAAGAGTGTGCATGTTAGTGACATTGGTTTGCGGTACTTCTAGCGATTTGCGTTCTGGATAACAATGAATACGATGATGTGTGTTTTACATGGGATAAATTGTTCTGGAAGTGCGCCATTAGGTCGCTGGCATGAAATGTGCTATGCAAAAAATTCAACCACACGGTCGCTGGGCATTGATTATAGCTCGAGAAACAGGCTTTTTTCTCTTCATTTCCAGAAAAAGGGGAAAGAAAGCGAAGTAAGCTGTAAAAAGCAAGATTAACTTAAGAGCTTAAATATAACTTTATCCTGAAGTTGAAAGTGCCAACCATCTAGTTTCTTTGCTCAATTGTGGCCTATACCTTTGCACCAACACATTTATGCAATATTTGGAAAGATTTATCATTATCATCATCATAATCATCATCATCATCATCATCATCATCAACTTGACTACGCCCACTGCAGGGCAAAGGCCTCTCCCATGTTCCGCCAGTCAACTCGGTCATGTGCTTGCTGTTGCCACATTATACCCACAAACTTCATAGTCTCATCTGCCCACCGAATTTCTATCTCCCCTTCACACGCTTGCCATATCTTGAAATCCACTCTGTGATCCATAATGACCAGCGGTTAGCTACGTACCCTGTCTATCACCGTTTATTTATTTCGTCTATGATGTCCTTATCAGCCGTTTGTTCCCTGACACACTCTTCTTACTTCTTGTCTCTTATGGCTACACCTATATTTTCCTTTCCATCGCTTGCTGCGTCATCCTCAATTTAAGCTGAACGCTCTTTGTAAGCCTCCAGGTTTCTGCTCCATAGGTAAGCACCAGCAAGATGCAGCTGTTATATGCCATCCTCTTGAGAGATAGTGGTAATCTACCCTGTCATGATTGGATAAAGTAAGAACAAAATAGACTTTATACTGAGTGCACACCCAGGCATCGTGCAGAATGTGGAAGTGCTTGGCAGGGTACGATGCAGTGACCATAGAATTGAACGGTCTTGAATTCGCCTAGACTTGAAGAATGAACGACATAAATTGATACGCAACAAGCCAATCGATGAGCTAGCACCAAGAGGGAGAGTACAGGATTTCAGAGTCTCGCTTCAGAACAGGTACTCTGCTCTTATTAAGGAATATTAGATTAGATTTGCGGGGTTTAACGTCCCAAAACCACCATATGATTATGAGAGATGCCGTAGTGGAGGGCTCCGGAAATTTTGACCCCTTGGGGTTCTTTAACGTGCACCCAAATCTGAGTACACGGGCCTACAACATTTCCGCCTCCATCGGAAATGCAGCCGCCGCAGCCGGGATTTGAACCCGTGACCTGCGGGTCAGCAGCCGAGTACCTTAGCCACTAGACCACCGCGGCGGGGCTTATTAAGGAATATAACCTTAGCGTTGACGCAATGACTGATAATCTGACGAGTATCATTATGGAGTGCATTTGGAAGTTGGAGGTACGGTAGTTAGTCAGGACATTGGCAAGCTCTCCGGGGAGACGAGGAACGTAATTAAGAAACATCAAAGGATGAAAGCCTCAAACACAACAGACAAAATAGAACTGTAAGAGCTTTCGAAATTGTTTAGTAAGCGTAAAGTATCCAATGTAAGAAGGTGTAACGCAGAAAGAACTGAACATGCTCTTAAAAATGGAGGAAGCGTCAAAGAGGTGAAGAAGGAACTTGGGATAGTCAAAAACTACATGCATTCACAATAGGAGAAGGTAGACAAAGTTACAACTAGTATGGATAAGGTAGTTAAAATAGGAGAGCAGTTTTACAAAGATCTGTACAGTAGCCAGGACAACCACGACCATAATTTAAGAACTAGCAGTGACGCCGACGACATCCCACCAGTAATGACAGACGTCAGAAAAGCACTAAAGGGAATGCAAAGAGGCAAATTTGCTGCTGAGGATAAAGCAACATCAGATCTGCTGAAAGATGCAGGGCAGACTGTGTTAGAAAAACTGGCCACCCTGTTTACGAAGTGTCTCCTGAAGGGGAGGGAACCAAAATGTTTGAAAAATGCTAATATCATCTTAATCCATAATAAAGGGGCGACAAGGACTAACAGGCCGATGAGTTCGCCCTCCGTCGTACACAACCTGACACAAGATGTTCACAAAGGTAATCTTTAACGGAATTAGGACGACATTAGAATTCAATCAACCAGAGAAACAGCAGGATTTCCAAGAGGCTATTCGGCAATCAACCACGTTCAAACTAACAATCAGGTGTTATAGAAATGCTCCGAATACACCTACTCACCTACGCTATACCTACACCTACGCCAAGGTCAACAGCAACGTCTGTAACTTACGTCCTCACAAAGTGACGGGACGGTTCTATGCTCTCCCATAGTAGAGTACATAGTACTCTAAATTGTTAACTACTTTTTCTAAACCCACTCACTATACATACCATGCATAGATTACGAGAAGACATTTCATTAAGTAGAGATTATTCAGGATATTGCATAACTCTACTTTTGAGTGAGTAAGTGAGTGAGTGAGTGAGTGAGTGACATGTAGGGTTTAACTTCCCGAAACCACCATATGGTTATGCGAGACGCCTTAGTAGAGCGCTTCGGAAATTTCGACCGCCTGGGGTTATTTACCGGGCACCCAAATATGAGCACACGAGCCTACAGCATTTTCACCTCCTTCAAAAATGCAGCCGCCGCAGCCGGGATTCAATCCCGGGACCTACGGTTCAGCAGCCGAGTACCTTAGCCACTAGACCACCGCAGCGGGGCATTGAGTGAGCAAATACAGGAATACTTTATAGTTAGATAATCTGCTACAGCGTAAAGAGCGCAATGAGGTATATTGTGATTTTACCTGAACATATTTTGCCACCCTCCCCTGCAATTGTCCTCTCTTCTCTATGCATTAAACCAAGAGTAAGTTTTCCTGAAAATGCTGCTGAGAGCATCATTTTGCAAGCCCGATGAATTTGTAAGCGTCAAGAAGCATTGTCGCTCTTTTTATCGGGAAGTGATGAGACAATGCCGAGAAGAGCAATTTTAATCTTTGAGGCATTTTTTTACGCGAACGCTAAGTTAGAAATACAATCTCATTACACTCTCTGATCATATCAGTCTACTTCTAAGATTTCCACAAAAGTGCGGTCTGTATTTTTTGCAAAATGTCACTTGGTAGTTTTTAATGCGAATCTTAACCTTCTTCTTGATCCGACCACGCCTTATCAGTGCAGCCGTATTCTGATTCTGGGTGTTTAATTTTAATGAAAAATTATTGATGATTACGTTGGTGACTTTTAAAGATTGCACCTTTTGAGCTCAGATATGCATGCCGCGATGCATTCAGATGTAGTTTTATTTTAAGCGTAGTGCTCTTTTGCTAGATACAATTACACAGAGTGAGAGAGAGATAAAGATGCAAGAAAAGGCAGGGAGGTCAACCAGACGCACATCCGATTTGCTACCCTGCACTGGGGAAGGGATGAAGGGGAGAAAAGAGGTTGCAGAGAGATGAGAAGGCACACACAATCACGAGCACACTCGGGGAGCACACACAGTCTACAGGCGGTCGCTCAGGTTTGTTGACTTTAAAGTAGCAGTGCTTTAGTCACTTTCTGCGCAACTGAGGCAGATGCCCAAGGTCCTAGAATCTTCTGCACACAAAATGGTCCGGGATCAAGTTGATTCACAATCATCCGGAGCTGGCATCGCAGTGTGTCGTAGCAAGCGCAGCTGCATAGGACGTGTTCAATGGTCTCTTCAGCTCCGCAGTAGTCGCATGTAGAAGTGTCTGCCATACCAATGCGAAAGGACTACACCTTTGTGAATGCAACACCCAACTAAAGGTGGCATAACAGTGTCGCATCAGAGCGGGAAAGTTGTGATGATAGCTTTATCTAGAGCGAAGAATCCAGTTCATAAAATGGACACCTTTGGAAGCTGGTAGATGAACAGAACGTGCGTGTAAGATCTCGAGCCAGCAGGTAAAGCTGTCTTGCTGCATCATTCCTTGATAGAGGAATCAAGACTACACGGGTTCCTTCATGGGCTGAGTGGGCTGCATCATCGGCTAATTGATTTCCGGTAATACCGATATGTTCAGGAAGCCATTGATATATAATATCATGCCCTCGTGCTAGAGCTTCATGATGGCAATGTCTTATTTCTTGTACCAATTGTTCATGACTCCTCCTACACATGGCAGACTGCAAACTCTGAAGCGCTGCCTTCGAATCACAGAATATGACCCATTTTCCTGGACGTTCTTGAACGAGATACTGTAAAACAGCCCTTATAGCAGCAAGCTCTGATGCCGTAGATGTAGTCATATGCGACAACTTAAATATGATTGTCATTGCTGCAGCCAGAATTACAGTGGCACCTGATGAGCTGCTGGACGAGACGGACCCATCAATGTATATCTGCGTTCGGTCCAAGTACAACTCACGTAATAATAGCAGTGTTGCTTGCTTCAATGCTACTCTGGAGTGATTGCTTTTCTTTTTGATACCCGGAATTTCTAGACGTACTTGCGGCTGGTCGAGGCACCACAAAGGACATGCCATTCTCGTAGCTGGCGTATATCCTGATGGAATTCTGTTTAGGTGCTTGGCTATGACGTCTGAAAACGTAGCACGTGGTCTTCCGGAGGGTAGAAGGGCCATGTCGTGGTCGGGGACGCGGCTAGCATGTCAAATGTGCGCTCTGAGGCAATCCACAACTCTATATGTCCTGACCGGATGGTCTTTCGCAAGCATGATTGTGACATAAGTAGAAGCGTATCGGGGCAGTCCTAGGCAAATACGCAGTGCCTGACCCTGCAAACTCTCCAATGAATGAGTATTGGATTTGCAAATGTTAGTCAGTACCGGCAAGCTGTAGCGCAATAGACCCAGAAATAGGGCCCTGTACAGCTGTAGCATGGAGGCCACACAAGTTCCCCATGCTTTCCCGCACATGAATTTCATTATTCACAATAGATAGCAGTCTCTTCTTCAAGTACGCACAATGCGGGCTCCACGAAAGACTTTTGTCGAATATTATGCCCAGAAAACGATGCGTCCGTGCATATTTGACACTCTGCCCATTGATGTAAACAGGGTACGGCGTCATTGGTTTGCGTGTAAACGCCATCAACGCGCACTTCGCAGTTGATATAGTTAGGCCTTGTTTCTGAAGGTAGGCTGTTGTGAGGGTTGCTGCCCGCTGTATTCGTGCACGCACCTGAGGGCGAGTAACTGCAGCACTCCAGAGGCAAATATAATCGGCGTATATGGATAGGCACACCGACTTTGGCAGAACCTTCACCAGACCAATAAGGGCAACATTGAACAATGTGGGGCTTAAAACACCTTCCTGAGGTACTCCGCAGTAGCTGTAATGTTCAGCAGTTGTACCCTCTTCTGTTTGCCCAAAGAAACCCCTGCCAGTTACATAATCTTTTATCCATTGAAACATTCGTCCACCAATGCCCATTGCTGCGAGAGAAGTGAGGATGGCATCGTGAGCTACATTATCATATGAACCCTTCACGTCAAGAAAGAGTGCCACTGATATGCGCTTGCGACTTTTTTCTTGCTGAACAAATGTCGATAAGTCATGGACACAGTCGATAGAGGAGCGGCCCCGACGAAAGCCTGCCATGCAAGAAGGGTATTTGGTGTATCGTTCCAAGTACCACTCGAGATGAAATAGAACCATTCTTTCCATCACTTTTCCGAGGCAGCTTGCGAGGGCAATAAGTCGATACGCTGTCAAGTCCAATGGTGATTTTCCCGATAATTACACAAAATGAGCATAAGCTTAGCAGTTTCGATTGAACGTTGCGTTCGAAAGAAATATTGTTTTGTGATTTCTTGTAATATTTTTTGAGCAGTTCAATCTAAATTTTATATAGCGGGTTGCGTTGATTACTTTAACGTTTGTATTACAAAGGCAGAGACATAACACTGTTATAAATGTTATGGGCGTGGAGCGCAGTTAACCGCCAGTGCATGCATGCTAAAGATTACTCTGAAAATGGTAAAATTTGTTTTGCTTGAGCCTAAAGCCTGGTACTTCAGTAAATCACTCGGCAACTATGGAATGATGTCACACAACTGGGGTTATTTAACGTGCGCCTAAATTAAGGCACATTGGTGATCTTTCCATTTTGAAACGACTTAAATGCGGCCGCTGAGCCCGTGCCCTCAAGGTCGACAGTGCGATGAGGAAAAAGAAATGAAAGAGACAAAAAGAAATGTACATATAAAAGAAGCTCTGAGCCTTTCTTTGTGACCTTCGTGTGAATGGTCTACTGCTTGTGAGACCCTCCTGATACGTACAGGAAACATTTTTTTTTAAATGTTGCCTGTTGGACAACCTATGTTTGAGTAGGAGAACTTATGCCTAAATCTAAAGAGGCCTGCAACAAGAAAAAAACCAAATAAATAAGAAACCAAACATACTCGTCACATCGTAAAAAAAACCAATATTTGTGTTTCATTTCCTTCTTTCCTCGAATTCCCCTAATACTGCTTCTAAAGTACTGTATTATTTGGAGAAGTATTTTCATTACTAATGGCTGTGTTACCAGTAAAGACTGTAGTGGATTTAAGTCCTAAAACCGTCACGTGATCTATAGTGAAAGACTTCGGAAATTTCGGCCGCCCGGACTTTTTTAACGTTCTATACACCACCACACTATCAATTTTCGTAGCGTAAGATACACTGGTCGAGCTGGAGCGCATTAGCGCGGCTTATCATGGGCTACGCTGCGCATGCCTGAGGAGATGTGACGTCACATGGCACACGTACAGCTGGCGCACTAGAGAAGGCCTGGAAGCTCCTGGAATGGCGTGTCACTAATAGGCTGGTGCTTGACCAGCGTGAGCTCATTCACTAGTCGGTCCATCCATCTGTATGTCCGTCCGTCCACCTGTCTCTTCGTAGCTCGTGTTACACATATCCTAGCTAGCAACTGAGGTGAGCCACTGCCTTTTTTTTTTTGCGTGAAAAGGCTACAAGAGCTTCAGCTTAAACAATTGGCACCTCGATCTTCCCACGGGGTGAACTTGAGTAAATGCGCTGCAGAGTGATGGGGGTATCAAGTGAATGTTGCATTGACTGGAGACGTGCAAAACGTCAAGTCAAGCGAAAGCGAAGTAAATACGCCCTTGATTGAATTCCAAATGCGCACTCCGCCGCATGTATACACACCGCCCACGTTCGGGGAAGACAAGACGAGCCAAGCATGCACAGTGGGATGTTGAAGACGTCGACGCCGAAGCGTGACTTTGTGTGACTAAGAAATTCTGCGCGTGAAAAAAAAAACGTATCTTTTGTAACAAGCGTGTTCTTCGGAGGAGTTTCAGCAAGAAACTCGCCAGAGCAAGCAAGACAGCTGCAGCACAAAAAACAGGAGGCTGAGAGCGCGACACACGAACTTCGTCGTCTTTTCTCTCCCTGGCACAGAGCTAGCGCCGATGTGCACCAGTACACTTTGCTACCCACAAGGCTGTTTCTGCGTGTGCCAGTCGTTTGTTCAGTACAATTGGTTAGTATACTTTTTTGTCTGAAAACTAGTTAACAAAAAACAACTACTGTCATACAAGCTTATGTGCCGAAGGGGCATTCCTATGCGGGTTCAACTGGGCCTTTTACAACACTACGGTGCAGAAATATAAAAGAGATTGGGCAATGGCAAATACAAGGCTACAAGTTCAAAACAAGGCGACTCTTCCAAGAAACAGAATGCCGTACAGTTGCTGAAGTAACAAGACAAAAAAATTGGCTGCTTGAACATTTTGGAAAAGTGTTCAATGTTCAATCAGCCAATTTTTTTGGCTGCTTGAAAAGGCATTACCAGTAAGTAAAACTCGTCGTTCCTTATAGTTTACTGCGTCTGACATTTCTTTTCGCCTAAACACCGAGTCGTTTTGTGAGAGCTCCTTAACAATCACTGTACACTTTTTACGTGAACTTTTTGAAGCTTTTTAACAAATTTGCAGCCACCTACCTATTGCTTCGTTCATGATTCGCAGTTTGTCAATGTTCCGAAAGTACAAGCCGGCGATGTTTTTCGTTTGAGGACAGAATGTTTGAAATGCTCCTCATTTTTGCTAGCTAATTTGATCAAAAAAGTTTCCACGGCACTTAACGACGACACAGGGACACAAAAATCGGCCCGCGAGCATGCGTCCTTGTTTGTGCTCGTGTCCTTCTTTACTTTGCGCTGAAAAAGTTTTTACCAGTTGTGACTCGATAATAACTACCTTAAACCAAGGTACTGCTCAGTTGCTCATGGGACTTCTCCCTCCAAAGACCATCACTGTTGCCGATTCCACTGGTCCAAGATAGTTGGTGCACATTCCCGTTCATTGAATGTTAAGTTGGGTAGGGGCGGTGGGAAATTACTTGTATGGACACTTGAGATAAATACTATAGGCGGGCTTTGCTGCACAATCCCTGCCCTTGTGCAGGTAGAAATAGCGAAAGAGAAGACAACCGATCTGGAAACTTTCAGTTTAACAGCCTATAAAATAAAAAAATACTAGACAAAAAGAGAACATCAACTGAAACATATAGGCAATGAATATAAGAACATCAAAAAGAAAACAAATAAATCATAAAGGGTATCTTCATACTCACTTCAGATTCAAGAATCACAAAACCGTGTAAATGTGAGCTTATAAAAATAATGAAGCCGTCTTTTTGTAGTTCATGTTTCAGATCGAATGATCAATCGACCGATCGATTAATTTGTCAAACAATCAATCTCATGGCCAGTAAATCAAACGAGATGAAAGGCGGGGGTATACAGGTTGGCGTTAGTGTCAAACTTACCAAGGGTTAGGTGAATTGTCATGTTAGGACGTACAATCAGATATTTACTTTTTTGAATAACTTGTTTGTCTTTGTTTCGTGCGCAGAGATTCACGGTGGTGTAATTTAATTTCAACGCGGTTCTGTCGAGTTATACCGCTGCTGTTTTTGCACGCACAATTTACATACCCCTTAAGGCTTTTGTTACGCACTCGTAGGCGTTAGCTCACTCTGCAATGTCAATTATGCACTGATTCTTTATGCCAGACACTCTTTTTATTATGTATATAGGCTGAATAATTAACAGAAACTGAATCAAGAGAAGATAGAAACCACAAAAGAATTCAGCAAGATATGTAAAACATCTGAACTGGATACGATAAAGATTTTACGTTTTCCCTTCTCATTGAAAAAAGCAAAAAGTGCCCAATGAGGATCTTAAACAGTCATTTTGTTTAACTTACACTATCTAAACTTCCGTTACGAATGTATAGTCATCAGCTTAAATATAAATATTTGTCAGTGAAGCGTCTCTGACCAGCTGAAGTATTACTTTTGCACGTTACGCATCATCAAAAGCAGTTTTCCAAAAAGATTCGGGCATTGGCTGAAGCAACACAATGTTCATTTCAGAGCGCGAGCTCGTGTGAACAATATATACATCACCCATGCAACATCATTTTTCTCCATTTGAGAAGTTTCCCCGTTATATAACACGGACGCGATCTAAATCGCATATACGGGCGCACAAAAACAGCCATCCCGTTTTACTGACACGCGCGTCTAGCATGCCAAGAACCCTTTCTCAGGGCTCATCCAATTCAGCCGAAGTGACTCATTCGAGACACTGGAAAGCACAGTCGATGCTTTCAAAATGTTCTTTAAGCCAAGAAAAAAAAATAAACGAAAGCGCTTAAAGTTTGATCATGCTCCAGCGCCGAAAACACATCCGTTTCGAAGAGCTCGTAGGAGAAGCGAGTGGGAGTTCCTTTAACTGCTCGGTCATTGTCGCCGCTGTCTCTTTGTCCAGTAACCGCGCACTTGCAAACTGCCCCGGACATCGTCGGGAAGACACATTCACTGCACCGCCCACCCACTTGATGTTCCCGCTGCATGGGTCCCAGACGCGCGCTCCTCCTTTGTCGCGTATTCCTTCTAGTCGGGCTTACGCCGAGTCACGTGCCAATGGTAGGTACGTTAAATGCGTTAAGGTTCAATTCGCCTAAAAGGTTTCCTGATCCCCGTAACATCGTTGCGGCCGAGATACAGCAAACCCTTTCTCCTCGCCGCTTGGCCCTAAAATTGTCCACAATCCCTTTAATTTCTTCCCATCTATGCTTTTAACTTTGTTTTCTTTTTATACTCTGCAAGTCCTTTTTGTTGAATTGTTCCCACAGCTTTTTTATTATTGTTGATGCTCGAAGCCCTAATGAGGCGAAGCGCTTTTTTACGCTCTCTGACTGTTGGAGCGTGATTACTTTCAGGACGCTATCTTGTGGATCACATGACTCAGCTTCGGTTCGCCAAACTCGTTGTACTTCTCTCTCTTTCTTTTTTTTTCAGCTTGAAAGTCTCCTAAAGAAGCCATGGAGTAGATTCGCTACGCCCTCTGTGCCATTACTTTATTTCCTACAGCGCATCTTTTCACCGTTTCCTTGTCAATTCACTTCCACCGGTTCTTTCCGCTCTTCCAGTTGTTTTTTTTTTCCTCTCCCCTCACTGTTGCGTCTCGTGCGTTGCTCGAGGCATCCCAGCTCGGCTGTTCTGCGGTTTTCTCGGCGACCTCACGCCACAGGCAGCGCTTTGTAAAATAGATGAACACGACCGCAGTAAATTCGAGGAGGCGCTTCTAGCGGACTCCGCAAGCACAACGTGCGGGGGCTTCGGAAAACCTAACGGTACAGCAACAACAAGAAATGGTGGAGCTTGCAGTGCGGCAAAAGCCTTGCGCTTTGTGCCATATACAGACCGCAAGAAACAACAGTAAAAGGCGATAAGGAAGGCAGTCGAGAACGTGAGGCAGTTCGAATGAAGTAGAGCAGCTGAATGTGGAAAGCTTCTCCCGTCCGACGCCCCAACCCCATTATTTAGTTGACGGTGAGCTCTCCGCTGTGGCCTTTCGGATGTGGACTGTATGGGATATGTGTAGGGTGTGCCATCGATGCATAAATTGATACGGACACCGCTATTCCTTTGAAGATTACTTCGCACACTTTACCTGATTATCAAAGATGTTTTTTTGCTAACATTTACCTGGTGACCAATAGTTGAACTGTTGAGATATATAGTCATGAGATAGGGAGAGAGAAAGAGATAAGAAAATACACGATATGTGGAGTTTAATGTCCCTAATGATAAGAAAAGACAGGGAGGTCAACCTGGTAGAGGTATAAGTTTGCTATCCCGTGCAGGAGCGTGGAAATAGGTGTCATAAAGAAGATAAAGAAAGAGATAAAATTTATTTATACATACTGCAGCCCTATTCAGGGCTATCGCAGGAATGGGACGTTATATAATACTAGGCAACCGAGAAAAAATACAAACAAATAATACAAATTGTGAAGCAAGTACACTCGTAACAAAGCAAAAGTAAAAATGAAGTTAATTACGCGTCAGTAAGATATTCATCGACAGCAACTATGAAGTCGGTTAGTGGTAAGGAGCGAATGCTACCAGGCAGGGAATTCCACAGTTCTATTGCACGCGGAAAAAACTGTATTTAAAGGTATTAGTATGAGCAAAGAAAGGTGTTACATTCAAAGCGTGGGAACTGCGGGTACAACTATCATCAGTAAATGTGATGAGGTTACCATGACCAAGGCCGGAGGAGGAGTTAATAATTCCGTATAAAAATTTTAAAGCTTCGTTTTGGTATCGCGAGAGTTGTGTTGGGATGTTTAATGATTGAAGGGCTGTGGTCGGCGAGAAGTTGCGGCTATAGTTATGAAAAATGGAACGGATAGATTTTCGCTGAATGTTATCTAGCAAGCTTATTTCAGAGTGTTTGTAAGGGAACCAAACTACGGTTGCATATTCGAGAACAGGACGAATGAGTGATTTATATAATAGCAATTCAGTATCTCGAGGGGCGTTAAGTAAAGTGCGGCGCAAATAACCTATTTTTTTAGCGCTTTACGACATACATGATCAATGTGGCTAGTCCATGAAAGGTGTTCGGTTAAAATTACTCCTAAATATTTGTACTGTGAAACTATATTGAGCTGGGTGCCACCTAGAAAATAGTCGAAAGAGAAGGGGTTGTGCCTATTGGTAAAAGACATTACGACTGTAAAAAATACATTTAAAATACACAAGTTCACAAGAGAACGTTCCGAGGAAGAGTCTTTTGGACAGACTGGTTGAACGCAGAAAGTGCGGAAGCACCTGCACAGCCCTGTTCGACAAAGTTGACTTCTACCTGTGGCCCAGAATTGTTACTTTCGTAAGAGCCCGGTCGTCCAGTTGATCGAGCGCATCGCAAAGCAACTGTTTCGGTGACCAGTTGTGCGGGCATTTGCACAGAATATGCTGAATAGTTTCGACACTGCCGCAATGAAAACGGGCTGTGGTGTCAGCCATTCTTATGCGGAACCCGTACGCATTGGTAATGCGATGTCCAAAAATAATCTGCATAGTAGGATATCGTCTCGTCGGTGAAGCCATGGAGGAATTTGAAGACCGTCAATTTTGTCTAGAGTATATAATCGCGCGTGCATGAAGTGTGGCTCGTTCCAGTGCGGCCTGGTGCGTTTGCGAGGAAGAATACGGAGCTTGTGCGCAGCGTCACTGCAGGATGATGTATATAAACGTCATGTAGTTTGCGTTCACAAATCTATTGAAATAGAAAGAGATGGAAATATAAAAGTTGAGAGATGGAAATGATAGGTGGTTATGAAGGTAGTGAAGCTTGTGTTTGTTACCGAATGATAACATAACGGTAAAATCATGGACATGATGCGTTTATACAGGGGGTTCACAGCTAAGCAGAGGCTCCTGCTTAGCTGTTAATATCTGTATGCTAATGAATTTCTACAGTATTAAGCGTGACAAAGGTGGAAATGCAGAATGTTCTTAAAAAAGAGAATAATACGCGGCAAATTATCTGAGTGAGTCATAGATTACATAAAATGGAACTCCTAACGCAACGAAAATGTTACGAAAATTAGATTTTAAAGAGCACACAGAGAGAGATGATTTAATACAAAGCTGAAAGGTCAGCCCGAGCTACTTCGCTCTAGCCTGCCACTCTGCACATGAGAAGAGGGCCTTGAGAAAAAACAATTGATGAAGAATGACGATGAGGACAGAAACCAGTTATGCGTATATACAACAACGATGCAGAACTATGGCTTCGCTAGAATCTATTGTCCAATTCCTTGCCGTTTAAAAAAAAGACTATCATAGCCATTATTGAAGTTTTCGATCTTGTCGAACCTCAAATTCCTGATGAAATTCCACTTTCACTTAGCGTTGCCTACCTGTTCCAGCCAGCGCTGAAGAAATCGTTATTTGTTGCGATACGTGAAATATGCAATCACAAAATACATGCTCCGCCATGAGCTCGCACATTTGGCAAAAAAGCCGAAACACAGAAGATTGAAGTAACGCCGTAAACACCCGTATCACGGATTTTGTGTAGCTCTGAACATGGTACAAATTGTATGAAATGTCCTCGTTATTCTGCATACATTTTTTTTCTCTTTAGACTGGTTAATATTTTTGCCTTTTCTTGTCATTCAGTTTTTTCCCTTCATCATTTTTATCCAATTATTGCGATCCAAAAGCATCCGGAACACAACGAACTTGCTTTACGTCTACTTTCTACAAAAGTGAATATTACGGAAACTCGGCAAGATTATATGAAGAAAGAAAGTTTGCTCGCATAGATAAAGCCAAGGAAGAGGTGGCGTTTCAAGAAGCAAAAAGAGTCGATGGCCTCCGCGGAGATTTTCGTCTAAACCAACTCGACGGGAGCCAGCTTTGCGCCGGAGCGGCGGATGACGCGTAATCAACATCGGCAGAGCGTTGGAGCGCAACGCACAGCAGCGCCGCCGCTAGCGCTGCCGCCACGACAATTTTCGTCCTTTTGTGAAATCAGCGCCCATTTTTGACGTGCCCCGGTGGTCTCCCGACTATCGGCTACGGCTCCAAGCCACTGAAACACTGTTTTTTTTTTTTGTTTTCGTCCCTTACTTATATCCGCGCACAAGAAACAAGGAAGGAAGTCAAATGGGACGTGACGTCAAATATGAAGAAAAAGAAGTGTTCCCGTTAATCTGAACAACGATGATTGCTTCTTGGTTCACGCTTTTCAGCCTCTTTGTATACTCTGCTACTTTTTTTTTTCCCCTTAGTCCGCCCGCCGCGTCTTTTCATGTCGTCATACCGTATTATTCGGGAGGCAAGACGCAACGGAGTCATCCCATGAAAATAACTGTTGGAGTTTTATGGCCCAAAACCACTATATGTGTATGGGAAATTCCGTAATAGAGGACTCTGGAAATTTCGACCACTTAGGGTTCCTTGGCGTGCAGGGGATTGAGAGGGACACCATTTGAGCCTTCCTCAAGACTTTTGTTTTATTTTTGCATCGAGATATATACATGCACACATGCAAACAAGCGCGTGAACATACACACCGAGTAGTTGAACGCCCCTGAATCTTCCCAGAACAAAAAAAAGTTCTGGCTAGGCCCCTGATAAAATTATTTGACGCGCACATAAATGTATATTACACGAGTCTCTGGCATTTCGCTTGCTTAGCCAACGTGGCCAGAATGAAGTCTCATGATCGATAGATTGATCTATTGATATGTGAGGTTTAACGTACCAAAATCACCATATGATTATGAGAGATGCCGTAGTGGAGGGCTCCGAAAATTTCGGCTGCCTGGGGTTCTATTACGTGCACACAAATCTGGGCACACGGGCCTACAATCTCATGATCTTCGGCTTAGTAATCGAGTATCACAACAGGTAGACTACTTCAGCACGTGAATACGCGTATTGAATAAACGAATACCTGATTTATGTCAAGCCTCGATTGATTTATGGGGTTTAACGTCCCAAAACCCCCATATGATTATGAGAGACGCCGTAGTGGAGGGCTCCGGAAATTTTGACCACCTGGGGTTCTTTAACGTGCGCCCAAATCTGAGCACACGGGCCTACAACATTTCCGCCTCCATCGGAAATGCAGTCGCCGCAGCCGGGAATCGAACCCGCGACCTTACGTCAAGCCTCAGTGACCATTAAGGTATAAAAGGAATTAACTTACCTCCAGTCTCCGAATGTATAAGTGAAAATATTTTCAGTTGTTCTGCACGTCTTTGTTCTAGGAGGACATACAAAACACTTTGTTAAAATGATAATACGCATCACCCCTATGAAAGCCTCACCATATTTACTTCAGCGATGCATTATATTCCACAAAATCTTAGCAGCAGGGGCTCTTAGTGGCTAGTGCTGCCTTTAAAAATGTCTGTGTAGGTAATGTTTGATAACTTAGTCAACGTTGGCCATCTGCTGCTACAATAGGAACAGTGCCTTCAATTAATCTCGACGAATTGATTGAAATGTCTAGTGATGCTTCTTCAGGTCACCATACAACTCGACGAATTGATTGAAATGTCTAGTGATGCTTCTTCAGGTCACCATACAACTTAATTATTTATTTTTTTACATCAACATTGCTGCATAAATACTCTCATGAATATGACCTTGATAGACAAGCGTCGCCATATTAAAGGTGGAGCTTTTTAACCTTTTAGCAGCCACCGGCAGGGCGAGCAAAAAATTTTTTCACCATGAACAGACACGCCCTCACTTCAACCTTTATTCAACATTTGCTTCGCTCCCATAGCACGCCCCGCCACGGTGGTCTAGTGGCTAAGGTACTCGGCTGCTGACCCGCACGTCGTGGGATCAAATTCCGGCTGCGGAGGCTGCATTTCCGATGGAGGCGGAATTGTTGTAGGCCCGGGCATTCTTATTTGGGTGCATGTTAAAGAACACCAGGTGGTCCGAATTTCCGGAGCCATTCACTACGGCGTCTCCCATAATCATATGGTAGTTTTGGGACGTTAAACCCCACATATCAATCATATCGATTAATAGCTCCCACAGCACGTACGCCAATTAGTCATCCATGGAATGCAATAGCTATTATAGGCGAGTGACGTGACTAAATATTCAAAAAAATCAGCTAAGAACTAGTCACCGGACTAAAACATAACGTGACATCACGCAACTATTCGCGGGACCGGAAATCACGTATCATCGCATTAAGTTGAGCCAAGTGACAAAAGTAACGTAATAATTACTCATTTCACTGATAACTACATATCATCACGTAAGATTTAGTAATTGAGTTATAATTGTGTGTCCCGTAACAACTAGTTTCACGACTGAAAATAACCTGACATCAGGTTACATTTAGCCACGTGACTAAAATCGCGTAGCAGCGCCGTAACCACTACTCGCGTGACATGTTCTCACCGAAAGACACGTATACCAGCTAGTCCCGTGCACTACAATCACGCATCTCTTAACGCCTAGTCATGTGATTAAAAGCAAGTAACACCACGTAACGAGTCGCTTGGCATGTTCCCGCCAAAACCATGTGACAGTCACGTAGCGTTGGGAACCCACCGAGACCGTACAATAGTTAAGACTACTTAGTACCCCTAGCACAACCTTAAAACATCTAGCAAGAGCTTGGCATTACCAGCGAAACATTACTATTGTTATTATTATTATTATTATTATTATTATTATTATTATTATTATTATTATTTGATTTGCATACACAAAAACACAGAAAAGAGGGAGACAGCATGCTGGCAACTGCAACCCGGAAGTGTACGCCGCGTGCCTATATACTGCAATGACTTTAATTCATGCGCGCCGACCTATAGCCTGCCGCCTCAGCCTCTTGATGCCTTTTTATGACTTCCCAGTACTTTTTTTTTTCGTTCGACTCACAACAGCACCGTCTTCATGATAGCCTCAGCTTCTACTAAGTTTATTCTGTTTTATTCTGCATTGCTTATAGCTTGCATTACTCTCGACTCCTGTCCATCACTTCCTTTTCTACGCCACCAAGACATAAGCCATTCGCGTGCCCGTAACAGCCACGGGATTGGGGAGAACTGCCGCGAGGCTTTATAGCAGTTAACCTCGCAAACAAAGAGCCGCGAATGGGAAGGTCATGAAGGCGCTGAAAGCGAACACTGGGAGGCCCACAATACGGAGGCAGGCGCAGTATACGGCGACGGATAAATACGTAACGTGCAACAAGGAGAGAGGGGGCGTCCGGTGCCTGTTTCAGGCAGTTAGTAAAGAGGAGAAGGCATGCGAGGTGGAAAGGGCGTGCGCTGGGAAGAAGTCGTGCCGAAAACGTTAATGTCACCACCATGGCCTCCAGCGCGGAATGATCGTGCCTTCCTTACGGCCAGGCGGTTTAGCACTCGGCGACAAAAAAGCGAAGGGCAGCGTGTTTGTACGCCGAGTCGGAACCGTCCCTGGTAGCAAGCGAAGCGGAAGATCGTTCGCAAAAGCTCGCTGCAAAAAGCTCGGAGGAAAACTAAAAGTTGTACTCATAAAAGCTCACGAAAGATCTTTCTCTCTCTCTCTCTCTCTCTCTCTCTCTCTCTCTCTCACACGCACACAAAAACACACACACACACACAAAAAGATTATGCAAGCACAGTGACGGACAGAAACAGTTTTGTAAGAACGAACAAAGGCCTCACGGCTGTTTCGCATGTGAAAAGAGCAGCAGAACGACTGCGACGCGTTTTGTAAAACTATACCCCGGCTAACTTTCAAAGCCTAGGAAAAGAAAAAAAAAGAAGGTGAGAGAAAGGGCAAAGTGTGCTGTGGGCCTTGGCTGTTCGTGCATTATGAAACGGGGGCTAATCACGAGATAGAAACTTGGATGGTTTTCATGGCGCCGGTATTAATACAGTACACTTTTAATGTTTTTTTTTATTTGCGAGAATTCATAAAGTGGTAGGAGCAGTGAATGAATAGGTGGGTACGTGTTTTGCGCGTTAGCTAGAACCTTGGTAACCATGCACTGACGTGAAACTAAGCTAAATGCCTGCAGCTGTGCGCTTCAGTTTCAGTAACACAGCTATGACTATTACTAAACCTTTGCAGTCTTTTGCTTAGCGCACCTTCCAGAATGCAACGACGGCGCCATATATTGGCCGCGCCAAACTCGAGTCCAGCCTTGTAACCTGCCGTACAAAACAATAAAAATCCATTTGTACGTTTGCCTTGTCTCAGAGGCATATTAGCCAGAGCTTTTTGACAATGAGAGCTACGATGCAAGTCGGAATATAAGCAAAGAAATCTGAAATCGAAAAACGCGAAGCAACTCATTTACTGTTGTGTAGAGACGCGTTAGAAAATTCGAGATGGCTAACATTAACCCGGAAGCCTTGACTACGGCGCTCTCTGGAGTGCCACTATTGCTTTTGACTCCAAACTTCACTGAGTTAATTTATCGAAGTGAGCAGCGTGCTGTTGAGCTGTACAACAATCATTTTGCACTAACTATGGAGCTCATTTTAATAGATGCTGACCGACAGGTAGAAACTAAAAGCGAGTAATACTGCTCCGGCTGTTTATTTATTTATTTATTTATTTTAATAATTTATAGATACCGCGACCTTTCTTCAAGATCTTAGCAGCGTAGTACATCACAATTGAACTCAACAGAAAAGTGAGAATGGGAAACAAACATATGAATATCTTTACACGTGTGCTTTCGAGAAAGAGAAAAAAAAAGGCAAGTGACGTTGTTCTAACAAATTTAAAATTGAGCAAAAAATCCGTTTTACGACAAGTAAAAAAATTGATCAAGAAAAAATAATAAGCAACTTTCTTTCCATGAAACATGAAATCTTTACGATGTCTTTGACGCTTCGATTCAATGCGTGATTACTGGCGCACTATAGTTGACGTCTGCATGACTCTCCCTCCCCCTTTTACTACGAAATTCTAGCACCGCATTAACATCTGTAATTTATGTAGGAAAAACGCAGACAACCTCGCATTGACGCGACACAGCTTTTAAACGGTGAATTGTCATATATGAAGCCGTAGACAAATGAGCTCAACCATTTTTGTTCCAGTGATGGAAGCGAGCAAACCGAGTGCTGGAATAGTTATCACCAAGGGGTTAGTATACAGTACGGTTTTCATTACGTACATTCAAGAAGTACAAAGTAAAAGCATTCGCTACAGTGCCTGCGCACAGGCGGTGATTGCGATTCATGACATGAAAATGTCACGTGCTGATAGATAAGCGCCGCACATTGGAACAATATGCTGGCAATACGGCCAACACAAAATGTGCTAACTACCTATTTTCTCAGCCACCAGTCCCTGAAGGCATGCCACGTCACCGAAACGGCAGATCATTCCTCCAACCTTCAACAAATTTTACCGTGACAAAAATGAGGACGAGTATGGGAAAGACCAACTACAACACTGACTCGCAACTAAATTTTTATTCTGAAAAGAAACAAAATAAATAGTATCTGACAAAGCTAGAAAAGAAACAATCATCGCGCATGCACAATATGACAAAAGAAACATAAAAAAAATTATGTGATTGACGACAGTGATGAGACTTGGACGTGACGCTATATATCTGTGAGGTATACGATACCTCTGCATCTGATAGTGCTAGCGAAGGCTGACTGATACACTTGTCACCTTCCAGTGGCACGTAGAAAGCCTCCATGATCTTTCATGAGCGCTGGTCCCTGTGGTAATGCAAGATTTCCGTTCTATCAAAGCAAGGTTTGCAAACACTTCTTCGACAATAAATGGCTAAATGAGAACTTGTGCCATTTTTTGACATTTCACGCATGCTCCTGGATGCTGATGTTTATGCACCAACTGGTTTGCCTAATGTGAAACATGTTGCATAAATATGGAATTTTGTATACTGCAGTAGGTCGAAACTGCACGAACTTGTTTTTATGTTTTACGGCGCAGTTCTGCCATTTGTCATATTTTGTTTGTTTAACTTCATATGTACAGCTGGATATATCTGCCGCAACTACCTGCCTTGAACAATTACCGTTCCGATGATACACTCCTCCCGGCATGTTGTACACAAACGTGTCAAACTTTCCAAACTTCTGTGACAATCACAAATAAGAAGGTGGATGAAATGATGGTAGCAAGAAACCACGACAAAGTCTAATAGATCAAACAGGGAAACGTCCCCCATGAATGAACCCTGACCAGAAATTCCGGGCGAAACATGTGCAGTTTTATGGCGTCAAGGTTGGGATTCGCAATAAACGTAATGATAACGGGTGGCTGTGTCCCGACTCTGTCGCCAAGTATTGTCACTGCTAAATAAATTTTTAAGTTTTCTTTTTGTATTCACGAAGGTCATTAAGACGTAAAACCAGCACGTGCATGGTAGTTTGTGATTGTTTTTGTAATATAGAGAAAAAAACTAAAACAGTTCTTACGAAATAGAAACAAAAATCTTATATTCAATGACGGCCACTGTGCGAGCGTGCTAGATTTAATCAGCCAAGCTTTCGCTCCTTTAGTGAGAAAAGATGGGAGTGGCTAATTAATTCGCGGAATCTTTAAGCATATTACTTCGGGCAGCGTTATGAGCTGGGCGTTGCGCTTCAATTATAAGAGCATCAGCACCGGCTTCACTCATGCAAGATGTACAAAAAAAAAGGTGAAGAGCAATTAAGAAACAGTAGGGAGAATTCGAACGAGCCTTGCATAATTTAGTGGTCCCTTCGCCTATATTCACTGGCCGTGTTTTAGAGAGACAAAAAGAGCGGCAAAACTTTGCCAAAAGGAAACAGGAACGGCAAATGAACACGTCAAGAAAATGTGCGAAATCCGGGCAGAATTCCAGGTATGAATTGCGAAGGAAGGAGATTTATTTTCCGAAGCACTGGACATTTATACATTCCCTCTCCATCAGTCGACAAGGATGACTTTGAAAACTCGAAAAAAAATATGCTTGATTAGGTTTTCGTTTGAATTCTCGGTGAGATCACTGCCGCGTGGTAATTAACCTTCAGTCAAAGTCATTTGAGAATGAGGCACTGGAATTAGGTGGAGGTAAGTAGCCTCTTTCTTTTTGTATGGTTGCAATTTTTTATGGCTTGCAATACTCGATCGGCATAACCCGTCAGTTTTACCTAAATGCTATTGTGAGATAAAAATCGAAATCAAGTGAAGCCAACTAGAATAAAATAGTAAGCTTGACAAAAATAAGAAGTGCTGAATTGATGCGTTATTGGACAGCTGGCGTATTAACTCGGTAACGAAAGGGGCTATATGAATAAAGAACTGCACATTTGGGCAACTATGCTTCGCCGGTGCTTCCTTTTACATCGAACTTCTACATTTTCACTGGCTTAGTATTCTACGAATTTTACAGGACGAATGCGAAATATCTGGCATTTCGACGATGACATAGGTCGTGCCTTACGGGTTGTGGTGATCAATTATTCGCCTCATTAGCATCGAATGAGAAAGCGTGGTTGAGAAAGTGAGCCGTGATATGATGACGTTGAAAGGATGGTAGGCGGTGTTTAGATTGGATGGACGGTGAAGGCTGATGTTCGAGAGTTTCAGTGAGAAACTAAAAGGTAACCTAGGGTATACGGTTTAATGGTCACATTGCGCACATGTACGAGATGAGGCAATGAAGGCAGCAGGGACGAGCGAAGACACCAATGACAATGGGCTCATCACAAAATTCAAGCTGGAAAGTTTAGTTTGCGAAAAACATCTTCAAAAGGCTAAGAAGTGTGCGCGCAATCGATGACAGAAGAGAGCAGAACGGGCGGGCAGCTTCCGATGGGGAAGCTCGTTCAGTAAATCACTTCACACGATTCACCGACTGTGCGAATGTAGTGGTGTACTCCATCTCACTGACGTGAGCTGGCACGCACATCTGTCAGAATGGTCAATGTATGAAAGTCCTTTTATATAAGAGAGCACGCCAGGTGCGTCGTCTATCCGCATTTCTCTCTATTGCCAGCAGTGTGGTTGCGAAACTAAGCTGAACAAAACCACTGTAGTGAAGCGGCACAAGCATCAGCGCACGCGTGATATTACAGAATTACTCAAAATGATGAAAAGAGAAAGACAAGTGCAAGAGTCAGTGATCAATGGCTCTCACTTATGCTGAGGTTTTGTATCTACAACAAACGTGAGTAGAAGCTAGGTCTATAGTGACAAGGTTTTTTCAGTGCCTTTTTTTCTGTTCAAATATGCCACGTTTCTTTCATTAAACCACTGTAGTGAAGTGGCACAAGCAGCAGCGCACGCGTGATATTACAGAATTACTCAAAATGATGACAAGAGAAAGACAAGTGCAAGAGTCAGTGATCAATGGCTCTCACTTATGCTGAGGTTTTGTATCTACAACAAACGTGAGTCGAAGCTAGGTCTAGAGTGACAAGGTTTTTTCAGTGCCTTTGTTTCTGTTCAAATATGCCACGTTTCTTTCATTAAACCTCCCTCTTATAGACAGCGCCTGTGTCGTGTACTTTCGTGTGTTCATGTTTTCGCCGTCATGAAAACCACATTTGGTTACAAGGTCCACCGTAATGGGAAAGACAGCATTTTGTTTCCTTGTGTGATATAGCTGAGATTCTAACGCACAAATAAGAAGCGGTCACTTCCTTACTCTTTAAGGGGCAGGTTTTAAGTCATACGTGTTTGAAACTTGCATGCCAAATAGCATTTGTGGCAGTTGCCAGAGAATAAAAAACATAATAAAATCAATGCACTGTGCAAAGAACACCATCATGCTGCAATTGAACAACGCATAAATACGGCAGGTTGACCACATATAGGCATCCGGTTTGCAACCCAGCTCTGGGTTGGGTAGCAAACCTCCCTCTTCTTTCTCTCAAAAATACAAACAGCAATGTCACCTTATGAGAGGCACTCGATCTAGTCAGCTTGTAGCACATGCATAATGTTGAAGCAAGCAAGCCGAAAGGGAGAAAGCAGGAAGGTTAACTAGAAAGACATCCGCTTGGCTACCTATATACACTAATAGATTAAATAAGGGGAATAGAAAGCTAGAAAGAGAGAGGAGGGAAAGAAACAAAAAATAAAAAAGAGTATTCCGTGCTGCACACAATGTTAACTTATTGCATAAAGTCAGCAAAGAAACGGCGCAAGATAAAACTGAAACTATTATGTACTGGGAGATTTTTAGATCATGGTGTTGTCTAATGGCCCAATTGATGGATTGATAAGGGGGGTTTAACGTCCCAATGTCTAATGGCCTAATATTGGCAAACAACGCCGCTGAGTACGTTCCAACGCTTTTAGGTTTTGAAGTTTATTTAATGTTGAGTACGTTTAGCAGAAGTGTTCAACAATTTAGAGTACATAGTGGTCTCCTATGGGAGAACATAAAGCCATCCCAATTTCGAGCCATCAACTTATGAATGGTTGTACACACTAATCGCACGCCAGGCATCAACATGTACAGTATATTGACACGGAGTCGTGACTCAGACGAAGGGAACAGACTGGGCGTTAAGGTTAGAATATTCGTTGGGGCGAACTTGTGGCCACGTACAAGCAAAACAAGATTACAACAAGACAGTTGCACTGATAGCGGCGAACAGAGCGTCGGCCACCGATCAACTGACAAGCGATGATGCGGGTCGGCTTCACCATCGAGAATTCCACCACGATCACTAGAGGTGGCGCAAGTTCCAGAATAATCTGTAATGTTCTCGTTGTGGGCCTAATCGCATCGAAAAACTTTACCATTATCTCGATTGTTCTTTAGTCAGTGGGCGTGGTTGCAGAAGGCAACACATACACGTGTAATGCAGCGGTAAGGAAACTTTAGAAAGGAGCGTGGCCATATATACAGTTTATGTACAGAAAAGCTCTTAATACAAACACGCGTTTTCGAATTTTTCTTGCTTACCACGGAGCCTAGTCTTTCTTTATGCTGAATAGTGTACGCTAGACATAATGTCATTAAGTAGGATTAAAAACTGGACAAGATGGTAACGATTCTCGGCTGGTAGAGGCGAAACAGTGCAAAATGACATTTCCGTGTTATGTCTTCTTTTATTTTTTTTGCACTGTTTCGCCTCTGCCAGCCATAAGGTCATTAAATACGATTTTAGAGGGAGTTTTGTGGCTTTGTGAGGCGGCCAGAAAGAAGAAATGTCTTCGTCTCTGAATCTTTATTTTTATTTAAGTGTATTACTACGGTCAAGTTTGTCACAAGATGATTTGCATTTCTTTTGCAAAGCAGTGACAAGTTCGTGCTATTCGGATTACTTCAAATTGGTTAATATACCTCGACACTTAGGCATCAGGGCATTGGATTTCGGGTAAACATATTAGGGGAGCTAGCATTTCGCTCTGTTTGAGAGGCGGCTGTTGTCACGGGGAATCGAACCAGCACCTTTGTGCTTAGATGCACTACAGCCTACTCGCTATGCCACAATTAAAGCAAATTATCAAGTTATCTCTAGATATCCCATTAAATGGTCACACAATGCGGCGTTGTTTCAAAGACAAAGTTCCCAACAACATGTCATTGAGAAGTGGATAACGTTTGTCTTCATATGGTTCGTCATAGCCTTAATTTCTTGGCTGCTTGAGAGAACCGTACAGTAAACATGGTATGGTGCTTAAGACATACCCGTGCTCAATGACAATTTCTGGCTCATGTCATTATCACAAAATATTGAAGCATGCTAACGCTAACTGCTTGTTTTTCCACTAGGTGCACGAAACGCAAAACTATTGATGTATTGATAGAATGCACTCTCAGTTACCATTGCTCATTTTTTGCCTAGGTGACAGTCGGAAAGTGTGTGCAAAAAGAAAGAAAGGCAAACGTCCAAACCTCTTGCTCGAAGAACCTAAAACAGAGAAAATTTAATGCGGAAAGGCAGGGAGGTTAACCAGAAAACATATCCGGTTTGCTACCCTGCACTGGGGAAGGGGTAAGGGGAGACAGAAAAGTAAGAAAAAGAAATGGGAAAGGGAGGAAGAGAAGCACAAACACACACACACACACACGCGCACACAGTAGTGTCACAATCGTTCAACGAGGCGGGTCGCTCGCAGAAACTTCATCAGCGCCTTCGTTGCTTTCTGGCGTGAAGCTCGATCTTTCCGACATTCCAAAATTGACTGCTCAGAAAGTGGCTGGTCGTCGAGGCGAGCAAACACTGCTGAGAGGGACTGTCGCTGAGAGCTGTACTGGGGGCACTGACATAAAATATGTTCAATTGTTTCGTCATTGTCGCAATGGTCGCATGCAGCGCTGTCTCTCATTCCGATGCGGCAGGCAAAGGCGTTCGTGAAAGACACCCCAAGCCACATGCGGCAGAGAAGGGTCGTCTCGGATCGGGGTAGGCCAGATGGAATAGTAAGTCGTAGGCATGGGTCCAGGCGGTGAAGACGGGTGTGGAGAAAACCGGGCGTATTCCGCATAGACCTTGCGACATCCTGCGCAGGCGTATTAATCTTTGCTGCTGCGTCGCTTCTTGATAGTGGAATAGGATCCATCACTCCATTTTCGTGAGCATTCTTAGCTGCATCGTCGGCTTGCTCGTTACCGATGATGCCGCAATGGCCTGGTAACCACTGAAAAGATATGTCATGTCCTTCATCTATTAGGTGATGGTACAGTTGTCGTATTTCGAGCGCCAATTGGTCTTGAGGCCCACGACGTAGAGCATTGTGTAGACATTGGAGAGCTGGTTTCGAATCAGTAAAAATGCTCCATTTTTGTGGTGTCTCTCGATCAATCCTGCGGAGTGCGCTGCGGAGTGCCGCGAGCTCCACGGCTGTCGATGTCGTCTTGTGTGACGTTCTGAACTGGATGGTTTCGGCTCTTGCTGGGAAGATCACAGCTCCTGCAGATCCTCCAACAGTTGTCGAGCCATCCGTGTAAAGTTTGACATGATCTTTGTATTCTTCGTGTAGCATGAGTAGAATCATCTGCTTTAAAGCTGGCGCCGAGAGCTCCGCCTTCTTGCGAATCCCCGGCACTGTCAAGCGCAGTTTTGGTCAGTCCAAGCACCAAGGAGGTGTTAGTATCCGTTCCGGAGGCGTGTAGACTGTTGGAAGGCACTCACGGAAAGTCAATACTCTCTTACAGAAGGAGGCACTCGGTCGATCTTCTGGAAGCGAAGCTAGGTGGTGGGCAGGGGCGCGAGCAAGGTGTCTAATATGAGCTCTAAGCACCTCCAAAGTAATGTGCACTGTGGCCGGATGATCTTTGGCGATTGCGATGGTTTCCGCTGTTGATGTACAGCGTGGTAATCCAAGACAAACTCTGAGTGCCTGGCCCTGGGCGTTTTCTATTGTGCGTATACTGCTTTTGCAAGCGTTCGTCAGAACCGGCAAGCTATACCGCAGGTACCCCAGAAACAGCGTTTTGTACAAATGCAACATCGCGTGCACTGATGTGCCCCACGTTTTGCCTCCGAGGAACTTGAAAAGTTGTGCGATGGCCGTTAGGCGCTTCTTTAGAGTGGCCACATGGGGACTCCAGCAGAGATTTCGATCGATCGTGACCCCCAAAAACCTGTGGGTCCTGGCGTAGCAGACACTGTGTCCATCGATGGCGATGGGATATGACGTCATTGCCTTCCGCGTGAACGCGACCAGCGCCGATTTCTCAGGAGAAATCTCGAGGCCTTGTTCTCTAAGGTACGCCGATATTGAATTCGCTGCTTTCTGGAGTCTCGCACGTACCTGAGGACGTGTTACACCTGACGTCCAGACACAAATATCATCTGCATAGAGAGATATCTGCACGGAATCTGGTATGCGTTCCACGAGACCGATCAGAACCAGGTTGAACAGTGTGGGGCTCAATACACCACCTTGAGGAACACCACGGTGTGTATAATGTTCAGAAGTCGGCCCATCATCAGTTTGCATAAATAATGATCTCATATGTAGGTAGCATTGGATCCAGCGGTACACTCGCCCACCCAAACCAACTGACTCGAGGGCGTCAAGTATGGCTTCGTGAGAAACATTGTCATATGCTCCTTTGACATCTAAAAATAGTGCGACAGATAACCGTCTGCTCATTTTCTGGTGTTGTACGTAGGTCACCAGGTCAATGACATTGTCAATGGAGCTCCGAAGACGACGAAAACCGGCCATGGCGTCTGGATATATTCTATGGCGTTCTAGGAACCACTCGAGTCTGGCAAGGATCATTCGCTCCATCAGCTTCCCTACGCAACTAGCCAGCGCTATTGGGCGGTATGATGTCAGTTCTAGAGGTGATTTTCCAGGTTTGAGAAGTGCAACCAACCGGCTTGTTTTCCAGTCTCTGGGGACCGTTCCATCTCTCCAAGACTCATTGAATACTTCCAGCAAAGCACTTCGTGCTCGATCACCGAGATTGCATAATAGGCGGTATGATATGCCATCCGGCCCAGGCGATGACGATCGATTGCATGAAGCAAGAGCCACATTCAGTTCTTCCATTGAAAAAGGCAGGTCCAGGTGCGGGTCAAGTGAATGTGGCGTGTAATCAGCAGTAAGGGCTTCTGTGCAATTTGACGGGCCCGTAATCTTCCTACAAAAATCTTCCGCTACCTCGATATCCCTTCTATTTTGGAAAAGGGCCAAGGCTTTAAACGGAAAACGTTGTTGGGGAAATATGCGTAGGCCTCGCACGGTTCGCCATATTTGAGAAAGCGGTTTGCGAGGGTCTAGACTCGCGCAAAACTTCGCCCACCGTTGAAACTCCAGTTTGTCTATACGACGCTGGATCTTCTTTTGCATGCGCCTGGCCATCCGTAGATCTTGAATGGATTTTGTGCGTCGATATCTACGCTCCGCACGCCGACGAGTCGCACGGAGTCGCTCTAACTCCATGTCCGTTTCTGAGGGCCTTGAAGAATATGCCAGCGTGCGCATCGCACTCTGCGCTGCTTGTTTGATCGCTTGCTCAATGCCAGAGGTTAAGCCTTTTTCACAAGCGTGTTCAATGTTGGTTGTGAATGCTGAAAAATCGATCCTCCGTACGGTTTTCGGCGGGTGGTCGCTAGCAAAGCCTTCGATGGTGAGATAACTGGGGATGTGATCGCTACCATGTGTCTCGATGTCTAAAAACCACTTAACGCTTGTGGCGAAGCGACGTGACACAAACGTCAAGTCCAAACAGCTGCTGTACGTTGATCCTCGCAGAAATGTAGGGCTCCCATCATTAAGTAGAGACAGTTCATGAGTCGATACAAATGAAGCCAGCCTCCGGCCCGTGGCATTGACTTTTGAACTTCCCCAGATTGGGTGGTGGGCGTTGAAGTCCCCTATAATTATCCACGGATCCGGGACGCTCGAAAGAATGTCATCCAGTCTTTGGCAATCAAAACGGGCTGAGGGAGATAAGTAGACACCTATTAATGTGAAGGTGAGGGTTTTCTGCTTCACAGTCAGGCAAACATATTGGTTCTCATCATGAGGCGACACAGGTTGAATGATGTAGGTAAGCTCCCGACGAATATACACAATGACCTTGCTGCTTTCGTTTCGGGTTTTGGACGGGATTGATTCGTAGCCGGATATCCTGATCGGGTTTGATAATTTCGGTTCACATATTACGATGATTGGGAATCGGTTAGAAAACACGTACTGACGAAAATCGGAAATCCGTGATCTAAGTCCTCTTGCGTTCCACTGGATGACTGATGCTTCTCTGACGTCTTTGCGGAACGATTGTTGATCTCCTGCCATGACTCTACGCGAGGGAGGCGAGGACTGGGCTCAGCGCGTCCAACACCTGTAACCCGCTTCGAGCGGTTGGAGTTCCCAGGCTTCTTAGTATGTCTGCCATGACAGCGACGAGGGATCGTAACATCGGGATGATCTGTCGATCGACCCTTGACACATCCTCAACGGAAGTAGACTCGGTAGAAGGTGTAGGGCGGCGAGGCCTCGCAGGAGGCTCCTTTGCAGGCTGCGTACGCGGAAGCGTAGGCCACTCATCCGCAGCTGTGAGCTTCTCCACTTCATTTCGCTTCGTGCTTACTACTTCACTCGTGCTCGGAGGAAATGGGTTATGCGCAACACTCTGTCCTACACGCCTCCGTCGGCGACTACGTCGCCGCCGTACCCTTTCAGCAGCCTCTCTGTGGGTTGAATTGTCCCTAACCATTTGTTTGATAATGGCGATTTCCTTCTTAATCCGAGGGCATTCCTTGGATGCAGCATCATGCGGACCATCACAGTTTCTGCACTTCAGGCTTGTTGCCCGACATGCGTCTGCAGTGTGCGGCTCAGCGCATCGAGGGCATACTGTGGTTTTTGTACATACACTCTTGATGTGCCCAATTTTCATGCAGTTATGGCACTGGAGTGGTTTAGGGACAAATGGTCGAACAGGATGTCGGAAGTGTCCCACTTTGACATGCGACGGAATGGAATCTCCTTTGAACATTATCTTTACACAACGGGTGTTTCCGAGGCGAAGTACATTCGCGATGAGAACTCCTTCGTTCGCTGGTTTTATGAGAGTTGGGAGGTCCGAGTTTGCTATGGCCAAATCAATGTCGTAGATTACTCCCGCCATGCAGGCACCGTCCATTGGAATGACCGGTCGAACTTTGATGCCTCCCAAATCTGATACTCTGCGAAGCTTGTCTATGGCGCTGGCAGTCATTGTGTCCACAGCTAGAATATTCTTCCGCGTGTTCACCCGGATATCCTTAATGTCGTTTGGTGCTACCCCCTCAAAGTACATAGAGAGAGCTTGCCTGTTTACTGCTCGAAGGCTGATGGTGGAGTCCTCGGGCATGAATAGGATGGTGTGCGGCCAGCGTTCTCCTTTTGACTGAGACGTTAATGTCCCTGCTGGTGAAGACGGCTTGATACTTCTTCTTTTGGCCTTCCTGCTTCTCACGGTCTCGAAGTCGTCATCCGACGAGTCGTCGCCAGTGGCCGAGTACAGTTCCGTGTCCTCGCTGGTGCTCGAACAGGTGCTTCGTTTCCGCGACGAGCTTGCCAAAGGTGGTCTATGGCCGGACAGAGCCGCAGAAGGCTCCGCGTCCACAGCCATGAGGCAGTGACTATCACCGTTGGCCTCACTGGTTCTGGGCCAGGCGCGCTGATTTACCGAGGAGCTCGCCATAGCAGACCTCTGGCTGGGCGGACCAGTGGATGACTCCGCGTCCGTCGCCTTGGGGCAGGGAGCAGCGTCTCCCGTAAAAAGCGAAAAACTTGATAACAATGCTCGGAGCCGAAAGCAGAAGCGTTCTATGAAGAGACACTTCCGAAGAACCTAAGCCTTGCATCGAAACAACTAGAACAAAACCGATGTCCTTAACTACGATGACTAACGTGATAACGTAACCAGGTTCGATGATATCTTGACAATGTTTTGCCGTCTTGCACGACAGGCAAAATAAAAAGCAAAGCACAAACAAGAATTGGTCGATGGTGGGTAAACGCGATTCGTGTGGCTTGCGTACTAGGCCCCAATCATAGCTGCCTTTTCTTTCTCGAATAGACGTTGCTCGACACGCTCATCTTCACGGCGAACATAGGCCAGCGCAACGCCCTAAACACTGGGCTTCCGAGGCAATAATAACGACATGGCTGCGAAACCGTGTCGTGGACTCGTTCAGCCACCGCCATGTCACGAGCACTCAGCAATATAATGAGCCGAGAACGAAGGGTTTCGTGCTTAGTATCTTCACCGAGCCACATTTTTTTTCTTGTCGTTAATTTGTTTTAATTTCTTTGCTCCGTTTGTCTTGCCTCCTGGGCGTGTGACCCAAAGCGCCAAGGATCGCGACCGCTGTTGCTGCTGCTGCACATCTTCCTCTTGCTGGAACCAGCAACAACAGCAGAAGCAGCGAGAGCGAGACAGCAAAGAGTGGCAGAAGCCAAGAAGCGGCGGTGTTATTCGCGCGACAAGGCGGTTCGTAGCGCGCGAAACATTTATCAGCCGGTCGCCAGAGACACCCGTCAGGCCCCGGCGAGCAAGGCTTATCGTCGTCAGCCTACGCGCAGGCATCCCAGGAAGCCAGCCCCCCTCTACATCCTTTCACCTTCTCCCACGGTCCCGAATCCTGGTGAAGTTTGAGCCATGCGCTGCTTTTCCGAAACCAAGCACCACGTCACTGAAGTTGCGTGCATGGCTGAACGGAGTGGGGTCAATCAACTAACCATACAGCCTTCTTTGTTAAGCCGCTGCGCGCACACCGTTACGCATTATGCAGCGTTGCACCACCATACCTTCTCCGACGAGTCACACGAAAGCGAGAAACACTCACGTGGAGGTAGCCGCAAGGTAGAGTACCCGACGAATGCAGCTGGTCACGCCATCCTGGCGTGCCAGCGCGCATGCAGATCCTGGGCTTGTTGCTTAGTCGTTGATACTTTTCCGGACCTCGACTGAACAACCAAAGCAAGGGGATCTGAAAAATACGCCTGAATTTGGAGCTGGGTGCCCGAAAGAAAAATATCAACCAAGTACCTCTGCACTCGCTGCCTTTAACCATGCTGTACGTAACAGCTCCGTGTAGTCGGGTGCCCACATTTTCTTGTTCCAAGGGTGCGAGTCTCGCTTTCGTGTTTTCGCAGGGAGAACAAGCCACGCCCTCATTCCTCGCTCGCAACGGCCAGGCCCCTTGTCGAAAGATTGCGAGTGAGCGGGTACGCCGAGAAACAAAAAAAAAGTGCGATACTTCGGCTGTTGCGCTGTTGTGTAGCCGTGTTTACAGCGACAACGTGTAAAAGAAGCTCGTCCATGCGTGCATGTGGCAGCACTCAGCGGGATATTTGTACGCGGCCTTTCCGCACGACATGCGCAGAGCCTACGAAGATAATACGGTTCGTTTTACGGTAGTTTTTCTTTCGTTTTTTAACTGTGCCGCGTTCTTCGTATGGGTTAAGAGCGTCGAAGTTTCATGATTGCATGTTGAATTACTGCAAGGTTAGTTAGGGACTGTGCACTGAGCTGAATTGTTGCTTCATTTTTTGTACTCTTAAAGAAACTTCCAAAGACATTATTTCATAAACGTATTTTCGTTTTATTTGTTTTTTTTTACCCGCGACGCGGCGATGAGGCTCGGCTATACCAGTCCCGACTTGGAAACATAGAGGTTTTTCTCATTCTTAAATGAGGAAAAACTGAAAAGTGAAGCCCCCAGCTGTCTGCAAAAAAGTGCGACACATCAGCAGTAAAGAAGCAGACAAAGGGAGAAGGCAGGGAGATTAACAGGAAAGGCATCCTGTTGGCTGCCCTACACTGGGGGATTAGGGAAGGCGACTAGAAAGATGAGAAAGAGGGAAGAGGAGGAAAAGAATAATAGAGAGACAAACAGTAAATTCACTGCAGTGTGTAGAATTCCACCGCAAGTCAGAGGCGTTCACACAAACCTGTCGTCCTCGAAAGCAGAAGACTTTCACTACTTTGTGGGCTGTCGAGAAGTAAGCGTTGCTGTAATAGCACCTGCAAAGAAGGAGGCAGATCATGCAGTCACCGCAATGCGTTCGCGAGTACTTGTTTTCCTGAGACAAATCAAGAACAGTGGCACAGCAGCTGTTGGATATTTTCATAGGTGCCCCGAGCATCACATGCCGCAATGTCAGCGATTCCAATTAACAAGTTATATGCTTGTGGTTCTCAAGGGAAGGTAAAAGGAGGAATTAAAAGAGAAACAGAGAAAAGTAAAAGCCCGGTCGGCAAGTGGTCATAGAAGAGGGGATATCGCGGACGGTCCGTAAGCTACGACATCTGCCGAGCGTCTCTGTCTGCTGCTCTGTCGCTTTAGCTGTAGCGTTCCTCAGGAAATAAAGTTATGGATGCATGTGCCCGCCTCTCTTCTAATCGTGGGTCGGCTAAACTGGTGCAACTCACTCAGACTCAACCATAAAATATATTTTTAACTTTTAATTCACTCGGACTCAGGCTCGCGAAAACTCTCCTGAGCCATTGTCACTTACGTGACTAACACTCACGACTATTCTCTTCAACCTAACTGACTTGGACTCAATATCAACAAAACATTCCTCACCCGAACTCACTCAGACTCATGGCTTCATGTGAGTTAGTCCGAGTGAGTCGACGTATGAGTTTGTTAGCCTAAAGTTAGCTTCTTCAACCATGTTGTCAGTGCTCTGAAACACTAATGATTCATGTAATCGGTGCTCTACTTGGCGCCATTTCACATATGTTTAAAAAAAACGAGTTTTCAGCGCTTGCGAATCAGCCAGTTCATTTTTCCTGCAATAGATGGCCGCATAAGATATATTTATCAGGAACTTCCCTTGAAAAGTTGGTGTGCGGGTGGTCCAGGGAACACTGGCAGATGCATTAACACGAAGCTGAGGGATCATATGCAAAGTCTGAAAGGTCGCCCTAACACCCATTTGGCAATGCATTGCAATGAGTGCGCATGCTCTCCTTGTTTTAGCAACACTACCTTGGTATATAGAAATCGAAACAGGACATCAAGAGAAATAGAGAGATGGAGGCCTATCTCATAGACAAGCAGAAAGATAAGTGTGTCAGCCACCCTTCGGTAGCCTTACTAGAGAATGAAATTTCGCTCATGTCTGTTCTTCAATGAACTTGTTATCGTTATTGGTTATATGTGCGCAGTGCATTTGTTTTATGGTGAAAAGAGAGCACAGATCCGAGGGGTATAAAGTGAATCTTTTTTTTTCCCGAAAAATAAACCCGTAGTTAGATTGCGCCCGTTTGTGTCCTCTTCTGTATCCCTGTGTGCTCTCGCTAAAATTTTCGAGCTGGATGTCTTCCAACTAGGCCGGCTTGCAGTTTCGCTTTAGGAACGTCCCTACGTGATTCGCGCCTCTGATAAAAAAAAATATATTTAAGTGCTGTATGAATGGCACTGCTTTTTAATACCTGTGCGTAGACGTGAGTACGAACGAGAATCCAGGCAAGGCTGATAGTAGTGCTGAAGATGACTATAGAAGCTTTGGTCGGCAGAACAAAGTGGAACTCACTCAGACTATCGCGAAATATATGTTGCGGTTTGGACCCAGTCGGACTCAGACTCACTAACATATTCATGAGCCTCGACAAAAATATGATCGCCCTGGCCTGGATCAATCCCCCGACCTTCGGTTTAGCAGCCCGGCTCCATGATCTCTGTTCCATCATGGTGGATGGTCCGAACAGTTGCTTAAGCAGCTTCCAATTCATTTGTACTACTGTCACTTGGCTTCTGTATTGATGTCGCCCGTTCAAGCGTGGTTGTGCGGTTTGAATCTGAGCGTCACCTGATGAATCGCGTTTTATACCAGCCGAGGAGGTCGGTGCAACACTGCCGCACATTAAGGCCGGAACATGGCCGCTGCAAGCCATTAGAGAAATGTAGCAACCGTGCGACGCAGTTTCGCAATGTAGCTTCTATCCGAGCGCTTCGCGACGACCTACCATCAGTGTAGTCCCTTACGCGGCAATGTCTCACGGCTCTGCACTCGGTAATATTAGTGAGCAGGAGGGAGGGGGGGGAGAGGCAGTCTCAAGGGTGAAGAGACGTCGGGTCGGAATCATTGCGAGAGGCCGCCTCCGCCGCATTAACGAGGAAGCGAGGTGCTACCGTTGAGATGCGTAGACACTACGGCGAGCACACGACCGAGGCGCGTTCCGCTAACGCGGTCCTACGTGGATGTCGCAGCAGAGTGATATCTTTCACCAATTCACGCGCGAAGAGGTCTAACCTTGCAAGCATGATGTATGTGCACGTGTCCTTAACATGAAATCCCTGAGGAAAGGAAAGAAAAGGAGTGGCAGTGGAAGCCCGAGGAAGCCTACTAATCTGCAACACGATTGACATTAGAAGGAATGTGGAATCGCATAATGCCGTAGTCCTCTGTAAGATTTAAAGTGTTGAGACGGACACTTGAGCAAGTATCACATGTCGTCCCCGTATATATATATATATATATATATATATATATATATATGAATACGCTAAATGTATAGTAAATAGTGCAACAGTTACGTTTGTCATTCAACACAATTTTCAAGTGACAAGACGCCGAAGACCCGTCCGTCAAATATTATAAACGCATCGTGACCTTCATACGTTCCCGCTTCTTTAGATTCAGTGGTGTGTATATTGCTCTCAATCGCTCAGCACGCAGCACAAATTTCTGTTCGAGAGATAATTAATATCGTTTCCAAAAGCTATAGCACACAGAGCATCTATAGATAACGGCACTGTGTTTGGTGGCTGTTATATCAAGCATCAGCAATAATTCTGACGATCAATTATTTGCGTAGGCCTGGTGTGGACACCTCTGTCTTTTTTCTTTCTTTTACTGCTTTTTTATGCATCCTGCGTCAAAAGCTAAGGAGACGTGAACATTTATAGACAACTGTACTCCCGCTTTGTCTGGGAATGTAACCTCCAAAGAAACGTTGCAGCCTGTGGTAGTCATTGCGAGTCATATAGATTCCTACTATAAACCAAGAATATAATGCATTAGCAGAGCGAAATTCCAGACTATGCTGTGAAGCGCACGTTCCGAAAACCTTTGTCACCAGATGTACACATTATTGTATTAAACAACTAACTGCACCGGGATGAATTCCCAAATCCTTAGGAGACGTGACACTTCTTGCAAACTTATTTTTGATGTGATGCGATTCCAACTCGCGCCCTTGATAGGTGTATCGGTAATGGGCACACAGCACCATTCGTTGATAGCCCCGCCACGGTGGTCTATTGGCTAAGGTACTCGGCTGCTGACCAGCAGGTCGCGGGTTCAAATCTCGGTTGTGGCGGCTGCATTTCCGATGGAGGCGCAAATGCTGTAGGCCTGTGTGCTTAGATTTGGGTGCACGTTAAAAAACCCCAGGTAGTCAAAATTTCCGGAGCCCTCCACTACAGCGTCTCTCATAATCATATGGTGGTTTTGGGACGTTAAACCCCACATATCAATCTATGAACCATTCGCTGGTGACCGTGGCAGTGATGCCATCTTTCGTGACGTGGCAGGCTCCACCGAAAGTGCACATTAGCTGCTAAGGGAAGTCTTGTATATCAAAGCTATTCTACAGAACCGTTGCCTCCGGCATCTTGGTTACGAGCTGCCTAACTCTGACGCACATGTTAACGCACGTTGACCGGCTCGAGTACAATCTCGATAATGGACATTTGCTGCCTTTAGCAAAGATGGCGGCCCCGTGCTGTGAAGATGATTATACGTGGCAGTCCCTTACCGCTAGATGGAAGAGCGGGCTTATACAGAAATAGCACTGCTGCAGATGCACCAAAAGTGGTTTTTAGCGACGTTAAAGTCTACGCGATTGAAAACAGAGATAAGTACACTAAGAGAGAGAGAGAGAGAGAGAGTGAGAAAGGAAAGGCCATCGGTACACAAAAGAATCAGTAAAACTACACGACCCCGAATACATGAAAAATCAATACACGTACGAAAGTAAACTTAAGTCATGTGAAATATATGCACAGTGTGAAGCCTTTTTCGTCACCTTTCAAATTATGGAAATCATTCATATTTGGCAGAATAAGAAAGTAAATTCTTGGGACTACTCAGAAAAAATCTCGACTAATCGAAAGATGTCGCTTATCATAGAAATACTGATTATGGTGACAGGTTTTATTGTTTTTTACTTAACTTATTCGATTTTCTACAAGTCGAGTAAAACAGAAAGCGTAATAAATGGCCCTTATGCAAACGAAGGTGTAGGATTACCTTACTTCGCGCATTAATAATTTTCGCCTTCTACTAGTTATGACAAACTGGCTTTACGAATAAAACGGAAGGCAGAAAAAAATTTACCGGAGGAAACTGGATGGACCGTATATCGCAAACGAATATTATACGGAAATGCACGCTGACACTGCTCTCTTGAAAGCTCTTTTGCGAAGAAGGCAATACAAACACAGAAAGAAAGATGCGAGACAGGAAAGCCTGACGGGACGTATATACGGAAGAGACCGCTTACCCTCCCGTGCAGCGCAATTGCATTACTTCGCGGTCTGATCAAGTTAGCCCCGACCACACGGGCACGTTTTGTTCTTTCATTACGCGAGATCTCGCACATGGCGGCTCTTCCTTTTACCTCTATTTTTCTGTCGTTTGGGCACAAGACAATTGTTTCTAGGCGACCGGTGCAAGCGAGGTCAGTGTTCTCGCTTGGGCACGAATAATTGACTGCACCCGCGGTGAACCTAGCGTGAGAGTGTGCAGGATATTAGAGAGCATGTACGTCTGTCCACACGTATTATATTCAGTCGCTTGTTTGCGGACGACCATTAGAACCATATTAACAGACCAACGTTATCCTTACGCTTTCCTTCAAATTCAGCTCTGGTGAAACAGTAGTTATGGGGGCTTGGCTGCTGACTCTTAAGTCGCCGGTTCGATTCCCGCCGCGGCGACCACATTTCGATGGAGGCGATATTCCAGAGGCCCATGTACGGCGCAATGTCAGTGCAGGTTAAAGAACTCCAGATGGCTGATATTTCCGCAGCCATCCACTACAGGCGTCTCTCATAATCACATCCTAGTTTGGAGATGCAAAACCCCACGTATATTTATTGAGTTTCGGTACACTCTGCAGGCATTATAATGACTACAAAAAAGGGTAACTACAAGGTTCGCTTAACACGAGCCTTCAAAGTAAGCAATAAATCGGCGCGTAATACCTTCATCATTGCGACTTTTATTACCAAGGCCATGTGGTAAGAAACACTATGAGCAGCAGTGACAACAGGTCGCCCACATCTGAGGTAAGCACGTTCCTCTGTACAAGACGTCACAGAAATTCATAAAATATGCAAAAATTATTTAGTGCTTACAACACCTTCATTACGTGCCATTTAACGGACGCTTCTCCAGCGAAGTAGTATAGACTATATATTTTGAGGAGATTTTACCTCATATGTCGTTTGTACAAAATGAAAGATAGTCTAATTGGCTATAGCGCAAATGTTTCACATGGCCCCGCGTATTATGCCACGGAAGTGTCATTATACGAGTGGCAGCAGCATACATCTGTGAGTGATTGTTAAGAAACTGTTCTTACCATATTTCAAGGTAAGCAACCATGTTACCACCATGCACCTGAGTGAAGCTAGGTTCAGATTTCTACTAGGACATTGATATTTTTTATTTGCAGTCGTCCGGTTAACGCTGTCTATACGGCGTCTTGTTCTTAAAGTAGAGCTGTAAAGTTACTCATGTGTGTTTTCGCCGATCCTGGGTAAATATAAAATATCTATCACCTGTAGCGCATACCTGCGTACCAGTGGCACATACCCGCCTCAGGATATGCGCCACTGTTATTTGAAAAGTGTTTCACGACGTACGTGATGAGATTGTTACACTGTTCATGTAATTATCAACGAGTACTATTCGAGAAACCATCTTACCCTCCAGTACTAATTTAAGGGGTGATATCATGAGAGAGATAGATAGATAGATAGATAGATAGATAGATAGATAGATAGATCGGTAGATAGATAGATAGATCGGTAGATAGATAGATAGATAGATAGATAGATAGATAGAAATACATACATACATACATACATACATACATACATACATACATACATACATACATACATACATACATACATACATACATACATACATACATACATACATACATACATACATACATACATACATACATACATACATACATACATGCATACATACATACATACAGATAGATAGATAGATAGATAGATAGATAGATAGATAGATAGATAGATAGATAGACCGATAGATAGATAGATAGATAGATAGATAGATAGATAGATAGATAGATAGATAGATAGATAGATAGATAGATAGATAGATAGATAGATAGATAGATAGATAGATAGATAGATAGATAGATAGATAGATAGATAGATAGATAGATAGATAGTTTGCGTACCAACACAAAGCTGGGGACATCACACCTCGCATATGGCTATGAGCTTGGTGATTCACGAGAAATGGCTAGATTTTTTACTCGATTGGTGAAGAAGAAAAGTATATAAAGCAAAAAAGCAACATTATTTTTTAACAAGTAATTAAACAATGTTTAACAAGTAATTAAACACTGGTAGTTATATCTTTGAAGTATAGGCTTTTTATACAAACTGCTTTTTTGTATAGCACACACTTCACTATCACGAAAGTTCAGTGTCGCCTACCCGTTCTCGGTTACGCCCCTGCAATGACTGCATTATGAACGGCTTCGTGCATCCCTCTCATACCTAACAATGAGTGTGCTAACCAACCTTCTTAATTTTATACCGCATGCTTGCTACTGTAGCCATGGTTGTCTGGTGCACCACCACGACCGGACAATATTGCACGCTCGCACGAATACACGATGAAATCACACTGCGTGAAATGCACAGTGCGATCAAGGGGACACCAGAAGAAAAGCAGGGGGCAAATATTCTCGAGATTCTCACCTGTGCTCTTTTCGCCACACAAGAACAATCACCATAAAGACAAAAGGCATAGGATAGCCGCGTTCCTGTCCCCTGCCGTTCCCCTGAAGGTATACGCTTGTCGCAGTTGCATCTCCTCCCCGACCCCTTGGTTCCTGCTCAACAGAGAAATCCTATCGCCACCCTGGCTTTGAATGCCATATCCAAGCCATGAATTCAAGATAAAGTAATTGATAATTGTGTTTCGGAGAATGAGGTTACTTTTTAACACCTATTTTTCTCAGAGAACTGCTGCTGTACCACAGCATCATTTTTCCCACAGCATATTATCCGGAAGCAATCGCATTCTGTCCAAGAAGTTTTTAGTCTCTTAAAATTTGACATTTAGAAAATCTGGACATTTACAGGAGAAAAAAAAAGAAGACTACTTGATGCAAAGGCTTGCACTATATCCGCTGTTATTGGTGAAATAAGTTTTCAGACTTCGGGAGCAGAACGCTTACTCTTCTTATCGGGGATTGTAGAAAGTGAGACGACGCCTTGTCAAAACGGATCACAATCTCGAACACTGATTGTTGTCTCGACATTTTTAGGCTTTCCTTTTTTTTCCCGCTCATGCGGCTCGAACATTCCCCACGAAAAACAAATCCGGAAGAGGCTATCTAAAATGGCGCTTCGTAAATCCTAGCGATCGAAATCAACTCCCTGCTCTTTTTTTCGGCGTTCCCTAGAGACGATAGCCCTCATGTAGGGCATGCCTTATCCGTCCCCACTGCAAACAATCGGTGGAAAGTGGTTTCGAACGTGCCGTTTCGCCCCCACAATATTGCTTTGAGGAACTAGAAAAAAAAAACAGCAACACGAACACTCGAATCAGGCTACCCAAGCAAACTATTGACAGCAACTGTTCAAAACAGGATGCTTGGACTGCCAAGCCAATGCGCGTGCGCGTAAAGGACAAGATTTAAGCCATGAATCTTCAAAAGAGTCCAGCGTGAAACAAAACGGGCGGCGCAGTCACTACGAAGGCTGCTATCCGTTCCTGAAGTGGCTCGTTGCCATGTCGCTTCGGAAGTTCTCTGCCGCTCGATATTGAACCCAGCGAGCAGCTAGCAAATGCATCACGAAGGAATAAATCAGCGCCACACGACTTTATCGGGGATGAATTTGATCAATCTCTAGTTTCGTTGCTGAAGAAATTGATTTGAAAGTTCGCGCATAACTTAGCCGAGTGACGTGCTATAACCAATTTGTCCTAGGTTGCTTCACTTTTGCTCTTACATTCGGTGCAGTTTACTACGCATAAAATGACACGAGACATAACTTTTCGAAGCAATATCTTCAGAGGTCTCAAGGCGATAGGTCGAAAAGCAGATTTATTGACGAAGAAAAGCTTTGGGGGCAAAATTGAGTGCTTTTATGACTGATGGATTCCTTGTCCCTTGGAATTATCTCGATGCCTCTGCGAGATGGGGAACGTGATATTACGCGCAAAAATAAAAAAAACAAAATGGCAACGTTAGTTTTCTTTTTAATCAATAGAAGCGTTGTAAGGCATACAGAGCCTCACCATGCAAGATTTTGTATGTGGCACTGTCCACGATATACCGGGTGTTTAAAAAATGTCTTGAAAGATTTCAAAAATCACGGAAGTCCTATATTTGTTCGATGTCTTCACAAATAGTGCTGTAGTCATTGTTTCATTATCTTGTAAAATTCTCGTTATTATCTTGTAAAATCATGACATACGTACATGGCAGGTTGATTAAGAAAATTTTCTTGCGATCTTGGCGATGTCATGAATAGAACAAACGACGGGATGCACATGCTGTCGAGCCGTCACCATCGTTTAAGTCCCATGGCAAGCAGGATGCACCAAGAAATTTTAGATACTGAGAAAAACGTGATATATGCTCTTCTTAGCAGCGGAACTCTTTTCGGTTGAAGTAGCGCTGTTTTTCGACCACTCCGAACTGGTGAAGGGGGGGGAGAGCACCAGCTAGGAAAGGAGAAAAGTCTAGTATAACTGTATGATCTAGGAGTAGGGCAGGTGGAGGAGAGTAGATATATAGCATTTTGGGTTGATGTGGTGGGAAGGAGTAGTGAGCGTGAGGAGTGAAATGAAGGTGAGGAGGAAAGGGAGTACAGCACCGAATAGTCATGTATAGTATAGCAAGTGTTGTGAAAGGAAAGTCCGGGTGAGGAGGATAGAATAGAGGAGGGCTATATGGTAAAAAAATATCATACAATAGCAGATCAGTGGGAAACATAAATGAGGGTGAGGAAAGGCAGGGGGAGAAAAAAAAGGAGGCGAGTGCGTAAAGCTCGGCCATGTATAGCATCGCACATCAAGTAGTGGGAAAGGGAAGCGAAGGCATCAAGAAAAGATGTAAAAATGGCGAGGAGGAAAATAAGAAGGGAGGGTAAAGCATACTATAGCCGAGGTCATTGGAGGAGAGCGATGAGTTAGAGGTTTTAGACAAGCTAGAGAACACCATTAGCTCAGCTGTTCGGTCAGCTTTTGCCCCACCAGAGCAGCCTTTACTACTGTCCTGCGGAGAAAGGTGTTTATCCGGTTTGTCTCGGTTTGAGTATGGTTGTGGTACGCGAGATGGTAGGTCAATTTGCTCACGATGAGGGCTTGAACCAGCCGGAGAGTATGCATTTCGAGAAGTCTATGTCAGTGGTTGGTAACGCGCTTAATTATATTAGTCACTTGGGTAATTAGTTTGCGCAGCAGTTGGAGGGTGGCCTTGCCGTTTTGTTGTATATGAAGCCCACGTTTGTAGCTCTTTCTACAACTTGGGGTTCACACCACTATACGTGAACAAATCGAAGACATCATAACAGGAAATTGAACGCCTCCAATGGACGAGACAGGGTTTTTCATCCAATCTCGGTTGAGATACAGCGTGCCAGACAAATCGCAACAATCACTGAAACATCTTTCAATGGACATTAGGAGAGAAATTCAAGAAGCCCCCTGTACCCCGAAGTATGCACCCTGACCGGCAAGAGTTCAACATGGGCAAGAGTGGAAGCTCCAATGCTAATCGTAGGTGACGGTGCATCTAACGCACTAGTCCTTTCAACAGATTTGGCTCGATATCTACCGAAACGGGCCATTTGTATCATCGTAGTGAACAATCATGGCTGACAAAAGAGAACTGGGAGCGGGGTTTCTAATTCACAGAAACATAGCTGGCAACATAGAGGAATACTATAGCATTAATAAAAGGGTGGTAGGTATTGTAATTAAACTGAATAAGAGATATAAGATGAAGGTGGTACAGGCGTACGCGCCTACATCCAGCCATGATGACGCTTCAGTTGAAAGCTTCTATGAAGACGTGGAATCGGCAATGAGTAAGGTAAAAACACAGTATACTATTCTGATGGGAGACTTTAATGCAAAAGTAGGGAAGAAGCAGGCTGGAGACCAGGCAGTAGGAGAAAATGGCATCGGTACTAGAAACGCCAGAGGAGAGCTACTAGTAGGATTCGCAGAACGCAATAGTTTACGGATTATGAATACCTTCTACCGAAAACGAGGAAACCGCAAGGGGACATGGAGGAGCCCTAATGGCGAAAAATAGAACGAAACAGACTTTATAATGAGTGCACACTGAGGCATCGTGCAGTAAGTGGAAGTGGTTGGCAAGGTACGATGCAGTGACCATAGAATGATACGGTCTCAAATTCTCCTAGACTTGAAGAAGGAACGACAGAAACTGATACGCAAGTAGCCAATCAATGAGGTAGCACTGAGAGGGAAAGTACAGGAATTCAGAGTCTCGCTTCAGAACAGGTACTCGGCTCTTAGTGAGAAAACCAACCTTAGCGTAGATAGAATGAATGATAATCTGACGAGTATCATTACGGAGTGTGCAGTGGAAGTTGGAGGCCGGGTAGTAAGACAGGACACTGGCAAGCTTTCCTAAGAAACGAAGAACCTCATTAAGAAGCGTCAAATCATGAAAGTCTCAAAACTACAGACAAAATAAATCTAGCAGAGCTTCCGAAGTTGATTAATAGGCGTAAGGTACGCGATGTAAGAAGGTATAACATGAAGAGAATTGAACATGCTCTGAAAAACGGTGGAACCGTCAAAGCTGTGAAGAGGAAAATTGGAATAAGCGAAAATCGAATGTATGCACTAAGTGACAAAGAAGGCAAAATAACTACAAATATAAATAGGATAGTTAAAATAGCGGAGGAGTTTTACAAAGACCTGTACAGTAGCCGAAACAACCACGACCTTAATACTATAAGAACTAGCAGTAGCCCAGATGACACCCCACCAATAATGACAGAAGAAACCAGAAAAGCTTTGGAGAGCATGCAAAGAGGCAAAGCTGCTGGTGAGGATCAGTTAACATCAGATCTGCTGAAAGATGGAGAACAGATTGCGTTAGAAAAACTATCCACCCTGTTTACAAGGTGTCTCCTGACAGGAAGAGTACCAGAGTCTTGGAAGAATGCTAACATCGACTTATTACATAAGAAAGGAGATGACAAGGTCTTGAAGAATTACAGGCCAATCAGCTTGCTCTCTGTAGTTATACAAGCTATTTACAAATGTAATTGCAAACAGAGTACAGAAAGCATTAGAATTCAATCAACCAAAGGAACAAGCAGGATTTCGAACAGGCTACTCAACAAACGACCACATTCATACTATCAATCAGGTAATAGAGAAATGCTCAGAATATAACCAACCACTATACATAGCCTTCATAGATTACGAGAAGGCGGTTGATTAAGTAGAAATATCAGCCGTCATGCAGACACTGTGGAGTCAGGGCGTCGATGACGTATCTATAAACATCCTGGAAGAAATCTACAGGGGATCAACTGCTACCATTGTGCTTCATAAAGAAAGCAACAGAATACCAATCAAGAAGGGTGCAAGGCAGGGGGACACAATCTCCCCAATGCTATTTACCGCGTTCTTACAGGAGGTTTTCAGAAGCCTAGAATGGGAACAGTTAGGCAGAAGAGTTAATAGAGAGTACCCTAGTAACCTGCGCTTCGCCGATGACATCGCATTGCTGAGTAACTCAGGGGACGAATTGCAACTCATGATTACGGAGTTAGACAAGGAGAGCAGAAAGGTGGGTCTTAAAATTAATCTGCAGAAAACGAAAGTAATGTACAACAACCTCGAAAGGAGCAGCGCTTCGAGATATGTAATAGTGCAGTTCAAGTTGTAAAAGACTATGTCTACTTAGGGCAGGTAATAACTGCGGAGCCGAACCACTAGATTGAAGTAACTAGAAGAGTAAGGATGGGGTGGAGCACATTTGGCAAGCACTCTCAAGTTATGACAGGTTCATTGCCACTATCCTTCAAAAGGAAGGCATATACCAGCTGTATCTTGCCGGTACTTAGCTACGGAGCAGAAACCTGGAGACTTACAAAGATGGTTCAGATTAAATTGAGGACAACGCAGCGAGCAATGGAAAGAAAAATGATAGGTGTAACTTTAAGAGACAAGAAGAGAGCAGAGTGGATTAGGGAACAAACGGGGGTTAAGGATATCATAGTTGAAATCAAGACGAAAAAATGAACACGGGCCGGGCATGTAGCACGTAGACAGGATAACCGCTGGTCATTAAAGGTAACTAACTAGATTCTCAGAGAAGGCAAGCGGGTTAGGGGGAAACAGAAAGTTAGGTGGGCAGGTGAGGTTAAGAAGTTCACGGGTATAAAGTGGCAGCAGCAAGCACAGGACCAGGTTAACTGGCGGAACATGGGAGAGGCCTTTGTCCTGCAGTGGACATAGTCAGGTTCATGATGATGATGAGTGAACAATACCGATTCAGTAACGCTTAAACCCATGGACAGCGGCACGGCAGAGGAGGCTGCTATAGTCTTTGCTATCATACACGCTTCACAAATACCAGCACAAGATGAACCAATCACAGTGATTACTCATTCACAAACTGCCTGTCGGAATATTGCGAAATGAATGGTCACACCCTACACACGCCGTGTATCTGACATCTGCACATCTCACTTCGTTACACACGGTATCGTCTAGGCACCTGGACATGCCTGTCTCCATGGCAATGAATGCGCTAATGCGGTAGCTCGAGTGCTTACAATCCGGGCCCCATCTGAAGAGCTGTGCAACACAGTTGATGTACCGAACAAAGCAATAAACTACACTGACACGCTACCGTTTTACCGACACAGCGTTATGTACTGCCCATTTCCCTACAAATCCCTCAACCGACTTGACATGGCTGTCTGACGGGCCCCTTTAAACCAATTCATTTTCATGTCTTTACATCCTTCATCTCTTCCACCCCACGCAATATCCCTCATACTGCCCCTATTGTGGAGCGAAACCCAGGGTGCATCACTGCACCTCGGATTGCCCACAACCCCCGGGCTACCACTTTATGTCTCCACTTTCACATTCCTCCAGGGAGACTGCGTCGACCAGTTCAGAGCCACAAGATCAGCGTCGACTTATCCAGCGAGTACGTGGTTTGGCGCAAGTCAAAGGGGCCTTGAACTAAGGACTCCATCCAAGGAAGACGAACCTTTCAGCATGCATGAATAAATGTTTTTTTCTCTCCCTCATCCTACCAGTGTGGAGGTGCTGCTACATTTTTTTCCCGTTATAAGCGAGGTAAGCGCCCTGCATATTCTGACGACCTGAGGCCCCGACCTAGCCAGCCCACAATAAAAATCGTCAGTATTGTTGTTTGCCAGTTTTCGTCCATTATACGAAGGTATTCGTTCAAGACGCATTTCTTTCAGTATTGCAAACGACTTTTCTTCGCCAAGGCAGTCAATCGCTGGATGCTTTTCTGAGCAGAAACACGTAAACGTGAACTCGAAAGCTATTCTTTCTTTGATGTCTTGTGCCATATCTCCGGCTTTGTTTTATCCCCTTGCCATTGATATGGCGCAACCCCAGCATCGAGTCAGAACGAGACGAAGCTTTCAGAGAGACACAAATAAAAAGAGATGGCCGAGAAGAATCTTTTAGGATGACCTGACGCATGAGTAGTATATAGCCTACGTTTGGATTTTATACGGGTCCGTGAGATTCGCGAAGACGAGAGAGAGAGAAAGCAATACCATGGCTTTAATAACGCAGAGAGTAGATGAAGGAAACTGAAAGTTGTCGAAGATTTTGTTGCATTGAGCCCGCCACTTAAAACACAATGCAAATTTGCCTTAGTGACGCTAATATGCACATGACATAGGTAAGACGAACACCAGCAAAATGTCCTTCGCATTGAACTACATCCTATGTAGCTCATATTCACTGCGATGACTTAGCCGACGTCTTGCACATTTGCTTTTTCATACCAAGGTAGGCAAGTCCCAGCGAAAGCTGCAGACGACGTTGGCTCTGTGCCACCGACGATGATGACGCGGTGAGAGCCAAGTTGTCATTACTTAATCACTCACCATCTTTTATTTAGCATTTACTCTATTCAATTTCTCTAGTTGTAAGACTACCTCTTCAGGGTCACAACATTTTCCCGCAAAGCAAGGTAAGTGCCGTTCGTCTATATTTGGTGACCTCAAAGCGTACCATTAGAGTTGAAGTTGCGATTAATTAGTACTATTCACACAGAACACGTGAAAAATAAAGAACAGAGAGTTCAGCGTGGAAAGTGGAGTCTCTTTATGATCCAGCAGAGCTCAAAAGCAAGCGCAGTAATTTAGACAGCCATGCCCGCTCTTACCCCATTTTCAGTAGAAATGTTTTTGAGATCACAGAAAATGAAAGATGTGAAATGAGAGTATGAAAGAAGACGACCGCGGTATCTGTGCTGATAAGGTACGCTTAAGCAAACCACAAAACCAGCTCCTAATGAACTGCGTCGTCTAATTTTTCTTCCAGAAAAGTAGGTTTAAATGCATGTTTAGTGTTTGAAACTACACAGGCGCCATCTCGTACATTTAACATATGTGGATTCTTTGCGATGTGATTGTAAAAAAAGTTTGCTTTTTCCGCTACATGGTGCAAGATCAAAGCACATCGAGTGTGGTTGATCTCAAGGTTTCCTATAAAGTATCGTAGTTGAACTTGACTGCTTCATGGCAAGAACGCCGTGGTAGCATGCTCGGCGTCGCTCGTATATACCCGGTTTCTCAGAATGAGTGAATTCTAGTAACGCATTCGTTTATACACAGTATTCCACTCTTTCGCAAAGCTGGCATACTCTGGATCATCAAGTCGTCGACATCTCTTGTTCTCGAGAGCTCTAACCTTGCATTGGGGATCAGCTTGTGATCGCCTGCGCTTCCCCCGCATATAGCGTTGAGTCTCGTTTCACAAAACGCGGCCTTCTCATAGGGAGTAACGTACATTCTTATGGCAACCCACGGCAGCGACAGTCACGACACGGCGTGGGTGGTTTTACTTAGCTCGGGTGCTGTTGCCGTGCAGTTGTCGCCCGGCGGACGCGTAGCTCAACTTGACGTCACTCCCATTGACGCGTAGCGATATTCGACTTGAAACGAGCGCTCTGGCGTGGTCGGCGCGCAGTTGCTACGCCGGCGCACACGCGGCTTGACGTGGCGTTACACCAGCTGTGCGAGGCGAGTCGTTGCTAGGCAACGGCGCATCCATGTTTCTTACAGGTGACGTGGAACACATTACGGCTAGTTTAAACAACTTCATCCTTTAAAACGTAATAAACGTTTGCAGGTACCGAGGTAACACTGCATGCATACGTGAGGCGGACGTCTTGAAGACCTGGACTCACAGCTCCCGTGTCTCGAGCCAGAGAGCTCGTGTGACTTAGGCCGAGTCATGCATGCGGCTTTTTTGCGAACCGAAGACGAAATGAATGTGCGCAAATAGTCATGCGACTTTTTCTACCCCCCCCCCCTCTCGCCAGATTGTATCTCCAAGTCATCATGGCATGTGGAATACATAAGGCTTCCGCCTTGAAAGGGGTTTGATTTCCCATTTGACGATTGTCAATGTGCTATGACGTGTTCACATGTTGCGACTGTATTTACCGTACATATTTGATAGGTCTGCATAACGCTAGCTTCAATCACGTCTCTTTTTTTTCAACCCGTAACTTGTTAAATTTATCCATTCAGCAACATCTAATCCGCTGAACTTATCATGTTTCGATAAGCCGATGTCCCGGTAAGCCGACTCACGCGTATGCGGCCCTCTAAGGACTTATAAGTATGACGCGAAAGATATTGGTGGAGTTGTAATACGAAGTCCGCACTACATATCAGCTATAGTATATTGCGCGAGAACACTGCGCATCCTGCGACCACTAAAACACTTGTTTGGCATCAAATTACCTTAAGTGGGAATTTTCTTTATGTGTACCAGGGAGTCTTCATGTGCACAAAGGCATGCACATGAAGGCTCCCTAATGTGTACAATCTTACATGTTTCCTTCACAGGTTGTGTTGGATAGGGGTTTCATGGCGAAAACTTTAGGTCTTCTATGATTCGAAGTCACCTTGTAAGGTACCGAACAACTGAGTGTGTGTTCTGAGAAAGGACGACTGAACGCGTAGGAAGAGTCGAGGAAAAGGGCAAGGGTGGCCAGTAGAAGCAAATAAATATGAAAGGGCAGCATAGGCGAGTGTTGATAAATAGGGCAGACGATGGAACTTGAGAAGGCGAGAAAAATGTGAGTGATGGAGCGGGAAGGCGTTGAGGGAAATGACAACGATGGCGCTGGAGAAGGGAGCATGTCAAGAGAAGGTCCAGGTTTCAGCCTTCAAAATTCTATAAAGTTGTAAGCATACCCCATCACGTATTATTCTACTACCACAAAATCTAGCAAAGTTTTCATAGAAAGTCTTTCGTTTTTACATTTGTTGTGCACAGTGGCTACGACGCCTTCACATGGTTAAGGCATATTCAAATTATCAAGCATGGGTGTGTAGCCCCACCACTAGAATGAACACTGTGGCTCACCAAAAAAATTATTTTATATTGCACATTTATTTCTTAATGACGATGGTCATGTTACGTGACAGACGAAGGGACTAAGGGACAGTGTTTTTGTTAATTTGACATAGAAATATCTACGTGGTTAAAAACCACACAAGTTTAAACCGTAATACGTGGATCCTTGGGGTAGCCTGGGAACGTCTCTGATGAAACGTTGTGAAATAAGTCATGTGTGTTGGTGGGCGCGTATAATATTGTCGCGGTACAGCGTCAATATAAGCAGCCCGACTACCGTTCTATTCCACAAAAAGAGGCTCAAAGCTTTGTGAAAACGTAAAGTTCATTTGTTTGTTGTTTAACAACGATCAAACAAGGCATGGTCATTGGTGTTCAGGTGTTGGGGCATTGTTACCCAACGCCTGAAGTTCATCTGCAAGTGATACAAGATTACAGTTCGAACGAGCAGGACCCCGTTTTATCGACCCTTTGTGCTGAAGAATATCCGTCAAAGCAAAGTGCCTGGATATTGCTTTTTTTGGTACCGTTCCTAGCTGATTGCACACTCGTACAACGCCTAACGGGCATGCAAACGAAGGACCGCGAAATTCACCTCAGTGTTGACACAGGGCCCACCGTAACTCCCCTGGGCGAACGCCTTCCTTAGACCGCGTTTCCAGCCGCAAGAGAAACACAAGCAGCGGTGCCGTTCTCGCAGAACGTCGTTCATCTCAGCCACCACCTGGGATTTCCCTGCTGCGGTGGCGGATGCGTTTGTGGTGCGCCGAGAAGGGGCTGTGCAGCTGCCGCGCGCCCCCGGTGGGCGCGGTGATGAAGCAAGCCGCGTACTTTTGTCACTCCTTTACCCTCAGTGCTTTTTCTATTATATTTCTCCCTGGCATCAAACCACTTACCTAGACGAATTTTTTTCTCTTCCGGCAGAAGCGGTACTGTGGCTCATCAGCAGCACGTCCTTGTACGGCTGTGTACTAGCGTAGAAGAACTTCTCGCGTAGACTGTTAGCAAGTAGGCCTATTCCTGGAGGTCGGGATACTCTGGTGGGCACCATATTACAATGCTAAACTGATTACGCCGTACAACCACTCCGAACTAACGTAACTTCTTTGCACTGTGTATCTTCTTTATCGTGCCTTCCTAAACATAGCTGTGCTCTTTCTCGTGCTTCTACGCCTCCTGGCCTGGTTTCAGAACGCGAGTGGATGTTGCTGTGCCATTATCTCTAATTGAGGCCATAGTTTGCCTTGTATACGTGCACTTGCAAACCATGTTTTTTTTCTCATTAGGTCCTCTTTATGATGCTCAATGGGTACATACTCCTACCTGCAGAATGGCTGGCAAATAGACATGCATCACACTAATAAGGTTAACGACATGTTCCAATATAGGGCAAGGGTGGGCCACACTTGGTATAGATGCTGATCAAAATTGAACAACGTCATCACTTGGGCTAAATCACATTGCCGACACCTGTAGCTGCAATCAAGTAAAAACTTCTTCAGCAAGTAATAAGTAAAAACTTATTTCAGAGAACACGAAATATCAAGTAATGAGATAAAACACTGGAATGAGTTAAAACAGCGCCCGTTAGTATCGGATAGACGTATGGGCATGTAAGCCGAGATATGCTATATTCGCAACATAATATGGCTTTCGACTTGACCTGTGGGAATCTGTATTGTTCGTGAGCCCCACACTATTTTACACAAAAGGTTTTTTTTCCTGTGTCTTTGTTTTTTGTTACTTAGTGTTCCGAAGCTGTGCTCTTCTTTGTTATTATTATAAGATGCTCCCACATTTATTCAATTGAGAGTAACGTTTTATAAGAACGATAATTAGTGCCCTTCGTTACTTCTTGCTCTTATCGTGCAATGCTACTGCACGCATTCGCTCGCTCGATGTGCGCCTTTTCACGGTTGGGCAAATGTACAGAAAAGAAAGAAGCATTCCGTATACAGATATCGAAATACATGCATTGGAAGCCTGAATCGCAGATACTGAGATACATTCGTTTGTGGCGCAACGGGATATTTCGGAGATCTAGAAAAGTTATTCCTGAATGTAGATATAGCTTTACAGATACTGGAATACTTTTTTCGGCAGTGCTATTACTCCGTAAATACATTCATAAAGTGTAGCGTAATGTTATGAACAAAGTTGCAGGTGGACTGAGGCTTCTAATTTATTGAGAGTTTCTTGCAGTACTCCCAGTGCGACTAAGACATTGCAGATGAAAGGATGGTGTTTAAAAGTGCATGACTGGTAATGATAACATCATTACGGGTATCGATCGTCATAAAAGGTAAGCTGTTTCACAGCAAGGGACACCGAAATTGACACACTTGATCACAACAAAATGAGGTATCCTAGCAACAGTATAGTTCGAGTAAATCACTCCAATCATCAACAAACATCCGTGAATTGAGAAGTAAAGCCTACATCCATGTTTCGTCAAGATTTGTTTGAAATAAAATCTGCTAAAAAGCTTGCTGCATTAGTTGCGCCTAGACAACGGGATCTTCTCAAATATGCTGTCTTCTAGACTAGGACCCGTTAGCCTAAACACACAACTCACAAAAGGAATAAAATGTCTCCTTCCCGCAGCAAATTAACAGAAATTTTTGTTATAGTAAATAATTGTGGTCTTCATAGCCTAATAGGCCTGCCGCATGGCGATATCTATTTTGGGGTCATCTAGCTTTTAACGGCTTGCCACCCGAAAAAAGTGCGTTGGGCAGCATTGTCCTTAAGAGGCTGCGACTCTCATTTGTCGAGGCCATGACAACATTGTTCGGCTATTCAGTGCTTGAGGAAAACCATCGCCGCTCTTTTCAAGTCGACAACCGGCGGCGCACCTTTGATCGTCTTGGCACGAAAAAGGACACACGCCCCTGCTCATATCTAGCAAAAAAATTTTACAAAAATGAAGCGAGATACCTGCGTCCTAAAAAGTAACGCGACAGAATAGATACATCGTAAAAGTACTTCAGTTATTTGATACAAATATATCCCTCAAGTATATCTCGTTACAGAAATAGAGCTGCTTAAAAGTATCTCTGAAATATTATCGCGATACTGGCCAGCCCTGATTTTTGCTTCCTCCATTCTTTTTTTTTTTTGCTCTTTGTTGCGAACAACAGTATTCTTGCCCCCTCTCCACCATTATGTATGGTATGTACCTTGAGAGTATCTCAAATGACTGAATGAAGAAATGAGTGAATTACTAACAAACTAACTAACCTAATAAACAAATAAATAAATACTTAAATAAATAAATAAATAAATAAATAAATAAGCGCATCTGAGCTGCCATTTTTAGAGTGGGAGTTCACGTTTGAAAATACCCCGCTCAGTGGAGAACATGAAACGCCAGCTCACTTGTTTTTTTTTCTTTTTCTTCCTTGCGACGTTTGCTGTCTATATATGTTGTATCGTAAGTGCGTCCGTCCTTCGGGTAATTATGGTCACCTGCTGTTTTTTTTTTCTTTTTTTACTGCCTTGCGAATCATTAATTCACCTCCCTTAAGAGAGACAGTGGGAATCAAATCTCTCACCTCACGTTCAGCAGTGGACGGCTACATAGCCACGGAGCGATCGCAGTGAGTAACAGCCTGACAGAAGGTTTTACGCAACTACTCTCTATCAAACTAGTACTTTAAATTTCTCTTAACAAACAGTCATTTTACATGACCCCAAAAGTGTCTTTCGCTCGGCTATAGTTAGTTGCACTTATCTAACCTAACCTTCTGTTTCCCCCTAACCCGCTTGCCTTCTCTAGGTTTCCAGAGAAAGCAAGCGGGTTAGGGGGAGGCAGAAGGGTAGGTGGGCAAATGAGATTAAGAAGTTTGTGGGTATAAATTAGCAGAAGCAAGCACAGGACTACGCGAGTTGAGTGATGGCACATGGGGGGGGGGGGGAATTCGTCCTGCAGTGGACGTAGTCGGGCTGCTGCTAATGATCATGATAGTAAGTGAAAAATGGCTAAGGGCAAACCCTGCGCAAACTGGGAAAGGTAAATGAAGAAATAACAGCGCTTATCCTGTCTGTTGTTTCTTCGCTCGTCTATTCCAGTTAACGCTGTTCCTACCTTCTACATACATGATATCTGCCCTAAATGTTTTTCGAGCCCATTTAGGATACTATTTCATACGTCTTTAGATAAATCAATGGGATTGCCTTCAAAATACTTCTCACAAGACACAATAAAGTAGACTCATCGCCTGTCTTAGACTCATACAGAAGTATTTTTAAAAGTCTTCGTGTGAGCTGGAGAAACATCATTCTCACTTGATTTGCCCCATCCTAAAAATGTCGCCATCATAGCTCGTATAATATACGTGAGATACCTCGGATAATCATCGTGGCTAATGTTAATGCAACATAGTTGAAGTAAATATAAAGTGCTTTGTAAATGAAATTTCTGAAAAGTGTTATTTTACTGTCCAGACGCCAACACGGCTGGATATGGGTAATCGGTATTCATCACGGGTAAAATACCGCGTGATCAAAGTTCGCTCTATGGTTTTCTTAAAATTCAGCATTGGGAGAAACAATACGAAAAATCACAGCGTATATCCACGGTGTGAATGATGATGAGTGGGGCGAAGCGTCCGTCAGTCTGTCCGCGCTTCCGCCCATTCGCATTCGTTTGTTCTTGCTTCCATCCGTCTGGGTGGCCGTCCATGCGTCCGTCCATGCGTCCGTCCATGCATTTTTCCACCCATGCGCCAATCCATGCGTCCGTCTATAAGTCCATCCGTACCTGTGCCGATTCGTCCATCCGTACATTTGTTCGTCCGTCCGTGCGTCCATCTGTCCATCCGTGCGTCAACCAGACAGACAGACAACGGAGGGACGTGGCCTGCGTATCATTCATGGTTTGTCGATCAAACCCTCCGAAGCTTCGCCCTACTCATCATTATTTCCTCCATTATATGCTGTGAGGTGGTTACTTCATACATGCATACATGCATACATGCATACATACGTATGCTTCATACATGCATACATACCCACGCCCTAAAGCTTCGCCCATAAAACCATCTTTGCAGATGGATAACTTGTGTATCCATGGGGACACAACGTGAGAATATTTCTGGCTGTCTTTCACAACAAGCGTGCAACCCAACAACTGTGTACGTCACAACAAGCGAAAGCCGTAGCCTAGTGCATGCCATAGCAAGTTTTTACTGGAAAGGCTGCTGACATAGAACACGCCACAACTCCATTACTCAGCTTCTCTGAAAAGCAATGTATGACATCCTAGGCATAGCATGAAGTGACCTTTCACATATGCGTTTGACTCGACGTCATAGAAGGTTCTTCTCGCCGGATTATTAGAAGGTGCTTCTTGCGCAAACGTGGCGACCACTTTTACCTCAGGACACGATATCATCACTCGCACGACGTTTTTCTCTTTACGGTGGAAGTTCCGTCGGCGGATTATCGCTGCTATCAATTCGTGCGTCGGTGCGGAAAGTGCCTCTCATGCTGTCACATTTCTTGTTTACGCAGGTTTTTCTGACGCCCAGTGCCCTTAGATGGCGCTCGAGGTGTCGTCATTGTTGTTTGTGCGTCATGCTGCATTCGTCCCTTAACGCAATCTACTCGCATGGTGACAACATAGAACCGCAATTTCAATATCCTGCGTCTTATTTCTGGGCTGAGCCACTCATTGTTTTTTCGTGCAATACTTTCTGTGAAACAAGGCACAGAGATTGTGTACTGTGGAGACAGCGCTGCACCTGGGAGTTCTCACACACTCAGTACTAGCACACTTCCTCGTACGGAAGCTCGCTGACCAGCAGCTTAGAATCGCAGGTGCAGCTGCGGTGTGCCACAAACCAACAATGCTCAGATGTATGTGAAGGCTCAAGCCTACAACGAAATGCAGCCATATCTCAAGCGACTGTTTACGATGAAATCGAAAAGAGAGAGATACGGTATGAAGAAATGCATAAAGGTTAACCAGAAAGCAAGTGTCTGGTTTGCTACCCTACACGTGGGAAGGGGATATGGGAGAAAGAAAAGTAAGGAAAAGGGAATGATAGAAAGAGAGCGAGACGGAAGAAAAAACACACAAACTCACTAAAACTTCACAAACGTTCGACGAGGTGGGTCAATCGCAGAAACTTCAGGACGGCATTCATCGCTTTTTGGCGTGAAGCTCGATCTTTCCGGTATTCCAAAAGTAATTTTAACGGAAAGCGGCTGGTCGTCGAGGCGTGCAAACACTGCTGACAGGGGCAGTCTCTTGGAGTTGTACTGAGGGCACTGGCACAAAATATGTTCAATGATTTCGTCAGCGCTGCGATAATCACACGCAGCACTGTCTGCTCTTCTGATGCGGCATGCAAAGGCGTTTCTAAAGGACACCGCAACCACATGCGACACAAAATGGTTGTCTTAAAACTGGATAACCTTGATGGAATGAAAAGTCGTTGGTATGGGTCCAGACGGTGAAGACGGGTGTTTAGAAATCTGGGCGTGTCCCACAGAGACCCGGTGACATTGTGCGTGAATTAATCCTTGCTGCTGCGTCACTACTTGACAGTGGAATGGGATCCATCATGCCATTTGCGTGAGCGTTCTTTGCTGCAGCGTAGGCATGCTCGTAATGGGTGATTCCGCAATGGCCTGGTAACCATTGAAAAGTTACATCATGTCCTTTCTGATGCACCATTTTAGAGGTGCTTCTTGATCAATCCTATGGAGTGCACAGCGGAGCACTGCGACTGTCGATGTTGTTTTGGGAGGAAGTTGAAATTGTATGGTTTCGGCTTTTGCTGGGAAGATCACAGCTTCTGCAGATCTCCTAACATTTGTAGAACAATCCGTATAAAGTTTAACGTGGTGTTTGTATCCTTCGTGCAGCATATAGAGAGTCAGCTGCTTCAAAGCTGGTGGCGAGAGATCCGCCTTTTTCGAATTCCTGGCACTGTCAATCGTAGGTTTGGACGGTCTTAAAACCAAGGGGGTGTTAGGATACGTCCGGAAGTGTGTGGCCTGCTGGAAGGCACTCACAGTAACTGAATACTCTCCTACAGAAGGAGGCACTTGGTCGGTCTTCTGGAAGCGAAGTGAGGTGGTGGGCAGTGGCGCGAGCAAGGTGCCTAATATGCACTCGAAGCACCTGTAGAGTAATGTGCGCTGGGGCCGGATGATCTTTGGCAGTTGCAATGGTCTCCGCTGTGAATGGACAGCATGGTAATCCAAGACAAACTCTGAGTGCCTGACCCTGGGCGTTTTCGATTGTACGTATGCTACTTTTGCAGGTGTTCGTCAAAACAGGCAAGCTGTACCGCAGGTACCCAGGAACAGCGTCCTGTCTAGTTGCAACATTGCGTGTACTAACGTGCCCCACTTTTGCCTCCGAGGAAGTTGAAAAGTTGGGAGATGGCTGTTAGGCGCGTTTTCAGAGTGGCTACATGGGGATTCCAGAAGATATTTTGATTAATGGTGACTCCCAAGAACCTGTGTGTGCGGTTGTAGCAGACAATTTGTCCATTGATGGCGATGAGATGTGACGTCATTGCCTTGTGCGTGAACGCAACCAGCCCTGATTAGTCTTAGGAAATCTCGAGGCTTTGCTCTCTAAGGTACACCGAAATAGAGTTCGGAGCTTTCTGAATTTTGCACGTGCCTGCGGACGTGTTACACCAGATGTCTAAACACCAATACCGTCTGCATAGATAGATATCTGCACACACTCTGGTATAGTTTTCACGAGGCCCATGATGACAAGACTGAATAGTGTGGGGCTCAATTCACCACCGTGGAGAACACCACGGTGTACGTAATGCTCAGATATCGGTCCATCATCAGTTTCCATAAACAATGATCTCATATGAAGGTACCAGCAGATCCACCGGTACACTCTCCCACCCAAGCCAACGAACTCGAGGACATCAGGTAAGGCTTCATGAGAGACATTGTCATAAGCTCCTTTGACATCCTAAAATAATGCTACAGATAGCCATCGGCTCATTTTCTGGTGTTGTACGTATGTCCCGAGATCAATGACGTTGTCAATGGAGCTACGAAGACGACGGAAACCATCCATGGCGTCTGGATAGACTCTGTATTGTTCTAAGAAGCACATGAGTCTGGCAAGAATCATTCGCTTCATCAGCTTGCCCACGCAACTAGCCAGCACTACTGGTCGGTATGACGTCAGCTCTAGAGGTAATTTTTCATGTTTGAGAATTGGAACCAAACGACTTGTTTTCTATTCTCTGGGAAGAGCTCCAGCTCGCCAAGACTCATTAAACTCGTCCAGTAAGGCACTACGTGCGCAATCACCGAGGTTGCACTATAGGCGGTATGATATAGCATCTGGCCCGGGCGACGACGATTGATTACAAGAAGCAAGATCTGCGTCCAGCTCTTACATCGAAAAAGGCAGGTCCATACACGGTTCAAGGGAGTGTGGTGCGGTAGAAGCAGCAAGGACCCTGTGCAATGTGATGGGCCTGCAATATTCGTACAAAAATATTCCGCTATCTCGTCCTTTCTACGTTGGAAAACTGTCAGGGCTTTAAACAGAAAACGTTGTTCGGGAAATGTGCATAGGCCTCGCACGCTTCGCCATATTTGAGAGAGTGGTTTGCGAGGGTTTGGAGAATCGCTAAACTTAGCCCCCCGTTGTAACTCCAGTTTATCCATACGGCGCTGGATCATCTTTTGCATGCGCCTTGCTATGCGTAGATCTTCAATGGACTTCGTGCACCGATATCTACGTTCTGCCCGCCGACAAATCGTGCGAAATCGCTTTAACTCTACGTCCATTTCCGAGGGTCTTGAAGGGCATGTCAGCGTGCAGGCCGCGCTTTGCGCTGCTTCTTTGATTGCTTGCTCAATGCGAGGGGATAAGTCTTTCGCACATGCGTCTTCTATGTTGGTTGTGAATGCAGACAAATCGATCCTCCGGATCGCTTTCAGCGGTTTACCACTGGCGAAGTCTTTGATGTTGAATTAACTGAAAAAAAAATACTGTTCAAATGCACAATAGCTTGAGGTTTTACTTGATAATGCACAGTAATCAATCATCACTAAAGCTTTGACATTCCATAGAGTTGGACTAACCAGCGTGAGGAGCACGACTCATTGTCGCAGCGGAAAAAAAAACGAAAGCGTGGAACAGTGTTCGCGTCGATCACCAAGACTAAGTTGGCACTCCACAAATGCTTTCCCATTACAGTTACGCTACAGTATACAAAAACGAAAGAAGGCTTTCAGGCGGTGGGGCTCGAATGTGTATTTTTGGAAAAAGTCAGTACAAAAAAAACATCCTCAAGACAGTACGAAACAAACGCAGATACTCTATGAGTGGGGGCCCGATTCACAACGATGACCTTCGCAGTCGCAGCGGCAGACAAATGCCCCGGAGGCGTGATACGGTAGCGGCAGGCACTCGCAGATCCTAATCGCGAAGCGAAGCGACAGCTGCTAACGAGGAGGAAGTTCAAACATCAAAGGACCATTACGGAATCTTAAGAATGCGTGGACCGTTCGTCCGACGACATAGGGGGAAAGCTGGTTTGAAGGAAGACAAAGGCGCGCCGTAAGAGACACTGCCGGATTAGAAACATGTTCTTTTTTCTGCAAGTGCGTAATTAGCGTTTTTAATTAACGCATGAACTCGTTCCGCCAGTTCGAGGGATCCCGCAGTTTCAGCCGTGGCGCGTTACGACGTAATTAGACCCCGTCGAGGCGAGCACTTGGAATCGTAAAAGCCATAATATAAGTAACCAAATAAGAACATCGTTATTCAAGCGCACCCACTAAAACAACTACTGCGTCGTATTTTGGGGGGGGGGGGGAGTTGTTACCGTGCAAAACGTGTTTTTCATTTGGCTGCCCTTACACTACGCCTCGGTGATGTCTTTCAAAGAAACTATTCATGTGTTTTAAATAATACCGGCGCTATACGTAGCGTTTTAAGCACGGCGGCTCTCCTCTACCTCCTACCGCAAGATAGGATCGTTGGACAAATACGTCTTTGAGCTCTTAGCTTCCACCCAAAAAAAGGTTTCTGGGCGTGCTCGTATCTTACAAGTACCAAAGATGTCGTCATAAAGGCCCGCAAATTGAAAGAAGAAAACAAACACTCCTCTGCGCATGCTCGAAGCAAGACAGAACGAAACAGAAAATTCAAAGTTCCTACGTGCGTCTAAGGACATTGGCCTGCCTTTCAGTGAAATGGTGTAGATATAAATATGGATCACTTCCGGTGCATGGGACGTCGTTTGCTGTGTCCGCGTAGTGTAACGCATGTATAAAAATACAAGAAACGAAAAAAGAAAAACAAGTATGACTGATAGGTATACACAGAAAGCAAAGAGAAATATAGGAAGAAAATAAAAATAAATTGAAATAAAAAGAAAAAACAATAAGAAAGAAGAAAAAGAGAATGAAAAGAAAGGAACTAAAGAGAAACAAATAGGGCTACCAACCTCCACACTTATTTGCGAAGCTGCTTATTTTTTTTTTCGTTTCTCAATGTAGCCGAGTCAGAGGCCACAATATGTAAGGCTCTGAGCGCAGGTCACCCATCTTTACGGTGCCAGCAATTAAAATACTAAAGCTTCATTAAAACTTGCTCCGCCTTGGTTTATCCGGCAGTTTCTGTGTGGTCTTCTTTGTAGTGCTCTTGTAGCAACGCCACCGGTGCAATGTCTCGCAATTGGTTCCGCGTGATAATTGGGTCCACAACGTCGAGTGCGCATTTGTGTCCACAGCGCTGACTGTCTATAGACCAGTGGCACTCATTCTCTACTACTAAATTTCCACCATAGTCTGATGAGTCCCTATGCCACCTAATAAATCAGTTCTCATATATTTCCCAATCCTGTATGCTTCATTTATTAGGTCATAGGCTATGTGTACAGAGGGCGATTAATAAATGCGTCAGAATATTTACAAAAACTGGAAAGACCTGGTCACTGTCTTCATAAATACTTTTTTTCTGTAGTGGCCTAAATCTCAAGAAATACTAAAAAATATTATTTCTTGTTTTGTTTAGGCAGGACAGGGGGTTGAATAACGTAAATCAATCGGTGCTCTTCCTGTGAAAAACTCACGTTACTCTAAAGTGAGTGCTGCTAAATTTGCAAAGGTAATGAACTCTGTCAAATTTCGCCGGTAAACTGAAACCGAAACGCAAAAGAGTGCAACTGTCGTATTGTTCCGTGAAATAACACCACTGAAACCGTTATTGTTTATATTTACGTCTATCGAGTGGCCTGCTGGCTGTGCTCATTGGCCGTTTGGTTTCGGTTTCACCGTTTACGTCGAGTGCATTTCCTTATTTTGCAATATTTTATATTGACCACGTTCTGGAAATCTCAAAGCGGCAAAGGGCTTTTCACAGAATTGGCCTCAATTATCCAATTTTAGCAATCACTCATCTTCAAAGCTAAAATGTTAAAATAATATAATAAAACTGACATATATAATGTCTCTAGCCATTTTACAGTCTCTGTCGCTTCAAGAAAAGTAATTATAACGGGAACAAGCAAATGTTTATTTCACCTTCTAAAAAATTGGACACATTTCCTAAAACACCATATCTAGTACTTAGTTTTCAAAAGAAAACATGATTCCTGATAGAGATGAATATTTAAAGACCTTTATAGGAGTGTCCTAATACTGATAATAGCGTTAGCAATACAAATTCTTAGATTTTTCTACACACTTTTCTATTCACAAATTTCAATTGGTGTTTCGATGAGTTCTTACAAATGAAGCCGCATAGCTTAAACAGGTGCTTAAAACTCAAACGTCTTCAACAGCCGCTGAAAACTGTGAAATAACTCCATAGCACGGGCACTGCACTCGAACACATGATTAGAATTATAAAGAACTTCTGAGGATACAAACATAAAAACAGAGATGTTTTGTGTTTGTCTGTGTGTGCGGGAAAACACCGTCATTTTCTAGTCATCGAGGTGAATGAAATTCTCTATGCCATATCACTAGCCCCATAAACTTAACTACTAAAATTTATATACGTTTACAGTGTCATCGTATCTGCATTTGAAAATATTGTGAAATAAAGTCAGTTATTTGGCATTCTACAGACTAAAACATTTATCTTCTCTCTCTTCTTAATATTACCAGAATCTTAAGGGCAACCGACGCCACGTACAACCTCACTACTCTTTTGAAATCCGTCTTCCTGCAGTTGCTCGTCAAGTAGAAACTCTGAAAAAATCATTACGAGAAATCCAAATAAATACGTCTCAAATCACGGATACCAACAGATGCACAAGACTACTTCAAAGTTGAGTAAGCCCATTGTTGTACAAACAAGTGGAGCTTGCGGAACCAGCCATCACTTATTGGATCATACGTAGTTGCAAAACTCTAGGATTTGCGGAGTTGATGGCTCCGTAATAAAGGTGGCTTGAACCTGGTTGCCCAAATGCGCTATCTCGCTTTCTAGAATGCTACTTTTCTTTCTTTTGGATAATGCGACAGGCGTGCCACATTCTAGCGTCGTAAAATATGGGGGATGCGGAAATTGCACATCTGGCACCAAGGAATATAGCAAAAGCACCCCTGATCAATATATAAGAGCGAATCTTCTAACAAGCAGCTGTATTAAACGTCTGACACTATTCATTGATGCTAAATTTGTTAATAAGGATAAAAACTTGCTAATTTCAAATGAAATACACAGCCCGTAAATTTCGCGGATAAGATGGAGGCGTGAAACTGTGTTCTCACGGTGTTTTTATTTTCATCTCAGTGAAAATCATAAGATTACGCCACTTTCTTTCAGTATCTAGGAACCTCTCAACAACAGTGACGTAAAATATGCTTGCTAAACGCAGAAAGTTTTCAGTTTGCAGCAGTAAACGACTTCTCTGTTTTGCGTTTTCGATTCACACTGTACGTTGTGTGGTTTTTTATCCGAATAATGGATTGGAATAATATTACAGTGGTTACTTCGCACATTACGACAGAGGTAAATTGGACTTCGCCGTCATCTGCACAAAAGTGTCCGCCCATTTGTGCATAAATGTCACAACAAACCACTTCCACTTCAATTTCAGCTGCTTGTTCATATATACGTCGAACGAGAACTTCAGGCAATAAGGTCTTTGCAAATTAATGATTCATTCATAGTAACAGCTCCGAATGTAAACGGAGTCAAATATTTACATCGTAATTAGAGGAACACTTATCTTACCTTCTCGTGCATTCTGCACACAGTCGGAATAACTGTCACAAATAAATACTTTTCATTATGATTTAGAAGGCACCTTAAGATTTCGTTGATGAATTAGTAAATCATTACTGCCACTAAACGAAAACAAATGTGCCACTAGTCACTCATTAATGTAGGCTCATAGCAACGCACTCTCAAATAAGCAATCAATTATGTACTGTACCCTACCTTTTTATTGTGAAATTAGTGTAGTTACCACTTTTTACAACACTTAAACATGCTATGAACGTGTGTCCTAGGCTTGCCATAGCAGTTTCTTTATCACCGAGAAAAAATAATTAAGTGCTGTGGTTTGACATGCCAGCAACTACAATCTGATTGTGCGGCACAGCGTCGGGGGAGACTCCCGTTAAATGTTGATCTCACTTGACTTAGCATTGTGAAGCTCAGCTTCAACCTCATCCGAGTGCATCCAGCGTAGCCGGTGTCGAACACCTCAGCTCTAGTTCAAGAGCGTACTGCAAATATAGCGATTAAGCCTAATATTAGAAAAAAGTAAAAGGTGTTGGGCCGGTGAAATTAGGGACGAGAAATGAGTATTGTAGGGCAAGAATAAGTGTTCTACTTCTCCAAACAAAAGGCGCGAGTTTCTTCGGGACGGTTCATTATTTCGTATATTGTACACGAGGGAATAACGGAGACCACAAGAGAGAACACAGCTGCATGACCGACATTATTTGCCGTGTAAATTGATTGCGGTGTAAGTCGGTCAATCGATTTCGGATAATTGCATAGGGCGAACTAGTCAATATGTGCCAGAAATATTCTACATTCAACAAAGCATTGTCTGCAGAAAAAAAGCAAGCTTTACTTGTGTTTTGAGTCGTAAGGTTGAGAAAAAACGATGTTCGCTCTGAATTTGCTTTACGCGGCTACGATAGCAATAATATTATTTCTTTCAAATAAAAGCAGCTAATCGGACTTGTGTATGTGAATGAATGTTTAAGTACAAAGAGTTTCCTAAAATGGAAATGATGGGTAGTACAAGGATTTGCTTAGTCTTTGTACTTGCGGGCAGAGAATAGCACTTGTGGCTTTTTAAATAAATGTATATAAGGAGAGGTTAGTGCCAATGCGTAGCGCCACCTACTTCTCTTCTCTTGCACAAGAGTCGACATTGCACGTTTTGTAGCAAACACAAGGCTATACATATGTACATACCACCACGCTTACGCAATGAGTCCAAGTTTTTCAACACTGAGTGTCCACACCACACGTAAATGTTTCCACACTACATAGAAATGTGTCCACATCACACAGAGTTTGTAAAAACACACGTAATTACGCCTATTTAAGGGTTCACACAAAACTTGAAAGTTCCATAAAATGTCTAAGGTGATCTTGTCTCTGAAGTACTTAACTGTTTTCAGAAAGGTTTTTATAGAGGTATTGCAGTGAAACACGAAAATATTGTTTTGAAACAGACCGGTTGACAATGACGATATACATTTTCTTTTCGATTAGTACTTTTGAGCTATTTCTGATTCGTTCAGAAGGTGAGCGACCGCAGGCGCTGCAGGGGCTTGTAGCTTCCATTTTGGCCATGAACCCAAGATTGTTGCAATTGATGCAGGTCACTTATCCAAATAATTTAGTTTTTGAGAAATGTTCTTTCGAGGTGCATTATAATGGTTACAATGTAGAAGAATGTGCTCATTATCTTCTTGAGCATCTCCACAGGAGCAGGTGTGACTGCCAGCTCTTCTTATTTTATACAGGAAGGCCTTCGTGTAGGCCGTTCGAAGTCGAAGCCTATGAATGACTGTTTCTACCGATTGGATAACTTTTAACGGAATATTAAATTCTATATCAGGATCAATGTTATATAACTGAGAGTTTTACGTACCGTTTTTAACCAAGTTTCTATAGACAGTTGACAGATCAGCTTATTTATTAGACATTGTACATAGCACATAAATAGAGGTAGCAGTGACATATTACTTTCCTGATGTGCTGCACGTGCCATGTGATCAGCTATGTCATTTCCTCTGATTTCACAGTGCCCTGGAACCCACTGGAACATAATGATGTGATTTAAATCTTTTGCTATAGCGTAAGTCCTCTGTATTTCATATGTGAGCTCACTAGCGTTGTTGCCCAAGCTGATTCCCTTTAAAGAAACTAATGAGGACTGTGAATCACAAATAACTACCCATCTAAGTGGACCTGGCTGTAAACATATGAAGCGTAAAACACAGAGTATAGCATATAGCTCTGCTGTTGTGGATGTTGTGAAAAGGCTGAGTTTAAAAGCTTTTCTCGCTGGGTATGCAGGTACAAAGAATGCCGACGTAGAACTTTGATTCAGACACGATCCGTCAGTGTACACGAGAACATAGTCTTCATAATCGGTATAAAGATGTGTTAAAGTTAATTGCTTTATTGCAATTATAGGCTATCATTCTTACAAGTTAATCCCGGAATCGAAGTTGTAATATCTAGGATATCGCATGGTGGGTGGGATAAACATGGCAGCCAGTATTTGTGCGTAGGCAGTAAGCTCTTGCATTCTACTATAAATTTATGTATTCGCTTATAATTTTAACTTCGTGAACCTATTTGAAAAGGTAAGCCTAAAAGGTGAAGGTGGTGAATCATAACTGCCGAACATTTGCCGACTGTTGTTTCGCGACAAAGCAGCTCCAAGCCACGCCAAGCCAAACAGAGCCGAAAGTACGAAGACAGAAAATTTGTGTACTACCGATCATTCTCATGCTAGCTCTTGCACACTGCGTTGCAGCTGCCATAGACGCTAGCGCCAGAGTTCCCTCTAGTGTATATTTAGGGAACTCTATGGCTGTGATCTCTCCTCGCAGAGAAATCACTGAACCATGATGAACCTTTGAAATACACATTAGGTGTTCCGCTTAGCAAGTAACTGACAGTTCTAACACGATATCGTTAAAGTGCTTGCGTCGCAGAAATTCCACTGTGAATGTCAGCGCCATTAGTTGCGTGCGATAAATTAGAATCTTCCGGGTGTCGAAAATTGAGACTGGTCTAAATAAAGAAAGAATAAAAAACAGATTGATCGATTGATTGATTGATATGTGGCGTATAATGTCCCAAAACCAGCACATGATTATGAGAGACGCCGTAGTGGAGCGCTCCGGAAATTTCGACCACCTGGGATTCTTTAACTTGCACCCAAATCTGAGCACGTGGGCCTACAGCATTTTCGCCTTCATCGAAAATGCATACGCTGCAGCAGGGATTCGATCACGCGACCTGCGGGTCAGCAGTAGAGCACCTTAGCCACGAGAGCACTGTGGCGGGACAGAAATGTAAAACATCGTTTCTAGTTGGAGTGGAACCCAGGACGTGTGCATGAAAAGCACGTAGTCCACCCCTAACCCACACTCTTGCTTTCAACTATTTCGTAAAAAAAATTCAACATGAATGCCATTCAGTGCGAGCAGTGCCCTTAGGGATAGTAATAATAAGCAGAAAAAGCGGAGAATAACACCAGGTGAAAAACTTGCGAAGTGCGTAGCGAGTGAATTTAAAGAGCCCCTCATTACAAAGGGCACAGGAATATTTAGCTATCATTGGCGGAAACCGAACCAACAAAGTGCAGCAGCACAGGTGTGCATGTTGGCTGCAGCGACGAGTAATGCATAATGCACCAATTCGCGGAGGAAAGAATTATGAAGTGGACACTTCGCAGCTGCAGTTACTTTAGTAATTTTAAAGTAGTTTGAGAGGGTCACATTCCAGGCGCACTGATTTTTATTTCCCTGTGATACTTGTAAAGAGACAAAGCCAGGTTAGTAATTGAAGAGGCGATGCGAGGGGGGTCCCATGACACTGTCGCGTTGTTTTGTTGAAAGTGATGCTCAAGTGCCCTCAAAGGTATTAGTATGACTTACCACGCCATTTCACATAGTGTGAAATAAACACCTCATAGAAAATTAATTCTCGCGTAACCCGAATAACTAACTTTTAACTATCATGAAAATGCAAGCGAAAAAAGTTGGTAGGTTCCACGCACCTTAGAGATTGATGTTATGCGACGTATGTGCATCCAAGCTAAGTTGTAACTTTTTATTGAGCGAAACGTTACGATATTGCGCTTCAGTTATAAGCAAATATACGCACAGACTTGCCTTAAACATCTGCATATCTTTTATATCACCATTTCTTTATAGGATGCAATCGCAATATGAATATTAGCAACGCCATAAGCGGTAAACTGATGCTCGCGAGGATCGTAGCCCGATACACAGCTACATGAATGAAACTTAAGCGCATGGCACCTAACTACATTTGATGTTAACCCAACGTGACGGCTGTATCGTAGGTGTACATATGTAATTCTTATCAAATGAAAAGCTAGCACCGCAACCACAATTCACGTTTCACGAATATTATTGTATATTTGAAAGGTAGTTCTGAGACCTGACGTGGCTGTGCGGTAGAACGCTTGTTTGCCATTCAGAATGCTAGGGCTCGATTGATACTAGGACACTGACATTTATTGTTTGCACTCGTCCGGTCAACGCTGCTGATGTCGACTCTTTCTTAATGATCAAGCATTAAAATTACCCATGTGTGTTCTCGCCATCCCTGGGTAGATATAAACCAACGTTACAGGAAGAATCTAGTAACATTGAAATAAACTGTCAAACACCTGTGGCGCATACCCACATAGCAGACGAACATACCCGCCCCTGGATATGTGTCACTGTTTTTCTTTTGTAAAGTGTTTGATGACATCCGCGACGATATCGTGACATTATTCATGTGATTACCAGCTAGTCGTATTTGCCAAATCATTTTACCCTCCCATACTCATTTTAGTTGTCCCAAGTTAAAGTTGTGGTCATGAGAGCACTGAGACGTGGGCAGATAGATAGATAGATAGATAGATAGATAGATAGATAGATAGATAGATAGATAGATAGATAGATAGATAGATAGATAGATAGATAGATAGATAGATAGATAGATAGATAGATAGATAGATAGATAGATAGATAGATAGATAGATAGATAGATAGATAGATAGATAGATAGATAGATAGATAGATAGATAGATAGATAGATAGATACGAAGACAGATGCTCCGAGTGCCTACAGTACGCATAGAAACGTTTCCCACTTAAAAATTGAAGCAAACGTAAAGTCACTCACTATTCCAAACATCGAAAACAACACAGCACATTAAAGGAAAACGTGCAGTTACTACGTCCAGCCGTCGAGACAGGCCTGATGATGATTGCAATCATGAATATATCTGATGGATGACGATGTCACGGCCACTGACAAAGTCGACTTGAAAAATGCAATCAAGATTTGTGCCGGTTTCTTGATTACACTAAAGTCGCTGTCGATACTAAAATGCGACACAGTGAACGGTTGTAGTTAGCAGGCAGATTTCCATCAGTCCTGTTGGTAGTGTAGCCCATCCATAAAATGGATAGCAATTTCCCAAGTAGTCTTACCTTCAAAGCGAGAAAGGGAGAATAAGGATAAAAGACAGGGTGGTTAACCATGACTGAGCCCGGTAGGCTACGAACTGTTATTTTTATGTATCATAGTGGCGTTATCCGAATGTGTGCGGTGGCCGTGGTTGTAAGCGTGCTGGGAAAAGGTGTTCGATTACGTCTTGTTGTTGCAGACGTCCCTGTGTTATTCGTCTATAATTCTCGTGACTTGCTAGTTTCCTAACGTAAATGTAGCTGCAGTCAGCTCATTGTATATAGTCGCAAACACTCGAGTATATGACACTGCAAAGCCCATGTGCTGGCGATGTGTGTGCATGTTAAAGAATACGAGATCGTCAAAATTTCCGAGCCCTCCGCGACGCTCTGCGTCCTAATTATATCGTGGTCTCGGATTGTATAAACCAGATATTGTTGGTAATACTCCAGACTAGTTCGATCTGATCTTGATTTCTATTCGATGCGTACCGGTGGACAAATATACGTCCTTGTCTTGTCTGCCTGGTGTTTTTTGTGCCTGATTCATTCGCCGTTTTATTATTACAGCGTTTTGGAAGATAGCGTTGAAACATTATGACACTAATATCAGTGAAAGTGCGAATGTGTGCTCACAGCACCTGGAGCTTAATGTACGATTGTATGTTTGTTCAAGCTGTTTTCGCGGGTTTGAGCAGGTATGTTCGTGGATATTCATTTGGGGAAACAAAGACAAATACAGTGAAATCATTTTTCTAGAGCTTACACATTTCTCCTCGCCCTGCAAGTTTTGTCCAGCCCGGTAAATGTTGATATGTACGTCGTAAAAAAAAGGGGGGGGGACAGATTGAGCACCCCCGAAAAGTTTGATTACTCAATCACTCTCATTAAATACAGCATGAAGGGCACAATGTCCCATGAGCAACTGCAGGCAATTTTCCTTACATGCGCAGAGTTAGTCACAGGTCTATACTACATTGTATGACAAAGCCTTGTTGGATATAGGGATCGGGAAATAATATGTTGCCACAAAATAATCACGTCGAATATTGGCTTACGTTCCGCATCCTGAGCCATCTACCACCCGCAGCAGTGAGTACATGTTTCGGTCTACGCCTTACGTTCGTTTACATATCGGCCATTTTGATTTGTACCGCTACCGTGAAGCATGTCTGTGATATACGCACGTCCTTTGACAGTATGGAAACAACGGATTCGCGAACAGCAAGAAGCAATTCAGAGCGAGCACGGTGAAAGTGAGGGCAGCGCGAATCTTTGTTTTCGCATGCTATGTCGATGCGAAGACGCAGCGATATTGCCTTGTAGGAGACGGGATATGTCAAACTGACACGCGAAAGACATCGGAAGAAGAGAAAAGAATGTTCCCCATACACAGCGGCACATAGGACCCGGGAGATCACGCTCTGCGAACCATGACTCTGGGATACAGAGCACGCGTGTTCTTCGAAAATTCTCGGCGACAGACGACGCTCAAATTGTTCGAATAACCATTATCTAAGACATTGCGTGGAAGTTGAACGAGAGCAATTCATGACTCCTTACGAGAAAAGAAGGAACTTTACAAGATTGCAACATAGTAATCCCCAGAAAACGTATTCGCCAAAAACTGCTTTGATGTGCTTGTTAGATTCATAAGTACAATTATTCGTCCGGTAACAGTAGTGGCAGTCAAATAATTCTCATTTATTTACCTGCACAGAGTCAGAATACCTCTACTCTTTAAAAAAAATGCTTCCTTTATTTATTGCACTTCTGGTGGCCGAATCCGGCAATTGATGATAAAGGATCGTTTGAGGCTACTACTCAAACTTTGTGACACTATTTGCGCGAAATGAACAAGTTAATATGATTGAGTTAAGGAACCAGTTACGTCAGTTACGTACGCGTTTGATAGGTATAAAATATAAGCCTGCACTTTTAGGTCGTCCTTGGAAGCCTTTCGTAACGTTAAATAGTCAGAAATTTTCGGTGCGTTCAAACACAAGAAATACGTATCTAAAGCGACAAAATTCAACTTTTCAGCACCATGCGCGAAGTTTTTTGTAACCAAATGATCAGGCTTGCCATAACGATCAAGTTCGCGAGTTCATGTTATTTTACGTTTGTCTGGATCTAAATAAATCATTTACACATTTCAAGCCAAGCTCATTAATTATCTCAGACAACAACCATTCAACACTGATTGTCACTTGAAGAATTATGCACTCACCAAAAACTTGCAGGCGTCACGATTAAAACTGCAATTTACCGGAAGATACCATGAACCCATGCGTTTACCAATTCAGAAATATGGTACACCTTATCGCGGGCGAACGTTTAAGCCAGAAATATATCAAAATTAAAAAAATGGAGATGAAGTGCCTTAACTTTCAATAAGACAAAATGAAATTATTGCTCCTGTCCACCGGGAGCGCATGTGCTTATCGTTTTTTCCCCTCTGTAGGTACTCGAATGTCTGCGCATCGCGAAGAATTGAGACACAGTAATAAATATTGGAGTTTTTACATCAAAAAGTCATCATATCGCTATGAGAAACGCCGCATAGAAGGGACTCACAAATTTTGATCGCTTGGGGTCCTGACCTAATCTAAGTACCCGGGCCTCAAGTCTTTAAGCTTTCACGAAAAATGCGGCTGGCACCGCAAGGATGCGATCCCATGATGTGCGGGTTAGCGGTCGAACATTACAGTTACCAGACCACCTTGGGGTGTACGCAAAAAAAATCGCACCATATCCCCAAAATGAATGATGATGAGTGGGGCGAAGCGACCGTCAATCCATCCGTGTTTGCGTCCGTGCGCCCGTTCGTGCGTTCATCCGTGCATCCGTCTGTCCGTATTAAGAACACTTTAAGTACCACCATTTCGCTTCTTTTTTTTCATATATTCATCATGTACTAGTACCACTATCCAGTGAGCAATCCAAGGAGTAAACGAGAGTATGTACCACACTTCTGCTGTCAGCGCTTTGTTAACACCGAGAGCGTGATAGTAACGCCCAGCTACGTTTTTTCGTAACATGCGGACATGCGGATATGTGCCCGAGGGTGGGTATGTGCCACAGGTATGCGGCTGGCTACGTACTGCTACTACAACTACATACCCGTAGAGGATGTACAGACCCACTCCAAAAGGAGCTTCAACCCTAAAACAAAGCGCACGAAGTTAGCGAGTGAAACATGTGACTGTAAACGACAGACGTGAAATTGGGCGATCAATTCGTAGCATTTGTATCGTTTTCTCTTTTTCCCATACGAGAAAAATTTAATATGCCAGAGTGTACGCCTTGCGGCTGTCGGCATCGGCCCGACTGCACCGACGTCGGAGCGGCCCGCTGCGCACTGAGGGGCAAACTTGACGACTGTCAATAAAGTTTCGCATACACCCATCCATTACCTCATGTCACTAGAGACAAGTCAAACTTACACTACGATGTGTAACTTCAAACGAAAGGGCGCTTAGGGTGCTCTACCTAAACAATTATAATGGGCCAGTGAATTTCAAGAGCGGACATACAGAGGCCCTACAATGCATGAATCGACAAGGAACGCCTGTATACAATTGCCTCAATGTTTACAATGACAGCTCAAAAACGGGTCGTGTTATTTTCACTTCAATAGCATTAAAAACAAGTTCAACGGAAACGTTGTTTACATCAGCGCCAGCCCTTCCTGCATTGTTCTAAGCATGAAAAGGAAAGTAAACCGTGCCAGTTGCGGAGCAAACACATGTTTTTCATTAGCGAAATAAAGCGCGGAACACAATGGAACCAAATGTCACTTGAACGCAAAGTTTGCCTCTGGTAAACGGAGCAACAGGAAGCGACAGCTTATATGCTGAAACTTCATTCAGCCTGTGTATATATAAAACAAGTTCAGGGTTGTGTCCAACTTCACGCGTCAGCGACAGTTGTTGTCCCATGCCGACCCTTCCGCAGTAAGAAATAAACTCATGACTCGAATGATTTTTTTTCAGTGTGTATGTAGATGGAGGAGGAGGAGAAAGGGAAGAAATGAAAGGCTCAGAGGCCAAACAGACGCGTGTCTAGTTTGCTACCCTGCGCCGAGGGGAAGGGACGAAAGCATCGTTGATAAGAAAGGAAGGAAGAGGTAAGAGAGCATCATCAGGGTGCTTGTGCTCCTGTCCATTGCACGCCTACAAGTGGTCGCTTAGTCAAATCGATTTTAAGAAACCTAACAAAGCCCACGTCAAACAGAAATTTAGAGGCTTGAATTTATTATAAAAATAATCTGCCTGTGAAAGTCAATATAAAAAAGTTTTCATATAAAGTATTTCTAGTACTAGCTTAGTCATCAATGTATCTAGGAGAGTTTGTTTAAGTGATGATCAGTGTTTACAGCAAACAAAAGCTCAAAGTAGTATTATGAATGATTATAATTTATATCATGATTCTCTAACCAAAGCCCATTGGTGACCATAATTGCGGCTTCATAAATATGTAACTGCAAAAAAAAATATTTGTTGCGGCAGTGAGATGAAAGACAAATTTGATTTTGTCTAAAGATTGCACGTTCGTGGCTATTTAGAAGTAAAATAAACGAAGATGAATTAAAAACGAGCAAAAAATAATTGTTCAAATGCTTTTATTTTCACTGCCACGTGTGCTCTCAAAGGGAATAACAGGTTTGTATGAGTACACTGATTTTCGTTCTATCATTTAGTTTCCAGCAACACTTTCTTTATTCTTGTTCGCAATGTTATTTGTAAGCGCTTAAGTACTGACAGGGCTTAAACACGATCATCCCCCTTTCTTGTGGTAATCAGTGCAACTATACGGGTCACGTCTGTTGCTACCTAATAAAGGTTTATGGCACGCTCACTTGACGAGGTTTGTCCAGCTCATTGTGCACGCTAGTTGTTATACAAAAATAGTTATTTTCAAGAGGCAGAGAGAGGAGCGATAATTATAAATTTATTTATACATGACACGCCAGCAACCAGAAATGTTCCACCCTTTATACCACAAAGTTATCTTAAGGTTAGAGTCTTTTGATTGCGAGTAATGAAACATAATTTTAATAACTATATATTAATGTTCCCCTTCAGTAACCATGGTTTTCAGCTTTACGCTTCACCTTGCCATCGCTTACATAATCTCCTTTTCTCCGCAATTACTCCAAGCTAACCAAGGCGAAATGTCTACCGCAGATTTCAAGTACACGTTTGGAAAAGGGAGACCACAAATGAATAGAACCGACGAAATGTACGGGACAGTGGGCTTGTTTCATTAGGAAAGAAACGTTCCATGATGAGAAGGAATAATATTTATCTCCACATTAATATACATCTGTGCAATATTGCAAAATTTCGCTGTACCGTACGGCGATAGCTGTATGAACGCACGTTTCGAAATACGTGGACCTTCTGAAGGCGAGGATTCCTGCTTGACGTCACCTGTCATCATTTCGTAACTCAGCCGAAATATATCATACAGGGATAATTCACATAGCCAAAGCCAAATCATGCACGCCTGCAAATGAAGGCTATACTGTTTCTTGACACATCTCACTTACTAAGTTTCGCAATGACGACGTGAAATTAACTTCGTGCGTCACCGTTGCAGTCTCCATACGTGTAGATGAAACTGATCGTGAGACTTCGGAGGATTGTGGGCATTATCTATAACCTATAGGCACTGTCAGTGAAAATTCAAAGAAGCCGTGCAGCATGTCGCAGTGGCTCAAGTGTTTGATGGCGACAAAATGGCCAATCTTAAAACCATGTGAGTTTTGAGAACGTAAATGCAGTCTGTACGACGCTTTCCCGGTTATTGCTAACTAAATAAGTGTAATCCGCGAAAGAAAACAAGGTTATTTTAGAACTGGAAATATTAGTAGGACACGCCGAGACATAGGCACAGACAAAAGAGCAGATGGGGTGATATTATGACATTGGGACGTAAGAGGTCAATACATTATTTAAATTAGCCAGTATAGTAGGAGACAGTGAGACATAGGCATAGAAAAAAGAGCAGATGGGGACGTAAGGAGTCAATACTATATTGAAATTAGCCAGTGTAGATACCTGTTCATTTGGAAGTTTTTTTCTTGATTTCTATAAACAATTTTTTTTCATTCTTGGGAGCCTGCAGTCACCGAAATAAAGGTAGGCGAGTATGAGCTGAAGTGGGCGCAACAGCGTATGCTCAGTATTGGTCGACTAATGTGAACATTGAATTTGCTTTTAGACGACTATGAACTTTTTTTTATCGGATTCAGATTCAAAAGGCGCGGAGTTTCGTTCAGTATTACGATGGACACAACTGTAATTGCCACGTTCGAGGCCCGATGCACCGATGTGGTAAATGTCAGTATTTAATCACCAGATGATATAAAAAGGCAACGAGAACTGCTCTTGTTTGGTTGACAATAGAGCAACCTGCTATTTATAGTAGTCATGACATTTTCAACTAGCGAAAGTAAGTCCCCAGGTGCGAGCTTCTTTGGGCACGGGATCATCACTGCACAAAGCTTGCCTACCCATAGCTATAAATGCATGCGTCATGTTGCGCATCGTCACAGAGACTTTATGTCCCGAGAAATTTTAAATGTTTAGCTGCAAACAACGCAACCGCAACAAATGCATAACAAGTATTCTAAACATCATACGCACAAGCCATTTTCTTCTTATTCATTTCTTGTATTTCTCGCCCATTCATGATTCGCACTATAGAACAAAACAAGTTTGGCCTTCTTACAGATCTTTTAATTTTTGATTTTTTCATTAATATATATACCAAAAAACTAAAGTCAGATCCAGCAATGCAGTGCAGCTTCATAGGGACAAACACGTGCCACAAAAAAACAGAAAGCAACAAAGAAAACAATGCGGCCTTCGCGTGGTAGCAACACCCCGCGGATTTTTGGTTGTTGTTGTTTGTGCGCCGTTCAAGCTTTGATATTGAAAATGGCCGGTTAAAAAATATCGAAATAGAAGAAGTGAACGAAACTCATTTCTACGGGCGTCACAACAAGAACTACAGCGGCAATCTCACGTTTCGAACGCCGCAGTTCAAATGGATGTGCTTGAGAAATAGCAGGTTGTATGGGGAGTGTGCGAACAAAACAAGACGCTGCCACCCGTTATCGACCCTGAAAACAATTTCCCCACAAACGGGGAACGTTGTGGATCTCTGCATTTTTCTTGTAGCTAAATGTTCGCATGCAGGATCCAATGGCGTTTCTGGTCATTCCAATAAATAACGACCTTTTCTTCTTACTTCCCTTTCGTCTTTTGTAGTTTGCTCTGCAAGCATTTGAAAATGCATGAGTGGCCATTTTGCAAACCGGGATTCCTTTGTGGAATGCCGTGTATAGTGCGCGGTCCATAGTGAATTTAGGCCTCTGCGCGTTATACAGATTCCCATAGCAACGACTTGCCACTGAGTTTCCACTGTTTGTTGTTTTTTTTTCAATCTTCGCCATCGTTTGCTCCTATGTTATTATCTTTTATAGTTTGACCTGGCAGTGTTTCAACGGAAAGACAACAATAATACGTTGTTGTGGGTATGAGCGTAGGCCACGAATATTCAGATTAATAGGCGACAAGAAAGGTACAAAAATGCATTGTATAAATGAATATGTTTGTACGAATCATGCCCTCATGCATTCTCTGAAAAAAAACTTAGTAATTTGGTCCCGGCTATGCGTCTAAAACAAAACTTGATTTCCAGTGTATGGCGTGCCGTTTTCAGAAACAGCGCCTTTACCTACGTCCTGCCCATCGTTTTAACAGTGAGCTGTGCTTGGGCGAGATTTTCATGCCTGGCGTTGTGGTAGCGCTGATAAACGCGGTCCGGTATTGCCCCGTCACGGTAGACTAGTAAGGTAGACCGGCTGCTGACCCGCAGTTCACGAGATAAAATTCCGGCTGTGGTGGCTGCACTTTCGATGGAGGCGAAAATGCTGTATGCCCATGTGCTCAGTGGGTCTGTTCATTCCTTTTATGTATTTAGGTGACCACCTATAGTTTTACCTTTGAAAACTGCCCACTCCTTCGTCCTTGCGAATATCCCACTACGCAACAACCACTGATCCACCACTTTACCGACCATAAAGCAAGTATTGTTGAGCAGTAGCCAATATGAAATGCAAGGCGGTCATGTACTTGTATCTAGGTGCACGTTAAAGATCCTTAGATTGTCCTACTGTGCACATCCTTTGTTTGTACGTGACCGCCTATAGTTCAACCTTTGTTAACTGCCCACTACGTTGACCTTTAAAACATCCCACTTCACCCCAACCCACCACTTCACCGACCATAAAACCGTTATAATGAAGGGGTAACGGAAGCGACGTATATACGTATACCGCTTATGAATATTAAATTTCTTGTATAATTATATATAGTGTTTTTCATGCCTTTGATATGTAATGGACGATATTCTCGGATGATTCAGGGCTCAGCATTGAAACTCTTCAGTGCTTTCCCCAACTCATTATCATTCACTCTGTGGATATGCCGTGATTTCTTTTTCGCATTTTCAAATTTTTCGTCACACACAAGATGTTGATTTTTCACTCACCGCTAACGACTCCGATGCCGGATTTCCTGCGAAACAAGTTATTTAACACTATTGCATTAAAATATAAAAGTGTGATATAGCCTGATGAATGTGCATAAGGTTCGCTGTTTCGACAATGTTCGCGAAGTGGAGCTGACTGTTTTTTTTTAAGTATGGCTTAAATCTAATCAACTCAGTTCTTTGCAATGCACCTTATACTAGTGCACTGCGTTCACTTATTAGTAATAAATTAAAGTATACCCACTTTCACCTCGCCTTATACTCGTAAGCCTTCAGCAATGAGAAGTCTACTTGCACTTACGTGGTATACTCGCTTTCACATAGCCTTATACTCGAACGATTTCAGCAATGAGAAGTCTACTTGCACTTACGTGGTATACTCGCTTTCACATAGCCTTATACTCGAAAGCCTTCAGCAATGAGAAGTCTACTTGCACTTACGTGGGTGACCTTGAAACTTTGCCTACACGCTCGTGCTTCAAAACGATACCCAAATTGGTCACAAAAGCTGTTTTGGCCCCGTTGTATTTGTTATAAATATGCAAATATTTGCAACATGACAATATTTCGGCAGTGCTTTTACTAGTTTGTACACTAGTCAATCTCCACCACGTTTAACTCACACACTATGTAAAACTTGTATGCCACTTACCATTTTTCTCACTGGTTTCTAATGCCACGCTAATCAGACTCCGATTTCGCTATTATTTAAATTCCACAGTATCCAATTTCTTTTGACCTCTAGAGAACTTCTAAAATTTTATGCGCGGATGTCATTGCCAGACACTACGTTTATCACAAAGCACAAAGGAGCCATATATATCTCTCCATGTATTATATGCTCGACGGATGGGCATGTGAAGTAGCGTGACGGACAAATAAATTCACACTAAAACACCCCTCCCCCCCGCCCTCCAAACAAAAAAGCATGGTTGAAATGATCGTTATCACTTTCACATTGCTTTATTAAACGATAGTACATCAGTTCCCACTTATAGGCATGTTACTACGATTTGCGCGTGGATAATTGATACTCTTTCATTGATTCTCTTTTTTCTTCTTTAGCCACGAGCTCGAAACGTGATATAAAGCTACGTTTTCGAATTTTGTGACGCCATTATTACGTCTCGTATGTGTGATGATGAACATGATTTAAACTTTATTTTGGTCCAAAAAAGACGCAGGGGTGACCCCACACCAAAAACTATGTAAACTATACTATACAAAACTGAAACAAGCCCGTTCTTGAATGCTATCTTGCGCAGCAATTGCTAAATGAATTTTGTCTGTACTGCGATGACAACTCATCAAACAGCCGCTTTTTCTATTATACAAGCGTCTTCGTCGCAAGCAACATACTTCGCTCGACGAGTTTTCGCTAAGTCATGCATCCACCTACTTCGTAGACATATACTGCGTACCCATATTTTACGACCTATAGGAAGGAATATTTACGGTGAAGTGAGAGGATTACAAAATAGGACAGCTCTTTGCTGCTCCGATGCCAAATATCTCTAACAAACAAGAAGGGTTGTCTGCTTTGCGTTGCTTACGAATAATACGCAAGGACAGCTATTTTGCCCACCAAAAGCAAATATTCCAGAATATTTATTGCACTTTATCAATCAGAAAGCTATGCATACTTTCTGTTGGGCCAGCGTAATGCGTTCACTCCACTAACGCTTTCACATAACTTGGAAGCTTCTACATCCCCTCATAGCAACAGACACCGCCGTTGCTTTTGGGGAGATTATCACGTGTACGTGCCCTACTTCTCTTGTAATATCTTCATGATGCGCATAGCGTGTCTCTTTCTGTGCGTCTATGACAGTCGCAATAAGTGAGTTTCTGCGATGTATAAGCGTTCAAGTTACATAGGCTTAATAAGCCCCAGTAAACCGTGACATTGGTTGGGACAGACGGTGTCAGTATATAAAAGCAGTAAATACTCTTGAATGACGGGAGTTGCTCGAAGCGCAATTTTTTATTCGATCTTACGAAAAGAAGTTGGCATTAAGCTGAACCTAAGCACGATACTTGAAACTTTATATTGAATTGACTCTGGAGAAAGATTAGCAGTGTTGCGAAATTTAGCAAATTCCACCAGACTTCTTCTGAGCTAAGCCTGAACATGGCAGCAAACGCACGTCGCAGTGCTGACTGTTCCTTCAGAGTAAAAAAAAAAACTAGACTGCTTTTTGTTATTTTACCGAGCCACCAGTGCAGATACAGGAAAGTGGTATAAAAATGAAGATCTATAGCATATGACGTTATGACGCACAAAGATAAGTTTTTCTACTTTTTCTGGCAGCAGGAAGTGCTCGAATACGTGCGTTTTTGAAGTATCATATTGTGAGCCCGAACACATAAAAATTCGTTGAAGCAGATAAGCTCTTGGTGTTTAACCATCAGTTTTACATATTTTCATAAATAAATTTGGTTAGCATTTGGCAATATAGCAGTAAATATCAACAGAACAGTACCTGATACACTAAGTTGGTAAACGCTGTCCTCGCGCCTATTTTCATGTCTTCTGTTCTGAACGATGATACTACGTTAATAAAGAAACAAATGAAAATTTAGAGTGTGAGACCGTTCTCTCAAATAAGGCGCTGTGCGGCATAAAAAGACCACATGCGGGCCGAAAGTGTACTTTCAGCGAGAAAAGTATAAGTTCTAGAAAAAGAGATTATCAGATTCTTGCGAAAGATAAAATATTCATGGGCAGTTTACATTACACATTATTTACACATATGTGTAAATGCGATGCCCTCTCGTCGGCTAAGAAGTTGTGTCGTACAGTAGCGGCTTTCAAAACATACTCACGAGATGCATATATCACTGTCAATGAACTGTCAGAAGTCACCAGCAATAGGAACGGGAGAAAAGTGTCGTAGTGACAACTTTCAGAGAGTCAATCTCTTGGAACGAGTTCAAATGTTTATCAACACCTAAAGCAAAGAAAAAGAAAAAGAAAAACTTCTGTTATTAAGATCTTGGCTGTATTCTTGTCCCTATTGTGATATTTTGAATCACTCTCATTTTTAAGAAACTCGACTTCTAAAGAGCCATTGAACTGTTTTCGGTTATCCAAGTATATTCACCGTCATCCTTATTCTCACAAACTAAACATAAGCTATCCGTTCCTCTCTTCATATTAGTTTCCTTTCCCCACATACGGGCGACGGGACAAAGCAAGATTTACGTCACTTTCTCAGTGTTTCTAGCGCAATAAATGTTTTCTAAGCAGTATTACAGTTTATCTGCTTTACGCAGTACACAGGCTACTTCTACTTCCTGTCAGTTGGTTACGATGCTTCACTGCTGAGCCGAAGGCTGCGGAATTGACTACTGACGCCGCGGCCGCATTTTGATGGAGGTGAAATGGCAGAGGCCCGTGTGGCTATAGATCTAAGTGCACTTCAGAGACCCCAGGTGTACAAAACTTCTGAAGCCTCCCACCATGGCGTCTCTCGTGACCATTTTGCAGTTTTTGAACCTAAAGCTCAGACGTTTATTATTTATTATACTGCATGTCCGTGCGATTTCGAAGGAGTAGATACGCTACTGCCCCGGTAAAAACCTATTAAGACTTATAAATATATACGACCAGATACTAATCTAGTAATAACTGGACTTTTATTGGTTAAAACTAACAACCAGTGGGTTATGAGCAAGCATCCAGCATTGCATTACCGGAATACGCACCTCGACTGATTATCGAAAGCACCAGTCAGTCAGTGTATAAGCATCCTCTTTAAATATACCTTTCAAACACCGTTCTTGAATTCTTTCTGCAGGTCTATTGGTGATTCAGCTTCCCTTTTCCTATTTGAGGGCGAAGCTCCTTAGTGTCGAGTCACGTCCCAGTACGTCGGAGTGACACGCTATGGTTATCCATATCTATACGGATATACACGTGGATATATATATCCATATGTATACTCATACGGATAACCATATGAACATCTATATCGACATCCTAACACCATATGCACATTGTGAATAATATACAAACGTGTTGTCACGTCTTTGAATGACTGAGTAGACAATGCATGGGGGTAAGTGTTCCCCCGGAACATCACTCACTTGTCATTAAACTCGTAGATACGCTGTGATTTTCTTTGTTTTTTTCTTTTTCTTTTTTAGAGCCAGTACATTGATAAACACGCACAGCCGAAACATTTTGGCAACATTAAGGCACGCCCATACATGAGATTTCCGACGCAAACAATGCCCACGCAAAACGAAGTAAACATGGCGAGAAAACTGTTTAGGAACAGTGACCCACGCCATACGCAACCGCAGGACCATCCCTTTTACGCACGACCGAGATATGTCGCAGCACACCGAATAGGGAGTAAAATGTTGTGCTGCAGCGCAGAGGGGCAAACAGGAAAAGAGCGTAAGAACTCCCGGAAACAGGCACGCATTGTACTTAATAGTCGTGGGAGGACAGAGTCATTTGCTTCCGAACATATATGCCCGCGTCAAAGCAGCTGGCCAGTTCCGGATCGTCCTGTGCTGTGGAAGGTATACGTTCTCCATGCAGGAGGGAACCAGCAGCAGAGCTCTATCGTTGGGATTTCCGTCACACGGTTTCAGACGGCCGTGCCGGGTTCACGACGTTGCCTATATCGCTTGCTTGCAGATCGTGCCTCAATGGGTCAAAAAAAAAAGAGAGAGACGTAACACTCACTGTTTTACGAGCGCACGTCGAGCTGACATGTGCTCTCAGCTCGCTTACGTTCACGCGTCGCTATACTCTACCTGTTTCCCATCACCCGTTCTCGGCTTCTTCACTCGCTTCGCTACAGCCTTTATTGAAGTAAACATAAAGGATGTAACACAACAAGGAATTTGACTTCTAAGGAAATAGAATGTTTCGTCGAGGAGCTTACGACATGGAGACGTGAATGGTGACGTGCTGGGACATGAAAAGACAGAGACAGAAAACCGAGTAAATCTACAAAAAAAACTGCTGCGTCGAGAACGTATTTTCAAAGTTTAGACGTACATTTGAGTCTCCTAAATAAAACACCCATCCACTCAAGCTCTTCGCTGGTATGTGCTGTTACGCCACCAACGTCTTCGTTTTCGTGGAGAATATGCACCCAGCGCAATGAGTGCGCGCCATGTACCGTAGGCTATGCATTATTAAAGCGCCGTCTCGTCTTGTTCTTCCGAGAGCGTATGGTTGAATCAACAGCTTCTGCTGAGCCACATTGCGAAGGGTGTCATCACAAAATCTTTTATGGCATTCATTCCAGACCATCAAGCAATCCTTGCCTGCGTTATTCCCCTCTTTGTCAATGCTAACTGAAATAAAGTAAACAAGTACGACATTGAATGAAGAAGGCGCCAGACTAAGCAATGCACGGGTGATTTTGGCGCAATGCATTCAGCATTACTGACACTTGGATTTTTACGGGGGAAGCATGACAGTAATGATCGGTATTGTTTCGAGCAATAATGCTACGGGAACAACAATGCTGTCTTCGTGTAGCGGAATTAAAGGCAGTGCTAGACGATTTTCTCAGCTACTCGGAAACACAAGTTTAAGATTGCTTAAGGTTTGTTCAGAAAAGACGTAGTAAAGTTTTGATAGTGCCAGCTTACTTTACAACGATCTCTGTATTCAAAAAAGTGCACATTCGAAATTTCATCTAATGGATCTCTTAAGTTTTGCAGTTTCAGATTGTGAAAAATGAACGATACATTGCGCTGTAGTCTCGAAAAACCGACGCCATGCGTAAAGTTTGATTATTGCAACTATATTTTCTGTGCACATTGGGTGCTTGACTTTGGACGATGCCACACGTTAGACTGTGACACAGCCTGACAGAGCATGCATCAAACTAATGGACGGACGCTTCGCCCCACTCATCATTATTCACGCCGTGGATATGCTGTGAATTTTTTGTAGCAGTGTCATCTATTTTTTCTTCAATCGTGAACTATACGAAAACTACTAACGCCATCTAGTGATATTATTTTCAAGGACAAATACACACAACAACATCCAGTGAGCAATTCATTAACTAGTGGTGGCGACGTACATACTACATACAAACGGAGGATAGAACGAACCGCTCCCTAAGGAGCTTCGCTCCTAAAAACATTGGTTCACGTGGTAAAGCCCAAATTACGTTAACCAGAGGGAGAGAAAGATCAATACTTTAATAGAATCCTGGAGATGTTAGCCTAGTTATTAACCTGTCATATGCTACTCCACACACTGTGTTGTTATTATGATGCATAAAGCGGTACACATAACAGCCCCCCCCCCCTCTCCCAACACACCGTCATCATCATCAGCCTGGCTATGCCCACTACAAGACAAAGGCCTCTCCCATGTTCCGCCAGTCAACTCGGTCCTGTGCTTGCTGCGGCCGCAAACTTCCTGATCTCATCTACCCACCCAAACTTTCTGTCTCCCCTTCAGCCACCCGCTTGCCTTCCCTTGGACTCCAGTCTGTAATCTTTAATGACCAGTGGTTATCTTGCCTTAGCGCCTTCGCACAGAGAGTAGCGATGGCTTAATGGTTGGAGTATCAGCCTCCCATGCAAGATGTCCATCGTTCGGACTCCGGTGCCGCGCCATTCCCCACCTGATTAAAAAAAAGTTATCCGCGTGATGATCGAATTCGGTTAAAGAGGCCTGGAGTGCGGACTCACAGGTGACCACCCCCCGGTAACGACGTCCCTCACCAGAGAAGGATTGGCCACTCCTGTGCAGTGTTTGTCCACTACCTCCCAAATGGATACTCCAATTAACCCCAACTCACACACACCGATTACACTGCAAAATTTTATTAGGGCTTGTGGCCCGCAAGAACGTGAACGCCACTCTAGTGGCGCGTGACGCACAGATAGTGTTTCACCATGGGCGAAGAATAGGCTACTGTTATAAGCATCTAGACTCCCCCCCCCCCGTAGGTGTAACAAGGCCTTGAGAAGATATCTGTGAGGAAGCAAGTAGCTCAATAACACCCAATAACATCATACCGCGAATGGCCGCAAAGTCATTTGTGAGACAAGCCGCTTACGACGCTTGCGAAACATTTATCAGCCGGCCGCCAGAAACGACGTCCACACACGTTTCCGAAGCGGGTCTTTCATCTCGAAGCCGAGGCTTATCCTCACCGACGTACACGCCCCAAGTATTTCGCCACTGACGTGAGCCCAATAGTGGTCACGCTTGAGGGCCTTATTTTCGTGCTCAATTTGCTTCCTCTTGTTTTATACATCAGTTCGCCTATGAAGGCTCCTCCAACACACTTGTTGCCTCGTGTGAACAGCCAGTCTAGTGGCTAATGTATACTCGGCTGCTGACGCGTAGGTCGCGGGATCGAATCCCAGCTGCGGTGGCTGCATTTCTTATGGAGGCGGAAACGTAGGCCCGTGTGCTCAGATTAGGTTGCACGTTAAAGAACCCCTGGTGGTCAAAATTTCCGGAGCCCTCCACTACGGCGTCTCTCACAATCATGTGGTGGTTTTGGGACGTTAAACGCCACATTTCAACGTTTGAATGAGCGAGGAATGCTTAAGTATAAAGGCGCATCAGCATTCATGTGTTTCTGCAATCATAAATGATGCGTTTAAAGTGATATATCATTGCTTTTTATCGTTGGGGTTTAACGTCCCGAAACAACGACACGATTATGAGAGACGCCGTATAGTGGACGGCTCCGAAAATTTCGAGCAACTGGGGTTCTTTAACATGTGCCTAAATCTAAGTGCAGGGGCCTCAATCACCACTAGTGAAAATGCAGCGCCGGGATTTGATCCCGCGACCTGAGGGTCAGTACTCGAGCATCAAAAACACTGCACAACCATGACATGTTTGTGTTTAAAGTAAATGTAGTTATGTGATCACAGTGACTGTTGCGTAATCACCTTGACGAACTCTTCCGTAAAGGGCTAACGTCGTGGTTTCTTTAACATTCTATGACGCGTGACCATTGTTGTTGCGTAGGCAGTTCTGTTGTAGGAGTGGGATTAAATATGTTATTATAAATTCATGCGCCGATTTCACACTGCTCTGTGATTATTGATAACTACACACAGAAACCTATTACAAGAGAAGAGGAGTAGTCGGAGCCACACCAACGCGCCAACGTATCTTCAATCATTTGTAATGAAAGAAATCGGCTCCAAAAAGAAGTTTAGCAACGATATTCTAAATTATCATTGCATTATCTTACCGTGAGACTTAGTTAGCGTGATTAAAAAAAAGGTCCCGATTTTTTTACATATATGCACTACAACTGGCTGAAATTAATCCCTTGTTCGTTACTATAAGACGTGCCTTATCGTCGTATTTTGGATTTGGCTAGTAAAACCTCGGAAATTATACTTATCTTCGCAGTTTACTTCTACGAACAACATCGTGCATTAGTTAACCTATGCTTACACTATTACACCAAGCTTGCAGATATCGTTGCATGCCAATTAAAAGTGATGGAGGGGTATTCACTAAATGCGTGCCATCCAAGGACACATGCCACTGATCAAAACAATGCGACATGCCTCGAGCCACCAATAATATTATTCTATGGGTGTCTTGGCGTAAATGCTAAAAAGCAAACTATTACAAAGTGCACGCTGTGACAAGGCAGGCATGCGGCATGATTTAAAAGTTGTTAACTACCACAAAAACAAAAACCACAAAGAAACGCATGATCCAACAAAATTAAGTTGGAACAGGCCGCATAGTCATGAAAGCATTAAAGAATTTTACGTTTCCAACGTGTTTTTCTATCTTTGAAGTATGATGGGTGCTCAAGAGGGAAAAATAAATGCGAACGAGGAGCTGACAAACTGCGTTTGAGTGTCCATGCAAGTATCAGCCATTCCAGTATTATTTCACACGATGCCTTTCAGTAAACATTGCACTATAGAAAAAATATCATGGGCGCAAGCACTCCAAGTGCATTGGAAATGCATCAGGTGGAAGAATGTCATACGTATTACCCGGATATTTTTCCGCGAAATAATTTAGCGGGTGACGTTTATTCAAATTTATTTTTCTTTCAGTACTAGACAATTTTCAGTACGGTAGGCAATTTTTCTTTCAGTAGTAGACAACCATCCTTGAAAGCACCGCGTGAATTGCTTATGGCTCAAGGGTATACCATTGCTTACACGGCTTCGTGGAGAAGACCATTCATGGGTTATAAAAGATACAAGTGCACGAAGACAGTTTTTCGGTAATGATCAGCTCTTGTTCTCGAGTGTTATTCAAATGTACATTTCTTCGCGCCTTGTGGAGTTATTTCGGAACATATGCGCCCTCTATCGATTCCCATATCCATCTGCACTATCTTAGAATGACGTTCTATCTGGCCCTACTATATGCAGCGTTAAGAACCAGACACGTCAAAGCAAACAATCGAAACGAGATGAAATATATTCAGAGTAACGCTGGGTAGCACGCCATGGACACGAGGATGCAGCTCGAACTCGCTATCAAACCGTGTAAAATTTTCAGTGACTCTCGATGATAGGTGGAGATTAGGTCCACGAAGCGGTGAAAAATAACGCCTGTCGGGACCTCTCTAGCGTGCTCGCCCGTGTTTTCTGCGGTAACATGAGAGTGGTGGAAACAAAAACACCTCAATTTTACAGATGCGTAGCCGATATGAGTAAAACGTTGGCTATCCTAACCTGGCGGCTAGGATAAGAAGTGTCCCTGTATGCATTATCTGCAGTGGTCCTTTTTTTTTGTGACTTGTCGGTGCAGCTTAGGCTTTTTTTGCTTGTGTGCCACTTGGGGTCTAACCCACAAGGTACAATCACGCAAAGAGCATTTCCGAACGCCTCTAGCGTTAGCGAAACCATAGGTGGGACTAAAAAAAAAAAAATACACACCACATACTTGTTCGCAATTCGAACCCTATCGATCAAGAGTACTGCCGAAACTTTACCTTGGCTGCCCTCAAAGATGAAGAATCGCGCTAGGTTTTTAAACTGAACACACTCACCTTCCATATAGGCGTGAACTCTAGGTGCTTAATAATAATAATAATAATAATAATAATAATAATAATAATAATAATAATAATAATAATAATAATAATAATAATAATAATAATAATAATAATAATAATAATAATAATAATAAATAACAATAATAATAATCGTTAATAATATTAATATTAATGTTGATATTGTGATCAATAATATTAGTATCTTTACATTAGTATAGAGAGACCAGACGAGTAGCAGGACAGTCGACCACATGGACGTCCTGTTTGCCCCCCCTCCTTCTCTACAAGGGAAGTAAAAGAAACTCGGCCCATCACAAGGTGAAAAATTCGTAGAAAGGGACTGCGTCGAGCCGACGTTGTGACGAGTAAAATTGCCTTCCTCAAGCCTAGATCAGAACTGATTTTTTTAGCGCTAGCATGTCTGCTCTAGCAGGCCCTCTTGCGCTTGTCCCTACTGAACAATTTTGCAGTGCAACGACTGAGTGCGTCGCTGCCACTGAGCTTATCGACGGTGTATCGACGCAGCCCCCTCCCCTCACAAGCGGTTTCCTTTCACGCTCCTTCTCCCGTCGAAAGACGGGCGGGATATTTCTTTTTCGCTTGAGAACTCATTGACGCTAACCCTCACGCGCGGCCAGATGTTATCGTATGCGCGCGTCGGGTGACGGAGATTCTCGGCTCGTTTGATCTCTGCTTCTGTTGCATTTGTGCCGAGTGAGAGCGCGTAGAGCTAATACGATGTTGTCAATTTGGAGTGTACACGGCACGTCAACGCGACGGCGAAAAACCACTGAGACTGTCTCTATGATTGCTATCGCAATAAGGGGACAACGCAATCGAAGCGAAGACATCGGATAGAGCAAGTAAGGAAGAGAGGAACAGGAGAGAAAGGAAACGCTGACCAGCCAAGAAGGACCGGTATGCAACCGTGCACGGGGAAAAACAATGGGGGAGTTCCAAATTTGGAGAAAGAGAGAGAGGGATGAGGGCACGCACTAATTAAGTTGCACATCTCACAGTGACTATAGCTCCATCAGCCTCTAGCCGCCGGTGCAAGTCTGATCACTTCAAGAAGTTGAGCACCGCATTGATTGCCTTTACACGCGATGACCTCTATAGACAACGTCGTTTCATTCAACCTTTTCTGTGAACCCTCTTTGTGACGGTTAACCTTATGCGGGACATTAAGGCAAAAACTTGTGATGTGTTAGGCCATCTAAGTCAGCGCAAACAACAAACTGTGCCGACTCATTACTAAAGCACCTGTATCATCAAGCAACGCTGCATCAGCTTCCTTTATCTCCATTTCATCTGACCCCATGAATGCAGTAAGCTAAATAAAATAGACGCACGAAGACTACAACTGTCATGATAACTCTGCAAAGCTTTACTGTCTGTAGCCATTATACTAATACACTTTGTTAAAAGCCAACACAGTAGGTTCAAGAAGACTAGCAGTTAGTTTTTTTTCAAGCTTGGTTGAATATAAGGTTCACAATAGTAGACCAATGTATTTACATTGGTAACAAGGTTCACAGAAATGGGACCTTTTTGCAATGTAGTGTACGCTATAACGCTACCGAATACAATCCAAAAGAGTATCCTAGTTTAAAATTTTATTGTTGTGTTGTAGAAAGTGCACAACAATTAAGAAAAATAGATCTGAGATACTGAGAAAAACAAAGTTCTCCCCTTACAGAGTGTTCCGCAAACGTTTTCTGAACTCTCGTTTTGGCGTAAGAAAACAAAAATGATTTACTTTTCCACAACGCAGTACGAGTATTCTTCAAGCACATAATCATGTTGCTAGGTAAACCTATGCCTGAATCTTGAGCCTAACAAGGCCGCCAAATGATCTTGCAACTTTTATATTGAGACATCATGAGCGGCAGTCGATAAAAAACGACTATAAGGCTCAGACTTCCCTGCACTTTCGTACACATTTTGTAGAGTGCTATCAGGTACATAACGCTCACATCCTCACGTTATTGAAGCTATTCATCTCCAATATTACTGAGCCAGAAATCAGCGTTTACTGCCGCATTTCACGTGGTTGCCTAATCATGACTCTGAAGTACACAAAAAATAGGCCGTGTGGGCAACGAAATTTACGGCTTGCAATAGAGCCCGCTAAACTGATAACTTTCACCCCAACTACGCCGTGAGTTATGATAGGCGAGCAGGCGCGAAACTAATTAGGAATCACCGCTACAGTGCAGAAAGTTCTGTAATTTATGGGAAGCGGTTCTATTATCTCGGTAAACACTGCGCTACAGGGGAAGACGGACAACCGAGTTTCGATAGCGATTGTTACTCAGGCAGCCTTCTGAAACAGCGATTGGCCAAACTTTCTGCGCGTTTCTTTTCTTGTATTTCCTCCTGAATACGTATTTGATAAGTGGTCGCTCACCATACATTGTTTTAGTGTTCAAGAACGTTTTATTAGGCTATTTTTCACACTTATTGCGCTGTAAAACACGCAAAAGCAAATGTGTCGATGATTCTAAGGGTCCAAAAACGTCTTGTCTGGTCGGAATGAAATAATGATGATAACATTAAAATCACCAATTTTATAAACTGGGTTGTTATGTGGGAGTCGAAAAGTCAGTAAATACTTTTCACCGAAGTCGGCATCTTCCCTGTTTCCCCTAAAAAAAGTGGCCTACGCTTCAAAACATTTCTCTGTTAATGCTCAGTTACATCCATCTTTTAATGCATGCGCCTAGTATGTTACCAAGAACAAGGTGCCATCGAAAATAATGATAACACGTTTTTATGATAACAATTGAGGTATGCCTATCAGTTGCTTGTATTTTTTAATGAAATACTTTCGATGAAGTGCTAAGTACAGGTAGTCATGCATTGGGATAAAACCTCATACGTATTACCTTATTCGTGTGCTCGCGCCCCGCCGCGGGGGTCTAGTGGCTAAGGTACTCGGCTGCTGACCCGCAGGTCGCGGGATCAAATCCCGGCTGCGGCGGCTGCATTTCCGATGGAGGCGGAAATGTTGTAGGCCCGAGTGCTCAGATTTGGGTGCACGTTAAAGAACCCCAGGTGGTCGAAATTTCCGGAGCCCTCCACTACGGCGTCTCTCATAATCATATGGTGGTTTTGGGAGGTTGAACCCCACATATCAATCAATCAATCAATCGTGTGCTTGCAAGCATGAACGCACGGGAAAAAAGTGGCCCCGTATCTGCATGTTAATCTGCAAATGTCGTCGAAAGACGATGGTATTGCGTCTGGAGAGATTGAACAAAAGGTTTATTTGATGTTCTGCGCAAGAAAATTGGTGAATGGTATTCTGGAGGCGCTGCGTTAGAGTATATCTCAAGCGTGCAGCGGAGGCGAACGAGCGCACCAAGTGGCGTCACGCGTGAGACTTGAGCGCTATTTGGCAGTTACCTTGGAAAACAAAACGCGTGTCTCTAAGACGGGCGTACGCGCCCGTCTCAGAGGTGATAAGGTGTAGAACGCAAGGCGACGGATAGGTGTCACCACCGTGTCATCTTAGAAAAGCGTTAGAAAAATTTCCCTTTTCGTGAAAGCCTTGCATGGTCAGCGCCGCGTGATAAACTTTACGGTCCTTAGAATAACTTATGTGTGGCTTTTCTAGTAAAAGACGCTCATATTGAATATATACGTGTTGTTTGGTGTCTCAGTTATACGCGATAATTGCTTTTAATGACGATAGTATCTTTAATTGACAATCGCCCAAGTATGAACGCTGAACCTTGAGCGACATTGGTGGGCGCTGTGGACGGGGTCGGCCATTTTTGGGTATCCGTTGGTGCCGCTTAAAGTGCCCATTACCGTTAAGGGTGGACAAACAGACAAATGAACAGACGGACAGACAGACAGACAAGCCAAAATTTTTGCGGCGAAGGTCCCCAAGAAAGACTATCATCTTTAACATTGCACGTAGAACATCGCGGCTCCTGCTATGGGGTGAAAGAGTACAGTTCTTGTAAAGAGTGATGCCAACTACGGTGGTCTAATGGGTATTGAGCTTGATTGTTGGCCCAAAGGTCGTCAGATCTAATGCCGGCCGCTATATGGCCACATTTGGAGGTATGGCAAAATGCTGGACGCCCGTGAGCTTATATTGGATGCACGTTAAAGAGCACCAGGTTATCGAAATAGCAGGAACCCTCCACTACGGCATTTCTTATGATCATGCCGTGGTTTCTGGACGTAAAAAACGATCAGTTATTGTTGTTGTGAAGTGTTTTTTTTTGTAATTCGTGGTCGAAATTATAAGATACAGAGAAAGAGGCAAAAGAAGGAGAGGGAGGTTAACCAGACGAGATTACCTGTTGGCAACCTCTTATTTATAAAACATGAAGGGGGATAGAGTGTTCGACGATCAAAGATATAACGGTCGTCGGAAGATGTGAGGGAGTGCACTATCTTCCTTTTTCAATGTGCCACCCAAAGAACGAACGCCATGTAGCAACAGTGCCGCATCGGGAAAAAAAATCAAGTGATATCCTATACTTCAAAAAAAAAATGTGCCGCGTTCGGTGCGTTAGGCTGGGAGATACTCGCCCCTAGATATTGGAATGGCGTGCGTGTGCGAATAACTTTCTACGCGTGGTTGCAAAACTGCCATCGACGTGATCGCTGCCGCTCGAGTTTCCTCTCTTATAGAAGAGACTTGCTACAACGGGGCTTGGGCCAGTGCACTCCCAAAATGACGACACTTGGTGCACACTACACACGAACCCTAATATGTCGTCGACCGTCCTCGTAAATGGTCGTTCTCGGCAGGACTTAGGCTGCCTTCGATCTTGTTTCGCAAGGTCTCGAAGATGAATACCGTCTCGCTTGGGTCTTACTGGAGTTGCGTACATCCTTACCGGATATCAGCTGAGTGATTCCTAGAGTTCACCATGGCCTTGAAACAGGAAACAAATAAATATATACAAAAATGATAACGCCGGTGACAGCAGTTACTTCAAGCCCCGTGTACTCGTCCGTTTTCTAGTGTCAGTGGTGCCGTCGAAACTGTAAGCCAAAATTAAAATATAAAACACCAGGTGGCCACACACGGAACCTGATCTCCAGCGACTGTGTTTATGAAAATGCTGAGTTCCAAATCAAATTTTGTCATTATCATGTGTTTTATGTTATAAGTGTAGTCGAGGTTATATGCACTTTAATGCGCCATGAAAAGTATCCGAGTTCACAAATATATATGTGGAACAATGTTTTTCTTTTGAATTCATCCTCGAGCATTAGAGACTCATTTATTGTGGGATTGCATTTTTTTTTGCACTTCTGTTGTTCTACAGAGTGGCAAACTGCGAAATTTTCACGTACTTTTTTTCTTCCTTTATATTTACATTGGCAAAAAAAGCAGGCAGGTGCAGTTGGTGTCGCACCAAAAATGCAACGTTTTTTGTTCATTCAAATCAAGAAAGGACAATGTTTGAATTTCACCCTTTATTTTCTCTATTATTGAATTCATAAATTTTTTTCATACAGTATTATGTCTTTTAATTCACCCTTCTCGTAATGTCTCCGCTACCAGCCTTTCATATCAATGACGCAGTTTCAAGAAAGTCAGATTGCCCAAACGTTGCATGTACGATCGATCTTGCAGTCAAAAATGCTCCCGCTTCGCTAAATGCTCCCGCTTCGCAAAAAAAAAATGCTCCCGCTTCGCAAAAAAGTTCCTGCTTCGCTATACCGCTAAATAGGATTCAATTTACTGTGAGGATGCGAAGCCCTGAAGATCGCACGTGCAGCTATTCTGCATGCAAGGTGGAAGCCTCTGCATTGTGATCTCGCTTCCCGTTTTTCCAGGCGCATCATGATGGTGTAAGAAGAGTCAGCTGCTTATAAGCCTTTCTGAAATAAATTGAAACAATAGCTTTGCGGGGTGGTATGTAAGCCCTCATTATTCCTGAGACCCCCCTGTTCGGTGACCTAAACCTCATAAGTAACAAGGCCTCCTTGCAGCCTTGTAATATACATTTGGAGCCTGCAAGTTTACTTGCACAATAAACAAAGCGGAGTTCAAACTTTGTTTCATTGAGAGGAATGCGATTAGCTAGTTCACTGTACTGATCCGTCTACTCTCGAGGGAAATCAAGCTTATTTAATGTGGACGGCAAAAAGCTGCCATCAGAAGCTATCACGATATCGGCAACATTCTTCATATGAGAAAACATACTTTTTCTTTCTCGTCTGAAGGTCTGCTTTCTTCCTTGGTATAGCTATTTTTTGCTTATTCACTGTGTTTTGCCAGATATAAATGAAAAGAACTTGTCCCCCCTTTTTCTTTTGGAAAAATAAAGTGAAACACTGCAGGAATGTTTTCGATGCCAGATAGATTAGGGTTCGAAGCACAGTGTTAATAGGGGGTCGAGCTCAATCATGAGTGAGTTCATGAGTGAGCGATCATGATTGATCATGAATGAGTTCGATCACTATATTTTGCAGCGAGTGCTGATATGAGTTTCTAACACGGATCAAGCGTGGTACCGTAGTTGTCCATCACCACCGCCGCAGGTGTCCGTAACCAGTATTGCAAGAAATAATAAAAAATCATAGCTTATCCGCACAGTGAATGAGGATGAGTAAAACGAAGCGTCCGTATGTCCATCCGTCCGAGTGTCCGTTCTTCCGTGCGTGTGTTCACGCGTCCAATCACGTTCGAGAATACAGATGGCACGTGGGTAACACCGACAAGACGTGAGCCGAGAAAGCCGAGTGCAAGCATTTTCAATGGACCCGCCGCTCTGCATCGCCCATGCCCCACCAACTATCCACCCCTTTACGGCGACTATCCTCGAGACTGAAAAAGGCACTCGTTTTCCGCGTACCCAGGCAAAGCCCGCGCAGCAGCCAATCGGAGAGTAGCGGTAAAGCGCCATCTAGAATATCCTCACTCAACTGCTGTTTGTATACTTCGATACGACAGTGCCGTCTGTTATACTCTTTGGAAAATATTGTCTTCTTTTCTTTCTCGTCCACGCGTCATGAATGACAAGGTTAGACTAAGAGGAGCTTGGCCCCTGAAAAATCTTGGTAAATAAAAAAACATTGAGGACACAATGGGAATCGAACCCGGGCCTGCTGCGTGCCAGCCGAGTATTCTGCACTGAACCACGCCTGTGCTTGGAAATCGTTTCTAAACTGGCCTTGGACAGGCGTCATGTCGTCGGCAAAGGAATCACGTTAATAGGAGTCATAAAGCGTTTGCGTACCCGAGGAACCTTGCCATTAAAATAAGTTAGTGAATAAAGCAACGTGTTCGGAGATTCGTGTGCGGTGCTGTGTTCACCAACGAGGAACTTGCATTACTGCACCACCAGACATTGTTTAAATGCGTGGTGGTGCAGTAATGCACCACCGTACGATGATGCACCACCACACACGTATTAGAGCAAGGGTCATCATGCCGCTAACAAAGGACATCAATCTTTCAATAGCTGTCTAGTCACTGTGGGATTGGTGGTAACCGCCTCGCCGACAACGCTGCTCGTTGTGCCCACGACGGAGCACCCACACTGCTCATACCCCTGTCAAGGGTTAATTGATGCCGCAAAAGAACTTCACTGCATCGCACATATTACCACGTTTATGCATTCAAGTCTTCCACTAAACTCCATTCGACGCCCACAGGACCTCGCTTCATTACTTCAATAAAGCTGCCATCGAAGACTTCGTGACGGGACGCTACAATGATGTATCGGCTGTGGGTCGGCGTTGCCTTCACCAATTCATTAGATCGTCGCAGTGGTATGGCTGACTCCCCCAACTGTGATAACTACCATTGCGTAGAAACTCTCAACCAAGTCCTGTGCCATTGTCCAGACTTTGAAGAAGATCGCCGGACTCTCCAGTGTGCCTTAAAGAGGCTGGATGATCGACCCTTTACTCAGGAGAAGATTTTGGGAGCGTGATCATCACGTACTTCAGCCCAGAAAGCCTCACGTGCCCTTCTACAATTCTTGAGGGCAACGTCACTGTGTGACCGCTTGTGAAGCCGAACTGTGTGTGATGTGTGTGTGTGTTATGTGCAATGTGTATCTCCTACTCTCTCTCTCTCTCTTTCTTTCTAATTTCCCTCTCCCATGTGTAGGGTAGCAAACTGGACTTAGTCAGGTTAACCTCCCTACCGTTCTGATATATTTTTTCTCTGGGATGGGCAGCCGATAAATCGTGCTAATCATAATAAAACACTGGAAATACTTGAGTACAAGTCACGTTCCCGCGCGTTCACTCAAAGACGTGTGTTCTTGCTGCTCAACTATCACAGTGCTTCTCGAGACAGAATGATTTGGAACAGCGCCAACAACCAACGTTCTGTCTCCCACGAAATTCAGAGGAACCCCTTGAGCATTACGTATTTGAAAGAACCGAATGTTTAACAGCATTTAATGACAAATTCGCATAGAAAAAAGTAAGGCACGAGGACATGGGCATAATAAAAGGGTCTTTTTTTTTTGCTACAATAATTATCTCCCAACTCAACGTTATTGCATTCAAAATGCAAGTTCTCCAAACGTAATGTTATAGAGTAGCAGGGTCTTTTCAATTCTTATTCTTAGCTCATATGTATGCACGCTTTTAAGATAATTAATTGATAAAATACGAAAAAATAATCATAGCCAAACAGGGACAAGTACTCAAGGCAGACTATAGAGGAAAAATAATCATAATTGAATACAGATTGTCATAGAATTCCACAAGAACACTCTATAAAGCAAATCGAGCTTGACGAAGCCCCAGCTGGTGACTTATTCACGAAAATTTGGCTATTCGCAAGTTTAGTACGGGCCACTTCTTCGAAGTGGGCCAAATGTAAAAAGAAAAGAAAATGGAAAAAGAAGCTGCTTGTAGTGAGATTGAAGTGCACGTTAAAGAATCCAACCCAGGTAGTCCTAGATGCGGAAATTCTTCTGCAGCCCCGCACGATATGCGTCGTGCCTCGTTGCCTGATAATAAGCAGTCACGAAGGATCTCAGAATTTCATAATTTAATTTGCAACTGAGCGTTGTGCTTTAAACCGGATTTGCAATCTTCAATATACAAAATGTCTCTGGTTATTATTGAGTGAATGAGTATAGTTTCCTCGAAGTGAGTCTGACATTCCTTCGGGCAAGGCGTGGGGACGAGGGGATGAACCGAGCTATCACCTGAAGCACCGCTTTCATCAGTGTCGAAGGGTAGAATGGGTGATCATTTGAAGAATATTTTATTGGCGAACGAGAAGGATACCAACGAGGTGGTAAAGGTGTGTGTTTTATAGTTGCATAAGTCAAAAAACAAAACATTCTTCGATAACCAAACAAACTCAATACTGCTAGAAAGGAAATATACATTGGCAGATTTTCTTGCAATTTGGCAATATGTTAGTCTAAAGGCGAGAGGTAAAGAAAAGAGCCTAACTTGATACTGTGGTGGGTTTATATGCACATGTGTTGCATTAATCAAAGTTGACTGTTTATAACCTACTTACGTATGAACCGAATTTACAAATAAAATATTTTATTATTAGTGTAATAATAAATAGAAGATTAGTGGATAGATTTAGGGGCTGGTAATCAATCAATACATATGTTTTGTTGTCTGAGCATGCAATGTGCAATTTACGACCACGTGTACATAAAAATTTGTCGTATGTTCTGTCGTGTAAATCAGTCCAAGTTCTGTTCACAATAACGAACATCAAGGCGTAACTTTACACATAACTGCACAGTACTATAGTCACCATAAAATTTTAGTTAACTATAGGTTCATTCAACATTTCAGCGGTACAAGAAAGTGACTGGTTTATTTCATAGCGTGCCCATTTTATTCATGGCACCACTAAAAAACAAAAGAAACGGAGATTACAATTTTTTTTCTGTCACTTAAAAGACTAGTGACCCACTTGAACAATAATCGGGAAGGCTTTCATGACCATGGTGTTATTCAGAAAAACTTCAGCCCTTGGCAACATTGAAGGGAAAGTCTGGACCTAGTCCTACACGAAATGGTTTTTTTATCACACAAATTGTTTAAGTAAAGCGAACAGTTTTGCGACGGAGTGAGGTATAGCACTGCTGGAGCATTGTTGCACAATACAGATGTAAAATACGCATATAGGTGGTCTAGAGACTCGCACATTGTGACAAAGACCTATAAGAAAACGTTTTAGAGAAAATATACTTTTCTACAATCAATCGTTTGTAAACCAGAAACATGGGGTGAACACCAAACTCATAAGTATGTGCAATTGAGAACAGGAAAAAAACCGTATTGTTAGCACCACCAACAATGACCGGTTCAAATGGGATTGAACACAAAATCAATCAGGCCACGAGAACCCAAGTAAACGTCTACACTTGACCTAAGACCTCTCGGAATCAATATGTATTGATTCTCAGAAAAAGAGATGAAATTGAACTGGCCGTGTGGCGACCTCTACCTTGTTCAATACGGGAGCAGCGCTTCCTTGTCCGGAAGAGTGAGGTACGAGGTCTCATTCTGTGACGCAAGTTTCAGCTTATATATCACATTCGATTACGTTTATTTAGACTTTATGATCCACACGTAAAAGTTCAACTTTTCTCATTTATAACACGTTCTTCAACGTAAGTTGTCCCTGTCTGACCCCACTAGTCATGCACTGCAAGCTTTTTGCCCGCGTACGCGTACTAAAAATTTCCTGCTTTTTCCTTACTGGAGCAGCAAAGGACAAGAATGGCATTTCCTGCGATGTTACCACAATTCCCAAACTATCAAGATCCATTCTCACTTTATGAAATGTGACATTACATGGCTCACTGTGACAACGTTGATTGTATATTGACCATTCTTCTACGCAATACCCCTCGGGAGTCCTTCAAGAAATAAATAATGAACTGAAATGAAGTGGTATCTCTCCTTCAGCTAGAACGAGAGGGACGAATGTTTTTCGGGTTACTTTGTTGTACACTGATATGCAAAATAATGTATACTAGAGCATGATGAGAACCCTGCACAAAGATTCATAAGGTCCCTTATGCACTGAAATAAGACGACTGAAAGGCGAGTGCCACCTTATCTTTCTTTTTGTTCTTCTAAGCCGAAGTATTGATTGTGCCTCGTGAACCCGGGAAAGCCTTTGGCACCTGTAACAAAGTTTTTCACTGACTTTTGGATCGGCCCCCACCTTTCACCGAGCAACAATGTCCTTCGATGACGTCATCAGGTGACTATATATACCCACTGTGACGTCATAATTTTGTCAAAATATTTGAAGATCTGTTACGTCATGATGTCACACGGGGACGTCATCACGCTATAGGGCTTTAGTGCATCACTCGCGGGGTCAGCGCCGATGCAGGACGCCGGTGGATTTGCGCACATAACGAGGCCTCTAATGACAATGTCTCATCAACTGACGCCAGTTTATTGCATCATCACGTGCGTAAATTGACCAGCGTAAACTTCCACTTTGGAAAAAACCTTTCGGTTTGAGTTTCACAATTCTGTCACACTGAAGACAACTTCGAAATCATCCATTAATACTTACGTAATATATGCTCCCGATGGGGCTGTGGCTCATGCCTCTGTTGTTTAAAGGAGCCCTTGAGTGAGTCTTGATCTGACTATCGTGTTACCGATGCTGGCAGATATACCAGCTTTCGCGCCAAAGAGCTCCGACCCTAGCATCGATTTCTCTGCTGACAGCTTCAAAAGAATAGTCATTGCGAAAACATAGCGCGCTCTGGACAATTGCATGATAAAAGAGAGTGAGTAGAAGGCTTTGCCTTGTATTGGCTGTCACTCGCAAGCCTTGATTAACCGGACGGCACGAGATGTGTACAAAGCGTGTAGCGCATATTTTTTTCTCGGGAAGCTGAGGGTAAGTGCAGTGTATACGTTGTATTGATATCAACCATAAATGACACCGCCTAGGTCTTGAACATGTGGCAACTTCAAAAAATGAAATACTTTCTTTGAGCAAAAAGTGTGCTCGATAACTGAGCTTGAAATTAACGATAACTTTAAATTGGTTACAATTGGTTGTTCATGCTTGATGAATAAAATTCAATTCAAACAAATTCAATTCAAAAGTCCAAAAAATATTCTCGATGTTATGAAAGGAAGACATCTTGTTCTGTACTCTCTAAGACATTACGCTTGTGTCCGAGCTTAATTCAGCACCTAAAAATCGGCATTAGCGAAAAAAATTGCAGAGGAGAAGATAACAAACAATTTTTAGTGCACGAGTTCTCGAACTATTTCTCTTGCAAAAGATTTCTGTAGTCAGCTGACTAAGGCATATTGATAGAAGTATCGTCAAAGCACCCTCGTGTGGACCAAGATGTCTGCGTAAGGCTATATTTTTTGTGTGAGTGCATGCGTGCATGCGCGCGAACACGCACACAGCGCATACGCGTGCGCTGTGTGCGTGTTTGAGCATGTGTTGACCTGCTTTGCATGCTATATGAATGTGACAATTTTTCTGCCTCTTTCTATTTGCTCTCTCTCTCTCTTTCTCATCTATATACTCCCCTTTCCAATTCCTCACGCGTAAGGTAGCGAACCGGCCATGTGCCTCCCTGCCTTCTCTATATATTTTGGTTCTTGTCTTTCCTTTCTAGTCAATGCGCAAGCCACGACGGCTTTGTGGTAAGTAAATAAGAACATCACCGTTGTCCGCCACGCATCTATTTCAACACGTGTGCTAGATTTGATGTGACTATACACTTATTTAGGAACTGTCGATCACTCAAACTTTTGAACACCCCATCGAACACTTCGCAAGTGCAGAACTTAGTGCTCTCAAACACTCTTTGTAGATCATTGATCTGTCAGAATTCTTGTAATGGCTTGGCGCGACTTAACATGACAACTAAAAAAGGAATATAAGCAACGAAGTAAAAAAGAAAAGACGGGCGACAGGTTAGAGCTCATACTGTCACCTGTAATTTTTTCTTCTTCTCTTATACCCTTTTTGTTCATGCTTGCGCTCAGTATAGCTAGAGAAATACAAAAATATGATCTGCTAACTCACCCAATCAGCAGTATCTGTCAAAAAAAATGGCGTGTGTAACTACTGAACCCTTATTGCGAAACGTTTTTTTTTTTTTTTTAGAGCAGTGGCTACCCAGACGGTCTAGTTGGAAACTTTCACATTTGACATGCTTTGTAGAGTGATGTCGGTGAAGAATGTTATGGCTGGCTAGTTCTTACGTATTTCACACTAAGTAAAGCTACATTACTTTGGTGTAATGTGGCAGGGCTACGCCTTGTGTTGTCGCTCCATGCATTTGTTCTGAGCAGCCGGCCTTTCCTGTAGTATTTTTTTTCTTTTATTCTCTCTCAGTGTAACTAACGTAAATAAGACGCATGTGTCACACCCTATAAGGAAACTTCCCTGGCCTTAATTTTTAAATCAAAATCACCTATCACGAATGACCAACTAATCACGAATGACCAACTAGCTAACACCACCCCAAAATCTTAAGCGTTACGAGGTGCTGCTAGTGTGCCATTATTACAGCAGGGCAAGAAATCATGTCACAAGAAATTGGACTTAAGAAGGGGGATACATAGATATGCTACTGTGTATGCTCGCAATATTAGGCTCTCTAGGACGAATGTCAAGCAATAAGTCTAATTTTAACAGCGTCAACGAGGTGTCCAGTGGCAATGTCCGCTTACAAAAGTAAAAAAAAATACTAGGATAGTGACACGCATGTAACATATACAGGCAACACCGTTACGGAGCTAGCACCTCCGTCAATCTTATGATGCGTATCTTTATGTCTTTTATACGTCCCAAAAATTATCTCACTTTAAATAAACACCTAACTTGCGCAAGCCGAATGATATCAGAAGAAATTGGACAGATCACAAGCCTGTTGGTGGTTGTGTTCAGAAAAAAAGTACTAATGCTTCAAACGACGTTACTTCATAAGAATTGCAAGGAGTCGCTTTGTAGATTGCAGGATTTGCCTTCTTGTTTGTTTTGTGTACGTAGACTTTTCTGCTATTTGGATATGTTTTGTTTGGTCCTTCACAAACATCATAAAGAATATAAATCTGGAAAGCTTCATTATAGATGGTATAAATACATGCCTGCAAGATCCCCAAGGCACATCCACTAGTGTATAAGTACGGATCACTCTCTATAATACAAAATCAAATTGGAAGCCTTCTTTGTTTCTGTTTCTGCCTTGGATTCGTAAGTATGGTACACATAAAAGTGAAAACGATCGCATTGTCTACCCCCCCCCAAAAAAAAAAGTAAAAAGAGTTTCCACCAAAACGAATTCATTGGGAAAGCAGTTAAGTAATGACGGGTCGTAATGACAAGTTTCACAAGTAATAACGTAAGTAATCACAAGTTTAACGCCAAGCGTAAGCTGAAAAAAAAAGAGATTGTACAAGCTACTCTTTCTTTCTTTGATTTCATCCGGTTGTGTCGAAAACGAGTCTCCCGTGGTTCACTTTCCCTTTCTCTCTCTCTCTCTCTCTATATGTATATATATATGTGAGAGAGAGAGAAAGAGAGAGAGACAGTCTTTTCAATATTCTCCTACCTTTTCTTTGATCTTTTGATCATATATACTGCTTTTCAAGGTTTAAAGGACCCCTAAACAACCTCTGAAAATATAGACATACTGCCTTATTCTTTCCCGTCGTTTCCCATCTTCGAGGCACAATTCGTCGTGACGCCCTGTTTGGCCACGTGATGTAAGGATGAAATAGGCTCCCGATCGGTCGCTATAAGAGATCTTTCTGTTGGGAATTGTCGCCTACCCTGCTTTGCCATACAGTCACATGCCCTGTCTTCCTTGTATCTCATCGCTATCGTGCGTGATAAACAGATTTCACTTTTTTTTCTGCGTATGTGATTTCGCAAGCGTAAATGGAAGCGTTTAATCGAAAAAAGAGCTTCTCTCTAGCTTAAAGTATGGTGCTCACATTCCGCTCATTTTATGGTGAAAGAACTGGCGAGGAAGAGATAGCACTTGTGGGATGTGTAGCGAGGGCGAAAGAGAAGCTACTCTCACGCCTTTCAACTCGGATGTGGGGTCCTTTAAGGCTATACGGTGGCTTCCAGCGGTAGCGGGCCATCACAAATTTGAACCACATACCGTATAAAATTTAAATGTCCCGCATGCAGTAGCGTCATAGCGTAATCAAGAAACATCCTCCAGGCTTTGAAGACAACGTCGTACCACACTTTATCAAGTGGTAACAAAGCGCATGATTTAGCGGGTGGTAGTCCATAATGTCCTTTTTTTTTCGGAAACATTTTTCAACAAGAGATGAAACGAACGCGTCACGCACAAGTGCATGCTATACTTTTAACTGAATGTGTATTAAGCTAACACACATCGCTTAAGAAAACCGTGAGGCAGCACTATCTTCTTTTCTTTGTTATCGTGGCTTTATTAGCTGGCTGGTTATCCCTTTTGGGTACTGTGATTTGAGGAAATAGAAATACAGGGGCGAACGCACGCTTCGCTTTATAAAATTATGCATGAGTAATGAAAATTCAGTTAGACGTTGCGCACTTCTGCATGTCACATTCGCTTTGTTCCTTGCCGAAAACTCGCACCACCACGGTGGTCCAGCGGCTCTACTGCTGACCCGCAGGTCCCGGAATCGACTCCTGGCGGCGGCTGCTGCATTTTCGATGGAAGCGAAAATGCTGTAGGCTGATGTGCTCAGATTTGGGTGCACGTTAAAGAACCACCAGGTGGTCGAAAATTCCGGAGCCTTCACTACGGTGTCTCTCATATACATATGGTGGTTTTGGAACGTTAATCACTACATATCAATCAATCATTTTCGAGAACTTGATTGATTGATTGATATGTGGGGTTTAACGTCCCAAAACCACCATATGATTATGAGAGACGCCGTAGTGGAGGGCTCCGGAAATTTTGACCACCTGGGGTTCTTTAACGTGCACCCAAATCTGAGCACACGGGCCTACAACATTTCCGCCTCCATCGGAAATGCAGCCGCCGCAGCCGGGATTTGAACCCGCGACCTGCGGGTCAGCAGCCGAGTACCTTAGCCACTAGACCACCGCGGCGGGGCCATTTTCGAGAACTTCTAGCCCCAAACAGCATCATGCGTTAGCCATGCCTGAACTGATCCTCTTTGGCAGGTAAACAGACAAGGCACGGTCACTCAAGGCGTATGAAGGTTCTTTCATATAATCTTGCGGCCAACAGCAAGCAGACGCCCAATCTTCAGATTCTATTTACCTTATATGTGTGGATTATGGGGTTTCCTACCACGAGGAAATCTGTCCAGCTAATAGAGCTGGCGTTATGGGACTACCACGTGAAACAGACCAGAGATGCTGCCATGTCACGTTGCCTTCCTGCTGTCTAGAGTTATTAACTTATATGCATCGTAAACAATGTTAACTACAGTAGGAACTAGACCAAGACATGCGAGACATCACATGAAAATTATATAAAACAGCCTTATTAGTCGGTGCGGCACTGTACATTATTTACTGCGCGCTGACGTATTATTCTATGAATCCCTAATCACGGTGTTGAGGAGTACGCAAACACGGCCAGCTGGCTTTATCTAGGTGAGAGGTTGTTCCGGATATCACTGCTATCTGCCCACAGAACTCAGACTTACTTCCCTTATCCCAAGTGTAGGCTTGGTGTAAACTTGATAGACATAATTCCAGGGGAAAGCTAAATAGTACACGATTCGGCAAGGAAGTACACAGGGTAAAAAAGAAAACAGGACAGGCTTGACGGCTGCTCTTTTGCGACTTATTCTCTGTCCAACGTAATTTATTTCAGTAGGTTCACGCAGAGTTAATAATGTTCCCAGCATAGTACTTTACTGTTTCTTTTTAGTAGGAAGTTAGGAACATGATATGGTCGCAACGTCGCTAAGAAACTGGGTGAAAAGCGCTCATCCTAAAGAAAGTAATAGAGACTGCCTCATTATTCTGTACACTGGAAATTTTTTGCCTCTCTGTGTACGTACTTTAAATGTTGTATAAGCATTTCATCGTCATCGTCATAGTCCTGTATATACGGCCACATTAAGCAATATTTGCGCTGTATTTAATGTACAACGCTATATTTGGCATTTCTAGACTCTTACTACTAAACTTCACAGATGCCAGTGCATCAGAAGAAAACATTATAATAACTTTCTAATGCACTTTGGTTGTGTGACGAGAACTTACACGTTTGAACATTATGATTTGCGGTGATACACTAGTAAAGGTTCCTGCTGCTATACCCTTGACAATTCCGAGCAAACAATGCTCCGAACTCGTGAGAAAGTTATGGCCGCGGGAAACAGAAGGTGACGTAAGGCCTAGAAAAATAGGGAGACAAGTGCTGGCTCTTTGTGTCTCGATCTTTCGTACCCGTCTTTTGCGTGCTGAAGCAAACTTGCTCAAGAACATGGGTAAGATATTTATTAGATGCGAAGCAGCTTATGGCGGAGCTCAATCCAGTGTGCGGCGTGACCAACCTTACTGAGCATGCGCGGAATCTACCCCTCTCCTCGCCTGAATGTGAGGAGAGGGGGGAGAGTTGGCGCATGCGCAGTGGGTGGGCGTATAGTCGCCGAGGGCCTTCTTCTCGAGTGAGCGCGAGGAGGTGGGGTGGAAGCGGTGGCAAACTGCTGCCTCCGCTTCTTTTCTCCTCTCCTGGTTATCTCTACGCCACGGCTGTGCGCTCCTATACAATGCTGCGCTTGTTCGCACCATTGTACTCTCCTAGCAGCGCTTGGTGATGACTTTGCCACACACACGTGATAATACACACAAATGGGAGGCAGGGTCCACGCACAAATGAAACTTACACAGAAACATACAAATGGAAACGTAAGTGAAAACCAATGTTGCTTCGCACCCACATAGTTCTTTTTAGTGGAAAATGGCGTACTTTTTTTTTAAACACAAGCTTACGATCGTGAATGATGTGTGTACTGAACGAAGTATAAAAAAATGTCTTTTTAAACACACGCATCTCAACATTATTTGTTTTATTTTTATTTCGAAAGCATGCCATAAGGCGTGTTAACTGGTTGTGTCGAAACACTGAAGTACCGCCGATACTAAACAAAACCCCTTAAAATTGTCTTTCAGCTATTTTTACAATAAGTACCGCGCCCTCTTTCATGACAAGTTATCCTAGCTTCGTAAGTGTTGCGCTGCTACTAAATAATAATAATTAGTGCCTTTATATGGTGCCTTTTTTCTTTATTCTTCGCTCAAAGTAAGTGTGCCAGAGTAACGTTCGGCGTTTTGAGCTATCCAAACCAACCCATGTAACCAATAAGGAGTGCGAGCTACGACCTAAAATACGCTATAGCAGTGCCATTTCAGCAGACATAAATCCCGTTGTGAAACCTTTCCGAGCCAAACGATAAACACATGATGAATCTTCCTATATATCTATAGAAAACTCGCCCTAATTAGAATACATTGTAAAGACATTCACTCAAAATGTATGTGAAATAAATTGTCTCGTCTTCTTTGTCTGAGGAAGGGCGCAAGAAAAGCTTGCGAGACGTTTAAAATAGCGGTACAAGCCTGTCGCTGACTCTGAGAAATTAACTTTTACGAGCGAAGAACTTCGATGATAAACTCATGACGGTAATTTAGGCGATGAGTGCTTTAAGTTAGATGCTTCAAGATTTTTTTACAGAGTGACTTATACGTACAAAAAAAAACAAGCAGTGATATGTGTGCGTTAAAAAAGAGGGAAAAAAGACGACCCGTCATTATGAAATGGAAGTGCGTGAGTATAAATGCGGGGCTATAGCAGCAGCCGCTTACGCAATCACTCTGGTAGAAGACTTTTCGCGCAATAGATGGTACAGGCGTACATGACTAGTAGATACATGGCTGAGGCAAGAATGTTTTCTCAATAACTCTTACAGGCGCTTAAGATTCGCGAAGAAGGAGCAAAAGAAATGGAGGCAGCAGTTCATGGTGAACGATGAACTAGACTACTGTCCAAAAACAAATGAAGAAAGCAGGACGGATTCGAAATTCTGCGGCGTAAGAGAACGGCAACCACGATTGCAGAATCGCAGTTCCACGAGTCTAACCCAAGACAAAGAGCACGCAAGTTTCCCGCAGCAGCAGTGTTTCCGGAAACGCGTATTTCCGTTTCGAGCATAGAACTTTTCCCCAAGCCCTGTACCCACGGATTACCATTGGTTGCGTGCATAGCGCTGACACTGAAAAGTATGCGCTCTTTTGGGAGGGCAAAGCATGATTCAATGATTAGACTTGCCGCGGTATATGATTCCTGAATAACTTGGTTTCACGTTTTGTCACATTAGCGAGTAAGAACGTGATGCATGGAACACTGGCGGTGTCGTATGGCACAGACGGAATCATACTTATCTATAGCGCCCAGCCGCCCGCTTTCGCTGCTGTCTTCTGCAGAAATATGCAAAGACGGACGCCGTAATGATACCGAACATGGTCCTACCACATGTTAGGCCATTCTACTATAATAAAGCATGAACGAGACTTTGTAGCTAACGTGAGACGGAAGCTGTGGCCAACAACTGTGTCGGCAGCCACACTTTCTGTTTCTCTATAAGTGTGATTCTATCTGGGTGTACATAATCAGAGTGGCATGTGCGAAAGGCATCAAAATATAATATTTCCCCGCCAACACCTAGCGATTGAGCTAAGGCCACCGTACGTAAGTGCCAGTGAGTGTGTACGTCCATACGTGTGATTTAACAAATTTTTCAATCAGAATTAAAAGAGCAAGCTAATAAATGTTGATATAGGTTGAGATTTCTTATTAACGCGGTTTTTTATTGGAAAATTGTTTTGGAGGTTTTAAACGCTGCTGTGCTATATGCGTAGTCCATGGCAATGTTCATTCTGAATTTTAATTCATCATAGAACTTATTACGTACGTCGGCTCAACTAGTACATTTCACAACATTTGTAATGCTAAAGACTTTCATTTATAAGGCAGAAGCTCTGTAAAAATATTTAATTTATCAAGTGAACAGTCCCGCTAACCCAATGTGTAGGCAAGATGTGTTCTACAAGCGCCCACTTAACTTCATCTTGTATTGCGTTGGTTTCTCGCTTCTTCTCCCCGGCTACCACGAAATTTCTTTTCGGCTCTGTATCGCAAATGAGGGGTTGAGAATTTTCATGTTTTTGTGAGCATTTATACACTTTGTGGACTTCCACAGAAGTGATCTTCATTTTTTAAAAAATTTGAAAAAAATGTTTTCTTTCCAAGTACGTCATTTCCGTACACCAAAAATGACGGAAGTAGCGCAGAATCAATACGCGCAGCGGTACATATCCTTATAGTTCAATACAAAGTCATTTTCATTCAATAATAATATTTAAGGAGAGACTCGATGAGGATCGTAATTGAAAGTATACCTCATTGAACAGTGTATGATCGGCATCGAATAAACTCGAACCATGGCAAGCAATAGGGGTGATATAGTATAGGATGGTATAGTGTGAGCATTCCCGTCTAAATAGCACTGACAAGTGAACAGCACTACGGTTTGGCATCACTGCCCATGCCCATGGCAATGACTGGGTGGTGCGCAGTATATCATTGCTAACGCCTGCCGCTATTCATCTTTCATTCGACGCCGACAATACCTAAACCAGGCTTCAGATAACGACAATTTACAGGAACAGCTAATTTTACCTATTAAGCACTAATAAATGGGCGAACTGACGATACGAAGCTAATCGAAACGTGAACCACCTACCAATTACAGTGGACTTCGCACACAGAGTAACTTCTCGTCATTTCTCGCTATAGCTTCCAGAAACACCGTTGAAGCAAGAATTGCTGCCTCAGCACCGCTGAAGAGGCATTTTTCCTCCTACGGTGTGGCTTCCGAGAAAAATATAAGAACTCGGCTATTTCTCAACGGTTTTCGATCAGAGGTGCGTGAGCTGGTTTGCCTTTGGGCGTTCCAGCTGCGCCGATTCAGCAGAAACTGTCCAAGTGTGCTCAAGAGAAAACGATCTGTGCTCGTTAGGTCGAACATTTGCATTTTTACTTCAATACTATGTATTCATCGTTAAGTGAGCCTGCTGTGCTAGAAATGTTTTCCGATTGGCCATCTTGCAGGCGTACTCGACAGGTAGGCCCATTATCAAAATGGTCGTTGCGGCAACGGCGTATTCACGAGAGGCGTTAACGGTGGAGTAATTCTGAGAATATGCGCAATGATTGCTACACGCATTGCCTTTATCTGATGCGGAGGAAACGATCTAGAGTTTTAAACTTCCTTTTTCAAATGTTTTGCTTTTTTTCCCAGATATGTTTTCCCAAGAAGAGCGAAATGCTTTAGAGTTTAGACATGTGCATGTCCTACCACAGCCCAAGTTTTAATGATTCGTTTCCAAGTTTAGATGAGCGATCACTTAAATCTTGGAACAATAAGTACTTACATTTTTCTTCCTTTTAACGGTTTTCATCGACGAAATTCAATTTTATGTCTTTTACTTCTTCTCTTGCGAATCACGAAATTGTCTACTTTCAATCTGTAAAATGGCTCAAGTGGTCCATGCGCTATGCTTTCTTGTGCTATAAAACATTACCACCAGTAGTCTTTCTTTTACAACTTGTTTTTCAAATTTTCATCGAAATTCTCATCGCCGATATTGAGCTTCTGTTTTTGCTACCATTGTACGCCCTGAATAAAACCCGTCTTTTTTACTTAAGATGCGTCATTTTGTTATGTCTCTTTTCATAAAAAGTAACTTTGAATAATGATTGATTGTTTTAATCACGAACAAGAACACATTTGTTGCGCAGAATGAGTCTACGTGCAGTGACGAACTTGAGCGCTGCCACAGCAGTTGTCAATGTGCGCTTTCTATTAAGACGGATAGTAAGCTGATGTTCCTACTACAGATTCGAGAGTGATTATTATCTTTCTTTGTAAAATATTGGCATGATTCGTTCGTAGATACTATAGAAACATAACTAGAAATCGACTAGGCAGACTAACTTTGAAAAGCCTTTTCTATTTTTCTCTTTATTTGTACCTATATACCACTTGCTTCATAAAGGAATTAACATTGACACAAATCACGCATTTTGAAAATACAAAGCGGATAATATAAGCAACAATGAGCTTTACAAAAAGTTGAACACTTCTTTATTGAAAAAGCTATATCGATAGCGCTGTTCATACCCGAGTGATTCTTAATTCATGCATTTTGTCCTATGAGCACGACAAAATAGGTGAGTATCATTATATTGTTTATGTTTTTTTGGCAAGTAATAGCTTTTTTGTCTGCTCTGCTATTCTCTCTTCGGTTATGTTCCATCGCAAAGATATATTAGTTTTGCTCACCTAACTTATCTACTGGATCTTTTTTTGATTTGCTTCATTGTTATATATTTTCAAAATAATAGCTTCATTTTTTATTGCTGATGCCAACAGCTTGTACTTGTATGATCTTATTTATTTAAGAAAAATATCAATGTGAATGGTAGGCATTGTTTACAAATTAAGACGAGCGTCACATAGCGTAGTTAAGTTATCTCAACGCCGAAAGTAGCCCTGCAACACTATCAAGACGCACTTGCTGGTGTTGCTAATGTCTCACTCCTCACAAGATGGCAGTAACACCACTGCAAGTTTGTGAGAATGAAAAATTGTCTGCTGAGTCCAGATGTTAACAGTAACGAGTTCGCACAAATGATGCTGTAGAATCAGCGGCACTTATTGTGACCTTTAAGGCACGCTGCATGCGACGTATACAAGACGTTAAGTCGCACTAAATTTGCAGTGGGCTTTTTCCGGGTTCGAACAGAACTTTCCGTGAACACCGCTGAACTCGAAACTAGTGGCCCTTGGCCTTCAAAGTTGTCCGCAACGCACCAGTAGACAATATCTGAGGTCTGCTTTTATGCCTTTCTTGGCGGAAAATATTTATACGCTTGCGAGAGAAGGTGTTGCTTGGTTCGCACCTGTCGTCGTTTTTTTTTTCACCAATAATTATGGGCTGGCACCTCTCCGACGCCGACGCGCACGAGAGGAGTAGAGTACCTATCCGAAAAAAGGTCCATTGCGACCGCTTTAAGCTACAATATTATAACGAATCGCACGAGCAGGACCGGACACAAGGAAGAAAGATGAAGACGAACTCGCTCAACTGTAAGTGCTTTTAATATTGATGTTCACGGCAGGGTTCACACTGCGAGTTACAACGCGTACATTATGTGGAGAAGGGACTAAATGCTGGTTGTTTCCTTCATCAACTAAGTGTTAAAACAGTATATTAGACGTTACTGAAGGAAGATAAGAAAACGCACACGCCAGTAATAATGGTGTTGCTTTGATGAAGATAGGCTCAGTGATTGAAATATCTGCCAAACTGTCTGCGCTACTTGTTCGTGCTCATACCTTTGGAGCACATTGGGCTTCAATCCATTATTTGTCAACTGTGCTTGAGAGTTCAATATTCTAGGGTTTACTTTGAGCAATTACGGGAAGTCTGGGTCCCGTCACAATACGTCAATTGTGACTATCATTACATTGATTAATTGATATGTGGGGTTAGACGCAAAAAAAACACCATATCATTGTGAGAGACGTTGCAGTGGAGGCCTTCGGAAGTTTTGCCCACCTGGGTTTTTTTAACGTGCACCCGAACCTGAGCACACAGGCCTACAGCATTGGCTATCCTTGCATGAGTGTTGAGTATCCTTGCATGAGTGTTGTCATCACATATGTTGTACACACTATTTTGTTTCACATCTCATTGATATATAGCAGATTGCTGGGTTGGACGCATGTGCGTGCTCTTCACTCAATTATTTTGCAGGATGAGCGTAGTAGGCGACAAGATTTCTTCAAGCAAAAATAAAGATATGGATGCTAAGAAGTACAAGAATGAATTATGACATAATATATGAAATGATGACCGAGCTACACAAGCATAATCCTCATGGACATATTCTTTATGGGTAGAGAGTTGACGCTGGGGCACAAATACGACACCCTCGCTGCTCCTTGGATCTTGAAATGTACAGTTTGCCAAATAACACACATTCATGATATCGGGCGGGGGTTAAAGAAGGGGAGCTCTGGCTTTCCTAGGTATCAGTTCATCATGATTCCAACGCTCCAATAAAGCCCTTTTCGTGTACCGTGGCGGTGCTCTCTTACCTCTTCCTTTCTTTTTTTTTCTTTAATCCCTTCGTCCTTTCATTTGCAGGGTCGCAAACTGGACGGGCATTTGGTGGACCGCTCTGCCTTTCATTTCTTCCCTTCCTCTTCCTCTTTCTCCTCTTCCTCTTGTCATGTCATGTCATAATAAAAAAAAAACATTTATGAAAACTTTGGGCTACTGTGCTTGCTCCCACATGGTTTTTTCGCGTCTTTCACTTGTTTTTATCTATATTTTTTATTTCGCTAAAAATATTGGTAGTAAAATGCGAAATGTGTTCATTCACTGATGTGGTGCAAGAATGAAATCCTTGTTTGTTTTTTTGTTTGTTTTCTGGATGTTCATAAAAAGTTGTTTCAAGAAAAAATAAATAAAAGAAAAGAAAATAACAAGCAGAGATTATCTTCCATATCATAGTTCCGGTGAAAGTGCATTTCTTTGCAGAACGGCGTTCTGTTTGTGGGAGGCGTGCTTCGTTTCGGGAATGCAAGCTTCTTCATGTGCATAAAAATCAAACTGCGTCGAAACGACGCACGTGTTGTAAAAGACGTACTCTTTTTTTTTGGCTGATCAAAACATGGTAGTGTTACGCAACAGGCATCGATTTATTACGCTATAAAAGGTTTCTTGAAACTGCGCGAGACACGATTCTCGAAAGAGTTAGAGAACCAAATATGAATCGCTGACAGCGCGTACACTATTTGTACGCATATGTGAATGATGGGTGCTGGCTGCATAAATTACATTACTGCGGCTAGATGCGTACGTAGCTGTAGCATTGATCTTCAGTCAGCACGACACTTCCTGGTGATTTACCTGTATGAAACGATAACAACTTCGCTTAAAATTCATTAAAAAGCTGAACAGTGCCATATGGCGAAATAAGCAGCCGTTCTGCAATTGAATGCCCGCCCCCCTTTTTTCAGATGTCCAAATTAGCCTCACGAACCTCAACACACTTGAGCCTGAACTGGCAAACGTATGTTACAAATACGCTACACATGACGTGGGCGCTACAGAACAGCCGTCTCTTGATTCATGGAAAGTTTTGGATAATACAGCTCCACAGAACTATAGTACAAGGTCACCTCCCTTTTGATAAAGCATGGGTCATTCTGTAGAAAACACACAACCCATGATTAATGAGTCTCTCAGGAACCATAACTTATTCGCAAATCAATAACGAAAGAAAAGGATGACGCTATTTGATTAATACTTCCGTAACGGCCTAACCAGTACCAGCATGTATACAATTTCGACTCGACGGAGTGAGGCATGGCGTCTCGTATATATTTGATTTCGTGATACCTAGACGTGTACAATGCTATTTCGAACCCGGCTCAGTGAACCTTATGTGACATATTGCCTTTCTGGCTTTGTCGTCATTTGTCTTGTTTTTATGCTCTAGCATCTTAATTATCTTCCTTGCTTACTCATTCAATCGTCTCACACTTCCTCTCGGAATCATGGGAAAGTCAATATTTCCCCTATGAACGAAACAAGGCTGGGTATGTCATCCCCACTACGCCAAATATTGACAATGATATTACGCACAGAATAAAAACCAACAGGATGTTGCGTAATGGTGTACGTGTAGGATCATGATATGGCGACTCGGTTGCGTTAAGATTTCTCCCGTTCGATTTATCCAACGTTGAGCCCAGATTAAGCATTTAATCAAGTTGGTACCAGTTCGTTCATATCGACTTCTACGCAAATGCGCGGTTGTCGGAGCGTCAATACCAACATATTTGTTCAATTCCTTCTCGCGCGCGTGCGTGCGTGTGTGTGTGTGTGTGTGTGTGTGTGTTCTGTGTGTGTGTGTTTCTGTGTGTTTGTGTGTTGTGTGTTTGTGTGTGTTCCTGTGTGTGTGTGTGTGTATTTTTCCGCCCCCTATATGTGAAAATAACCAAAAGGAAAAAGGGGGGTAGCCCGTACCACCAGGAGGTATAACGGGCTCAAGCCAATCTAACATAAATGAAGAGGGGAAACTTCCCAAATTTTTATTTTTTTAAAGCCAAGTAATGAAAAAAAATAACATGGGTAAAACCTAGTGAGTGCGACATTAAACTGTAATAAATAAACTAGTTAGCTTCTCAGGAATGAGCAGGTCGATATGCAGCAGCAGTGTATTTCACCCACTTGAGTTTTTGGAGTTCGTGTGTGTGTGTGTGTGTGTGTGTGTGTGTGTGTGTGTGTGTGTGTGTGTGTGTGTGTGTGTGTGTGTGTGTGTGTGTGTGTGTGTGTGCGCGCGTTTGTGTGTGTGTGTGTGTGTGTGTGTGTTTATTTTAAATGCATTGTCGTGTAATGCAGAAAGTCCAAAAATAAACAACGAAGTCGGATGCGAGCCAGTGGTCTTGAGGATGGATAAACGTTGACGTGGATGGTAGCAGTGGCCTCTGTGATGTCGAAGCCCATTTCTTCACCAGGAGTCATGTAGCCAGGCACGTCGGGCTGTCGTTCCAACCAGCGATGCAGCAGGGAACCTTGGGCAGCCTGTTTGCCGCTGCGAACTTAGACAAGGCGCTATTCGCAATAGTAACAAGCTTTAAAAAAAGGGGGGGGGGCAGGATTAGGTACTTGCGTAAGCGTTGCGAATGCTATGGTTCGAGTACTTAGGGAAAAAGGAGCAGTGATGCTATCGTTATCAGTCGCCGAGGTTTTCCCCCACCTTTGTTGGCATAACTGCGACTGTAATCGAGAGCATTCACGCAAAAGTTGTGATAAAGAGGTGATTCGGAGTATGAAGCGACGTCCTGATAAAGTGTTGGTAGCTAATGCGTGTCATGTGGATGTCATAGAAACAGAGTTGCACATGACAGTCACTAACTGAAGTAGATACGCGCGAGATTTTCTATTGGTCAATAGCCCATAATAATGCACAGGTAGTGTTGTATCACTTTTGGGCACACGTAAATGGGTCACAATGTGTTGCGTGTTTGGGCATTCATTAAAGTAGTGTTGTTCGCTCAAGCAAGGTGCACCACACATACACCTGTCCGATGCAGTTATATTGAATCGATGAAGATAATACTGAAAATGTCCGTGACCAGATAATAAGTGTGTTAGGTTTTTAGGAGGGGGGAACCATTGAGGAATTTTGTACGGACTTGTGATCCAATGAAATAGCGTTGTCTCAGGTCCCTCAGTCTGCCAATGGGTGTGCCAATATGAATTCAAGATTTTATGAAACTGAGTTTGTACTGACCGAATTGATTATTTGGCGTAACGCACCAAACAATCCTCGCGTCATGCTTCTAGTGCACAACACTAATTTTGACTTCTTCCCATTACACGTAACAGATTTGGTTGTTGCAGTAAAGTGTGAAAGCCTTGACCAAACATTAATACTGATAGCTGTGTATGCACCGCCGCAAAGACCTATTGACCCAGTTCTGGATGAGTTGCAATGTGTAGTTTCATTGATTACAGATTGTACTGTCATCATAGCCGGAGATTTCAATTCTAAGCATAGAATGTGGGGGCCAGCTATAGGGGATGTTCGAGGCTCTCAAGTAGTCCAATTCGTGACGACGAATGACTTAGTCATATTGAACAACCCCAACTCCCCTCCAACTTTCACAACTCCGTATGCAGATTCATGGATAGATTTAACCATGGTTTCGCATGACCTCACTCGCGATGCTTACCATTGGAAGGTTCTACAAATTTCTACCCTCTCGGACCACAACTACATTGAATTCTCGTTCTCGCAAGCACATACCAGTAGTGCTAAACGATTAACTAATCTAGGAAGAGCGAAAATTATTAACAAATTAAAGGACGACACTTGGTTCACAAAGATACTCGGCTGCAACATTGGGTCACCTGAAGCCCTAAACATGGTTATAGACAAGTTTTCTGCCATATACTCCGCTTTAAGCCAACGTTACTCACGACGCATAACATCGCGTAGTAAATTAGGAAATGGTTGGTGGACACCAGAATTGACTATTGAACGTAAGCGTGTTCGGGCTATGCGACGACGATACCAGCGAACAGCTGACCCCGTCTTTCGAGACATGTATCGCAAATTGTACGTTGATGCATTCTCAATCTACAAGGAAAAAATCAGGAAAGCAAAATCATCGTTTGATAGAGACATTTGTGACTTTCTCACTAAGAAATGTTTATATGGTGATGTTTTCAAAACCGCATTTCAAAAACACCACCAAGTAACTTTTCTTCCTCCTCTAGATTTACCTAACGGCACTCGCACAGCTTCTGTAATTGAGTCCGCCCGGCTACTACTCGATACATTGGTAGTAGTGGACAGCTGTTCTGAAGACAACATGCACCACACTATCATGGGTAACATTGCGGCTAGTCCTTACCCGTGGCATACTCCTGACCCTCCTTTTACAATATCTGAGAAAGAGTGCGCGATGACACAGGGTGATTCACAGTCTGCTCCTGGACACGACGGATTAACCTACTCGTTCATTAAAGGATTATTTGAATACCATCCTCAATTTTTCTATTTTATCCTCAATACCGCCTTAAGAATCGGACACTTCCCACAGGCTTGGAGAAGAGGGAAAGTAATATTCATACCAAAGCCAGGACGTCCGCTCAATTCGCCTAATGCATATAGACCAATAGTTATGAACTCTGTATTCAGTGAAGTATTAGAAAGACTCTTAAATGCTCGTCTGTATTATTTCCTGCACAATAATAACCTTCTTCACAATAATCAATACGGTTTTACGCACAATAAAAGTGCTACTTTAGCACTATACACACTGCGAAGCAAATTGGCTGCATACAAGGCAGCCAAACTTCCTACCATACTCATATCTCTTGATTTTGTGTTTGTTTGTGTGTGTGTGTGTTTCTGTGCGTTTTTGTGTGTGTTTGTGCGTTGTGTGTTTGTGTGTTCTTTGTGTGTGTTTATGTGTGTGTTCTGTGTGTGTGTTTGTGTGTGTGTGATCCTGTGTGTGTGTTTGTGTGTGTGTGTGTTTCTGTGCATGTGTGTGTTTCTATGTGTGTGTGTGTTTCTGTGCGTACGTGTGTTCTGCCTTCACTCACAGTCTCTGAAGGAGTTCCAAATGATTGCAGTTTTTACAGTTACACGTACTACAGTCTCCCTCGCATTTTTGAACGAGAGTGGAGCGAATTTTTATGATAACTTTCTTGCATCGGCCGCGACGGTTGTTGAGTTATTACACCCTTCTCTCTACCCTCTATCCAGAGCGACCCACCACAGTTGGCATGGGACATACACACCATATACGAACGTGGTCGTGGGAGGCGCGACTGGCTGAGCGGAACTTGGGCAGCCAACTGACGACTCTGCATCAAACCCGCCGAACCGCTATAACCAATAAAGCCTTCAAAGAATCGTCCCACCCAGCATAAACCACTTCTCTTTATAAAAAAAATGGTGCCTCTGTCTCTCTCGAACTGATTTTGGGGGTGCACTGGTTACGGTGTTCGAACTCTGACCTTAAGGTCTTGGAATCAAATCCCGGTCGCGAGGGCTGCATTTTCAATAAAGGCGAAGATGCTAGATTCTCGTGTACTTAGATTTAAGCGCCAGTAAAAGAACCTCAGGTGGTAGAAACATCCGAAGTGCTCCACTACGGTTTGTTTTTTATTGATATATTGGTTTTTGGACGTTAAATCCTGATAATTTTATTACCGTTTCCACATTCTATACATATATACTAACAACATGTAATGACATGTATGGCTGCACGATGGTACCAATATATGAAATTAACAAACGCGCGCAATGTTTCCTGGCCTCTTTCTATTCATGCAAGCCTGGAAAGTCACAATTGGCGCTTGCATCTTACCATCCGATCACATTAGCCAATTGTGTAGGCAAAGTCACGGAGAGAATGGTCCTCATGCTCCTAGACGCCTCAAGTGTAACTTGGGGAGGAACAACACCTACCCAGGCAGGATTTGGACGTGGTTTAACATCGATCGATAACGTCGTGAACTCGGTCACCTACGTTCGACACGAGAAAGGTCGTAGGCGTCTCGGCGCCTCCTTGTTCCTCGACGTAAAGGGGGCGTACGACAATGTTTCACGTCAAGCCATTCTAACCATTTTCAAAAAGATAGGAATAGGTGGTCATATGTATCGCTGAATATTAAGTTATCTTTCCATGCGATCCTTTTTTTTTGTGAGCACATAAAACGGCCAAACGTCGTCACACCACGGCTACCACGGCGTTCTCCAGAGCGGCTTATTCAATCTTGTGCTGTTAAATCAAACTTTAATTGCCCTCACTGAGCAGCCGCCAAGCGCAGTTAAGCAACCAAAGTACGCGGATGATCTCTGCGTTTGGACGTCCGCCAGTAACACGCCTACAGTTGCGAGCGAGAATTCAAAGAGCTACCACTCGAACTGCCTATTATTTACGAATTCAAGGCTTGTAAATTTCTTCCGAGAAATGCGGCTTCGTGGCTTTCACGGTCAAACCTATGAACAATTACGGTATAATCATCAATGGCCAAACCATGCAGTACATCCGATCATACAAAGTCCTGGGTGTCATAATTGACAGGTATTTATCTCAGAGTCATCACGTACCGTACCTCGAAATGCGGTTGATCGGCATGTGCCATTTATTGAAGTTCTTCGCAGGGAATACTTGGGGAATGTCACCCACTGCAATGCTACAGCTGTACTGCGTACTTTTTCTCGTCATCCTGTGGCTCATCTTGCCCGCATTAGCCAACGTAAACAAAACAAGTTCACGAATATACAAGTGTTCAAACCCAAGCGCTCCGAATTTGCTTAGGCCTGCCTATTAGAAGATTGATAGCGGCTCCCTTAGTGATCAACCCGTAATCAAGGCTAACACTGACTTAGAAACATTTAGGACGCATCTAAGACATCTTGCTCAAACTCCGCGCCATCACCTAGACTCTTTATCAGCAGGCAAACCACGCACCTCTTTTGCCAAATGGTTACTGCGTATCGCGAGTAATTGCCAATATGTTTTTCACTCGTCACGAGACTTTCAATCTCTCTGCGGTGCCTGACTCTTCCTAGCATGAACCTGACGATATCTAGCATCCGTAAAAATGCAGACATGTCGTAACCACTTTTTAACAGCTTGCGTTGCCCCTGCTCTATGGGAAGTACCGAGGCTAAACGCAAGCACTCGTATTTTGACCAATATGTATATATGCAAAATGTGAACAGTCTTGATATGCAAGGCACTAAAGAAAAAAAAAACACCGACGGCTCTGTTTTGCCGAACTGCTTAACTACAGTCATTGTGATACCTCTGAAAGCCACACCAATCAGATTTACAACGTCTCCCCCAACAACATCGATAGAAGCAGAGCTCGCGGTACTACGTGATGCATTGCATTTTATTACTAATCAACAGGCACAAAAATGGGTGATCATCTGAGACTCAAAGGCGGCTTTGCAATCTCTTCTGCCACCGCTACGCCGAGACAATGAACAGCTGGTATTTAAGATTGCAAAAGAGGCCCACCGCTTGTTGGAAAAAAGACTCGAGATAACCTTTCAATGGCTCCCTAGTCACTAGGGATTATGGACAATGAACAGGCAGATCAAGCTGCCTCTTCAGCCCATACATAAAACAATCATACCACTCTCGAGGACTGACGCTGCATAGAAGCTCGGCATGCTTGCTCGTCAGTGCACTAAATCGCGGTGGAACGAGCCACACTTCAAGCACGCACGGCTGCATTCTTTAGATCCAACCCTCATTCTTTGAATTTCTCCAAAACATTGCTGATGAGATGCTACGCTTTTGTGTAAGCTAAGGTAGCTATGAGGTTGGGTGTCGCATTTACGCACGCGTTCGCGTTTCGCATAGGGATGTCCGACACCGCAGCATGTCACCACTGTGGCAGTGTTGAAACTATCTAACATACTCTGCGTAAGTGCCCCAGTACTGTTTGCGGAGACAGGCGCTTTGCAATACATTTGATGAAGTAGATGACCAAACTCTTTCGAAAGAATAAATCTTGTGCTACCGACCGGAGATAACGTCTTAAAAGAAGGCTGTGCAAGTAACTGTGCTTCCTGTGTTAAAGTGGCCTCTCAGAACGACTTTGACGTGAATAAACCGCGTGTGTGTCCATGTGCGTGTGTCTTTCTTTTTCGCTTTTATTTATCTATATGTCTTTGTCTTCTGTACCACCAATATTTCCCCACCCTTACGCAGGGTATGAAACCGGTTACTATTACCAGACTAACCTCCCGGCGTCTTCATTTCATCTGTCTCTCTTTCTTTTTCTCATGCAATATAAATAGTAAAATACATAGCGGATGTGTTTTGGTGCGCGCATAGCAAATTTATGTTCATTTGGAAGGAAAATCTGTGCGTTTGTTAATTCCTTATGGCACGGTCACGTAATCGTCCAAAAATATGCTACTTTAGTGGAGAGAAAGAGGAAAAACAAATAATAATCATGCTTAATCAATTCCTCAGTAACTGACGTTGACACAAACTATGTAGCTTTTGATATTCCGAAACCTCAGGGGCGTTGGCAAAAATTTTTTAATGGTTGGGGGGGCCATTCTTGATTTCGGGGGAACTTAGGTTACCTGCCTCAGTTTATGCGCCTCGGCTTCACCCAAAACTTCGGTCAAGCTCTTATTTCGTGGTCCCCAGCTCAGTACACATGCCACAGTTTTGATGTAAATAGCAGTGGAAAACGTTGAAGAAGTATTCTTTCAAGAGTTAGCAGTTTTGGTTTCGTTGTCGCGGTGCTAGTGGAAGCGCTATGTGGTGATGTAAATTGACATCGCCAGGGCCGAAACCATTCAACTACAATTGGCATTTATACAGTGTTTTTTTTTTTTATCTAAAGTAGTTTCCAGCAATGACATGTCTCTGTGGCAGACCACTTTCTGGCCATGCAAATGACTTCTATTCGGTTCTCACTGGAAACTAAACATTTCGTATATTTTATTTGCATCTTTGTCAATTTATTAGTCACGGATATGATGAGGATTTTTTCGCTCGCTACCAGCAATGCCAAGACCAACACCAACACCAGACTTTCCACGAAACAAGCTCAATACACCATGGCAATAATAATATGAATGAATAGCTGTAGCGTAGTCCCTGCCCTATATTTTATTTCCTAGTCAGTTTTTTTTCTCGCGCGATCTATACGCTATATCAAACCAAGCGTCACATTTTAGCATAAAGAACCTACATAGTTGTGATGAATTTGTCGTAGCAATAAGTATCAAAGAGATCAGCGCCAAACAATTTTTGTTCATGTCCAAATAAAGAGGAGTCAGTAGTAATCATAAAAAAGAGCGGCGGGGGTACCAATTTTTGCATTAAAATCCGTGCGACAATACCTAGGTTTAATGCGATAATTGCGCTTAGTCTGCGCAAAATGGCAACGTTCAATAACGTTTGTTCCCAATGGTTTTTATTTAGAAAATGAAACATTTTCACAGTTACGTCCCACCTATTATCTAGCAGGACATATGAGGGACGACATTATACGCCGTTCACCTCGTTAGGGTGTTGAACCGCAAAACTTAGTTTATCCGGCCGGTAATGACCGAGCTGCCACTCATCAGAAGCTCCCGGCTTACAAGCTTACGGTTGTGCTTCGACAGCATTGTTCATGCGAGGTCCTGCAGCCTGTTGTTCATTACTTCCTGCTTTTTCAGCTCTTCTCTCTTTCGAGGCGTCCGCTTCGAGGCAATCTGGCGGTAATTTACCGCACTGCCCGGACTGTTTGTTGAATTCTCCATGATCCACCGCGGCGATTTGGAAGTGGGCTCGCCGGTGGCCGTGCACGGCTGCTCCATGAGAATTTAGTGAGCCCGTGGCTCATCTATTTTACAAGCCACTGCCCGTGGATTGAGGTCGCCGGTAAAACCACGCAGGAAGTTTTGCTGAGCCGAGCTCGGCGAGGAAGCAAAACAGAAAGATACGTGAAAAATCGCAGAGCAAAGTACCTGGGATTCAAAAGTGTGTGTGCTCGAGAAAATAAAGTCGAAAACAAAGTGGCATTACCTGAGCTGTTGTGAGGATTCAGCCATAGAGGGGGAGAAAAAGAGATAAAAATGAAATAAAGCCAGCTGACATGACCAAACGGGAAGGCAGGTGGCGAGAATAAAAAGAAAAGAAAAGCGGTAAGTGACCGAGGAAAGTGGAGTTGTACGAGAGTGTAGGTGTTCGGGCAACTTGCTCTTTGTTTAATGCCGAAAATAAACAAGGCATAATAACCGAAAACAAAATCAGTAGATACAGAAACATGCACTACACCCATAAAAATAATAGTAAACAAAATTAAAGCCAAAAGAAACAAAAGCCGAGAAGAATGGAGAAGTGCCTATACCGAGCGCGCTGTAGGCCCATTCCGTTGCCGGCTGCGGTGCTTCGAGAGGGGGCAGCCTTTCAGGCAAATTGAATCTTAACGCATTTAACGCGGCTCTTGGCATAGTGCGCGTGACTCCGCATGATACGGTGCCTCGTAGCAGCGAGTAACGATGAGAACCTACTACCATCGAGTCTTCTTGCCGGTGTTAGAACGCAGAGTGGGCTTGTGGTTGAATCACTATGTCTCGCAAATGATGTCGTAGACAGTTAGCCAGTAGCCGAATAAATGCAAAGCGGCATCAGATTCCGGAAAACTTAGTGGTCGCTTGATTTCGCAATGTGACTCTTCTCGAAATATCGTGTTCAAAAGCGCATTTACAAAACGCTACAATGCAGGCTCATATACATGAAAAGCAGATACGTACAAAAGAACGAAAGCAGTGTGCAAGTATGATTTCCCAAGATTCCAATTCACGCACGATGATAGGGGAAGCAGGGTGAAAACAATTTGCCTACGACGAAGTTTTTGGTAACCATCAGGCAATCACACACACACACACACACACACACACACACACACACACACACACACACACACACACACATATATATATATATATATATATATATATATATAAGATCGGAGATCTAACAAGCAATAATGCCAAGCAAAGTGTACGTAAGTTATTAAATATAATTGTAATGTAAATGTGAAGAAAGGAAAGTGGGCGAAAAAATCACGTGCCGTGGGCAGGAACTGAACCTGTGGCCTTCGAATAACGCGTTTGATGCTCTACCAACTGAGCTACCATGGCAGCTATCCCCCCAGCCACATTATTGGGTATATATACGTGAATTATTAAACGTGGGAGTGTCACTCAGCGCCACCACTGTAGCCATGGCGGCGAGTTTGGCACACTCTTTATGCGCCTGCATGGCGTCACATAGCACGTGAATGTATTACGAGCTGGCAGCTGACCAATAATCCCTCGTATACAACCTAAAAGCACCAAGTCTTCCAGTACGTGACCCTCGTAAATGAATTAGGAATCCTGGCGATCCTGAGCACCTCGCTGTAATATGACTTTCCTTTCACGTTGCTATAATTCCTGCCCAATAAACAGTTTAACCTGAGCACACAGTCTGCTCTCTTCGTTGGCGTCACGACCCCTTGAAAGTATTATTGGGCGGTCTGTCTTAACGATTAGTATACCTCTCGCTGGGGCAATCACTGCTCTGGACGAACACCTCATGGTCATTCAGCTATTGGTGTAGGGGAGGGGGAAACAGGAGGGAAAGGAAAGGCAGGGATGTTAACCAGCCTGGAGCGACCGGTATGCTACCCCACACTGGGGATAGGGATGAGGGAGTTTGAAAGATGGAAAAAAATGAGAGTTGGAAAAAAAGAGAGCTATTGGTGTAAATATCTACGTGGCTTGTGTGCTTCTCGTGCAGTAAAAGCAGAAATAGCTGTATCTGGACAGGTGATGACCAATCAAATTTTTGCCTGATTTGTCGTACAATGATGTGCGCTGCAGGACGAAGCAAGCACGTGGGAAGCAAGTGGGAACGATGTTTTGGATGCGAGGCTGAAACCTGATGGAAGAGTGGTGGAATAACTGTAATATAGTTGCGCGGTAAGACGCTTATGGTCTTTCTGATGGCAGCGTTATAAGATGGTGGCCATGAGCTCGATGAAAATACTTAGTGCGAGCTTTATTAATGCTTCGACTGCAATGCGCGTTAGTATCACTTGAATATTGGTGATGGCTATTGTCACCTGTTATGGCCCACATTGAGGCAGACCAAGATAAACTCGACGAATATTTGTCTTGCAAGTGTTGCTGTATACGAGCAGCCTATATTCCCGAAACACGAGACAATTCTACATTACAATGCACAATTCTAACATTGCACCTACAGACCCACGGTGTTTTTCAACCCAATGATTTCAACAGCTGGGCAATCGCAGTGCGACACCTTTTCAAGTAGTCGCATGAGCGATTGAACTAAGGTTTTTGTGAATAGTTTTGTCCAATAATTTTTAAATTGTAGCAAAATAAATAATAATATCTTAGGTTTCACGTCACAAAACCTCGATATGATTATGACAAACGCCGGACCGAAGGGTTCCGAAAGTTTAAATAATAACACAATACAGGCCTCAACCGTTTCACCTCCACCAATATGCAACCGCCAGAACCTGGATCAAACCGGGACCTTCCGGTGAGTAGCCGAGCACCTCACCCCTATATCACAAAAGCTCCTCGACTCGACTTTCACCCTTCACTTGACAGAGTTGAGCACTGCGCCGCTGCTTGTTTGAAAGTGACGCTGCGTTACTCAAGAATCGCAGCAGATTTTCGCTGATATGCAGTGACTTTCCCTGCCCAGAGACGGCGCTCTCATAAGCTTTCTCAAGTGAAGGCAAAGCGTTGAGTGGAAGGACGTTCTAGAATACGGGGGTTAGCCACTGATCCAGCGTGGCGAACTGGCATAAGAAATTATCAGCTTGTCAAGAGAAATGACATATAGAGTGTCGCAAGTTTGCGCATGAACGCATCTAATGCGCATTTTTCGGGGCTATATTGTGGCCTCAGCACGTGATCGAATTTTCAGCTTTTTGAAGCCTCGCACCTACCTGAGGTCGTGTAACGGCTGAGATTGAGACACAAGTCGCCTGCGCACATCAATGTCTCTATCGCGCTTCGCATGTACTCGACAAATTCAATGAGTATGGAGTAGCGGGGCTCAGTACACGCCCTTGAGAAACGCCTTGGCAGATTTATCGTAATGTGGTTCGACCGTCGTCGGTTGACACTAAGAACAATCTTGCAGCCAGTTGATACCTATACACAGAACTCGACACCAAAGTCCTACAACCTCGAGTGTATCTGAAATGGTCTGGTGCTGGATAATATTAAATCCGCCTTTCAAATCCGAAAACTATGCTGTAGATGGTCCCATTCGTGATTTATACAGTTAAGCATGCGTAACGAGATCAACAACATTGCTTATTCATCAATGGTCACATCAGAAACCATCCGTGGGATTCGGATAGACGTTGCAGTTTTTTAAATGCCACTCCAAGAACTCAAATCGCATACTTCCCATTATTATTCACCATGCAGGCGACCAATGTAATAAGGCAGATATTTAATACATGGCAAAAGCAAGGCTGGAGATCAGGTTAGGTGTTAGTAACGAGCTTGCCGCCACGTCCTCGTCTTCTGGCGCTCTTCGCCTACAGCCATTTGGAGAAGCCATCCATAAAATAACATTTTTCGACATAGAACACTTATTTCAAAGACAGCGATCAAAATATAATTTAAAACCAAAATTTAAGCTGCATGATAAGCCTACAGCTTTTGTTTAACGGGGACCACTCGCTAACTCGCGTAAAGCGAGTCGATGAACCTGTAAGACATAAGCCTATTTAGGCTGTATTTGTGTTAAGTGGAAAGAAAAGGGTCGCAAAATACCAAGAAAATTGGTGTTGGAGTGTGATAGAGGCCATGCAATTTTCGCGATATTCTGCGCTATTCTTGGTTGATTGAAAGGCGTGCCTAAAGCGCGTTATGTACACACGAATGCCTGTTTTATACGAGCAAATACCAATTAGGGCGTCAACCGTTGACCTTTGTTCAGATTAATCAATTTAAGAAGAAAAGTCTTCTTAATCCGTTGACTAGTCAGCATCCGCTTCTTTTCTTTACCTTATTTCGCGTTATCTTAGCTTACACATACTTCTCAACTACCTATCTCGTATTTCTTCGGTTCCCGAAGCCCTCAGTAACATCACTCTTCTTGACACAAAACCGAAAAACAAAACCGTTTCATGGTCAACTGTGATTTTCAGCAGCACTGTCAAAAAACAACAAAACACGCAGGTCAAAGTATATTGGCCACTTATTTACTACTCGAGCATAATATGATCATCATTTTCCAGGTGAAAGCACTCACCAGAGCTGTTTATGTGATGTTGCTAAGCATCATCTGCAAGCATTGCCACATTTCTCTAAGCTGTGTTAACATTACACTTTACAACGCCATATGTCGGCCTCCCTTACGAGCGATAATTCATTAGCAGCATGCCCCGCCGCGGTGGTCTAGTGGCTAAGGCACTCGGCTGCTGACCCGCAGGTCGCGGGTTCGCATCTCGGCTGCGGCGGCTGCGTTTCCGATGGAGGCGGAAACGTTGTAGGCCCGTGTGCTCAGATTTGGGTGCACGTTAAAGAACCCCAGGTGGTTGAAATTTTAGGAGCCCTCCGCTATGGCGTCCCTCATAATCATAAGGTGGTTTTGGGACGTTAACACATATCAATCAATCAATCAACCAATCAATCAATCAATTCATTAGCAGCATACACTCTTGCAGGGGCACGAATGCCGTGTATCGCTTGGTTTATCTAAGCTCAAACGGGTATAAAAGCTGTTTTGTGACGTGGGTCGTGATGTTAACAAAGACAGCAGCCGGTAAGTCCCAGATCAAACTGTTTATTAGCCCGAACTTGTGGCCGGTAAAGGGAAAGTCCAACTATACAGCAGTACACTAAAGGACTGATAGCGGCGAGCAGAGCTTCGGCTGTCGATCGATTGACAAGCGATAAAGCGCATCAGAATTTATACATGTGCCGTCGAATACCCCAGCGTTATCGCTAGAGTCCACGTGATTGCCAGAATAATCTGTAACTTTGCACTGCGCGGGTAATCTACAAAATGATCTACTACAGTCTCAAAGCTTCTCGAACACTGCAGGCGCGGTTACCGCTGAACATTACTTACAGTGTAACGGGGCAATAACAAAACATGAGGAAGAAATGAGGCAGTATCATACACAGCCGTAATTTAAGGCTTCTCTGCGTTAATAGAGCTGTTAATAAAGTGAATTCATAAGTTCACTAGAATTTGCGTCTTTTAGCATTTTACGTAACATTCAAAGTCTCAACTAAAATGTTCACCAAGTCCACCAATCAATTTCACAGTTTTACCCACTTTATCACAAGTGAGCTGTTTCGCCAGTGGCGCATGTAATATTGCTTCTACGCACAAACATACTTGTCTGTGAGCCAAATGGCAAGGTGGTAATGGTGTGAATATTTTAAGCTTAAGACTTTACTCGTGATAGCACCGAGTACGCATTAAGGAAAGCGCTAAGCGCGGCGATGAGGCTTTGCAACACTATAGCACCTTTCTTGTCAACCTCGACGACCTACAATGTCAGTTTCCCGCCGTTGCGCAGAAACTCGTTAGCGTTCGCATACTTACGCTCATAGTTAGCAAAGGAAGATCTGGTATCAAAATTTGGCGCAGTTAAAAACATAGTTACCCTAAAGCCCGCCATCTACTATCATTCCAAGTGGCAACGACGAAGAGCATCATGAAGGTGATTGCAGCCAGCGTTCTTTGGATGACTTCGTGTATACGAACGCTTAAGCACAACCACTTCATCTTGTCTTAATCCTGGCGCTCGTCCTGAGATTAGTGTGAAGTGCACCTTCGTTAAGCACAAGCTATTAGTGATAAAACAAAAGAAGTGATACAGCGTCTCTGTATGGAAAAGAAATGTTTCTAGCCCCTCAAGGGGTTCTTAGAGCTAAGCATGCCGCACTGAAAGAAGCAGAAATTCGAGTATGAAATGGTTCATGTGCGGGGAACATAGCTCGCTAAGAAAAGTGTTACGCTGCACATTGTGCGATATCATCTGTAAGCATAGTTGTTTGTTAGAACACCAAGACTCTGACTTGACGCGTACGTGGTCTAAAGAAACCACATGTATAAAAAATGAAGCACAGCGAATAGAGGAATCGTTAGCAAGTGAAGATTTATAGAGGAAGAAACTCCTTAGCGCCAATCATTCTTTGGAAGCCTCTGCGCAGCGTCACGCAAAATCTCGGCAGGTTCTCCCAAGTCTGGCCCTATTTCGGCTCCCCATATAAGTAACCAATCAAATGCGACACATACAGGGCGTCCCAATTAATACGTTGCGTGATTTCAAAAAGAGCAGCGACGTTACATGAAGCCAATCTAGTGCATGATGTCACCAGTGTACTGCAGTAGCCGCCACTAATATTTTCATATTTAGAAATTAATTGATTAGTGATTACCATATTTGCAACTCAAAAAGTAGTTGCCTAATGCTCAAAATACCAATGAGGTAGATGTGTGCATGTAGAAACAACATCTGCCTGAGCTATTTTCAGCAACGTACTAACTGCGTGCTCCTTTTTTTTCTGTTAATAAAGAAACCCACAAAATCCTCCTCCCCCCATATATATATATGTGATGAACCACATATCACATATATCACATATATATATGTCATATATATATATATATATCACATATATATATGTGATATATATATATATATATATATATATATATATATATATATATATATATGAGTGTTTGTGTGTGTGTGTGTTTAAACACCCTAGACATGAAACCAGATGCTATGTTTCTGCTTCACCACCCTGCCTTTCTCACAATTTATTTTTTCTCTCTTCCTCTCTAACGACTACTTTATTACTGGAAAAGCGAGAGCACGAACGTATGCTGGTTTCTCACTTCACCCTTTCTTGAGTTCCATAACAATATATTTCACCACTTTTCAGTTCGAGGGAGACTGCAATGCAACTGTGAAACCTAGCAACTCCCCATGGTGATTGAAAGCTTTACTATGCTTAAGTAACGTTTAAGCAGGGATAAAAGCAGACAAGTTGACAAGTAGAAGTAAATATATTTGTTCTTAGTTAGCCGTAAGCAGAGGAAACAGCCTACAATAGTTTAGATAACGCATTGATCAAAACAGCTTTCAATATGCCAAGCAATGAACTAGATCCAAACTTATCAGTAAATATGGTAGGGTATATACTTGTAAATTGGTAGCACTTTCAGTTGCTACCTTTTTTTACCTAATGCATATTTAGGTGGTCTTGATAATTGAGATAGACAGACTATATTAAAGTTCCTAACCATGACCACTACGTGCGACTTTCGGATCAAAAGCTTCCAATCTTTCTCGTCGACAAGAGCAGTGATATTGAGTCATAGTCAACGGAAATGTTGAACTGAAACGCCCCAGCTTGCATTGATGTGCTCAATTTGAACACACTTCGTTTTGATCTCGCACGTTTAGCATGCAACTCTGATACAGTACACACGCCCAAATTCCGATATTCCCTGAAATCTTACTCTAGCAAAATTTACATTTTTTACAAATTTTCTTCGGAAAATACATTTTTTCTGCATCGTACATACCGCACGCGAAAAACATTTTCAGAAGACCGCATCGAACTTTTCTTTGCCAACTCATTTTTAGCCACTTGCTGTTACTTCGAGATATATTCGCGTGGATTTACGGCGCGTATACCCAAATCCATGCCTCGATTCTTTTGGAACGGCTTGTTCCTTCTGTCGGACAAAATGGACTGCGGTTTTAGGTCCGCTATAAGCCATGAATCTTCCAAGTTACATGTCCGAGAACAAAGCCAAAGAAACCTGTTTTTCCAATCGAGGCGATTTCAAAAAGATGGCTTCCGGTAAAAGCATACTTCCGGTTGAAAACCGGCGAATTGAGTCAAGGAACACTACGAATGAAATAAATGTCGAGTCACACCAGGCTAACAAATGTGAAGTCAAAGACACACACACTCATATTATATATATATATATATATATATATATATATATATATATCTATATATATATATATATATATATATATATATAAAATGGGGGCAATCGAGAGCTTGTTTTAATACTTGCTTGTTTAACTCATCTTCTTTAAAAACAAGCAAATAATGAAACTAATTTCCTTACGGGTGATGCCAATTCTATTTTTGAGTGTATTATAATTTATTGTGGAACAGGTTTGCAGAAAGTGAAATGTAGGAAATGAACATGTGCCATCAGCAGGAACCAAACGTGCAACTTTAGAATTACGCCCCTGAAGCTTTGGTGTTGATTATTCCCTCATTCATTTTATCCGGGAATTATTTATATACATAAAACATACTGCAGTAATTAGAGAACTGCGTGCTTATTTTCTGTTTATACAAAATTGGTTCGAAAGCGACTTTTCATGTTCTGGCGTTATAAATCCGCTAGCGATTTCAATAGAGAGGCGGGGAGAAAAAGCACCAAGGGGGACGGTAGGGAGAATAACCAGCGACATGCCCGGTTGGCTACCCTACGCTAGGGAAATGGAAAAAGGGAATATAAAAATAGAGAGATACTTTACGCTGACGAAATGAGAAAGGGGAATATAAAGATGAGAGAGAGATACCCTACGCTGGGAAACTTGAAAAGGGGAATATTAAGATGACAGAGATATTCTACGCTGGGAAAATCAGGAAAGGGAATATAAAATTGAGGGCGAGAGAAAAAAGCGACGAGAAAATTGTCAGTGAATGGGCTGACGGATATGCAGCGGTGGCACTATGCAGAAGTAAAAAATTATTTGTAGCAGCAGTGATGAGCTTCAAAGAGCTGCTTCGACCATCATCTTTGATATTTAAAAAGCGCTGCTTGAATTGCGACTACTGCCATCGCTTTTGTCAATGTTGTTTTCGTAGTCGTTTTCATAGCCATTTCATTGGATATTCATTTTTATTTGCAGCATTTTACTGTTTATTTCCCATTGTTTTCTTACACCATCCTAGATTCCTCCTTGACCAGATTGTGTAAGCCCGTAATTCCTTTCTTCGCATGCTGCGTAAACAAAAACTTTTATTGACAGCTTCCGTGTCTTGCTTTTTTCGTGATGTGTCATTTTCCTCGAAATAACGTGTTATGGTAAACTCATTTTGCCGAATTCTTACCGCATGCCCTAACTTTTTATTCTCATGCTATGCAAATAAACATTTGTTTAGGGCTCGTGTGTGCTCTGAAGCCGGGAGGAAATGTGTATATAAAAAAATTGCCCGCAGCTTCCCTCGGGGGAACACTGAGGAGGATACGGAGCATATAATTGGTTAACGGTGTGTTAAAGTGCGACTTACTTGGGTCGATGGCTAAATTGGTTAACGTGGTTGTGAAATGGGGTGTTAAATTGCGACTTACTTGGGTCGATGGCTAAATTGGTTAACGTGGTTGTAGGAGGGGGTGTTAAATGAGTGAACACGTACACACGTATGCGAGAGGGCGGCGCTGGTCGAAGGGACGTCGATCATTGTGTTTGTGGATTCGTTGGAATTCATTTCACCGCGACCTTGGACGTCGACGCGCCGTACAAACCAACCGACGAGCGGCAACTGAGCGAGCGAGCGCCGACCTTGAGTATATATACAGCACGACGGCGCATGCACTGTCAGCTGTTGAATGTTCTCGAAGCGCGACGCCACATGCGCGTCCACTGGAGAATCAGGAGAATTGTAGATGTCGAACGCGGTGTGTAGAGGAGGAAGGGTGCACAGATGGTGGAGGAGTGAAGCGCGTGCGGTGTGTAGAGGAGGAAGGGATGCACAGATGGTGGAAGAGTGGGCGACGGCGCGACGGCGCATGCGCGCGCGTCTGCTGTCGAATGTTCGAGAAGCGGTGTGGACGGCGCGGACGGCGCACTACAAGGCGCGAGTATAAGATGCTCCGCATCTAATAAACGGCAGAAAATATGCACAGTTCCAGATTATCTACGCTCAGACGATATCTCAACCATAAAGAGCAGAATGACAGCTGAGTACAAATGGTTGAGTGAACTATAAATATTTTGCTAAGGTTAAAGGAACATGGAAAGAAAGCCAGAAGTAGCTTCTTTCTAACGGGCTGCTCTTTATGGAGAAGTCAGTTTTTGGTCGTTGGCAGATGATAGCCCATTTACAGCATAAGAACGTGAGCCGCCTCCTTGAGACGGCCACCAATTTTAAATTTCTAACCGAAGACAACTGATGATTGCTTCGTTAAAGTAGCGATAATATCTCCGCTTTTTGTTTCTGCAATGCAAAACAGCACTGGTTCTCGCAAGAGTGGCAACGGAAATGTGCTATAAACAAAAAAAAATTGGATGAGACACTTGCTGCGTGCTGCGAAGAAAATTATGCCTCTAATGTAATAAAATGCTGTGGAGCAGCCGCAGAACGGTGACCTGAGTGAAAAGCATGACTGCGTTTCTTTTGGTAATTTTGTTCACTATCATTACGGTTGTTGCATGCCAAAGTTCAGTTTCAAACAATGAATAATGAATGTTGGACCTATTTTCTAGCACCTAAACTGAAGTATCCACAAATAAAGAAACAGCTACTGGAGACTGGTCATCAGACCTTTTTCGATCGCTATGGAAATTGCATTTATTTTTTCCATTACCACGCGGCATATGGGTCAAATTCCTTCATTATTTAAAAAAAGGTAAACTAAAATATTGTGTTGTATCGCGCCATTAATATTTGTACATCGGCTGTGTAATAAAAATTGAGTCAGCTGAACATATACATAACATATTTAATTCTATTTGTCCATTTCGCTCATTTGAGAGTGTAAAGCCACTATTTTTTTCTCTTTATCCCTTATGAAATTTTTAAAGGTGAGGCTGCGCACTGTGTTTACAATATTTCAAAAAAAAATACAACACAGAAGCAAGCTCAGAGCAGTGCAATACTGCTCACGAAACGAAGAACAAAGTAGAGTTGTAGGCCTCCCCTGAATTACACACACACAAACACATACACACACGAATATATATATATATATATATATATATATATATATATTTCATTGAACGAGGGTCTCGTACTGGCAAACTTGGTGTGTTTAGGTTGTATAAGAGGGACAATTAATCAGCTGCCCGCTCATAATAAGTTCACGTGCTACGTGACGCCAAACATGCGAATAAGAGTGTTTTCACACTCGTCCTTTGCATTATAGATGGCGCTGACTGTCGCTCCTACTTCTAAATTCACATATAAGCCCAAAAAAGTGGATGGAGGGAAGGCCGCTGTGATAGCTCAGTGGTTAGAGCATCGAACGCGTTATTCGAAGGTCGTAGGTTCGATTCCTGCTCACGGCTGGTTATTTTTTCATCCACTTTTCTTTCTTCTTTCTTCTTATTTACATTCTATAGGTTCTAATAACTTCCCCTGTACATTACTTGGCATTACTTTCTGTTAGATCTCATTAATATTGTGTTAAAACACGGAAAACGAGCCCTTAGGTATACACTTTTTTCCCTTATATATATATATATATATATATATATATATATATATATATATGTATATATCTTTGTCTGTATGTGTGTAATCGAGTTCGGAGCACCCACTTGTAGTTTGATTCGCTGGCACAGGCGGCGGAAACAATGTTTTCAGCCTAAGTCCCCTTTACGCAATTCTCAACGCGAGTCGCGCGTGGGTAAGGTACTTAGTATTCCTGTTTCGTGTTTCTACCCGGCTTTATAATTTCGTTAAGCCGGAACTCTCTCGCAGTTTCTGCCGACACAACAAACGAACAAGCAAGAACGCGAAGTGCCGGTTCGGTAGAGTCTTTCTCATTCATCTCTTCGCCTCGTTTTTTATGGTCAAAAGTACTCGTAGACCGGATGTTGAGTTCACTTCCGGAGTATGATGCTTGCGACCTGGGCTTGAACACAGGCGAGATAATGTCGGCCAGCCTCAGTAATCCGTACAATTTGCCGAGGTACGATTTATCACAGCTTAAAACAGTGCAGGGTGTTTCGAAAGCCGCCGCTAATATTGCCGTAAACAGGGGCTGTACATTTATTTCGTTCGTGCTGGAACCATTTTTCATGCTTTGCGGCTGGAGATAGAATCATGTGCGAGGGTTAACGGTATTTTTTACGTCACTTTCTTTTATCAGTATTGCTCCATTGCATAAAGAAGGAAAAAAACAAAATCAGCTCGGGAAAAGTTTTTCCTGACAGAGATTGCACCTGTCCGCCTAGCCGTGAATAAACGCTGTTAAAAGCGAGAAACAACAAACATAAAATGCATTTACAAAAATATAAAAGTACGTTTGATTTGCTGTTGATTCGCAACATTTATTTCGCCTTAATTTATATTTATGTCACTCCCTTTTAACGCACACTTCATAAAATTTCAAATAACTTTGTTTCACCTTTCGCTCTCTTTATTTGATCTTAATTCACCTTATGCACCTAATGATCACAAATAATCGTTTGGAATAGGCTTGCTGCAATAGTTCACGTTAATTCACCTTTTATTTACCTGTAACTGTGTTCTTATCCAGGAACATGGTTATGCGCTGCGCATGACCTTTAGTAACCAGTAACAATCGTGTGCCAAACGTAAGACACACAGTTTTTCCCACTCATGATTCGTGCGAGATTTGTGTCCTAAAGATTCTCCGTTCCGTTTCAGCTTACTAAATTGTTGTGTAACGTGACCAATGGCGAGAGCTGTGGTGGTCTCCGCAACGTCCTTGCAGATCAGTGCCCAGTCAATAGCCAAAAAGCATCACTTCGACTTCCACATAACTCTTAAATATGCGACATACTTTGTTCGAATTGTCCCGTATTCATTTTTCTAGTGGGACATTTATTTCTAGGGCTACAAGCAAATCAGACCGAAAGAAGCTATGTATTATCAGAAACAACAAGCTTCGCCCACTCAACAGCCGACACTCGGAAATACATTTGTTTCACTACGTTCTTTTTACAAGGTAAAGAAATTTTTAGCTCTGCTACACTTAAAACATATGTTTAAACATGGTTCGAATGAATTTAAGAATGATGTATAAGCCTATCTTTTGGTGATTCCGGGAATGGCACCTGCGAAGAAATCAGCGAGTTCTGATTGTTTTGTGTCTTTAAATATATATTAACAGTCACACTTGTCGCTTACTTTTGGAGTCTCCTGTCCCCCTTTTTTTTCTCTTTGTACAATATACTACACCTAAGGTACGCCAGACTGCTTTAGGCCAAGCCATAACGGCTTAATTGAACCACTTTAATGAGCTACATATACCAAGAGGTTTATGTTGTAACCAAGACAGACCTTTTTGCGTGTGATTAGGATGTCAACTTTTATAAAGAGTGCGTACAGCTTGAACTAGTGGCGCAAGGCTGAAAAAAATCAGTGCAGCTAGTGTTTCACCTAGCTAAGTCTGTTAGTAATGTTCCAAAAAGAGTATTAGTGCTAGTAGTTTTCTTTGAGATGCGACGTGTTTTCAAGAGTTTCATCACAAATAATTACAAAACTTACGGAAATCAATCTACCCACCATATTTATTTCCTGCATACAACACTATTTGTCAAAACGTTCAGAATTTGTTTCAATAGATGGGATGAATTTGAGCTCTCTTCCTGTTACATCGGGCCTACCACAAGGTAGTGTCCTGGGGCTGCTGTCATTTTTAATTTATGTAAACGACATTGTAAACACATTTTTACTAGGAACTCAAATGAGATTATTCGCGGATGATTGTGTGCTCTTTCGTGAAATTACTTGTTTGAATGATCAAGAGAACCAGAACATATGTCTTAATAAGATACTAGTCTGATTTAGTGACAATGGCATGGTACTGAACGCACAAAAAACTGTTTATCTTTGCATGACTCGTTCAAAAACACCCCTTCATTTTGCCTCTAAACTCGGCTCACCCTCACTACAACACGTAAAAAACTACAAATATCTAGGCATGACAATACCTAAAGACCTGTCTTGGAACACTCACATAGACAACGTATGTTCTTCTGCGTTCCGTAAGCTGTGTTTTCTAATACATAAACTTCAAAATTCTCATTCTAACATAGAACTACTTAGTTATCATACGTACATAAGACCAAAACTAGAATACTCTTGTGCTGTATGAGACCCCTTTACTAAATCTAACATTAAGAAACTCGAAGCAGTACACAAGAAGGCTGTTAGGATTGCTTATACTAAGTTCCAACTTACGACTCGCCGGCTGAATTCATGATTGCTAGCAACATTGAAACACTTTCATTACGACGAAAAAGAAATCGCCTTAACTTCCTATATCTGCTAGTTAATCGCAAGTTAGCCCTTGACCCGAGTGCATATGTATCTCAACTGTCCACTAGGCATACACGTCATCATCACGCCAATTTTTTAACCCCGTATTTTGCCAAAACCAACGCATTTAAATTTTCTTTTTTTTCCGCGTATTGTTTGCAAGTGGAACTGCCCGACTGATCTGAGCCAACTTTTTGTTGTTTAGAGCTAAAATAGGCACTGTCAATTTGTGATCTGTTTCTTTCTAGGTAATATTTTGCCATGTTAACTTTTGTGCGTTTTGTTGGTACGAGTTGTCGATTCTATTTCTCGTGATTAATTCTTATGTAATCACATGTGTTTTTGTATATATATCCAGCCTTCTATATCTGTCCTCCTTGGACCAGTTCTTGGTCTGCAGTATTCAATAAATAAATAAATAAATAAATAAATAAATAAATAATGTATTACGAAATATGGACAGACCTGGCCAGAGATAGCCTACGTGTCTACCTGTTACGCCAAGTTACAATTTAAGTCACGTGACAAGTTACGTACTTCAGGGCGGGAAATTGTCACGTGACTCGTTATTAGACAATGTCGCGTGATTTCAGTCACGGGACCAAGTTCCGTACTTTGTTTTGTCACATGACTAGTTGCGACGTGATTTTACGTGATTTTGTGGCATTGACTAGTTGTTACGTGATGTCACGTGATTTAGTCATGTAACTGGATGTTACGTGGTGATTCGTGATTTTTAGTCGGGTGTCTGCTTGTTACCTAATGTTACCCTATTTGGATGCCGTGGCTAGCTGTTACGTCACGTTACCTGGTTTTAGTTACGTCAATGTCTTCCCAATCGTAGTTTTTGTATTCCGCACCGGTTCAATCAGCGCACGTGTTGCGAGAGCGAAGCAGGAGCTGAGCAGGACGAAGCGAACATGTACTGGTTTATGATCATGATAATTTCTGGTCGTACTTCGTGGCACAACGAAAAGCTTTAAAGAGTTATGCTCCTAAAATAACATACTGACATAACAAACATACTGACACTGGGAACAGCATAGATGGTTTCAATTCACGAAACGATAGCCTTGAATCCGCTGTAAAGTTTGAAAAATTCTACGACGGCAGCGTCTTATTAAAGTATGGTAGCAGTAAAAAGCGTTTGAAACTACGCTTCCAAGCGTACTACTTTTGGTACTTCGAAAGTAGTGAATCAAGAAGACTCGTGAAACACCCTTAACACAAACGCCTCGCCCGCCTAACAGTATGAGCAGGAACAAGTTAGCAAGCTTGAAGAAGAAATGCGCATTTGCTTTGTAAGCTTCCACGTATACGTACGCTTTCGTCTTCGTGTTTACACAGACGAAATGCGCCTTCAAGATTTCGAAAGAAGAGTGCAATTATTCAGCCCGATGTGTGCAGCTGCGAAACGGCAGGCTTGAAAAATTATGATTGTAAACACGGTTGAATCATCTCCGTTCGTGTGAATAGTGGCTATATAAAACCGGCGCATCAATCACACTCGGCATCTGTGTCTCAGGCAACAACAAGTTTGTGCCCAGACCAAAAACGAACAACTCGTTTGTATTTAGGAAGGTGCATGTGCCTTGGAAATCTGTATCCTCCCAGTGAGCCCGGAGCTGTTCGTTGTAATAGTATCACCGTCTGTGCTGCCATACTACGCTCGTTGCAAGCGGGAGCACGGATTTGTCCCGAAGGATTTGTACAAACGAACACGTGAAATGCGAATGCAAATCGTATTACTGGTTTTCGTGGTATTTTTCCTTGCACATATTATAGCTCAACTGAAACAAGGGAACCTAGACGAGAAAAATCTGCATGTTTGGCATCGAGCTGAGCGTGTATGAAGAAAATCTCGATTTGTTAGTAGCGAAAAACGTTTGCATTTCAGTGGCTTCAAAAAAGTGGCAACAGCAGACGCCCGCGTTTCACTCCGCCGCGATGATAGAATGCTGTTTCGAAAATTCGCAATGCCGTGCCATGAATATTAATAATAATAAAGAGTGCCTAAAACTCGACCATTCCTATCGCTTGTATAGGAAATAACTTTTTTTGTTTTTTGATCGCGAGCATTAGGTTTGACACTGTCACATTTTTGAACGCCTGTAATCTTTATTGAAAGTAATCTCGCTTAGCGTGACGTCTAGACATGCATTTTCATGAAGAGGAAAAAAAAGTATACAGAACTCGAGACACCCAAAAAAGAAAACAAAAAAAAAACATGTTAGAACCAAAAAGAAAAAAACACAGCATATCCACGGAGTGAATGTTGATGAGTGGGAAAAAGCGTCCTTCAGTCCGTCCGCATTTCTGTCTGTCCGTCCGTCCGTTGATTCTTGCTTCCATCCGTCTGTCTTTCCATCTGTCCGTCTATCTGTCTGAGTGTGCATTTGTCTGTCTGCCAATCGGAGAGTAGCGTCAGAGTAACGCCGTCTAGGATATGAGACGAGAAATTGTCATCTGTTATACTGTTCGGGAGATACCGTTGGTTACGCGTGACGCGTGACAAGGTTAGACTAAGAGGAGCTTTGCCCCTAAAATCTCGTAAACAATAATTGAGCATAGGTTGTTATGCCAGCGAGTCCTCGTCAAACGGCCGTGCCTCTGAAAAAGGCAATCTGGGTCAAGGCCTGCCCGCAGTCGGCCTGGCGCGATCAACTCGACGGAGTGAACACGCGCGGCGCCTCCCTGGCGCACGTGCATTGAGTCATCTGCGCACGTGACAGCGAGCCGGCGTTCTCGTGTCTGGTGGTCTGACGCATGGCGCGGCGACCCCCCATTGGAGGAATCTGCCCTGACGACCAGCGGCGCTCTGATTGGACATTTTGGTTGAACCCGGTGCAAATAAAAGAAGCCCTGCGGCGTGTCGCGATCAGCGGTCTTAGGCGAAGGGCTGACCTATGTGTTAGAGAGGAGAGCTCGGCTCTTCGAGTCTCTGTCGGCACCAGTGCCGAAATTGTAACGCCTCTGTATATATGCTGTACATAAACCTTGTTTAACTCACCGTCGTCTCGTCCGCTCGTCTTATCAGCTCTGCGCAGAAGCAGTCGCGAGCTGAGAATCATACGCTACGCAACAGTGGTGGCTTCGGCGGGATCGGCCCGTCGTTCGCAACAGTGGTTGGCAGCTGCGGGATCGGCCGGCGTCAGCGACATCGATGCGGTGAGTGCCTGATGTTTTCCCCTCAGTTCACCAGACTACTCTAGCTCAGGTTGTAGTAGTTTAGAGAAGGGCTGTGTGAAGCATTGTAGTGAGCTTTGATCGTTTCAAGCAAAGTCGAAGTGCTTTGAAACCGAAGTTAATGCGGAGGGGGTAAACACGGGAGTGTGAAAAATTGCTTGCGCGTCTTGCTAGTAGGCTTATAGTGGGTACGGCAAGTAAATTGTTAACAGGGGCAAACAGCAAGAGGCTAGTGTGAACGATGGAGAACCTTAAAGTGAAGGAACTCATCGAAATTTGTGAGGAACTCGGCATTACTTTGGGCCGTGCGAAACGAAAGCAAGCGATCCTTGAGATCATGAAGGATGAGGGAGTGTCGGCTGAGGAAGTCGATGAGGCCTGGGTGGATATTAAAGCACGCCGTGAGGAGGCTGAAAGGCGAGAAGTAGAAGCTCGCGAAGAAGCTGAAAGGCGCGAAGCTCGCGAAGAAGCTGAAAGGCGCGAAGCTCGCGAAGAAGCTGAAAGGCGCGAACGTCGCGAGGAGGCCGAGAGACAAGAGCGCCTAGAGTTGAAACGACTAGAATTGGCAATCCTACAGTGTTCGCAGGCGCCTAGCGTAGCTTCTCCGACGATTCAGGTCAGCGGTTTTAGAATTCGGGACCAACTGCCACCGTTCGTAGTAGGTGAGGACATGGCGAAGTATCTCGTCAAGTTTGAACACGTCTGTGAGCGAAATGCTTTGGAGCAGTCTCTTTGGGCGCGTAACCTGCTAGCTCTTCTTCCCGGCGAAGTGTCCGACGCGATAACTTGCTTGTCGAGGGAAGCGTTTGAGAGCTATGACGAGGTTAAAGAAGTGCTCTTGAGACGTTATAAGTTGTCGCCCGAGGCTTTCAGGCAAAGGTTCCGGTATGCTAAAAAGGGGAATGAGTCACACGTTGACTTCGCGTTTCGTCTTAAAGCCGATTTGATTGAATGGCTCAAGGGCGAAGGTGTTTATGACGACCGCGATAAAGTGGTGGAATGCGTTGCATTGGAGCAATTCTACCGCTGCATCGAGGAGGATGTCAAACTTTGGCTGCAGGACAAACTTGGTGAAGTACAGCTAAACAAGGCAGCAGAGTTAGCTGAGGAGTATTATACTCGCCGAAAGTTGCATAGCAGGGCAGTACGCGTTGAAAACAATGAAAGAAAAGAGGGCTTTTCAAAGAAACCTGATCAACGGAAACCCGCTCCGCACCGTAATTTCAAAAAGGACCCGTCTCTTACGAAGGACACTGTAGAGGAAGGGAAAACAGAAGCGGAAAAATCGAGTGAGGTTTCTAAACAACGCACTGATACCCCACGCGCGTTTGAATCACGGAAGCCACTAATCTGCTACAACTGCAAAAAGGAAGGGCACATCGCGATAAACTGTAAGCAAAAGTTTGCTTTTGCAACAATTAGAGAATCGGAAAAGAACATGCGGTTGTTGGAGCCGTATATCCAAGAAATTAGTGTGAATGGGAAAGCGTGTCGAGCACTTAGAGACTCCGCGGCAACCATGGATGTTGTCCATCCTTCATTGGTGTCTCCGGATGACTTTACCGGAGAATGCGCGTGGATCAGGCAAGTCGCCGAGGAGCAGAGTGCTTGCTTACCAATCGCCACGGTTGTCATTGAAGGCCCGTTCGGTAAGCTTTGCACCGAAGCGGCTGTGTCTGCCGCGCTTCCCGATCGTTTTCCTTATCTCTTCTCCAACAACTCAGAGCAGCTTCTCAAAGAGCAGGGTAAATCGTTCTTCCCCAACTTAGCGTACATGGCCCTCACGCGATCGCAAGCGCGGAAGCTCTCGAAAGAGCTTGACCTTGTTCAAAGCGGTGAACTCTCAAGTGACCTTGTCGACGGGTCGACGGAACCTCAGAGAGGAAATTTTCCGCGTGAGTCATGTGCGCAGTCGCGCGAGCGGCACGTCGCCGAACCGGCCGGCGCGGTTTCCGTAGAAAGGGGAGACGACATGGCGCCATTGGATCAGAGGGAGAGGGCTGCAACGCTCTCGCCTGTAGCGGAAAGTTGGAGTGAGCTGTCGAGGGTTGATCGAGAAACGCTCATTCGAGAGCAGCGTGAGGACCTCTCGATTAAAGCGCTAAAGGAAAGCGTAAACTTAGAAAAAAAGAAAAAGAATGTTTCTTTTTTTGAGAAAGCGGGGCTTTTGTATCGGAGCTACACAAATGCGCAAGGTCGCAAGTATGAGCAGCTCTTAGTGCCACAAAAGTATCGTCGCCAACTATTGGAACTGGCGCATGAAAACGCATGGGCAGGGCATCTCGGCATAAAAAAAGCAAGGCTAGAGTTTCCCTTCAGTTTTATTGGCCGAAATGCTGGAAGGATATCGAAGACTTTGTGCGCTCATGCGACACTTGTCAGAGAGCGGGGAAATCCACGGACAAGTGGAAGGCACCCATGATGCTTGTGCCGATTATCACAGAACCTTTTCGGCGCCTAGTAATTGATATAGTCGGGCCATTGCCAGAGTCAAGGCAAGGTTGTCGGTACATCCTGACGGCTCTCTGTGTAGCCACAAAATTTCCGGAAGCGATACCCCTTAAGGAGCTCAATTCCCCTCATGTCGTGGATGCGCTGCTATCCATTTTTGCACGCGTCGGATTTCCTTCTGAAATCCAATGCGACAATGGTAGTGTCTTCACCAGCTGCCTTACCTCTACCTTTATGGATAAATGTGGAATAAAAGTAGTGCACAGCTCGATCCATCACCCGCAATCTAATCCGGTAGAGCGTATGCATTCCGTTCTGAAACGGATACTGAGAGCTCTCTGCTACGAGCACAAATGCGACTGGGAAGCGTGTATTCCTCCCGCTATGTTCGCTTTAAGATCAGCTCCTCATGAGAGCACTGGTTTTAGCCCTGCAGAACTTGTGTATGGCAGGAGTTTGAGAACACCATTGCAAATGCTACGCGAGTCCTGGGAGGGATTCGATGAGGACCCTAATGTAGTTGCGTATGTTCTAGACCTCCTTCAGAGGCTTGGAAAAACGAAAGATCTTGTGGAAAGCCACATGAAGGCTGCACAAGTATTGTCGAAGGAGTACTACGACAAATCGGCGAAGAAGCGCACATTTGAAGTTGGTAGTCAAGTATTGCTGCTGCGGCCGTCCAAAAAGAACAAGCTTGAGGTTCATTGGGAAGGGCCTGCCAAAGTAATATCGAAGCTTTCTGATACCAATTATGAAGTGAAATTAGGAAGGCGGCCGAACAAAATTTACCACAGTAACTTGATGAAACCATACGTTCAACGTCAAGCGGTCGTAAATCTGCTGTTGAATGCTGCAGAGGAAGAGGGAGAAGAAATTCTGAATTCTAGTGATGTAATCGAAAGGGGATCGGAGGTAATCTTGGAGCAGTTGAACCTAGAGCCTAGGTTAAGTGAAGTCCAGAAGGAGGACCTGAGAAGGATTGTTTCCGAGTTTCAAGACGTGTTTTCAGACCGTCCCGGAAACACGACGGTGATCGAGCACGATATCGAGCTAACTTGTGAGGAGCCAATCCGTAGCAAGCCGTATCGTTGTTCCCCCGTGCAAAAGCAAATCATGAAAGAGGAGATCGATAAAATGCTGGAGTTGGGAGTCATAGTACCGGGCGAGAGTGACTATACATCCCCTCTGATATTGGTTCAGGTGCCAGGAAAGGATCCGAGGCCATGCATCGATTACCGGCGTCTTAACGCAATAACTCGAGACCAAACTTACCCGATACCAAACCTAGAGGAGAGGGTGGAAACTGTGTCACAGTCCAGCTATATTTCCACGTTAGACCTCGTGCGAGGGTATTGGCAAGTCCCCCTTACAGAGTGTGCCAGCCGCTATGCCACATTTGTTTCTCCATTTGGAACGTATCGCCCACTTAAGCTGAGCTTTGGATTGAAAAATGCACCCTTTTGTTTTTCAGGCTTAATGGACCGCGTTCTTAAAGGCCTCTCCGAGTTCGCTCTGCCGTATATTGACGATGTCGCCATCTTCTCCAACAACTGGGAAGAACATGTCGAGCATCTACGCGTCGTGCTGAACAGGTTGAGAAAGGCTGGCCTTACCGTGAAACCTACTAAATGTCACCTAGGGTGTGGCGAGGTGTCTTACCTGGGGCACGTTGTGGGGCGTGGCCGGCGTAGACCTTCAGAAATTAAGGTAGCCGCTGTCGTGAACTATCCACGACCAACCACAAAATCAGAGATAAGGGCATTCTTGGGCCTGGCTGGATACTATCAGCATTACGTGCAAAATTACTCTAGCATTGCCAGCCCCCTCACTGACGCGCTTCGAAAGTCCGAGCCGGTTAAAGTAGTATGGGACTCAGAAAAGGAGACTGCGTTTTGCCAGCTAAAACAGGCCCTAAGCGAAAAGCCTGTTCTCATGGCACCCGATTTCTCTAAGAGATTTGTGATTCAATGCGACGCGAGTGATCGCGGCATGGGAGCGGTATTGTGCCAGGAGGACAGTGCTGGTAACGAAAGGCCAGTTTTGTATTTAAGTCGAAAACTCAGCGGCAGGGAAGAGGCGTACAGTACCTCTGAAAAGGAATGCGCTTGCCTCGTGTGGGCCGTTCAAAAGCTAGCTTGTTATGTCTCCGGTTCGAGGTTTGTGGTTGAAACGGACCACTGTCCTCTTACCTGGTTAAATAACATGTCGCCTAAAAGTGGCCGGTTACTGAGGTGGAGCATGATACTCCAACAGCACAACTTTGACGTTCGCTACAAAAAAGGAAGGCTAAACGCTAATGCAGACGCATTGAGCCGTGCGTTTGGTTAGTACCTTCTCAACCTTTCGGTTTCTGGCTGGCGATTCGGGGCAAAATTTTGACCTCATCACGACCTGGGCTGAACGCTCTCGTTCAGAGTGATCTCAAGGGGCCAACTTTATGTGGTATTCTAATCCGTTACGTTGTTGTACGTGGGAAAAAAAATTGAGTTGTCATTTTAAGGGTCTTTTGTCCCACATGTGCCTCTAGATGTAGAGGGAACAAAATTCCGATAAACACGTAGTTAGGTATATGTTGTACTATACTTTGTCTGGTGTTCTGTCGGGTGACCGAGGGCACTTGCTTGTGTCGTGTGTTGTCTGTTGTCGAACTGTTCTTAGCAAGTTGCAGAACCATCGACAAGTGCTGAAACCGAAGATGGTCAGAAGAGACGAGTGAAGCTAGTCGACAAGTTGTGGCGACAAGCCCGTGGAGCTGGGATCCGTCGTCAAAAATGGGATGGGTTCCCGGAACAGTTTGGAGCTGTATTCTCCCCATGGCCCTGGCGGCGAACCTGGAGGGACCTGGCGAACGAGCGCACCTGACATCCGAGCCCCGTGGAAGCAGCTCGTATTTCCGGTGCATCGTCTGGCGGCGGGGGTGCTGTTATGCCAGCGAGTCCTCGTCAAACGGCCGTGCCTCTGAAAAAGGCAATCTGGGTCAAGGCCTGCCCGCAGTCGGCCTGGCGCGATCAACTCGACGGAGTGAACACGCGCGGCGCCTCCCTGGCGCACGTGCATTGAGTCATCTGCGCACGTGACAGCGAGCCGGCGTTCTCGTGTCTGGTGGTCTGACGCATGGCGCGGCGACCCCCCATTGGAGGAATCTGCCCTGACGACCAGCGGCGCTCTGATTGGACATTTTGGTTGAACCCGGTGCAAATAAAAGAAGCCCTGCGGCGTGTCGCGATCAGCGGTCTTAGGCGAAGGGCTGACCTATGTGTTAGAGAGGAGAGCTCGGCTCTTCGAGTCTCTGTCGGCACCAGTGCCGAAATTGTAACGCCTCTGTATATATGCTGTACATAAACCTTGTTTAACTCACCGTCGTCTCGTCCGCTCGTCTTATCAGCTCTGCGCAGAAGCAGTCGCGAGCTGAGAATCATACGCTACGCAACAGTGGTGGCTTCGGCGGGATCGGCCCGTCGTTCGCAACAAGGTGCCCCTGTATGCTCAGTACGCAGTGTTACGAGCCACGTCGGTGGCCGCAGCGGACCCAGTAGGTAGCGTGGAGCTGGGTGGTGGTCGTCATTCCGCAGGCCATGGGGACGTTCAGAACTCCAGAAAGCTGAGGCAGAGGGACCGGCGTAGAGGAGAACTTAACAAGACGTTTATTTGCAACATGTCGTACAGTAACGTTCGAAGGACGACTCTTCTCGCGACTCTCTCCTGTTTCCTTCTGGCGGACTGCTCCCGCTGCCTCACTGTGCAGCTCCGAATATAAGGGCGGAATGTCACTTCGGGGAACCAACCACTCTTGGAGAGCCCAACACAAGTGTCCCTTCACACACGTGGCAGATGCACGTGGCACACGCGCGGGGACTCGGAGGCGACCACGCAGGAGGAATTCACGGGAGTCGCTCCTACAGCACACAACCGGCCTTCCGCACATTCCAGAGGGGCCCGATCGTAGTTACTGCCCCGCAGGCGAAGCGCACAGCCGAGACATAGACAGCCGGTGCAGGTGACAAACCCGTACCCCATAAAAAAAATGTTCGAGATGACGGGAAGGCACCCTTGGGGGCAGCTGGCCCAAGGACTTCGTTACTGCTTTGTAACAGCAGATAAATATATTATATAATACACTGCGATTGTACAACATTACAAAAATAGCGGATAAACAGCAGCAGTGGGGTATCATCATCCTGAACGAGTACGTAAGAGATTCACATCTTTCGCAATTCTTGTCACCATCACAGTGACGTCATTAACATTTTCTTTAGATAACGGCTTCACAAAGTGGAGAAATCCTACGTATGTGTGTGTGTCGCGAGATTGGATCGTTAATCATTATTCTTAACCGGGTTGGAATCTCCCCTATATTCTGTTTCACTTGCGTGCTAAATCGTAAGATGTTGGCCAAGTTTTGTGAGATACTTTATGCTGTCTTTCAGATGCGTAATTAAGATCTCGACAAAATATTAATATACACGTTCTCAGCCTATAAAAGTCCCGCAGAATTTCGCTAGGAGTAGCAGTATGTCGAGATAAATAAAATGATCATAAATAAATAAGGGGTAATTTTTGTAGTTCCTCGCTCTGATGCTCTGACTACCTTTCCAACATTGTGAATGAATAAATTGTACTACACAAAAATTTGAAGAGTTTAAAGCCCAGGATGCGCTGGTCATATCTAATGTCCGTATTGCTACACTGGCGGCTACACTGGCGGCCCTCTGCCGGTAAGTTCACAAGCGAAAACATTGTGATGCAGAGGAAACGAATAAAAATTAACCCAGCTTCCATAACTCAACGTCGCGAGCACAGATTGAAGAACGAAGCTAGTAGCATCGATTGCCTCGCTCTTTCTTCCTTTCGTTTTCTTTTCTTGCTGTTTGTTTCGTTTTTCTATTTCATTTCTACTGGTATTCATTATTTTTTTGCTAGACTTGTTTTTCTATTTCTCTGCATTTGGACGCCACTAGCACAAGGGATTAATCAGCCGTCACGACGTTAAAAAGTGAAGCCGGGCAAATTACCGAGGAAATATTTGACGACTATAGCAATCATATTCTCTCCTCAAACTTGCTTACTTTTGGTCCCTCTAAATCTTCTGGATCAGAACGACGTGTTCCTTGCAATTCACGTTCCGCGGATTCTCGTTGATGCTTCCGACGGCGAGCTCAGCGGCGAAGCACCTTACATAAGGTTCAGTATTGTCCGTTCTTCATTGTCTGGTGATGGCGATGACGCTGTTGACTATGAAGAAGCGCGTTGGCACACGCAAGGTATACCTGATGATGATGACCAGCATGGAACATTCTCGTTCTGCCATGGATTAAAACGAACTTAATGCGCGCGAAGCAGTTGGCTAAGTGGCAAAAACGTCAAGCAGAATCAGAGTTGAAGTATCGGGATGTGGCGGCTCAGCATCAAAGCTGACGACAAGCTGCTACCGCGAAAACGAGACCTGGAAAAGCGCTGAAACAATATATGGCGTCTCGATACGCCCTACAATGCCTTTAGTATGACTGGAAGCAAGGTAGAAGTTCTAGGAGAACGTGCATAAACCGCGTCTTTGCCAGCTTGAGGCTAGATCTGATAGAAAAATTATTGGCTCTACATTTCATAAACCACGATGCAATATTAACGAAGGCAAAATGAAATCTACAGCTCAACTCATGTGATATACAATTTTTGGCCAATAGGCCTTTATATAACTGTGCATCACTTTTTCATTCGATTGCATGCATAGGTGGGTGATGTTGTGGGTGATTTACGGTTTCACAGGCGATCGCTCAGTGATGTTGCGCTCTATAACTGTAGAAGTGCTCGTGGGACTTTTTGGACTGATGTACTTGAAGGCCATGCACCCAAGATCTTCTACAAGGTGAAGGGTCGATCATCTCGTCTTCTTAAAGGACACTTAAGAGCCCGGAAATCTTCTTCAAAGCCTGGACAATGTCACAGGACATGATCGAGAGTTTCTACGCAATGACAGTTATCACAGTGGCGGATTACGTCATAACAATGCGATGACTGAATGAATTAGTAAAGGCTACACCAACCCACAGCCGACACAGCATTGTAGCGTCCTGTTGCAAAATTTTTATGGCAGCTGTAATTAGAGTAATAAACCGCGGTTCTGTAGGTGTCGAGTGGCCAATAAAAGGAAAATTGATATTGTGGCTTAGAGCCTACAATGCAGGCTTGAGCTCCTTACTGTTTTCAAGATTCCTCGAAAACATCATTCTGATCGAGAGATTCCACCAGGCTTTGAAAATATTAATACATATCAGCCGCTAAACACGGCTGCATGAAAAAGGAGGACGATGCTGGTCTGGCGCCATCTTGCTCGTCGAGTTCTGTGCGCTGTAAATTGATCATTAAACAAGTTACTCGTAACAATATTGGTGGAGGTGGATGACCCCCGTACCTCGATGGAGACGCACAGCAGTCGCACCATCGGCGACCTTTCGACTGCTTCGACTGCTGGTACTTCCTCTACGCCGCCCTCATCAGTCCAAGCCACCACCTACGTCACACTCCCGCACCTCCGGGATCCCGGCACTTTCTCCGGTGATGGTACGATCGATCTTGACACTTGGCTGAACCGGTACGAGCGCGTCAGTGCTACTCACCGCTTGGATCCCACGCTCATGCTCGCCAACGTGCTTTTCTACTTGGAAGGCACTTCCCGAACATGGTTTGAAAGCCACGAAGCCGACATATTGAGCTGGGATCTCTTCAAAGAAAAGATACGTGACCTGTTTGGCGATCCATCTGGCCGTCAGCTTGCTGCGAAGAAGACTCTTGCCACACGGGCACAGTCTTCTACCGAATCGTACGTCTCCTACATTCTTGACATCTTGGACCTTTGTTCCAAGCCGACCAGTGCATGTCGGAAGACGAAAAAGTTAATCACGTCCTGAAAGGCATTGCTGATGATGCTTTCAACCTGCTGGTTTTTAACAACGTCTCGAGAATCGACACAATCCTTAAAGAATGCCGACGTCTCGAACAAGCTAAAGCCCGCCGCGTAGCGTGCGCCTTCCGAACACAGCGGCCACTTCGTCGTGGGACGACGCCTTCCACCAGGCCCCTCTATGTGACAACCTCACACGCATCATTCGTCGAGAGGTCGAGGCAGCACAACCGGTAACCACGCCATTACCGACGCATACGTCTTCCCCGACCACGATCTCTTTGATACAAGCCGTCGTTCGTCAAGAGATATCGAATGTCGGCCTACATCCTGTTCCTGCCATAAACTCTGCTGAGCCTTCTTATCGTCCCCCTTCTGCTCCTCGCAAACAACGCAATCTGTCCGAATGGCGTACCCTTGATGACAGGCCTATATATTTCAACTGTCGGCGCGTTGGTCACATTGCACGTCGATGCCGCAGCCGCTGGGCTCCACCGTCCCATTATGCGCCTCAGTATCATGCCACTTCTGTCCGCCAGTCGTCCCCATCACTTTCTCCATCAACGCCGACCACTTTTTCCGCTCCTCCAGCACTTCTGAGCAGATCTCGCTACGACCGGTCACCATCCCCTGCTCGTCGTCAGTCCCGGTCGCCCCCACAACGCCGTGCTGTCTTCCTGAGCTATTCGCTGCACCTCTGACCAGAAAACTAGGCCGTGCAGCTTCTGGAGGTGGAGTGCATTGACGACCTTCGTAAAAAATCCTCGATTAACGTTAACGACGAACCGGAACCTTTTGGACGTTGCTGTCGACAATGTTCGTGTCAGTGCATTGATAGATACTGGCACGCATGTGTCCATTATGAGTGCTAACCTTCACCGCCGACTTCAAAACGTTATCACGCCCGCCCTCAACCGAGCTGTACGAGTCACTGATGGAGGAGCTGCCGCAATTCTTGGCATGTGCTCTGCGCGAGTGTCTATTGGGGAGAGGAGCACTTTCGTTCTTTTCGCCGTTATCGAAGATTGCCGAAGATTGCCATCATGAACTAATTCTTGGTATAGATTTTCTAGCCACGCACTCTACCCTCATAGATTGTTCAGCTGGCTCTCTCCATTTCGATTTAACTCTCTTTTCCGACTCGACCAGCTCACCGCAAACCAGCTTTGCTGCATTGATTTCACGCGCCTCCGGCCTAACTCTGTCACGCATGTCGACTTATCCTCCACGCCGCCAGTACCTGATGGTGATTACATGGTGGCCCCGATTCTTGCCGTGATGCTTACGCATGGGGTTGCTGTGCCGCATATGATTCTGACAATTACGAGAAACCGCACCTTCATTCCACTGGTCAACTTTTCACTCACCACCCCAGTTCTGCCCCAGGGTATCTTCCTGGCCAAAATTACCGCTCTCCAAGATGACCATGTCGAGCCCTTCAGAGTTGACGATTGCTGCCGCTCAGTCAGCGGTTCCACTCCATCACGTTCTTTGGGCGCCGACATCGAGCGAATGGTGTCATCGGACCTCATGTCTGAGCAAGCTGCAGCGCTTTGCCACGTTCTTGAGGGCTATCGTAGCATTTTCGACTTTGCCAGCAACTCTTTAGGCCAAACGACCATTGTCACCCATCGCATAAATACTGGCCATGCAACTCCCATTCACCGACGCCCCTACCGTGTGTCTGCGTCGGAGCGTGCAATATTACAACATGAAGTCGGCAAAATACTTGCGAAAAACATTATCGAGCCTTCATGCAGCCCCTGGGCTTCTCCAGTCGTCCTTGTTAAAAAGAAAGATGGAACATGGCGCTTTTGTGTCGATTACCGTCACCTTAACAAAATCACCAAAAAAGACGTTAATCCTTTACCTCGCATTGACGACGCCCTCGACTGCCTGTACGGTGCCACTTATTTTTCAACTATTGACCTTCGGTCAGGGTACTGGCAGGTAGCCGTCGACGTGATGGACCGCGAGAAGACCGCATTCATCACTCCTGATGGTCTTTATCAGTTTAAGGTGATGCCCTTTGGTCTCTGCAATGCACCAGCCACATTTGAAAGAATGGTGGACTCATTGCTCCAAGGGTTGAAATGGTCGACCTGCTTGTGTTACCATTGACGATGTTATTGTCTTTTCGCCCAAATTCGACTCGCATCTTGATCGTTTGTCAGCTATTCTGGACGTTTTTCGTCGAGCTGGACTCCAGCTTAACGCCTCCAAGTGCCACTTCGCTCGTCGTCAAATTTCCGTGCTCGGTCACCTTGTCGATGCCCAAGGCGTGCGTCCAGACCCAGAGAAAATTCGCGCAGTCACGAACTTTCCTGTTCCGAGGACCACAAAGGATGTCCGCAGTTTTGTGTGGTTGTGCTCATATTTCAGACGCTTTGTTAAGGACTTTGCGACCATTGAACGCCCCCTCACATACCTCTTGAAGAAAGACGCCTCGCTTGTCTGGGGGCATGACCAAGCGTCATCGTTTTCGCAACTTACGACACTGCTTACAACGCCACCAATCTCGGTTCACTTTGATCCATTAGCCCCAACCGAGGTTAACACGGACGCCAGTGGACACGGCATAGGAGCTGTGCTATTGCAGCAACAACGGGGACATGACCGTGTTATAGCCTACGCAAGTCGACTGCTATCTCCAGCCGAGCGCAACTATTCCATCACGGAGCGCGAGTGCCTCGCCCTTGTATGGGCAGTCGCCAAGTTTCGTCCATACCTGTACGGGCGCTCATTCCGTGTTCTCACGGATCATCACGCGCTCTGCTGGCTTGCCTCCCTAAAGGACCCCACGGGACGTCTCGATCGTTGGGCTCTACGCCTTCAAGAGTATACGTTCTCTGTAATGTACAAAACAGGGCAATTACATCAGGATGCGGATTGTTTATCCCGCTACCCTGTTGACGAAGCAACCGATACTGACGCTATCCCAGACGTTTTTTCCGTGTCGCAGCTGTTGAACATTAGCGAATAGTAACGTCGGGATGCTTTTTTACGAGCCATCATTGACAAACTGGAGTCTACGCCTCGCAACCCGTCCCTACAAATGTTTTTGGTAAAAGACGGGATCCTATATCGCCGTAACTTCGATTCCTTCGGATCAGACTTACTCCCTTTCATCCCAGCGCACCTGCGTTCCACTGTCCTGCATCAACTTCATGACACTCTCATGACGGGCCATTTGGGCGTTTCTCGCACATACGATCGGGTATGACGTCGGTTTTTTTTTTGGCCTGGACTTGCCCACTCTGTTCGACGCTATGTCACCGCTTGTGAGCCTTGTCAGCGTCGCAAAACGCCGTCTGCCTTCCCAGCCGGCTACCTTCTGCCGATCGACGTTCTCAACGAGCCTTTCTTTCGAGTTGGTCTCGACCTATTGGGCCTTTTTCCACTCTCCACAGTCGGAAATAAATGGATTGCTGTTGCCACGGACTACGCGACGCAGTACGCAATCACACGAGCACTCCCGACCAGCTGCGTTACCGACGTTGCGGACTTTCTGCTGTACGACATAATATTAGTGTACGGTGCTCCACGTCAACTTCTCACCAACCGTGGCCGCACGTTCTTATCAGCTGTCGTTCATGAAATCCTGAGGTCTTGCCATACCAAGCACAAATTTACTACTTTGTACCATCCCCTGTCAAATGGCCTAACGGAGCGCCTTAACAGGACCCTAACCGATATGCTTTCCAAATACGTTGCGCCAGACCACCATGATTGGGACATTCATTTGCCGTATGTGACGTTCGCCTACAATTTATCTCTTCACAACACGGCGGGCTATTCGCCCTTCTATCTACTATATGGCCGGGACCCAACTCTACCCTTAGACACTTTACTATCTGCGGCCACTGAATATGCTGGGGAAGCCATTGCCCGCGCCGACCACGCGCGCCAAGTCGCTCATAACCGTCTACAGGCTTCACAGGCGCGCCAGCAACAGCTCTACAATTCTCCCCATAGGGACGTGCACTTTTCTCCGGGTTCTCTCGTGCTCCTCTGGTCACCTACTTGGCATGTGGGACTGTCTGAAAAACTGTTGTCGCCCTACACTGGACCATTCCGTATCGTTCGCCAAGTGACAGACGTCACGTACGAGATTGTTCCAACCGATCCAGCATAGTCATCGTCAGCTCCGAGCGACACCGTTCACGTGGCTCGGCTAAAGCCCTATTACCCCCCTTCGACATAATCTGCGTAAATTTAGCACTGGGACGGTGCTTCTACCGCCGGGGGTTATGATACATAACAGCCGCTAAACATGGCTGCATGAAAGAGGAGGACGAAGTGAGTTTTCGTTTTGATGCTGGTCTGGCGCCATCTTGCTCGTCGAGTTCTGTGCGCTGTAAATAGATCATTAAACAAGTTACTCGTAACATTATAAAGTGATCTTTCTTTGAAGCCTAATAATGATCCTTTGTTTTCACATTGAAAGGCAGGCACTGTAAATTTTAAGTATGAGCACTGATGGCGTCTTCAACTGATATTGTTTATTAGCAATTGTGAGTTGCATAGATTCGGCTATAGCCTAATAAACAAACCAATGCGATACGGCTGCACCAGGTGAGGGCAGAAAATGACATATTGTGAAAGAAAAAAAGAAAAGAGCTCACAGAGCCCGCAAGCAAAATCGTGGAATGAACGAAACAGGGCTGGCTATTCTGTCCCGACTGACAATAGATGAAAATGAAGCAGGCAGGACAAAAGGTCCTCGCAAAATTCTCTGTTCTCAGGGCAAGCTTCCCGAATTCACGGCAGTTTCTATTTTTGCCGACCATAAACTTGTCAAAATTCCCCGATTTTGGGTCAGCGCGTACGCTGCGATGAGCCTTTCAAGTCTACGGGATAGTGACAGCATGATTGAACTCGGGGGCCGCTTCGAAGATAGCAACGGAGAATCGATAGCGCGCGCCACAAATCTCATTGAGCCTGACAGGATCCGCATGATCGATGTCACATGTCGAGATATGGAGAAAGAAAATCACTCCGTGGCTCTCGCACGTGTGATCAATCTTATTTTTCAGAAAGTGGCCGGGTAAGTGAGGCTAAAATACCCAAATTATACTTCGATAAGAAAATTTCAGCAAAGATGCATAAGCTGCATGCAGCCTTTCTACTTTGCGCATGCTAATTTAACCACGATTCACACACACACAAAAAAAAACAGGTCAAATACACTCTAAATGGAATGCGTACTAAGGAGTACGCTAGCTTGTATTGCAGGAGTATTAAACACGTAACCCGCAGGCCCCTCACTTTTGGCCCACGGCCGTTACATGTCTGTCTTCGTCCCTCATTTTTTTTAATAGAGATCTTCTGTATGTTCTTGAGTGGTGCAGACGTCACTTTTCTAAAGCATTGTTACCATGAGGCACGACATGTAGCCATCATTTAGTGGAGCATAACCACGACGCACAAAATACATTTCAGAATCGGTTTTCAGATTTTAGTCATTTTGGGAATCGGCGTCGACATGTTGGGCCCTGGTACCAAGCCTCGATAAGAAATGACCTGTATAAGAGATATTCGAAAAGTTTGTTTTTCAAATGGCAATGTTATCTGACATTTTGTGAACTTGATTTGACAATGTTACTGTTGGAAAGCACAATGTTTATTTTGTAATTTTTTCTTTAAAAAAACTGCCTATTTCAAACGAGATCAAGGCAGGAAAAGGGGGAAGGGGGTTAGAACAGAAAAGTAAAAACAGTAAACAAATTACACTAAGTTGTACAACATTGAGCTAAATATTCATAAATGCAGACATAGGTTAACTACAAGCTGTACAATATGAACATCATTCCACTAGAAAAAAGGATGAAGACCACAACAAAGGCGATAAATTGTGAACCCTGCAGTTTCACGTTGTAGGGGCATAAAGATAAAAAAACGCGAGAAGGTCAACCTCGCACTAATTGTTTTTCCATGGTGTGTTTCAGACATAGTGTTTGAGATTATATTGCTTTTGAAGTTAAAATGCGTCTAGCGAAGCAAAAAGGGCCGGAACTCAGGACGAAAGAGGCGGGAAGAATTTAGTCAGTGCGTGCACAGATACGCATGCAAAAGCAAAACAAAAAAACATTTCACTGAAGCTTTCGAGTCATGAATCCCAGCTATGCGTGATCGTGAATCACGACAAAAAAAAGGGGGGGGGGGCCATGTCGTTGTGGCTCCACCAAACTTTTGCAGAAAGTTGTTTCGCATTCCGCTCTGCAGTTAAGCACAGTGACGGCGTGCGTTTTTGATAAGCAAAGTGTCAAAGTTTTAAACGCCTTTCGAAGGCTAAAGCGTGCGTGACAAAGCCGGAGGAACGCTGCTCCGTTGGTTTCACCACTACCTAATAATGTGCTAAAGTGCAAGCTTTTCTTCCTCAATCAATAATAAGTTTTTAATCGGTGACACAGTTTTATTTTCTCCTTCTGTTTTGGTTGCGTAAACTGCATAATACAAAGAAACAATTAAAACTGCGCTGTTCACAAATACATGCTAGCGCCGGCAGTATAAGCCAATAATGTAGACTATTCTAATCAGTCGTTTCCATGCTAATTAGCGAGTACCAAGTTTCCTCAGACTCATTTGTTGTGACAGCATCAATGTTTTTTTTTTGTCCAGTGAAAAAAAGAGAAAGTTAGCTTGGGGTATTAAGCAATGCAGGTGAATGCTGTCAAAACACAGACACACAAATCGAACGAATCTATGTACAGATACCGTGCCTACCGATGACTTTAAATTTTGGTCTTTCAATTAGGTTATGTGGTTGAGTTGTGCTGAAATACTGTTGAAATATACTAAGAGACTGTGTTAACCTCTTAATACAGTGTATACATGCGTATACATAGTAAATATGTATATGCTTACGTTCGTATCTCCATCTCTGTATGCTGTCATAATGTATATGTTCAGCGCTGAATCTTACCGTTTCTATATTGGAAGCTTTTTTTCCCTCATATCAGCATTTCTCGAGCATAATGATGTGGTTATTTTTTGTTTTTTGATAACTGTATTGCAAATTATTATGATCTTGTGTTTGTGTTTTTTTGTCACTGTCAGTGAACTACCATTACATATTGCAATAGGGTGTATTAATACGTTTACGGGTGCAGGAACCCCTGCCAGGCATTGCTCGCCTTTGGCTCCTGTACCTTTCTTGACAAAAAAGTATTCAAGATGAAGTTAAGATTCATTCACTCATTCATTCAAACTGTAGGTGAGCTTCCGACAAAACTAAATTTCAAATATTTTGTGATTCTGTCTCGTGAAGATGAGTATTTCAGAGCATGGGATGGAAATTGAAACTCTGCTACTAACAGTATTCACTCAACACAGTTAATATTTGACGACAATAGCAAACTAATGAAAAAGGAATACGATGATTTTAACTACTACGACCAAATATGACAGTGTGGCACTCCTAGAGTGACAATTGCGTTTGCTATATGAGCAGCAATACTAGAACCACGCAAGCCTCTCTCTATGAACGATTTTCCCAGGTTTGCGGTTTGACGCATCGGGGGCCGAATTCACAACACTTCTCTTTCATAAGTGCGTTTTCACATTGGTCACCCGGCTTGTTTATTAATATGTGCTGCCTCATGATTGACCGAAATATTCTCTAACGCAATCTTTCGTAAAATGCTTTTGTGTTTTTAGGCTCCTTTTGTCTGCAATATTTATTGTACTTCAGTATTAGGCTAAACTATCTTCCACATTGGCCAATCCTGGCATGCAGCACCACATCAAATGCACCACATCAAATGAACATGCTTGAACATACGCGATAAGAAATGTCAATAAGAAATAAGAGATATCATAGGCCTACGTCACCATTTTACACCAAAAGCATGGGTGCCATCCTATAAGCACATGTCCCTTTGTCTCATGTTAGGATGCTTGCGAGTCTTCACGTGATAATAATGTACGCGAATTGCGGCCACACTGTTTCGTGCCACCAGGCGCATAAACAACACTTTGCGAAATCAAACTACACATAAACAGAAGTGCCCATATAAATCATATAAAATCTAGATACGAATATAAACGTAATAGTGAACTGAAGCGAACACGTTTTCTTTCTTTAACACTGCTGTATGCTTATGTCCGTTTACTGTTTTCAGACTTGTCACACATTTTTGAAAGACACAACCATTATTGTGAAATGCTTTTATGCGTATATCTTCCTACACGATCGGTCTCGCAGGCATACAATCCGAAGTACAACAGCTTTGAGTGTCTTCAGGGCACTTTTGAAAACACTATGGCTGGAGATTAGGTTCCGGAGAAGCGCACACATGTGGCTTGTTTCTTCAACTTCAAAACCTGTCTGCCTCCGATGCCAAAACAACAGCACAGACATGTCGAAACAGTTCGGGCTGGTAGTGAGGATAAAAACTGAAGCTTGCGATTTCCGCATAGCTTTATCTTTGTGGATATGGCAAGGCGTATACCTAGGCAGAAGTGTGTTCTTTTGGGCCAGTTCGCAAAAGATGATAAAATGCAAAAACAGCCCAAATTCGAAGAAATGAACTTCCTGTCTGGTATTTCTTCATTTGTTTCTTCTAGTCTGCGCTGTTTTACCTCTTACCATACACATTGCGTCTTGCAGGCTGTAGCGGTCGCTCGATAGCGATATATATTGAGACGCGAGGCTGACGCAAGTAAATGTCCATAGTAACAAGTACGTTCTTATGAACTAGAAGACCGACATGAACCGTTGGTCTTCTCCGGCACTGTTTCTCTTGCTACCAGCTTTTACCCGTTCAGCATTCCTTTTGTGCTCGTCGGTACGAACCTTGGATTGAGAACAGGGCAACCGCTGCGGAGATGAACCGAGAAAAGGGGAAGAAATAAGCGGCCAGACGAGAAACTAGGTAGACGGCACCCGTAAGCCTCCGAAGATCCGGGCAATATCCCTGGGAAGGGCATCGGTTGGCTTGAGCCGGCTGAGCGAGCTTCTGTCGCTTCGCATCATGCCGTGAGCTGTGCGCTCGCTGCGCCATGCTCACGTTGCCGTCGTTTTTGGGAACACTCTTTTTCTTCTCGTCGCCTAACAATGGCGTCTGGCGCAACGACGCTCAATTCCGGTGGCTGGTGCCGGATACCTTTCCTCATTTCTGTTTTATTGAACCACATTCGTCGTGTTCCTTGCCAGAGATAAATTATCTTGTTATATTACTGTCCCCCCACCTTGTTTTTTCATAAAGTTTTCATTGCTTCCAAGACAGAATACCTTTTTACATTTACCTTATTTTTATGCTGTAATTTTAACAAAATATTTCTGTCTGTTGTTTAAACCGTCGCTAAACATTATCTTTTTTTTTTCAGTTAAGACTATTTTCGATGATTGTTCAAGACTTCACGCGGTTAACTTACTGGTTAGCCAAGAGAACGCTTTTGTGGGGTATTTTACTTATACTGTCCGGTCTGAGGTGATACCTACACTTGCTTGTTGCCTAGAAGCTTTTTTTTTTCATACGCAAGGAACATCCGATGATTGTCTTTGGTTTATAAAGCGTAAAAATATTGAAAAGTGTGGACTTTCATTGAGGTTTTATTGGTTTATTCTCCAGATGTATTTCACTGCTTATGGAGAAGCAATAAACAAAAGAACACTTAGTAACGCAATAAATGTGGTTTTGAAATGTTTACAAGCCAGGTGTAAAGTCTTTTCGTTCAATATTTGCCTTTCTGCTCACCAGTTCACCGTATCAGAAAAGTTTTCTAGTACTGTTTCAAAATTTCCTGCTCCTCAATTAAAGATCCTATGTACTGTGTTATTTTGGAGCTGGCCCATATTAATCACGCGCAATGTTCTGAATATTCTTCGAGATATTAAGCCTTTCCTTCGCCCTTTGTCATCACAGTAGCCGTTCTTCATTGTCTTTCTTCACCTCCTTTAAACAAAGTTCAGGAAAAGATGAGTCCTAACACTACGACCTACGTGGTAATAACAAAGTTTTACTCTCTTTTTTTTGCCTTCAAATTATGCTGTACTTATACTTATTGACAGTGTGAGTAGCACAGCATGTTAGGACTGCAAAGTAACAAAAATGCAGAAGATGGGGAAAGATGGAAGCTTAACGCAATAAAAAATTGTCAAAAAATTGCCAGGATTTGAAGACATGTGCATGTAGTGTCATCTCTCACCGGCCAACCGTAACTGAACAGAAAATAGACAAAAAAATTATATCTGACAAAAAAGCTAGTTATCAAGAACGACTCCCGGTTTCGTACAGCAGTTTGTTACTTTAACAGTGTGTCAAAGTTACAGTACAGCACTACAGACTCCTACGAATTCTCACAACGTTTAATATTTAACAATGCGATCCCATGTGTTTCTATGGGTGGTAAATATTTGTCATGGGAAGTCACACGATTTTTATTATGATACTGCAATTTTGCTAAAGTTTACGAGCGGGACTCTGCTATATATAACCCTGAATTGTTTTTGATAACTAATTTTTTTTCAAATAATATGATTTTTTTCTCTATTTCCCATTTCATTGTGACAGGCCACAGTTCCTGCTGCCAAAAAAATGGTGCAACGTCTACATGTCACCAAAGAATTCAAGGGCGGCCACTGTAGACATTGGATCGAGAATATATCTTGTCTTCTTTAAGGCAGCGATACTTGTTGCGTCGGAAAAGACATGACCGCTTCGCGAAAAGTACGCTCCAGCAACACCTCGTGTTCACAAATTTTTCGAACAAGAGAAAGATCATTTCCGTGGAAACAAAGCCAACAATTGATAAAAAGTTTACTTGGACAAGAGATTATTTCATCTTTAGGGGCGAAGCTTCTTAAGGTGTGGGCTTGTCAGCATTTGTCCGTCGTAGCAACTCTTAGTACTCGGACTAGATGGCGCTGCGGTGCTCGCTCCTTCCACCAGCTCGTTCACGCGACAGCAACTCGAGAGCGGCTGGCGCGAGTTCATGGACGATGTGCTCAACCACGACCTGGCGTTCATGCGGGACGCAGCCAACGCGGTGCAATACTGCCCAGAACGCCGCAAGCAAGAAGAAGAAGAAGGCGTTTAATGAGAAGAAGGAGGAGAGGTCGGCCTTGAAAGCGGGTATCCGGCCTGCTACTCTTTACGGAAGTAAGGGGAAAAGGGAAAGAAAGAGCAGGGTATGATGAGGGGTGATTGGGGTATAGCACAGTGAGTCACGGCACACAATGTCTCGTTCGGTGTAGTACACGCACGAAAGTCTCTACATTAGCAGATTCTCCAAAGACGGGCATCTAAACCTGTCTTGCTTAGAAATGCGAGCAGGCCCTTTAAACTGCGTTGAGCGTGATCCACACGTTCCCAAGCACCCAAATGTTTCTCTTCCGAAAAGAGTCGGCAGTCTAGGTCATCTGTGAGGCACTTAGAAGATTGTCTTTCAAATGCGTATAAAGGGCACACATAGCAAATGTCTGCCATGACTCGCCAGCTGGGCAAACCGCACGCGTTCCTCGCGCTCTCTGCCAATACACCAGGCAGGCTCCTCTAAACTCTGGAATGACTGCGAGTATGATTCACGGTTTACCGATGTACCTACGAAGCTTCGAACACTCATCATCATTCACTCCGTGGATATGCTGTGATATTTGCCACCGTTCAAGTCAGTAGTAGTTGGATACTCTTATATTTCGTTCGGAAAAATTACTACACCGAGAACTTCTTGCAAGTGTAAACTTGCAGTGAAAAATTGCTGAATTTATCTTCCTGTGCTTGCCCTTTTCGCATAAATCATTTACTCCTATAGGAAGCCCGACTATTAACATGAGATCTTTTATGCTGACACGATATAAGATGTTGTGGAACTCCTGGTCTCCTATATAAGGGTCTGACGTGGGAGATACATGATTCAAAAGTTATTTAGGCGATACCGTTCTCTCAGTAACACCCGAGCACGTCACTTACACACCACGCACAATATGCAACTTCAGTAACACCTTGCATATTTAAAAGATACAATTTTTTTCTGAACACACCTCTTGCTCTGGCGCTGAAAAAAAAAACACCACTCATAAGATGAACTTACTTTTTATTCATTTTTTAGTGGAGAATAAAGGAAGCATGCGAACAATATCACTACGAGTGGTATAAAAAAAACCAATGCATATTTCTCGTCAGTTTACTTCCAGCGCAGCTTAGAATAACAGCGTAATGAACTTCTCTTGGCTCGTTTTACAGCCTAAACCTTACTATGAAGAACACCTTGCAAAGAAACAAGAAAAGTTTTACGAACATCTTAACACTATACCGCTTTATACACAGCTTGTGCGCGGTAGTACGGCTTCTCTTCTACTCGGGGAACATGCGTACGTTGGCGGTTAGAGCCTCAAGTTTTTACGACGACGCGCGATGCTGTGCGCTATTACGATGCGTCTTGTCTACATTGGCACCCACACCAGTTTCGAAGGAGCGTCGCCATCTGCGTTGCTCAATTTGGAAGTTGCTGGCAGAAAGTTGGACGTAGGGAAACTTTGGAGCGCAATCTGGAGAAATGGTTGATGTATGAGAATGACCCTGCCCCCCCCCCCTTTTTTTCATAATATATATCGAAGACTGGTACGGAGCCCTTAAAAAAGTATCCGGCTGGCACAAGTTAGATACCGAATTCTCAGCAAGCCTTACTCCCTTACGAAAGATTTCATCCACACCATCAGTACCGAGGCAAGAGCAACAATTTATTCACGTTTCTCGACTGCCTCTATTCATGGGTTTTGTTTTTATTTCCAATATCAAGTTAGAACTTCGGGAAAATAAAACTTAACTGGCCTTTTATGCTACAACTTCAACGCAACTGCACATTGAGTGTCTGCTGCTAGGACGCAAAGACAAAAGTGTACGTCAGTTTATGAGTTGTGTAAAAAGTTGCAGCGTAATACATAAATATAGGCTATAACTCCGACTTCTTGCCGGTTGTTTGGGTGCAGGTATCTTATAGGTATTGATTTTTTTTGCCTTTTTCAAGTAAGTGTGCTCAAGAACAGGCTGGTGCCTACGTGGGGCGCTCGGCGTTTTTTTCCCTATTATTTGACAATTGTAAAGATGTCAACAACCACAAGATAAGCAAAACAAAGCGCATGGACGAACACACACATACCTAGTCTCAGCTCTGCTACGTGAATATTCACCCAACGCAAGAATTCGCACGACACCTTGCTTCCCAAACAGAAGGGCTTATACAGGAAATATTAGCCACTGAGTGTATATAACACATTACGTCCCTCCCGACTAACGCATATAATAATAATAATAATAATAATAATAATATTAATATTAATAATAATAATAATAATAATAATAATAATAATAATAATAATAATAATAATAATAATAATAATAATAATAATAATAATAATAATAATAATAATAATATCCCGGACCTTCGGATCAGCATCCGAATACCCTAGCCACTGTTTCACTTAGATGTACTTCTAAACACAAGTCATGCGTGCAGACGCAAGTGCCACTCGAACAGAGCTATGACAGGAGCGTGTGTTCCCCAAAACCTGATGTATATAAATGTTAACTTTAGTAATAATCGTTCTTCAATTCAATATCTTCCTAATATATTACAGCTCCGAAATTTGCACTATTGATCGGACCACGAAGTGTGTGTTGTCCGATACTCACCGTAGACGGCAAAACGACAGCTAAGTGGACGGCGGCCATCTTAAGTCCGATTCCAATTCACACGTAGCCCGCAAATAGACAGCTTCCAGACGACTGCATCGTAGACAAATACTATGCAGGCTACTTTGCTGTCCAAACAAGATGGCGGCTCAGCAAATCACTCGGATAGCTCGGATCTTGCCAGAATAGTCGCCTGCGCACAAACGCTTTTCAAGACACTCAATGTGGGTAAAGTTCTATTTTTTTTTATTTTATCTTGAAATGGACTAAAAAATTAACAGTTACGTTTGTTTAATTTAGCTTCTTCTTCTCGATGCGAGATGGCGCCTCGTCGTGTAGAAGTACAGGGTGACCTGGGTTGCTCGTGTTTCAAAGCGCGGGAGGGTCGTAGCAAGCTGTCATACGAAGGCATTTTACGCCTAATGCAGCCGCATCACTAGACACGACGAGTTTTCGACTACGTGCACCGCAATTGCATCCACACTAGATGGTCGAAAAGACTGCGACATCTCAGCAAAAGGTACGGTTTCTACGTGAGCCCCGTGAAGGAGGACACCAAGTGGAAGTGGGCCAAAGCAGTCAATACTCAGGGGCAACTGAGCGAGACTGACACAAGGCGGCGAAACATGCAGCAGAAGGCTACGCTACGGAGAACACAGGCAAGATGTTTGTGTGGAAACGCTCTCCGACAACAGTGTGGCCAGCAGTGTTCTCTTCGGGGCACGAGTCGGCACTGTCGAAACTCTGGCCTAGCGCCAGCGCTTTGATGACAGCGTGGATAGCGCTATGTGCGCGAGTGTGTGGAGCCGTCGAGGACACAATTGAACACTTGGTTGGAAACTACGAGGACCTCACAACAGTGCCTACAGATGGCACCACGCTTCAGCAGGCGCTCGGCTTTTCACAAAGTGACGCGCCTAAAGGAGACGGAATGGTGTCCGCTAAGAGGCGACTCAACGAGTAGTTAACCAATTGATTGATATGTGGGGTTTAACGTCCCAAAACCACTATATGAGTAGTTAACCAAGGCGTGCGCTTGTTGACATGTCGAACAGACAGAGGTAGCTAGACGGGTGTCTGTGACTGCCGCAGTGTGTATATAAGTTTTTTAAAGAATCATAGTCTTTCTAGGGACCTTCGACGCAAAAGTTTTGGTCTGTCTGTCTATTTATCTGTTTGTCCAACCTTAACGATACTGGGTACTCTAAACTGCACCAGCCAATACCCTAAACAGCCAACCCCATCCGCAACGCCCCCAATGTTACTCAAAACTCAGCAGATGCAACGCTTGCACGAAAAGGCAAGTGTTTCCAATGCTTTGCTAAGACGACACGGTGATGTCACCTACCCGCCACTTTGCGTTTTACACCTTATAACCTCTGAGACGGGCACGCACGCCGCGCGCTTTGTTTTCTAAGATAACTGCCAGGTCACGTCACATGTCTCACACGTGACGTGACTTGATGCGCTCATTCGCCTCCCCTGCACGCTCGAGGCACTCTAACGCAGGGCCTCCAGAATACTAGTCACCGATTTTCTTGCGCAGAACATCAAATAAACGTTTTGTTTACTCTCTCCAGACGCAAGACTATTGTCTTTCGACGACATTTACAGATTAACATGCAGATACGGGGCCAATCTATTTTTTTTCGTTTTATATATACCTTCAAAGCCAGGACATCTCTTGATGCCAACCCGTTAGAAACGGTATGGCCACAAATCAAATCAAATCGAATCCGTCCTGACGTGTTCTATTTCTCAGAGAACATAGGCTTGGTGCTGTCTTCTAAGCTGTCCGCCTAGACTGTCTACGATGCTGTCTAAGAATCAGAACACAGCACTGGATTACGTGTACAACTGAGACGAAGTTATGCGTCTACATGTCTCTTATATCCTATTCAACGGCTCTTCGTGGAATCTAGTATGGACATACTTTTCGAAGGCCAGATGCAGAAGCTGCGGCCCGCGAAAAAAAGTTCGACTCACTGCTTTTCTTTTACGTGCACAAGCAGTCTACTTGTGAAAACAGCCTCTACTTAAGCTACCAGGTGTGTTTGTATTGTCATGCATGCCATTCTATAGACCACTGCTTGTTAACATTCGTTGTCAATCACGCCCAACAGTATAGCGGTGCCCGCGATTTTCTCGACAAAGCCCGTAGGGAAATCACGAAGAGTCATCAATCACGAATGACCTCAATTCGGCGCACATCGACGACAGACCCTGGCTTGTCGAGCGAGAAGTGGCGAGGCAATAAAACGCTCGCTCCTTTTCTTAGCCCTGACACAAAGCCGAACACCAAGCCATGACATATTGCCTTGCGCGTTGCCGAGCATACAAGAAGCACGAAGAAAAAAATAGAGAAAGAGAGAGAGATAAAGAAAGGCAGGTCGTGTAACGCGTTTGTAACTTGCCCGGCCTCAAAGATACGGAATGAAGATAAATTGGTGCAAATGCAGAGAGAGAAGAGATAGCGAGGTTGCGTACGCACGTAGACATCTATTACACGCTTGTGAACGGCAACGAATACCGATTGTCTAAAGAAACAGAGCCAGTGAACCTGTCGCTAGTGAACGGTCGAAACAGATAGGATCCGCATATGCCCATCCTGTGAGTTTTGAACCTTATGCTAGGTGCAAGGGGCTGCGTTTGGGAACGACAGCAACTGAGTATGCTATAATGTATCGTGTTATGCGAGGCGTCTTGTACAAGACGAGTACCCATTCTTTCTGGGTATGGCTAGTGATATATCAAATACAATAGAACATCCAAGATTAAGTTTCATGTCTTAAAATAAATGTAACACTTGAAAAGAACAACTCATGGCCTCTATTTTACATGCAACTAATTTGCCTTACTTTCGCTAGTATACGCAATGGGTGAGGAGCACAGGTGTCGGCTGGGGAGTGTGAAAGGTGTACTTGTGCCCCCCATGCCACACCAACAATTGCACACCCCTTGAAAAAGCGAGTGGTACAAGTGCTCTCCACTCCTCCCCCTGCCCCCCCCTTTCTCCTTCACGATGCAATATGGGCAACACCCCTCAAGACAACATTTGTCCGACGCCTTTGTGGGGATGCTTAGCATTAGGTACTCCTGCCGAGAAAAACCTCCCAAATGACAGAGCTACACTGAGGTCTAGAAGATATCATTTGTAGATCTATAATCTATATCATATATTTCACTAAAGCTTATTCATTTGATATATAAAAAGTATGTAAGCAGTCGACCTCCTATATTGTGAACACCTACTTAGTTTTCAAGATAGTGTAACTAAAACGTTAATTCTACACCACGAGAGAAACGACCATTTTTTGGCGTTGAAATGACGTTCTCGATGGGCACGATAATACTTTTTTGAATTATGTATTAAAATTTAGTGTATATGTCCATTGAACAATAGCGACGTGTTCATCTTAAACATGTACAACCCTGTACACCAAAGCGAGAGCGATGTGATGCGCATTTACATTAGCCCTAACACACTTTTCTAACAGGAAAAAGCGCCATAAAACTTGAATTACGGCCTAAAATCTATGCATATTTTGGAATCATACACATTCCATATTGCCTTGCACAGCCTAATTCAAGCAAATGACTGTAACTTAGTTCTCCTAACCGAAACGTGGCTTAATGCATCTATCTTGGACTCTGAATTGCTTCCTCTGTTCAACAACTTCGATATTTTCCGTTGCGATCGCAAAAACAAGCGGGGTGGTGGAGTGTTAATCGCCGCTCACCACAGTTTACAATGCTGCGCTGTTGACATTCCTTCGAGTCTTGAAGTAGTCTTTATTCACTGCAAAGCTGCCGTTCCACCCGTTGTCATTGGCATCTGCTATCGCCCCCCTGATTCCGATCCTTCTTTCGTTGGTGAGCTTCATGATGCTCTACAACTATTAACGTCAGCGTCGGATAACGCCCCTATTCTCCTCCTTGGTGATTTTAACTTTCCGGCGATAACTTGGTCTGATCTAGCATTAGCAATGTCGAAACCGAACACTGAAAGTGACTTCATAGATACTTGCCTTACTTTCAACTTATCTCAAATGATTAGCTTTCCTACGCGAACGACTTTTAATTCATCAAGCTTACTGGATTTATTTCTCATGACCCAACCAGATAAAGTTTCGTCCGTTTCTAGTCCGAGCAGCTTCAGTGATCATGCCGTCATTCATGCCACTTTTCAATGCAACTTGCCTAATCCAAAAAAGTAAAAAAGACGATAGCCCTATACAACAAAGCAGATTATCAAGGAATGAATGATGAACTAGCTTCCTTTTCCGATTGATTCCACGTGGATTTTTCCAAACGTTCTGTTGACGAGAACTGGGAGCTCTTCAAAAACAAAATGCAGCAATTAATAAACATGTACATCCCCACAGTTACCATCACAGAACGGCCTACTTCGCCATGGTTCAATAATACTTTGAAACGACTTAGCAACAAAAAGAAAAGACAGTTTCGGTCAGCCAAAAAATCAAAATCCAGTAACGCTTGGGAAAAATATCGTGAAACTGAAAAACTTTACGCATCCATGATCTCGGACGCTAAGCGGACGTTCTTCTCGTCAACCCTACCAGACATGCTACGAACAAACCCCAAAAAGTTCTGGAACACTATCAACCCAACCCATGCTAAACCCATTTCTTTACTAGATGAAGATAATATTCCCATCCCGGAGTTCAAGGTCGCCGAAACACTAAACTCCACGTTTTGCTCAGTATTTACTGATGAACCTGACGATGCATTTTCATGTGTTCCCGGTGTATCTCCATTTGTGCCGTCCCATGATTGTCTTGCTATGCCCAGTGTCATTTTTGAACCAAATGGCATCATACAAGTCATTGATTCCTTAAAAGTGACGTCATCAGCTGGTATTGATTGTATGAATTCTAAAGTTTTAAAATATACCAAACATCTCTGTGCTGTCATATTGTCGCACATCTTCCAGCAATCACTGTCATCTGGAGTGGTGCCACGGGACTGGAAGGTTGGCAAGGTCATTCCGATACCCAAAAAAGGTCCGTCATCCTCACCTTCAAACTACCGGCCCATATCACTAACATGCGTGTGCTGTAAAATAATGGAACATATAATTTATTCTCAAACAGTCAAATTCCTGATCTCTGTAAACTTTTTCCATCCCAGTCAGCACGGATTTCAGAAAGGCCTCTCCTGTGACGCACAACTAGCGCTCTTTATTAACGACATCAGCTCAAGTATAGATCAGAATGTTCCTGTAGATGCCCTTTTCCTAGATTTTGCAAAAGCTTTCGATAAAGTACCCCATAAACGCCTTTTTTTAAAGCTTTCCCGCTTAAACATTGACCCAGCACTTTTAGAATGGATACGAAATTTTTTGTCAAACCGGGAACAGTTCGTTTACTTCAACCAGACATCATCTACCACGCGTCCTGTCCTTTCAGGTGTACCTCAGGGTACGGTGGTCGGTCCCCTTCTATTTTTAATTTATGTTAGCGACTTACCTAGCAATATATCGTCCGAAATCCGTCTATTCGCTGACGATTGCGTGATTTATCGTCCTATTAACTGCCCTAATGACTCCCAGATCCTTCAAAATGATCTAATAACTATAGAAACCTGGTGCAAAAAATGGCTCATGACTTTGAACATTAGGAAAACCTCCGTCATCTCTTTTCATCGCAGGAAATCTCACCCGGCTACTTCATACTTTTTTTCTGGTTGCGAAATATCCCTGGTGAATTCCTACAAATATTTAGGTATGAACATTACGCCAGATCTTACTTGGTCCTCCCACATAACAAACATTTCTAACAAAGCAAACAAAGTCCTTGGTTACCTAAGAAGAAATTTACGACTTGCTCCCCCTTCTGTTAAACTTTTAGCATATCAAACACTAGTCCGTCCGAAGCTTGAATACGCTTGCGCCGTCTGGGATTCCCACCAACCTAATCTATCCAAAACATTAGAATCTGTCCAAAATAGAGCATCTAGGTTTATATATTCCGATTACTCGCGCCACACAAGAGTTACTAACTTAAAGATTAAAGCCCATCTTCCCAGCCTTGAACTTCGACGCAAAGTCGCTAGATTAGCTCTTTATCATAATTTTTTTCACTCACTGTCCGACGCATCTGTTATCATGCCCGTGCATCGCATATCTTCCCGCACTAACCACAACAACTCAGTTTACCCTGCGCATGCCCATACAACTGCTTACCTTCGGTCATTCTTTGTTCAGACAGCGAAGGATTGGAATGATCTTCCGTCCCACGTCGTGCGCCACTCCAGCCCCATTCTTTTCAAAGCGCACATGGAAGAAACCCTGTATTGCCCACCCCTCATGTAACACCCCTCCCTGGGGTTTTTGAGGTATATTAAATAAATAAAAAAATAAATAAATAAATATTTGGCGACAATATCTAATGGTTGAACACACACAAATGCTTCTTTTTGAAACGCAGGAAAACAACGTCTAAACATCACTACACAGTAAATCCTCTCACTGTTGCTAGCCTGAAGGAATATTTTTGCTCTACGTAGGTATTATTAGACGGAGGAACGGATGGACATACCCCAGAGAGTGGTCTTTAGAATGTCCGCTGGATGGTGGTACTTGTATATGATGAATACATGAAAAGATGTGAGATAGTGTCACTTGGGGTGTTCATTACACAGACGGACGGACGGATGGGCATGTCCGAGAAAGTGGTGACGGCTGCACAGACGAACAGACAGACACAGGGGCAAACGGTTGGACGGAAGGATGAACAGATAGAAGGACGGCTGCACAAACAGACGCACGGACCTACGGACAAGCAGGCAGACGAACGAACCGACCGACACATGGACGGACGCATAGACGGACGGAAGCAAAAACGAATTGGTGGATGGAAGCACGGACAGACTGACGAACGCTTCGCCCCACCAATCATGATTCACTCTGTGATAAAGCTGTGATTTTTTTTATACGCACAAAGGTATGAGCCCTTTGCGAAGTCCTTCTGAGTGCATATGGTGGACACGACATTGGGTGACCAGGCGCGGCGAATTAGAGTACGCATTTATTGCCGCATTCACGCAGCTTTTTTTCAGGCCTAATTCGACAGCCTTTTGAACGACGGAAATAGTCAGCTCGTTTTATCCTTGCACAGCTGCGTTTGTCGGCAATGCTCGCGCGCTTTCCTTCACACATACAACATACGATGCCCGAGGCTACGTCATCGATTTGGACTTTATACACAACGTGACAGTGACGGCGATGGAAAAACTCCGTCGAGAGTGTTGACATGATTGCTATCGCGACAAAGTGTGTTCTTGTTGCGGGGTGTTTCTACTACCAAGCTCTTATAATATAGATGTTTATGTGCGGAAATCACAATATAATTATGAGCAAATTCACGGTGGAGGGCTTGTAAAATGTAGCTCCCCTTCCGTCCTTTAACGCGCTTTTAAATCTAAGTAAACAAGCGTTTGGCATTTTGCCTTCATCAAAACGAGATCACTGCATCTGGGTTCTAAGCTGTTACCGAACGCTTTGCTTCTCTCTTATGCAAAGTGTACTTGCATTGATTGGAGATTCTAAAAAATCAGGTCAAGAATTTTGTATGCATATATTGTGGAACAAAGACCTTCGTATTTTAATACCTTGTCCTGGCTTAGGGAAAAACTGAATCAAAACAACAACGCTCAAGAATATTCGAGCTCAAGATAAAGCTCTGAAAGTGGATACATTACGGGACAAAATGACCCAATAAACCATTTTTCTTGACATGGAAATTTGAAGCGATGGTTCCTAGAATAGGTGAACTTCATATCCGCATCCTGGCAGCAGCTTTATTCTGATTATAAAACGCCCACGCACTGCGCCGTACGGCATGGAATTGAAAGAAACGCGTTCACGTGAAAGTATGTTACGGAACAGATCATACGAAAAGAACCCAAAAGAAGGTGAACGACAACAAGAACCCATTACCAGATTTTCAAGATGTGGTTCTTACAGTTTCTTTTCATATGCCCCAACAGAATATCTGTACGCTGTTCATCACAACTTCGAAAAAAATAAGAAAAGACAAATAATGTAGCCAGCCATAAAAAGAAGCTGGGGGAATAAAAAAGGAAAGAAAAAACTAAATAACAACGTGACTGTGTGCTCATGCGCAGGACAAATGCGCTGACAGAACAGCCTGAGTTTGAACAATAACACATTTTAAGTGTATCTAAATTATATTCATTTTTATTTACCTGTGTAACATGTAGAGTAAGAGCTCTTTCATTCGAATTTTACAGCACCGTAAAAAACGTTTGAATTAACCAAATGCTGAATTATTAAAGCATCGCGAAAGAATAAATAAATATGCCTTACATCAACCCACCTTCATTTTCTCGAGCAACGTGTCAATTCCGTAATTGATTTTTATAGGAGCAAGTAAAAATCCAGAAATTTTGTCATGTGATATCTCTCTCCCATTGAGAACGTGGGTGATGATTCTCGTATCTTATTCGGAAACGAGCTATGAACTGATATTTTATTACGTACCAACAACGTGATTGTTTCAGGTAAACATGGTTTTATGAATTCCTGTGATCACGTCGGCTTTCCGCAAATGTGGTTTTCGTACCTTTGCGTCACACAATCGCGGCACATCACGATCAGCGACGCCTTTGTGACGAGCTTGATTGTTCGACATGCTGAAAAGGAGTGATCGCAAATATTGACCAGGCTGTTGGCAAACATAGCCAAAATATCGAGTGGTAATGCCATTATACCAATAATACGTAGGCCTGAACCACAGAAAAAGTTCGAATCACCCAATTTTCCGAATTAAGCTGTGTGAAATTAACGAGCATTCACTGTATTATATGAACTATATGCCTTGACTGCAACAATTCCGTTTAAGGATCGCGTAGCAATAGTAAACATACCCGACTTATATTCTACCATGTGATCGTGTAGGCTCGCGAGCCATTTTTCAAAATCTGTGAAATATGATGAGAAAAATAACTTAAAATAGGGAAATAGAGGAATCAGTCGTATTTGAATTCTGTGACCGCCCAGAATTTTTCTTAAGCTCTCCGACCCAAATTTTACTTTTCCGAATGCCTTGTTCGTTGTTTACAAAGATAGCCAGAATGAGCCCCCAAACTCATTTATCAGTTTCAAGTTATACTGAGGATGACTTTTTGGTCTGGTGCACACCTCTAGCTTCTAATATGTAATTGTACTTACTGAGAAGCACTGAAAAAAATTTACTGACAGATGACAAATTTGTGATTCCCGATAGGTATACGAATAAGCCTTGCATTGGCAATAAAAAACCGGCCATGCTGCGAACATGTGCGCATTATATGTTCAAGATATGTAGCCACCCAAAATGTAACGTGTGGGCGCGTTTTGTTTGCTCACTCACAAAACTAAACATTGGTGTGCGCTCTGCCTGTTTGTGTAACTGTACAGGTTTATAGACATTGGATATCAACATTATCAGTGACTTTCTGAATTCGCGAACAGAATTCATCGAAAACGCGTCCATCTAGTTTTTTTCGGAAGTGTGTACTTGGAATGTAAACATTCGACAGAAGTCAGTCTGGTTGGGTATGAGACTGAAAGATGATTTAGACTCCAACCAAAAGTTTTGAAGAAACCCGACGTTTCGAAACCGACTTGGTTCCTTCCTCAGGGGTGACTGCGGGGCTACGTAGCAGTGGCGTCTTCAAAGCACTCGCGGGAAGGATAATGACCCCCCTTCTCCCTCTCTTGTTTTGCCGTGGAGCGCAGTCCCTGTGTATACACTGTGGGAAGGGTTCCGAGAGAGTGGTTGATGTTACGGGCTGTCCTCTGTATGTGCCACGACTCGAGTAATAACCTTCTCCTACAGTTCAGCTCGCTTTCAAAAATGGCCGTTGCTTCGAAATTTATTCGGTGATCTATTATAAATTATAATTATAAAGTGTGTACCTTATAATTTTTTCACTTTCAAAGACAGCGGTATTCTTTACCACTTCGTTCTCTAATAGTATTCGTAGAGGCATTACCGCTTATAGCTGCACAAGCTATATTACAAGGCTCCTCTTTATGTCTATTGCAAACGTTCTACGTACATAGTATGTCAATATTTGCAAAAAAGAAACAGTATCCAAGAACGTTTGCAAAGTAACCACTGTACAGTTTGCCGTGGTTGGTTTTGTCACAGCGTGACAATTCGTCTTCAAATGAGATTGAATGTTTGATTTGCTGAAACAGAACGATCAGATGAACGAAGTTGACAAACGACGAGCAAATAGAGCACCAACTAGTTCACAGTATTTGAATTACCCCTTCAGATATATTACATTCTTTCTTAGCAGACTCATTCGAATGTTGATCCTAAAAGAAGAACGAACGTTGTTATAACGTTGATTTTAATGACAATGTGAACAATGAAATATACGAGAAGTTTCCTAGGAAGTTTGCGGAAATCGATTAGCTCAACAATGAAAATTCGAGTCCTCGTTCGAATGGCCTTGCCATGGAGGCTTTGAGCTTGATCTGAAACGCGACAGTTCCGTAAACAATAAAAGCAGTACTGTAAAACCTATTTCAGAGTATAAAACAAGATTTCATTTGAGGACGAAATTTTTAATCTTCAAGTTATGCAACTGATGTATTCAATTCACTCTGGCTCGATTTCTAAGCTAGCCCACTTTCTTAGCGAACCTAACAGACGCGTCGTAGCCATGTCTTTCACAAGTGACACAACACTACAACACTTCAACAGCCGCAATGGTGCGCGAAATAAGTTAATAATGTTGTCTGGGGACGTTTCACGCAATACCTACTGCTGAAGATAGGTTCGCATTATAACTCCATGTTGCAAACATTGCATTGAATTTGTCGTATTGTGTCTAGCCTCAAGGAATTCTACAAGCCGTGTTGTTCTTCCTGGCCTTTGCCGTCTCTTTCAGATGAGCACTTCTGACAAACACACTAGCTTAGCTAAAAGAAAGCTATGTCAACATACATAAAACCATCGACCATTTTCTGCCTGCTTTTAATCCACCCACATGAAGAGTTGACCAACAGATAGGTCAATACTACGCGACTCACACAGTGTTTGCTCATTTGTCAACGTTTACTCTCTTTGAAGCTTTCAAGTATTACAGTATAGATCCGAGAAAACGCTTTTGAAATGTGATTGTCTCCTGGGTTATCAATGTTAGGAGTGTTAGGAGTGTAACAATGTTAGGAGTGTTAGGAGTGTCACATCATTATTTTTTTCTTGTCTTGCGAAGAAGAGTAGCCGGCTTCAACAAGGACGCTATATTATCTCCTACAAATCACATCGAAAAAATATGCTTGCAAAATAATAAAGCCAATGGTCAAATGACTCTTCAACTTCATATGATGCCTCAATTGCATGAGTAGTAGCTCGAGCTTGGTGACATTTATGACAATATACCACTAGCACTAACACATAGGAACAAGAAAGACGACGACACACTGTGATATGTCTTTCTCCTTAATTCTTTTGTGTGCGTTTTCACACTAGTAGTAAACTGTCATAAACATTCTTATAGTATTGTAATTATTCTAGCTGTCTCGTGATATATCTAATTTTAGGATCACAGACACCAGTGGTTGCCTAGCTTTCCTAGTCAAAGATACCGACGAAACAAAGTACAAACAGCAACGTCCCAGCACCGCTGTTTCATTATTATACTAGTGTACTGTGATTGAAACATCGAGGGACAAGGGTAACTGACTGGTCTTTAGATAATTTATGATAGCGTGAACCTGGTGACGAAGCTTCGAATTTCTCAGAAATACGTTTCCGCATTATCAACCGTGCTCTCCCTAAGCTGAATATTGTTTTACTTCTATCATCCCGCTCCTTTGTCCCTAGGTTTAAGGTATCATCTTCATATATATATATATATATATATATATATACATATATATATATATATATGTGTGTGTGTGTGTGTGTGTGTGTGTGTGTGTGTGTGTGTGTGTGTGTGTGTGTGTGTGTGTGAGGTATGAAGCGATGGTTGGTAGAGGCAGAGAAGGAAGAAGTGCAGAATGAAATAAACATGGCGTATGAGCCAGGCCACGTCGCCCATTCATCATAGCGTCACACGAGTCGGCAGGATGGAGACCTGCCTGCCCCTTCATCAGCCACTCATCATCGACGCAGTTACCCAGAATACGCCCTGACCGTACATTGACTACCGAATCATCGCCTAAAAGGACAACGACCAGCACCATGACAGAACCATCGGCTGACCTCGACATCCCCAAGTACACCGTATCAGTGGACGACGGACCCGTGCAGGACTGGTTCAACCTGTTCGAACTCCACGCTACCGCTGCATCATGGTCGGAACGGGAGATGATCATCAACTTCACTGACTACATCTCAGGTGAGGCATTCAAATTTTACCTCACCCACATATTCGAGAACGATGAGTCATGGCGAAAAATCAAAGAGGAGATGATTACCCATTTTAACGACTATGACCAAGACCTACTCATTGCCAACCATCAAGAGACAACTGCACACTATCGTCAATTTCCTAAGCAGTCCTCAAGCATTCGAAAGTCCAGCGCGAATCGACAAGTGCCTCAAGACGAAGTGGCACACGCGTTTACTTACAGAAGGCCATGCGTATATTGGGAAAAACCCAACCGTCAAGCGCAGCTCCCTTGTGCACGAAAGTCGGCATTTCCAAAGTCCTGGCACCAACATACGACACGAGACGTCACTCACCCTACTGATGCCTTTCATGCTTCGTCTCGCATACATGGTCCACCACCTGGTTTTCTACGACGCAGCTTTTCAAAGGCTCCTAACGGTCACTATTCGTGTCATAAGGACGCCTTGTTCATGGTAGACCAGCTGACACATGGGGAAAATACCAAACAACGCCAAGATGACTCAAAGAGTGAAAATCAGTCTTCACGCAATGGAGCAGCTTACTCCCCGTCTCGCACCCTTGGCCCTTCTCCTGGTTTTCCAGCGCTTGGCTCTTTCGTGACTCACAATGTCCATCTCACATCTAGCACGCTCACAATGGTCGGGATAGAGCTGCGGAGCTCGGACGATGCTACGCCAAGCCCTGGACTTACCACCCAGATTCATGCGCCAGAACAGCTCGCATCGTTAGTTGCACAGAAAGAGGGCCATTCACAACTCAAACCTTACCGAACTACCCCTGTTGCGGTGTTGCCTTCCAGTGCGCAGCCACAAGAAACTCCAAACACAGAAGGCTCAGACGCATCGAACGTCGCATGCTACCAGGCGCAAGAACCACTCATTGTGAGCCGCGAAGAAGAAGCCCCTGATGAACTATCTGTTAGATCTCATTAATATTGTGTTAAAACACGGAAAAAGGAGCCCTTAGGTATACACTTTTTTCCTTAATTCATTAATGAGGGTCTCGTACTGGCAGACTTAGTGCCTTTAGGTTGTATACGAGGGACTATTAGTCAGCTGCCCACGCGTAACAAGTTCACGTGCTAAGTGACGCCAAACATGCTCAAAAGAGTGTGCCACACTCGCCGCCATGGCTACTGGTGGCGCTGACTGACACTCCTACGTTTAATTCACATATAAACCCTATGAATTGGTGGCGGAAAGCTGTCGTAGTAGCTCAGTGGTAGAGCATCGAACGCGTCAGTAGAAGGTCGCAGGTTCGAATCCTGTACACGGCAAGTTATCTCTTCACCCACTTTTTTTCATATTTCCATTACAATTTGGTCTAATATCTTCCCCTATACTTGGCATTATTGTCTGTTAGATCTCATTATTATTGTGTAAAAACACAGAAAAACGAGCCCTTAGGTATACACTTCTTTATATATATATATATATATATATATATATATATATATATATATATATATATATATATATATATATATATATCAAAAATCCCACCCATTATAAGGTGAGATAATACCTTAAACTAGTGACACACGGACCCTTACAGGGACTACCCTATACAGACACGATCATGTTTTGGCCAATAGAATTATGGTATTGTCATCTCGCTAATTATGTTGGACGTCACCATAAGACGTCATCATATAACAACCTAAAACTTTCGCCATGTGATGGTTTTCCACGAACTATGGTGATTGATTGGTGTAGGGTTTAACGTACCCAAAACCACCATATGACTATGAGAGACGCCGTTGTGGAGGGCTCCAGAAATTCAGACCAACTGAGGTTCTTTTACGTGCCCCCAAATCTGAGCACACGGGGCTACAGCCTTTTCGCCAGCATCGAAAATGTAGCCACCGCGGCAGGGATTCCAACAAAGTATGGCGATTCGGGAACAGTATGATGACGTCACTGAATGACGTCATCATTCTGTTCACAGATCGCCAAAGTTCATGATGTTTTCATGACGTCGTCTAACAGGACCTCAAATAACTACGTCATCGCATGGCTAATTCATTCACGGTAACCATAAGAGAACATCTCTGCAGACTAGACAGGAAGACGAAGTGATTCGTTTACGGAACACACCTTGCAAGTCTTTGTGCTTTTCTGGATTTTTCTCTGCAATGGTGGGGTCTATCACACCATACATCGCGATGATGGATTTTCAACCTCATGGGGCGCCGTCCGAGTCCTGCTTCGAGGGAGCGAGGAAACACGTCTAGTGGGAGTGAGGACACTGAGCTGTACTCCGCATCGAGTGACGAGTCCTCGCACGACGGCTTTCAACCCGTCCTGTACCACAAGGCTAAACGACGGATCGTCAACGCATCTTCCACATCAAGCACGGCCACCACGAAAACTTCCGCTCAGCGATGACCTCACTCCATCCTGTTTCTGGCACTGAAAGCTACCGCCAGTCTACGTGGGCTGAACAGGCAAGCGCTTTCTGTGTGTCTTGAGAATATTACGCCAAATGAAATCAAAGAAGTACAAATAAACGCAAGAAAGAACATCTTGGCAATCGATGTGCTGAACCCACGTGGGCTGAACGCGCTTCAGTAAGCAACGCAGCTGGGTAACATCAGTGTGAAGTATCACTTCACACTGATGCCAGTGTGATAATACTAGCTGATAGCACCACGTCAACAGGAGTCATTTATGACATCGCCACTGCAATTCCAAACTTGGATCTCTCAGTGCTGATAAAACCAGTAAATGAAGATAACGTCATTGTGAAAGTCAGCCGCCTTGGTAACACACGTTGTGTGAGAATTACGTTCAAATAGTACTGTCTACCCTCCCATATGAAGGTTGGCCACTTCTGTCAGCAGGTCCGACCATTTATTCCAAAAAACTAGGCGATGCCATAACTGCCAGAAGATCGGCCATGTGCAGGGTGCGCGCAGGAGCTCCACAGTGTGGCCCCGATGCTCAGAACCACACTCCGAGGACAAATGCAGCGCAACCATAGTGATGTGCCCTGATTGTGAAGGGGCTCACAGTGCATCTTCCAAAGACTGCCCGCGCATGAAGAAGGAGTTTATTATTCTAAAGCAAATGGTGAGGGACAGCGCTACTCACTCATAAGGAGGCCGCCGAAAAAGTCCGGCGAAGAATACAACGTCACCATCGAATGTCTTCACGAACAACACAGTCAACTACAAAAAGTACGTCAACACATCTGGAAACGGCGCCCGCTGCAGTGTACACCGTGGCGAACGCACACGATGGAAGAGAGAAAACGAGTACATCTCTCTCTGCCGAAGTGTGAGCGCCCCTTACGTGCACGCGACTTGAGGAAGGACCACATCAGAAGCCGCCTTCATCAGAGCAAGCTGCGATAACAGGGGAGCAGCAAAACATGCAAGTGATTGCTCTTCTACGATTTTAAATCAATGCCATTCGCACGGTGTTAAACAACATGCACACTACGTCAGCCAGAAGTGCACTTCAAGTACGGGACGCTCTGAGTCCAGTACTGGCAGCTCTTGAGTAGATAATGGCTTACCAGCCACTGTCTTTCAGGGACGAGGTAAAAAAAGCAACGATTTTTCAGTGGAATGCAAAGGGACTGACATCACGCATTGCAGATTTCCGTCGATTCGTTTTCGCCAATATGTTTCCCGTCATCGTCATCTGTAAGCCAAATTTATCGAGCGCTATCAGACTCTCCGGATACAAATAATTTATTTCAGCTTCTTTTAATGGAAACAGCAAGGTCCTGCTGTTTATTCGCCGTGACCGGACTTACATTCTTCAGTCTGTACCACCTGACAATGATAACCATTATGTATGCTTAACAGTGAAAAAAGGGCCTTACTGTCACTCTTGTCAGTGCCAACCTGTCGCCATCAAGTAGATTTGACCACAGAAGACTAGGACACATCTTATCATCCACTTCTGGTCCATGGGTCATCATCGACTTTAACGTCCGCCATACGCTATGGGGAAGCCCGAAGATCAGCGCAAAGGGCAGAAGTCTGATAACGTTTGCTTCAGACAATAAGTTGTGCTTGTTAAATGATGCCAGTCCCACATTTTTACGTGGCCCTGGATGCAGCAGCTGCCTTGACTTGGTTTTGCCTCTCGAAGTCTCGTCAGATGTGCCAGATGGTTAGCGGACTTAGAAACACTAGGGAGCAACCACATTCCCACATATGTCAAGATCAGAGGATTATCGCCTTGCAAGGTACGCGACACTATCAAAAGAATGGACTGGACCAAGTTTGAATCTCTCATGGAAACACGCTGTCAAGAGAACACCTCAATTGACTTAGAACAGGTGATCAATTCCACAGTGCAAGACACGGTGTGCACCCTCAAGTGCTCTTCGAGAGTAACAAATTTGATGTCGAATTAGAACAAATTCGGGCTCTCCGACGGCGTGCGGAACAAAGGTACCGACGCACAAAAGCAATTGACGATTTACTAACCACTAGACGTCTTCAGAAGAAGATACAACGACGCATGGACAAGGTAGAGTCACAACGTTGGACAGCCTTTTGCGCGTCATTAGATTCCGCAAGCCTTTATCACACTTGCGGATGACAGTAAGAGGGCTCCAGACAGTTCCCATTCAGCGGTTTCCATTCAAGACTCTAGCCCTCTCTGAACAAAGATCAGAGGTTGACATGGCAGAAGAGTTCTGTCCCAAATTATCTGGTCAGCTCGCAGATACCAACATCTCCACGTACTCACCTGGTGGCACAACATCACGCAATCACCACATGAACCAACATTTTTTTCTATTCATGAGCTTAAAGCAGCACTAGCTTTGTGTAGACGGACATCAGCACCCGGGCCTTATAGAATGCCCTACAGAGCACTGTGTCACCTTGGTGGGTGTGCAAGAAGTGCCCTCCTCGAGACATACAATGATTCGTGGCGAGAGGGCACCCTCTCGGTTAACTGGAAGGCCAGCCATTTGGTTCTGTCACGGAAGCCTGGCAAGTCACCATTGGTGCTCACATCGTATCGCCCGATATCACTGGCTAGTTGCTTGGGCAAATTGATGGAGAGAATTGTACTAGGACGGCTAGAATGGTTCCTGGAGCCTCACAACATCCGACGAGTTTTAGGGGCGAAGCTCCTTATGGCGTGGGCTGTGCGTCCCCTGTAGCCTGTATGTAGCCACCTTTAGTTTAGTTCTTGCAGTGTTCACTAGATGGCGGTACCGTCCCCTGTATGTAGCCACCTCTAGTTTAGTTCTTGCAGTGTTCACTAGATGGCGGTACCGTCTCCTGTATGTAGCCACCTCTCGTTTAGTTCTTGTAGTGTTTACTAGATGGTGGTACTTGTAGCTGATGATGAAAAGATGCAAGATGTTATAAACTAGAAAGCGGTACTTGTAGTTGATGAAAGACGCGAGATCTTATAAAATAGGAATGATGTCACATATGGCGCGTGTCATTGGTTGAAGGCAATCGTTCGATTTAGTGCGGCGACGTACGCTAGAGGGAGCGATGTAATCGAGTGGGCAAAATGTACAGAGGATTCATAGTTTACCAGGTTTACCTCCGGAGCTTCGCCCACTCATCATCATTCACTTCGTGGATATGGCGGAATTTTTTTGCTATGACGGATTTTCGCCGTGGCCGATCGTCAATTGATAGTGTCATAGACCTGGTTAGCTACGTGCAACACGAAAAAGGCCGTAAGCGTCTCTGCGCTTCTTTATTTCTTGATGTTAAAGAGCCTTATGATAACGTCACTCATGAAGCTATCCTCACCGCTCTCAAAGAGGTAGCAGTGGGTGGTCGGATGTTTCAGTGGCTACACAGCTATCTCTCTGAGCGATTCTTTTTCGTGAGAACGGAGGACGGTGACACTTCGCTACATTACAGCCACCGTGGTTTTCCCGAGCATGGCGTACTCAGCCATGCACTATTCAACCTGACGCTAATCGTTCTCCATGAGCATCTGCCAAGTATTGTCAGATTGTGAATGTACGCCGACGACATCTTCGTTTGGACGTCTGCAGTATAACACGCCTACAGCTGCGAGCGCGAATTCAGAGAGCTGCCACTCAAGCTGCTATTTACTTTGTTAAACGGGGTCTAGAAATTTCCTCTGAGAAATGTGCACTTGTGGCCTTTACGCGCAAACCAATGCAGAACTACAGCGTTACTTTAAGACTCTCTTGTTCTCTCTTGTTACTCTCTTGTTCATAGTGCGTTGTGGAGATGAATACGTGGTTGTTAGGTGGATTCTGTTTTGTTTGTTTTCTTTCTCTTTTTTTGTCAGAAACTGCCCAAGTATATAATGTGCGGTTATAGCAAATAAATCTTGTAAGTCAGTGCCGCTGTCTGTCTCCTTCTTTCTCTTGTCCCTCGTTATTGGCGCTATTTTTTTAAGTGAATCATGTCGTACCAACTCGCCCAAGCAACCACGTTAGTTACTTTAAGATACTTTACCTCCGATCATACAAGTTCCTAGGTGTTATAATTGACAGAGACCTCTCATGAAGCCCACATGTATCATACATTAAATGGCGGCTGACAGGCATCTGCCATTTGTTCAAGTTCTTCATTGAAAAGACTTGGGGAATCTCCATAGCCGATGTGTTGCGACTGTACAGGGTTGTATTCCTTAGATTCCTTCGGTACAGCCTTCCTGCGTTAACCAACGCAAGTACAACAAGTATACGAATGCTTTAAAGCATCCAGGCTCAAGCACTACTGATTTGTCGATAGGCTTGCCCCAAAGTGCATCAACAGCGGAAACACGGGACCACCTCATCAAGAGCCACATTAATTTTGAAGTGCTGGACACACACACACACACACACACGCACACACACACATATATATATATATATATATATATATATATATATATATATATATATATATATATATATATATATATATATATATGACGTATCAAGTGATGGTTAGGAGAAGTAGAGGAGGAAGAAGTGCAGAATGGAATAAACATGGGGTATGCGTTAGGCCACGTCACCCAATCATCATAGCGTCACACAAGTCGGCGGGATGAAGACCTCGCAACCACTTCATCAAACGGCCATCATCAGCTAAGACCTCAGCGAGACGCAGTGACCGAACGCGGACCACCAAAGTGTACCATCACTGGACACCGTTGCAACCATCATGACGGAATCATCGACTGACCTCAACATCCCCAAGTACACCGGATCAGCGGACGACGGACCCGTACAGGACTGGTTCAACCTGTTCGAACTCCACGCTACCGCTGCATCTTGGTCGGAACGGGAGATGGTTACGAACTTCAGCGACTACGTCACCGGTGAGGCATTCAAATTTTACCTAATTCACATATTCGAGAACGACGAGTCATGGCAAAAAATCAAAGAGGAGATGATTACCCGTTTTAATGACTATGACCAAGACTTACTCATTGCCAACCATCTAGAGACAACTACACACTATCGTCAATTTCCTAAGGAGTCCTCATGCATTCGAAAGTCCAGCGCAAATCGACAAGTGCCTCAAGACGAAGTGGCACTTGCGTTTACTTACAGAAGGCCATGCGTATATTGGGAAAAACCCAACCGTCAAGCGCAGCCCCTTGTGCACGAAAGTCGGCATTTCCAAAGTCGTGGCACCAACATACGACACGAGACGTCGCTCACCCTACTGATGCCTTTCATGCTTCGTCTCGCATACATGGTCCACCACCTGGTTTTCTACGACGCAGCTCTTCAAAGGGTCCTAACGGTCACTATTCGTGTCATAAGGACGCCTTGTTCATGGTAGACCAGCTGACACATGAGGAAAATGCCGAACAACGCCATGACGACTCGAAGAGTGAAAATCAGTCTTCACACATTGGATCAGCTTACTTTCCATCTAGCACAATTGGGCTACCTCCTGGTTTTCCGTCACTTGGGTCTTTCGTCGCTCACAACGCCCACCTCACATCTAGCATGCTCACAACGGTCGGAATAGAGCTGCGGAGCTCGGAGAATACTCAGCCAAGCCCTGAACCTACCATCCAGATTCAGGCGCAAGAACCACCCGCAGTGAACAGCAAAGAAGAAGCCCGTGATGATGTATCTATCAACTCTGAAGCATTACCTTCGTTACCCGAAATGTAGCACAACAGCCTAGAGACTACTACCTGCCCGCTCGACACCACAATCAGTTGCCAAGAAAGTCAGTGTCATGGTCAAAAAGGGCTGCCACCTCCGCTTTTTTCGCAGCAACATCATCAATGCCAGCAAGTCCAAGAGCAACAGAGATTCCAAGGGCTATACGAACAAGGACAACGACGAACACAAACATCATCGGATGATCACTCAAGGGTTAATCGAAGGCGTCTACAAGCTAGTCATGTGAAGCGACGACAAATTCAACATGTCTCGCTTAAGACAAACAAGTCTTCTGATTCAGGATGTTTTCGCAAAAAGGAACATCGCACAAGTTTTCTCCAGGAGAGATCAAGACCCAGTCTACAATCAAAGCTGTTGAGACAACTGGACACAAAACGCCGAAGAAGGCGCAAAAGCACACCCAGTATTCCGGAAGGACACAGAAATCCGCTCATCAGTCTTGTACTACAAACACGCAGACTGGTAGCGCTGCATGTGTACCAATCAAGGCAAAGAGCACGACGCCTACGCAAATCATGCTGCTGGTGCCCCAAAGCCTTCACACCACGTTCATTTTTTGCAAGTATACAAGCACTTTCGTCATCTGCAGTTTACACGTTCAGGGTGTACTTGTGTTTTCCAGTACGCAACAGTCAGCCTCGTCCACCAGAACTCCAGCACTTGCCGGACTGCTCCACCCTCCTGCGAAGCTAAAGTGTGTTAACGGAAACTTTCTGGGACATGGAACGATCTTCCATTTTTAATAGTGTTCACTTCTAAGCCATGCATGTTCAATTTTCGTTTCTGTTGTCTGACGCGACTTCTTTCCGGGGGAGGGGGAATCGTGTGACGTATCAAGTGATGGTTAGGAGAAGTAGAGGAGGAAGAAGTGCAGAATGGAATAAACATGGGGTATGCGTTAGGCCACGTCACCCAATCATCATAGCGTCATATATATATATATATATATATATATACGACACCTTGCTCGAACTCCTCGGCATCATTTAGCCTCTCTACCAGTGGACCGACGATGCACATTTTGCTTGAAAACAGCGACCGCACATGGCGAGCCAATCGCAACTTCATTTTCTCCTGCCGCTCAACCTGCGATTCTGCCATGGTGCCTCGCTCAATTAATCAATAATATTACCATACCTGGCGTCCAGAAAAAAAAACAATTTGTCGTCACCGGCTTTTAAGCAGCTCACTTTACTTCTCGCGTTTGTGCTGCTTTATGTGCTGTGTTTATCTCTCTTCCCTTTCTCCTCTCTATCTTTCATCTCCCTCATCCCCCCATGCGCAGGGTAGCAAACCGGCTGCCTATATACTGGTTAACATTTCTGCTGTTCTTTTCTTCCTATTTTTTTCCTGCTACACTTATTCTCTTGTATGAAAAATACCGAGGCTCCATACATATATACACTGACGGATCGGTTCAGCGGAACAGCTCAACCAGAGCAGCCATAATACAAAGGTTGGTCACGACAATTAAATTCAAGACATCCCACGCAACAACATCAGCAGCAGTACAATTGGCAGCACTTCGTACCGCATTGCGATTTGTCACTGATCAACCTACACGCAAGTGGACTATTTTCTGCGACACAAAGGCGGCACTGCAGTCTCTAATATCAGCCTTACGCCGTGGACTGCACGAGCAGCTGGTACTAGACATAGCCGAGGTTATACATCATTTGAAAGGGAAATGGCCCCAAAAAACATTGTGGTGGTTACCATGTCACTGCAGAATGATCGGTATGAACGGGCCGATCAAGCTGCCCGCTCAACCCACGCAGAAGATCCTAAACTACATCTACCACTTCCTAGGATAGATGTTGCACGATATATCCACTGGCTTGCCAGTAAACCACATCACTATGAAATCAGCCACATTTAAAGCATGCCCGACTGTACTCGCTTGACTCTACGTTAAGTCTTCAAGTCCCGTCGAGGCTTTGCCGAGCGGGCCAAACCCTTTTGTGTATCCTTGGTTAGGCGTTGCGTTTACCAATGCCTACGCTTTCTGCAATGGGATAGCCGACACCCCAGCCTGTGCCCACTGTGGCAAAGAAGAAACCCTTTAACATATTCTTTGTGACTGCCCAGAGTTTAATAAACAACGACTACGCCTTCGCAAGAAACTCCGCAAATTAGATAATCAAGCTCTGTCGGATGAAAGAATTCTACAATATCGACAAGATGCCACTTCACAGAAGAAGACCCTAAGAGCGCTACTGCACTTTTTGCGATCAACCAGCCTTTTTGAACGGATGTAGCCAGAACGCCCTTCCTGTGTGGTGTGTTTTCGTTTTCTTATTAGTGCACGTTCCTTTTCTCTCTCGCTCTCTCTCTCTTACTCTCTATCTATCTATCTATCTATCTATCTATCTATCTATCTATCTATCTATCTATCTATCTATCTATCTATTTATCTATCTATCTATCTATCTATCTATCTATCTATCTATCTGTCTGTCTGTCTGTCTGTCTGTCTGTCTGTCTGTCTGTCTGTCTGTCTGTCTGTCTGTCTGTCTGTCTATCTATCTATCTATCTATCTATCTATCTATCTATCTATCTATCTATCTATCTATCTATCTATCTATTTATCTGTCTATCTATCTATCTATCTATCTATCTATCTATCTATCTATCTATCTATCTTCCACCTCTTTCTTTCCCCTTTTTCTCCACCCCTAGTGCTGGGTAGCAAACCAGATGCCAATATCTGGTTAACCTCCCGGCCTTCCCTTTTCTCTCTATCTCTCTTTCTTCTGCAGACTATCTGTAATTACCTTCGTGGAATTTGTGACGTGTGAACGTGCCGTTAATCAATTCCTAGGTGGAGGTCAATACCAGCGACGCGCTATTGTTTACATATTTTGTCTGTTTTATTGAATTTTTAATCCCATCCCAGTAGAGCCTGGTGCAGTCTGTATTAATTATCATCTTGCATTTTGTTTTAACCGTTTCATCGTAATTTCATTTCCTTGTGTCTCTGAGCATTGCTTTTTATGAACTGCTGGACAGGGCACCATCTTTTGTTAAAACAATTACTACCGTTATTTCTGGCTGGCTTCCTTTGAGTTATTGTTTCTTCAACTGTGCTGTAAACACCCCAACACTAAATAGTAGTAAACAGCGGGAGCCAAAACATCGTGGTCATTTTCTTCACAAGCAAACGATGCTGCTTCGTTTGAATTAGCATGAAATACTATAATATCGAATCAAGCCGTTTTTATTGCGTAAAAACATTCTTCAAACAAAGCAGTGAAGCTTATGAATATTATCGCTGCTAGTTTTGTGTGGCGAAGCCCCTACTACACTCATTTACACACACACACACACACACACACACATATATATATATATATATATATATATATATATATATATATATATATATATATATATATATATATATATATATATATATATATATATATATATATATATATATATATATATATATATATATATATATATTTATATATATATATATACGCGCGCGGGCGTGCAACAAACAAAACAAACTAAAGGCAGAAGTACCATTCTCACCAATGGCTTAACGGCGACAAATCTTAATTGCAACAACTCATTAGCTGAGGACTTCGCTGTAAAACAAAGCCAGCTAGCAACACACTCTTGACGCCTTACTAGATTTTTTATTGGCAATCTTGCTCGGGTACTTCTTTTGTTTTTGACGGCCTGGTGTGCGTGGTATGTGGTCTGTGTCCCGGAGAGACGACAGAATGGATCTCTCGATAGTGTCAGCCTTCGAACTAATTGACGCTGCCTGCTGTACCATAAGTCAAAGCAGAAACAAAGCTTTACAAAGCTTCCTGGTGAGCCTAACTAGCGAGTTTCCTCCCCCCCCCCCCAAAAAAAAAGTTCATGTGACCGTTATTTGAATAAGTGTCAATAAAGAGAGAGAGAGGGCGGGGGGAAAGGAGCATTAGTGCAAGCGCAAACTCAGAAATGAAGAAGGCAGATTTATTATCTGTGCACATCAAAAGTTAATAAAAGCGGTGAGCGTAGTAAATCCGATGCAATGAATAGCGATGCGTACGATCATGTTTGAAGCAATTATATGCAGCTTCCTACAGTATGCGAGGTATCCTGGCCACGGCAGCGGTGCTTTGAAGGTGGTGGAATGCTAGAGCTCCGTGTGGTTAGCTTGAAGGGCACCTTAGATAATGACGGTTGATCAAATTTTTTGCACTCCTCAACTAGGACCTCCTTCATAATGACATCTTGATTTTTAGTCACAACACCTCATCAATTATTACACTTAAATTAAGCAATGATTCCGTTTGTCACCGTTAAAATCAAATTTAAACGAGAAAGCGTTAAACAGCTCGTGTCGCCGAAATTCTATCGTCAGTGTTAGCATGGTTGGTTGTGAGCGAAATGTCATCATCTCGTCCTTAATAAACAAATAGAGAAAAACTGAAATGAAATGAATAAAGCATTTCTGTTTCAAGAGAGGATTGAACCGAGAGCGTCTGCGCGGCAATCAGCTGTTCTACCACAGAGCTACAACATTTGAACATTTTTTACCAAAAAAATAGAAATAGAAAAGCAGGACAAACCACAGTAGTGATTCGCAACTGAATGTTTAATAAAGGAATATGAAAGAAACAATGAAAAAAACTAATACAGCCTTCATGTCCTTGTTACCTCATTAAACCAAACAGAAACCTCAATAGAAACAGCCACTGGCAATGCGTTTCGAAACGAAAGAAAAAAAAACAGAAAACAGACGAAAATTATTCTCCCAAACAAGGAATTCTAGAAAAACTGTTTTATCCAGGAAAACAAACTCTCTGTTCAGCAATAAAATGAAAAATTATAAGATAGAAGATACGCCAGCGCGCTGCTCACTTCGTTTTCTTATATTATAAGCGTCACTTATTTCTCGTGTAATTTGATCGTGATGTGTTGGCAGCACCTGAGCTTCATAAAACATAGGTGCGCAGTGGCAAAGCACAAAGCGCTGGAACACATGTAAGCGTGGATTCCCTTTTAAAGAACGCTTATGTTCCATTAGCCTGACATTAATGCCTCTACTCATTTGATGCATGTATACTCGACCATAGGAAAACGGCGAAAGGTACACGACACCTTTTCCACACTGCACAAAGCGTGCACCACGTCTGACTCCGCTGTATTTTTGGCCACTCGTGGCAAGCTCTTTTTTTAGTTTTCGTTCAATTACTCAGGAGACGCTTCCTAACCTATTATGCACGGAAAAAAACAACACTAACTCCTAAACGGCTGAACAAATTCTTGAGGCTTTAGGATATTTTGTGTATAAAATATGTGTAATTACTGCTGAAAATGGCCTCTACTGTGGTTCTGAATCACCATGTATATTTAGTTAAATACCAGCACTATGCCCCTCCACCCCTAAAAAAAGAGATAACTGGAGAAAAAAATAAAGAACAACAAAAAACATCCCAAGAGTTAGAATTAATATAGAAACACAGGAGAAGAAAGGAGATAGAAAGAACAGACATCAAAACAAAAATACAAAAAGTGCAAGGCAAATAAAATTAGAGAAATAGAAAGAAGAATCGAGAAATAGAAGAAAAACAAAGGCAGAGAAAGAAATGAATATAAAAAGGGGAAAAAACTGGAGAAAATAAATGAGTATAACGAGGAAGGCAATCCAACTCCGCTGTGCTTTCAGGATTGGCACTATTACCATGGAGCTTCCTTACTTTATTTAGCAACAGAAAAAAAGCACCCTGCTCTCTCTCTTCACAGCTTTAATCATGCTTTTTGTCCTGAAGAAAAGAATCACTTTTGCGCTCGGACTTGTGCACACGTTCAGCACCAAAAGTAACCACAGACGTTCAAGCAACGTAATCCGCGTAGCTGCGTAGAGTGCAAACTACGGCCAGTTGTAAAGTACGTCAATGCTGATTCACATGTCGACAAAATAGGAGGTCAGCTGCTAAGAGCAATCGCCGAAACAGTTCGTTTATTAAGGATAAATAAAATATTCAGAACGCGAATGAATGTTCTTTTGTTCCTGTCAATAGTTGAATTGTTATACAAAAAGGAACGTCATTAATAACGTAGCAGTGCAAAGCAGCAGCCGACCACAGCTGTCGTGAACGAGTAATAATGTCGGTGAAAGAGTGACTTGTGAATGATAAAGAAATATGTTCCCCATGCCTCGATCGAAAGAAACTGCCGTACTTTCAATAAAGTTTATTCATTCATTGATTACCAGACATTGTTCAAGTTGCTATGAAATAAAAAATGCAATATGAATTCAGATTCACTCAAATATTTTTCGGGGTTTCAAAAATACGGCCGTTAAAACATATATTCTTCGTTGAAATTGACATTACAGAGCGGCATTCTGAAGAAACACATCAATGTTTCGAAATTATGCCATTCTCTTTTGGCAGTTTAGTATAGCAGCCAAGCCTTCACTAGCTTACACAGAAAGCCCATGGAAAGTGTAGTACAATGAAATCCACCGACATTCAATAAATACATTCCTCCTAAAGCCTAAATTTTGGTCGTTTTGAAGCATTTTACTTTAATAGGTGTGAGCCAATGCGTAGGCTTTCTTTGAAGAGAAAACACAAGAAATATAACTCGCTTTGCTCACTTTACCATTCCGCCAAAAATAATCTCCAGCTGCCGCACAACACCACTTCAGTGTGACTTGCGAATGTTTAAGACCTTGAGGGGTTGCAACAGGATTCGAAACATAAGGCATCAATAACTGAACACTGACGAATAGTATTCTAACAACACATCTTGGTAGAACCAACCTTCCGCCAGGGGGGCTCGTCAATTTTGAGAACCCTGAAGTCAAGCTTACACGTTGATATGATGGCGGAGAGACTTTTTTGCTTCACGACCGTCTGATTAGTCCATACCACAATCCTTCAACTTCGGTCTTGTTTGAACAACTACATGTTAGCCTAGAAAAAGCTGTAGACCTTTTTTTCATACACTCACCAGTCAGATGTAGCGCAAAAGAGACTGTAAAATACAAGTTAAACGACAGGCGCATGGTTTCCAGGCAGAGAAATATCCTTTTTGATACGCGGTACTCTGCAATGGGCAACGAGAAAAGAAAAGACAACGAAAAAAAAACAAATATATGGAAAGAATTCGTTAGGCTGGCGAGTCTGGTGAGTCGGAACATAGTTCTAGAGAAAGTGAATGCCAGCAGCAGAAAAAACTATACATATATATATACATATATATATATATATATATATATATATATACAGAGAGAGAGAGAGAGAGAGAGAAAGAGATATGATATGCTTGATGCCTTTCTCCTAGAACTTGGTATGCAGCGAAGGTAAAAGTGAAAGTTTTTTTTCACAGACGTAGTTGATCGTTGCATATGCATTATTATATGAAAGTTAGTACAATACATATTGGTGTTTGGAAACCCTTGCATTGTTTGACGAAGATGCACACACATTGACGCGTTGTGGCACATCTCCGTCTTGATAACTAACGCCCATGATCATGATTTAACCATTGTGAGCAGCTTAAGTTAACATATACCTAGACACCACGTATCGTGAGTGCAACGCAAATATGGCACCAACAAGGCCATAATAAACACTGTTTACTCGATGCCCCTCTTTTAAACGTCAATGGAGGAGACTAATGGTAAAGTTGGCGCTCCCCTGCAATAGAGTATAACCTACACCTGTGCTGCTGCATATATGCATATACTAGTATATACATATATGTATATGCATATATGCATAGACATATAGTATATGCATATATGCATATACTAGTATATGCATATATTCAGGAGCGTGGGTGTAGGTTATACCCCCTAAACGTTTCACCTACACGGTAGGCAAATGTTAGTAGCTGGAGGCGTGAATGAGTGAAGGTATCCCACGTCCCACTGCCCTCTGCCTCGCTGCACCCAGAATACACGATATTCGCTCGTCAACATAGTTGCCTTTCTGCGGCGCTTATTGCAGCAGTTTTTTTAGCCGGTGCTACCGCACTCGAAGTAGTAGGCGCACAATAAACAACGTTTGTGCATTAGAAGCTGCACTACTGCGACAACGAGGCATCAAGCGCTAACACGAAGCGATAGGCAAAGCAAATAACTGCCTCAAAGACGACTCATTGATTCTAACGCAGCCATCATTCTTTAATGGCATCACGATGCCCTGAGTACGTCTAATATGCGTAAACGCCGAAGCGCTCTCTCTCGGCACCCGCACTATTTCTTGCCGCAGTACTTCACCGCTCACTGACGGCAGAACCACTCCACTTCAACGCTCTTCTCCAAGCCTACCAAATAAGAACACTGTGCTACAGAGAATGCGCGAAAGATTTAACGCGCGTTTGTGAAGCCTGGTGCCTGTGCATGGGTAGCTCATCCAGTAGAGCGCCACACAGGCTTCGTCGCCCACCGAGAGGACGCAGCTTTGATTACCGAAAATTCACTTTCGTATTTGTCATGCACAAGTGTGCATCTTACTGACGTCTTGTTCGTGAAAGAAATATATTGGTGAAGTCATGTTGGACCTTGCCGTGAAACAATTTTCTACTAAAAACCGAAACAGAAAAAAAGCCATGGTAGGAAAGAGGATGCTTTACTGATAACGGAGTATTATACTACGAAAGCTCGAACAATAAACCAACTTCAGCATGCATGACAACAACTGCAATCCCATCGAAAGACACCCTTTAACTAAATTTCAGAACTGTTATCAGGAAAGCAGGTCTCTTTGTTATTCAAAAGCGCAAGTTGTTCACTTACACAATTATCAAGACTGAGTTTATAGAATCTAAAACGCTTCGATAATTTCCCGCTTCTTCTGCGTTTCAGCCAAGCTAACCACCAAAACATCACTGCGTAAAGCTGTGCAACTACACGCTTTGCAATGAATCGGTTGAATGTCACCCGTGCCAGTAGGTGGTAATGTGACATGCTCACACATTCTATCATTGACGCACCAACCCGATGGACCAATGTATTCCTTGCCATAGCTCAAAGGAATATTGCAGACAATGCACGTGTCACGGCTGCGGAATCCATTGATGTGTGCACTGTCACACCTGGGCCTACTTGCCCCTAGCTGTGGCTACAAAGATGAAATATACCTTGCTACACCGCAATCATTGGTTAGGCTTGTCAACTAGTCACACGAGTGGCGTATTCTGTTGATGTGAAGTACTCCGACGTGCCACGAATATAAAACAGGCCGCACTCAAAGACGGCGAAATTTGATGCAGTGGTTCATCTGATAAGACAACAGCGGGCTACGTCGAAAAAGCAAAAGCAAGGGCACTCACCGAGAAGAGGAAATCACCGGTGCCCTTAGGCGTAAGTTATCTTGATTTATGTGGTTCACCATTCTGCGAAAATACGAGACACACGAAAAGAGAACGCCCTTCGAACAAAGTGTATTCTCTGGTACAGAGATACAAGTGGCGAGATGTTAGAGAGCGCGTACTGATTGCCAATTTCCTAGGGAGTACAATCTGACAGCTCACCGGTCTTGAAGAGCTTACAGGAGATACGGATAGTACGTATTTTGCTCTGGCAACAAGTTACATGGAGATATACTACCGCCAATCGCGCTCACTGAATTTCTCTTTCTTACCCCTATACCAGAAACACAGCTTCTTGTTACCGTCTTTATGGCTCCATACCCTCCTGGTATTTTTCCCCTTTTCAGCGTCTTCCAATATTAAACAACACAGTGTATTCAGTAGGAATAGCCAATTTCCGGTAAGAACTGTGCTGCATTTGTATACTGGCCCTTCTTACAACACATACCCAGTGAACGTGTCTCCAATTATGACGTGTACACACTATCATAGTATATCTAGTAGTAGTGCATCCAGCCACAGAAAACTTTGCTTGTTGCATGGGCGAGCTTCTATGCAGATCATGGAAGCTCAACTATACTATAATGAAGCATTTTCTTACCACTTTCAATATGGTCAGTAGCATCAAGTTAGCTATTTTTATAATTGCGGTGTGAACACCACAAAGGTTGTGCTTAATTAGCCACATGGTAGTGCTCAGAAAAAAAAACAAAAATTACCAGAAAAAATTGTTTATCATTCAGTTTAAATATACACCCAGAAATGTCTTCTAGCAAATTTACTGAGCGCTTTATAAATGTCACATGATGGAAGAGTACGACTGTTTGCAGATTTCGGAGAAGTCCGTTTCTCTCACTCTTTTTTCTGAAATGTCTAACACATTATAAGTGTTTACTTCATGTCATGAGGTTCTTTTGCTTTCTTGAATATTTGGTGGTAGTTCTCCTCTAGATAAAATTGTGCCTCGGGCTTTTGCTTACAATGCGCAAGGGCCGTAAGAACTGTTTCTTAAAACGCCCTCTGAACTAGCACGACTTCCGTTCCAGTAAAATACGTCTAATGACTGTCTTTTTTCCGTGCTCTAGAGCGTATTCCTCCTGGCGTTGTTGCGATAAACGTAATTCAACATTTTTAATACAACCGTTAAAAAACACTATTGCAAACTAGTGTTGCTTGAGCCACTATAATTCCTACGGTATTCGTCCTTTCACTTTTTAGAATACCAACACCAATATGGCTCGACGCAGAGGCCAGACGAATTGTCTTGCCGTGCTCTTCAGCTCTTCGCAGCACTCGGAAAATATTTCCGAGAATAGAGGAAAATGTTTAACTCTCAAGTACCTAGACTCTGGGTGCACGTTAAAGAACCTCAGCTGGTGGAACTTACCCAAATTCTTTGTTACGGCGTTTATCATAGTCATATCGTGGTTTCGTGACGCGACACTCAAAGCAAGTAATAATATTATTGCAAAAAAAAAAGATGTTCAAACGCAGGAAGAACGCAAGAGATACAGCAATCAAAAAATGTCCTAACTAAAGCTTCAGTCCTTCTGCTCACGCACACAAAGTTGTGTACAATGCACTCTTTATGACGAAAGCTCAAGTTAGACATTAAAACGTAAATTTTATAAGACAGGAATAAAAAGTAATGAAACCAGTAAGAATGATTGCTTTGGCACACACACGTTTGCTTTGTCAGATACAAAACAAGTAAAAAATATGCACATATACGTCCGATTATAACTCCACAAATATGCAGATGTAGCATGAATATTAACGGGATCAGTATGGCCATGTTCTAACCAGCCTAACGTCCATCAAAGAATTCCACATTCCTGAGCATCGTGCTTCCTTCACAGAGAAAAAAAATTTCCGCTAGATCTGCGTGTGTTGACAGGCGCAAAAGAGAATGACAGTTCATTCGGTCCACGATAAACCTTTGGAATTCGAACAATGTGAGCCGCATTAGCAACGCTGTGCTACAGCGAAATCTAGAAATGTAAGCTATACATGAATCGAGTGATCATGATACCCATTCACTTATTTTTGTTTCTATCTTACTCTCTTCTGTCAACCAAGTATTTTAGTATTTTGACATTGACCGAATCCATGGAACCGCCTCTCTCTCACAGCAATGCATCACAGCCTGGCTCACTTCTTCGCCTCACAATTGTCCCCAACATTTGTCACCTTTGTTATTTTCCTCGATGATTGTGAAATCGGGAAAGAGATGACAGTGAAAAAGCGAGATGCTTGGCGCAATCGGAGAAGGTCGACTTTGCGAGGACGGGTAAAATATCAGACTCGCTTTTTTATGAGCAGAGCGTTGCCTCAGAAGAGCATAAAACGAATACGATACCCACTTTTTTCGAGCCCCAGGGTGCATCCCTGCGTCTGAGCCAATCTCCGCTTTTTCGCCTGCCTTTATCTTACACACTAATGAGCCGTAGTTGCTTCATGGGCAGCATTTATATATTAGTTTAGAACTTCAACCATTCTGATCTTTCCTGTTTTTTCGTTGCTCAGTTGCATTCTTGCCTTCTGGATTTTTCCGAGAGCTCTGTTTTCGCTATTGTTCTCGTGAGAGAGAGAGAGAGAGAGAGAGAACTTTATTGAACACAATGGGCCGGCGATTAGGTCTCGTAGGCTTTAGGTGGGGGCTCGCATTTCTTGGACTCGGGCGGCATCCTTGACCTGCCGGACGGCCCAGAGCTGGTAGTTCAGCTCTGGGCTTTGGAGAGGCGCCTCCCAGCGGTGGTGACGCCGATGAAGAAGGTCCACCGTGGCTCCTCCAGCCGTGGCGGTGGCAGGAACGAGTGAGCTCGAGGCTCGCTGTGATTCGGTATTGACGGCCGCTATAGGCGCATCGCGATTGGTTGTGTTTTCACGACTGTCATCGCCGGCACATTCCCAGAGCATGTGGCTCAGCGTTGCTCTGTGCCCGCAAGCTTTACACATATCGGTGTGGTATAGGTTCGGGTAGAGGTGGCGTAGAACGACCGGGCTAGGGTACGAGTGGGTTTGGGGTAAGCGAAAGCTTATGGCATCGCGCCTGTTTAATTTCTCGTGCGCTGGCGAGAACCTCGCCTTTTGAGCCTATGGTGTTGGTTGATCTGACAGAAGATTGTAAGACGATCACTCCATGACCAATCTGAATCTTGTTGCTGCGCGCGCCTATCAAAGTGTCTTGATCCAGCAGATGCATCACCCCGCTCTCAGAGTAAGAGGCGGCCTCGAGCCGCGGCATGAGCCGCCTCGTTCGCCGCGAGTGGAATGCTGGTGTGTGCCAGGGTCGATAGGACGAAAACCATTGGAATTCGGGGTTGTGAGCGCGACGTCGAGTCGCCATCTCCGCACATTTGAAGGATGCGCGCCGCTCTCCGCGAGACACGGCCGCGCGCGAAACTGTGAACTGCCGCCTGCGAGTCGCTTAGCACAATGGCTGCATGCGGCGCTGTGGCGAGTGCTAAGGCTATTGCGGCTTCTTCGACCACCTCCGTGTGTCCCGTCGTCACCGTGGCGTTCGCCAGGCATTTGCCTTGATGGTCAACGACCACAGTTGCAAGGGCTATTCTTTCTTCACAATTCGCGGCGTCTACGTATACCACGTTCGTACTGTTACGAAACTTCTTTTGAAGCTGTCTAGCACGCTCGTTACGCCGTCCGATGGTGGTGCGTCGAGTGCATTTTCCTAGTGATCAGCGGAACGATCAAGCGGTCGTGGACTGAGGCAGGGACCTCCACCTTTTCTTCTTGCGGAGCATGATATCTGATGCCCACCAACTCAAGGATTTGTCGACCCGTCTTTGATTGTGTTAAGCGTTCATATTGCGCAATGTCATGGGCCTCAATTAGCTCGTCGAGTGAGTTGTGAAGTCCTAGCTCTATAAATCTTTCAGTGCTCGCGTTGATCGGGAAGCCGATCGATCTCTTAAAAGCCTTTCGTACCATGCAGTCGATTTTTTTTTCTGAGCCTATCCACTTGAGTTAAGGGTTAACATATGTTATTCGGCTTATCGCCTGTACTTGTACGAGACGGATTGCGCAGTGTTTGCGCAGACCATTACGTCTATTCATGATACGACGCAAGAGTCTGATCGCGTCGTCTACTGAACGACTGAGTCGGCGCACAGTCTCACCATTATGGCCGTACGTCTGTATGTGTAAACGCAGAATGCTAATTCTGTCCACGTGGGGTATGGGAGTGCCGTCTGCCAACAGAACACGTATTTTGTAGTATTTCCTTTCCTCGCCACGTGGAGTTTCGCGGTTTCTCCTTGTGGGATTGTAGATTAAAAGTTCGGACTTGGTTGCTGAGCACTCGAGGTCCTTTCCTAGAAAGTACTCCTGAACTTTGCCTACTCCTGCCTGTAGTTTTCTCTCGACGTGACCGTCACAACGTCCTCCGGGAACCCAGAGGGTGATGTAGTCCGCGTATTTACTGTGATACAATCCGGGTATTTCCATCAATTTCTCTGGTAGCCCCAATAGCACTCAAATTAAAAAGTAATGGTGATATTATGGAGCCTTGCGGCGTGCCCATCGAGCCAATCTCAAAGCCTTGTGATTCTTGGGCGGCGATGACGACACTTGCGCGCCTGCTTGCAAGAAAATCACGTATGTAATTGTACATTTTTTGACTTAGACCTAATGCCTACACTTGTTTTAGTATCGATTCGTGTTTGACGGTATCACTACCGGCTCAGCAAGGTGATTTTTTTCCTGTATATTAAAAAAATATATAGGCGAAAAATCACCTTGCTGGAGCCGGTAGTGTCGTCAACAATGTGGTGCTTTAGCTGAAGCAATGAATCCTGTGCGGAGAGATTGCGGTGGAATCCCAGCATGGTGGGCGGGAATGCGTCATGGTCTTCGAGAAAGTCGGTTACTCTAATGAGAACTGCGTGCTCCATGACTTTTCTTACACAGGACGTAAGCTAAATTGGCCTTAGATTATAGAGCGCAATTTGCTTGCCGGGTTTAGGTATCATGAAAACTCGAACTCTTTTCCACACTTCGGGAAGGGAGCCGTCTCTCCACCACTCGTTGACGTAAGTCACCCACCGGGAGATTGACTCATCGTCTTAGTTTTGGATATAGCCTTGTTGGCAACCCTGTCTGGTCCTGGCGCCGACCGAGAGTAAAGTTTGAAAATGACTGCCTGAATTTCTGCCTCACTAAAGTCTGGGTCTAATTTATCATTAGCAACTTCATCGTAATCGGGGTGTTGGACGCTGTCTCCCGTCTTAAAGTAACGGTCTCGAATCGCGTTGAGGACATTCGCATCTTCATAATCTTTCACAAGTTTCCGAGATTTATAGCCTTGGGCGGCCCGAGTCTCCTCCGGATCCAACAGATGCCGAAAGAAACGCGAAGCACCCGCCCCCCGCATCTGCTTCTTCAAGCCATTACACATGTCTTCCCACTGTGCCATACATACTTTGAACGCGTGTTCCTGGATCTGTCTGTCTAACTGTGCTATGCATTTTCGCAATACGCAGTTGTGTCTTTGGCGTTTCCACCTTTAAGTAGAGCTTGGTTTGCTTCCCACATATGTAGCGGCTGGCTGTCGATTACATCAAGCTTCGTCTCAGGCGGAATGTCACACGTTGCCGCATCTACATCCTTATTGAGCGTCGCAGTCCATTCGTCTCGTCGCCGCACCCTCCTTCTTCTCGTTTCTTCCGGAACGCGTCCCACTTTACTGGCTTGAGTTTAGGGTCTTTGCTTTTTGAGCATGCTCCGCGAACGATCGGGCCCGTGTCAATTATAATCTTTATCAGCGAGTGGTCACCCCCTAAGTCCTCTTACATGTTTTGCCAAGACGCCGCGGTTACATTCGATACGAACGCAAGGTCTGGCAGCGTGTCTGCACTCACGCTATAGGCACCCGGCAATGCAGTTTACGAGATGTGATGATAGCGCCAGAACACACAGCGAGTAGGCGCAGCAAAACCAAGTCTTCCAATGCGTAGCCTAGCGAGTAGACGCAGCAAAACCGAACTTGCACGTGCATATCATTTTCTTTTTTAGTTGTGAGCAAGGGGGTCACGGCTGAATATGTAAGCGCCCAGGAAGCTTTCTTTGAAAACTTGCCAAAAAGAGCACTGACACTTCAGCGTGTCACTGTGTTCAGTGAGCGTTCTATTTTCTTAGTATCCTTGGTGGCCGGTACCAACAATTCTGAGGCGGCCCAAACAACTTCGTCGCGCCCTCTGGTTCACTGTCGGGTGTCTATTTAGATCGGCGGAGTTCACGACGAGTTCAAGACGTACGTATTGCGAGTCTTCCCAAAGGTGTTTGCCTTTAGGCGTTTCACGCGCGTATCCGCAGGCCCCGTGCGGCGCATCAAAATCACCCGCGACTAGCAGAGGTTCCCCGTTGGTTGCCGCGGTAGCTCTCTGGAGCAGCTCCCCAAATCGGTGCTGCAACGTTAATTCTACGTGCTGAAATTTAATTGTGCTGCAAATTAACTCAACGAAAACGTGTGCTATATTTGCACACTCAAGTTCACGCTGCGCCACTGTGACGTTACGTCTAACAAGCACGGCGACGACCGGCTCCAGAGGTGGTGATGGCAGCGACCGCGGGCCCACCGACGACGTGAGCGAAACGCCCCGCCGCCCGCACCGCGCGGCCACCCCCGACGACCCGTGATGTGCCGAGCAAGATATCACCCTTTGTTTTCCCTGCCTGCTGTCAGTCGCTACCGCATTTGTGACTTTGTAACCAGGTAGTTTTGCCGGATAGTTTGTCTCCTGAGAGTATTATCTTGTTGCACAAGATTGTACGCAAAATGACCCGCGTTCACGCGCCCTTATCTTTCGCTGATATACCAGCGCGTACAACACGTAGTACAGACGCTTTGAGCCTTGTACCCTTAAGGTCTCGTTTGGATGGTTTCAAATTCTCTTTTTTTCCGCGTGTGGTGGAAGTTTGGAACAAGCTTGATGGTGCATTGCGTAGACTGAACACTGTAGAGTTCGGGAAAAATTTTAAGTGTTAGTCACATAAATTTGTGCGCACTATTGTTTGTTTCTACGCTTTTGTTGATGTTTCTGTACCCGCTCCTGCAATGTCCCAGGCATGGGACAGCAGTACTTGTAAATAAATAAATAAATAAATAAATAAATAAAAAATAAATAAATAAATAAATAAATAAATAAATAATCAATAACATCTGGTTTCGTTTCGCGGCCGCGAATATATTGCTCGAGATTGCCCGCTTCCTCCTATAACCGGCAGTTCCACTGGCAAATCTTATATTGCTGTTGGCTAGTGTTAGTGCGATTGTGTGCGTGTCTGGCTGTGGTGATAGGCACATTTTACTTAACCCATCGCCGTCAAGGCAACTTGGGTTCGACTGAATTTGCGTCTCTGCGTCTGTCAGCGTGTTTTGCTGTCTAGAGTACGGCTTGTTCATCGTTCTAATCGGCCTGCCCCCAGCTAGCGGCAGTCGGGCTTCTATGTTTTCTATGCGCTCCACGTGCGTGGTGAACGTTTGGGCTATTTGCTTAGACAGCTTAGTTATCGCACTGTTCAACATGTCATTCATCTGCGCCACATGGTTTGCATAACACTCATCGAGGATGTTTTCTATCGATGTGTTTCTGTACATAGTTCCTCATAACGGTCATATTGCCGGGAGGAGGGGTGGGGGGTCGGGTCTTGCAGTATCAAGTGCAATTCATTTCGCGGTACACGGGCGGTCTTCTCGGCCGTCTGTCTCTTTTCCCGAACCGCTCTCATCGTCCGTGTCCATCTCCGCCACCTCGTGTCGCGTGGAAGTCAAGGACCGAAGCGTTTAAGGTGGCAGCGGCGTCACCTGCTGCTGCGAAGGTTGCGATTGTGGAGCACCGCCTTTTAGCTTGGAATTTTCCGCTCTGAGGATAGCGTTCTCGCGTTCGTGCTTAGAATTGATCGATTGTAACGGTCCTGGGTGTTGTTCTAGCGCTCGCTCAGCTGCTTGCTTGAGCTTGCTCCTACCACCACCACCAATGGTGGGAGCAAGAGAACGATCCGCGGAAGTGACAACACCGGCGGGGAAAGCGGCGACCATCCGCCCATCTCACCTGTTTCCCAGTGCCCATGTGCCCCTGTTGCGGCTGCCGCCGTGTCTGGTGCTGCTGACTTTGTGTGCCTTGGTTGAAGGCTGCGGTGCCTGGATCGGCACCACTACGCGTCTTCGACGTGGTTCTTGGCGTCGGTGTGCGGCTGCGAGAGTGGGACCAGTGTTTCCCCCTGCCACCTCTCGCGTCTCGCATAATCGAACGTCTTGTTGGGCCGGCGTTGCACGAATCATTGTCCAGCGTTGGATATCGACCATAGTGACCTGCGTTGCCTCCTGTGCCAATGCTGCTGTTGTATCTGCTGCCGTACACCTCGGCCGCTTCCTCTTCTTCTCGTCGTCTTCGCTCTAGTTGGCAACGCTTGACTAAGTATGGAGTCTTGTATCTCGCCTTGCTGCTGCGCTCTCCTGTGAGGTGACCTTTGCCACACAGATAACACCGCGGCTCACATCGATCGCGAGACGGCGATTTGTTGCTTCCACAGCCGCAGCATATCTTGTCTTTCGGGTTGGGGCACACGTCTCAGTGATGTCCCAGCCTGCCACACTCATAGCACTCGTCTATGTGCTTCCTGTACAGGGAGCGTCTGACAAGCATAGGTCCGTAGTGCACGTTTCTGGGTACGTGGAAGCCGTCAAACAATATGATGATGTTGTCTGCGGTGCCCATGCGCTTAGCGTGCAGCACACCGAGGATGCGCTGCGTCACTAGCTTATTAAAATGTCCGCCGGGCTCTCATCTTTGGAAGTTTTCCTAATCAGGCATTTTGAAGTGTTTTCCGGGGCGGCTCGATAAGCATCAGCAGCGAACTCTTAGCAAGCTTGCTGATGGCTCCGTAGCGCGTGGCTCTGTATGCTGATGGTGTGCTGAATACAACGACGTTTTGCATCACATTGAGGAGATGCTATCTTCTGTAGCTGCTTCTCTGCCAATACCCACCACGTTACGTAGGCCGCAAGAAATTTAAAAATTTTTAGAGGTCTCTTCGGACAATTCAAGCTGGCCTAATCCTCGATATTTAACAGCCCGTTTCTATTGATTCTATTCGCTTTTTATTGAAATGGTCAACCATGCAACGTGCAATTTACGCGGCGGTAAGAAGACAATTGCACGCAATCTATGCCACTGCCATCCTACCGAGCTTAATGACAAGTTATAGAATTCCAACCTGGTCTTTATCATCTTAATGTAAGAACACTATCAGAAAACAGTATCCTGGGAGTCTGGGAGCTTGTCCTACAGTTTCGTGCATGTGTGAAACCTCGAAAGCCTGACTGGTCTAACTGAAGTCGAGCAGGGCTGCTCGAGAGTCTGTGAACTAGCAGAACGGGTTCATATTGTGCGCGATCTCCCTGACTGATTATTTATTTGGTTTTTAGTACTCCTGCCGTTTCTTCTCCATTCTTTCTATCGTTGTCACTTTTCCCCAACGCACTTGTTGGCTACCAAGCCTATAGCCAGTGCTTGTTTGAGCTACCTACCATTCTATTTTTATTTCTCTATCTGTATCTCTTTCTTGCTCTTTCTCTTGAAAATCAAAAAATAATACTACCATAAAACTATTTTTATCAATTTTTGCCTCCCGTGAACTTTTTGGCAATAGTATGACAATTATTTGGCACGAAATTTCACCCAGCCATCTTCGAAGTCACCACATATTTCACTTTAACCACTCGCTGTCCTGTAGGTGAGAGCTTGGAAAAGCAATGCTATTTCTAAGTACAGCTAAGATTACTGGCCATGGCAGTGCAAAAAAAAGCACCTTTCAAATTTCTCCCATTTACCCTTGGCTTGCGAGAAAACAAATCAACTTTTTTTTTCACGGCGTAGAAATCCTAAACTTCCGTGGTTTCAGAGAGAACACATCTTTTTATCGACCAAGTACACTTGTACCGACAGGTAATACTTGCCAATGAAATTGGAGGGAAAAGGCAACTAAGCCGTCATAAAATATGACTGCGCAGTTGAGACCAAGTAGATTAAGATACTAGGCACTGTTAAGTCACGTTCATACTCAGCACGCTCGCAAGAAAAGGAAGAAGAAAATTATTTTTTCTGAATTCAGCTTCCTAATACAGGACAAGGGCTTCATGTTTCCAACAATGCAGGAATATCTTTCATCTGCAGATCAACTTCAATGTTTTCTACAAGTTCTAATAAAGCACAGCTTATGCAAAATCCTTAGCCTGTGGCTTGCATTCTATAATATGCGCCACAGGCACAATACATAGCTCACAATTTAGCAAAGTTGGAGTTGAATTGCCTGATCGGTGGTGTCATTTATTCTTCAAATATGCAAGTTCATTATGAAGACAAGAGTAATGAAAATGAAAGCACTGAAACACAGTTACTCTTAGACATAATTCACACTCATTCTGCGAACTACAAAACGACTTTATTGACAACATGGTCTTAAAAGAACAGGGTAAGCCATACCCGCCATGTATTTTAGGCGAAGTTTATGTACCTTTTTATCTATAACCATAAGAGCTACGACTTAATTTTGATCACGAAATACCAGTTAAGCATTTCTAAATCATACCTAATTACGCAGCATTCATACGCCTATCACTCTGCGACACCTTTACTTGAGCTCCCCCCCCCCCCCATGGTAAGATGCGGGCTGCGTTTGTTTTTAGGGCACGCTCCCACACGACAATCCAATGACTCGTTATGGTTTTGAATTTTCCCATGGAGGCATTTAGCAAGTAATTCTGGATGATCCAGTTCAAGATAATTTCATCCCTGTCCTTCCTTTCTTCTCTCCTCCATCTCTTCTTCCAGATAATTTGGCCTAACAGCTTAAATAACAGATGCTGGAAGGTGTTTTTTTATGACCGAATGATTCACCATTCAACTGGGGTTTGTTGAACTTACACTAAATTTCGGCGTCTTTCGAGCAATGGCCGTGAGCTTCATTAGTATCCTTTGGTGCCATATAAAAATATGTAAACCAAAAAAGCTTTTCACATGTCCTCTAAGCTGGCTCTATTCCTTGTAATGGTCCAACAATTATAGTTTTTGTGCTTACCATTGATGACATTCTTAAAACATCAGTGACCAGATATAAATTTTTAGACAGAGATCGTGATGCCTCTGCTTTGTTTCGTTTTACATTTGTTGGCCTATTTTGTTTTGAATGCGCCGAATGCACCCCAGCTTCCAAACTGTAACTTCTTCATATGGCTATGATGCTTGAACAGCAAGGAATCCCCTGCTACGCAAGTGTGAGGACAGAGCAGCCGCCACACAAGTTTTGAGATATGTAATCTTTAGATAAGAAAATCGTACTGAGGCAAACAAACAACTGATTCTGGTAAAAAAAGGCGGCAGATGTCAAATAACACAAAAGTGATAATTATTTTTTAATAATTTTGCTTACCTTGTACTTTTAAAAACGGTGATTGATCTTTGCAGCACACTTCTGTTGCTTTATGAGGCCGTATAATTTTTACGGCATTGTCGTCTACCTAATTTTTCTCTTGTTACGCGAGCAGTCAAGTTATAAAACGTACCAAAACTTTCCATCAGACCACTATAAAAAGCGAAAAAAAATTATGCCCGGAGAGATTGCATACGCCAAGGTATGTGCACTGCACTGAACCCTTGATTTGTCAAAAAACATTGTCAAAAACAATGTCAAAAAAGTTTGCGCGAACGGAGACATGAAAGATACTCACCTTTTAAAAAACTTTATTTTCTTGTGTTCATATCATCAGTAGAATTTGAATGCTTTCATTTGATTAAGTCACTCTCAATGTGCCCGTAGACGCGCCAAACGCCAGTACGTTTAGGAGATATCTCTCAAAGGAGAACTCCATTGAACAGAAAATAAATATATGTGCACAGTCATTTTTTTCTGATTTCCTTCTATCAAAATACGGCCGGAGAAGTAGCAGATTGACAAAAAGTCGAGACTAAAAATGATACCTGGAAAACACGTATAATATCGTGACCAAGAAAACAGCAATCTTCCACGTTTTAATCGTATTACCCACTCGAAAAATTCGTGAACTGCAGAAACACATCCACGTCGAGTCCCCAAATCCCGAGAGAACCAGAGGCTTTCTACTGCATGATTTTGTAATCAACTTTACCACCTAGCTGCATTTTTAACGAAGCCTTCCCACGCCCTCACAATACTTCAAAGAAGCTTTCTGTTTCCCATCATTCATTCGATAAGCGTAACTTAGTCATTTTATTCACTACTTATTTTCTTTGCGCGTGGCTATTTGCGTAAGAAGTACGCAGCAGAAAAAACTTAGTAGTGCACACTATTCGCGGTTAAATTTGTTTATTTATTTAGGTTAAACGCCTCAAATAGCATTCCCATACATGGTCCTTCGAATGGCCCAAATAAAGGAGCAAGGCGGCACCAAACTTTCTTTCGGACTGAGATGTCTTCATTCCCGTGTTCATGTGAAGCCTATTTATTTTGCATATTAGGAATTAATTTTAGTTCCTATGCAATGCATAGTTTTTACGGTACAGCGCGCATCACACAGAGGTCCATATTTACTGTAGGTGTCTTTGAAGGCTCACTGCCAAGTAGGGTGCAACGGTCGATCCTGATGATTTTTATTGTCACCAGAGCAACTACGCCAAATACTGCTATGAAGTTTCTATCTATCATCCACAGGCTTATGACAGTAATCTTGCTACCAATACAAAGGAATGTGAAGCCATTTTAGTGCTTGGGCTATACGTATGTAAATAAAGTTTTCAGCTGTAAAAAAAGATAAAATATTAGCTTTATTTTCAAACTTGAACAAGGGAGCGAGATATAAAGGTGAAAATTTCACTTAAAAATTGCAATGTTCTTAGTCATGCGACACGTATGACTCTGAGAGTTTTCTTCAATGCGGCACGGAATAAAGAATAAGAAGCTTTTGAACGAGGAACCATGATGTTAAAGCAAGGCAAAAACAAGAATAATATATGTAATTTTCCTCCTAATCAAATGAGACATGTATCTAGCGGGGCTACCCCTGATACTTCATTAGAATTACGCTTGTGCTGGCATCTGTATAAATATAAAATTATGTATTCGTCACTGTGTTTCTGAGAATATAAGCAAGAGAGCCGTCGAGTCAAGCTTGATGATGATATACAGTTCAAACTCAAGAATTCCAGAAGTATTGCAAAAGCTACCCTATTATTCTTTGCTGCCTAGCTGTCCGATAAACGCACTACATTCCAGTTTATTTATATATTGAACAGTGACAGCAAATACGCTCTTGACATTGGCATCATTAGTTCAATCTGCAACTGAAATAGAAGATGTTCTGCAGACCATTGCACATATTTTGTTGCTGTATATTGAGAATTATGTGCGAAAGTAGAAAATCTTTATTGTAGCACAGCGGTTTTCAAAAAAAAAACGATAACGATGGACAAGGAGGAGTGAGCAGTAGGCTTTGAACGCTGGAGAATCGAGATTATTGAGTTCGTTTAAATTTCACACACGCTAATGTCAATCATCTACTTCAAATCACGTTTTCTCGAAGACTTCAAAGAAGCGAACGGTGGGGGAAGAGCCTGCGTTTCGGAGGCAGTGCGTTGAAAAAGACGCGCTGGCTACAATTTCTGATTTGCATATAAGAAGGTGGCTGATTCCAGATCCACAGAGTACGACTTTCACTTTCATCAGCACAGCGCATGAAGAACAATAAAAAAGAAAATAATTAGCCTCGTGTACGTGGACGCGCCACGAAAAGCCCGAAACAAAATGCTAAGCTCATGACGCACGGCTAATTGTACGTAAGTGCGTATTCATTTATGAAGACCTTTTTTAGGATGGTGGAGCAGCGCTCTTTCAACGCAAACGATTCCAATTGGTAATTGTGGCTGATTCAGCTAAAGCCTGCAGCTAATGAACTTAGGTTCTCTGACTAGGTCTTGATATTAGAAACGGAGCTCGTATGTTGGAAGTACGAACTTAGGTCAACCAGAGGTTCCTCCCTTCATACTCATGTCCCTCCAAGAATGCCAACAGGATTGATTGATTGATTGGTTGGTTGATTGATTGATTGATTGATTGATTGATTGATTGATATGTTGGGTTTAACGTCCCAAAACCACCATTTGATTATGAGAGACGCTGTAGTGGAGAGCTCCGGAAATTTCGACCACCTGGTGTTTTTTAACGTGCACCCAAGTCTGAGCACACGGGCCTACAACATTTCCACCTCCATCGGAAATGCAGCCATCGCAGCCGGGATTCGATCTCGCGACCTGCGGGTCAGCAGCCGAGTGCCTTAGCCACTAGACCACCGTGGCGGGGCAATGCCAACAGGAGGCTGGCGTTCTCAGATCTCTTAGACACCTAAGAGAAAAACACGCTCACATCAAATGGAGCAGAGTTTCCAGCGTCAAGTCACAAGGCTGCGAGATGCTGGCTGTTCAACACAAGTCACGAGAGCTGTAGGCTTTTCAGTTCTCGAGAAATTCAAGGAGTGCAAAAGAAGAAATCAAGAAACTGACGATAAGGGCCAGCAGTGTCAAATGCAAGTGGTTCCATATTCGCACGGTCTAAGCCACAATCTGAAGATTGCAAAATGGCAAGGCAACCAAGTTGTGTGTTCTGCCCCTCTGAAAGAACGTATGATGTTTCAACGCATCAACAACGACAGGGTGGGGAGACAATGCGAGGTAAAGCACAGGCTGAAGTACGTGCCATGTGACCAGGAGGTTGTTAAAACAGCCTACCACTGTCATGTGGGTCGGTGTACACAGGACAGACGGGACGCTGCGTGAACGGCAGAGCCAGGGAATACGCAAACAATAGTAAGGCATGCGCAGTCACAGGCTACCTCTCTACCCATTGTCGGACATGTGTGTGCCAGTCACGCTTTGACAACACGGAAGTGATCGCTAAAAGAAAGGACGCGGACGCTGGCGTTACAATAGAAGCTATCACCACAAAATTGAAGGGCCCAGAATATATCAGCACCCCAACCATTGTGCTATATCGGACATAAACTGACTACCTTCATAAGAAGTGCCTAAATCTTTTTAGTCTTTTAAGTATCTTTATTCAATGTAATCTTAATCCACAAGTTTTATCTATAGATTGCCGTGCCTATATATTTAGTGGAACGTTTTATTAAACGCCAGTTGTTAGTGTCAGAATGCACATGCCCACGTGTTTATTTTCTTCATGCTCACGTTTAAATTTAGCGGCCGCCATTTCACATGCAAGATTTTAATCTAGCGCAGATGCAAACCATTGTAAAGCAGTAACCCTCTGTAAACTGGAAACCAATACTTCTTGTTACGCGTCTTTATTTCGCCGCATCTAACATACGCAGCCCTCACACATTTGCAAGCACTGGGACTTACTATGACGCACGTTATAGGGATGTATACAAACCCTTAGTGGCATTAGACCAACCGAAAAACTGTCGCAGGTCATGCTATCAGACCCAGACCTGAGTAATCTGTGAAGCCTTGTTCGACGGTCACGAGAAATGGTGAAGGCCCACGGTTATCTGGAATAAGGAGGTCATTCGTCTTGGAAGCGAAGTGAGCTTGCTAATCAATCAACGTTTGTTTTCCTACTCAATTGTTGTCGCATGAGTGATTGCCAGTCTATTTTGCTGTCTTGTAGAACTGGTTTATATGAACGGAGCTTTTTAAGTATATACCAACCATTATTAAGTGTATGATTCTAGATTGCATAATGTCACACTCTTGTAGTCTTATTTAGACTATTATTATGTGCATTTGCAGGCTTTCACCACGTTTTCACAAAATCAAGACACCCACGTAATACATTGAGTGCGTTAGGAGCCCTGTATACTTCAACAGAGCAAATGCATGCTGTGCAGCCTAAAAGCAGGCATGATAATTTCCTCAGCTGCTTTGCTGTATGTCTGCTCAGCTTCGAAGTCAACACATATCTTGTCAAATGTTCCAGCTGTCTTTAGAACATACTCACAAAGTTTTTGTTGAAAACAGCAAGTTTATTTTGTTAGCGGCAATTTTTACTGACGCGATACTGTTTTGTTTGAATGCGACATGCATGGGGAGATCGCGTACAGTTTCGTATGTAGGGGAAATCGAGAATACACGTAACTGAGAATATACAGTAACTTAGAGGTCTCAAGGTGAGCTAAGCTCGCATGAAGGCCTCCGCCAAGCCTCACAAAGGCTGGGACAGTGAATAAGGATGGATCAGGAGAGGAGAGGGTTAAAAAAAAAGGTCTGCTAACGTTTTGCTATTTAAACGAAGGGTTTTCATATCTCGCATACGGGTAATTTCTGAATTTCCGTGCTTCAGGACTCGAGGAACATATTGAGACCGATCTCTAGAATGTCTCAAATCATGCGGACGCCAATGTTTGGGACGAAACACCTTAATGAAATCGCACATTGTCTCTCCGTCCATAAACTGCCAAGTGGCGTCTAGAGCAGATGTAGAAACCAAGACAACCAATCAAAGCGTAACAGAACAAACGTTAACAAAAGCAAAATTCAAGACCGTTAACCAGAATGAAATAGAAGGCCGCGATTCATGATCCAATGCACACTACTTCGTGCCATTATCGGCATTCACTTCGTAGATACGCGCGCATTTTTAAATAGAGTTTTTGTCGAGTATTTATGTTCCATGTCACAATGAGCACACGAAGTGCCACACGAATAATATCAGACGAAGTCAGTCATGTGCAGGACGGGTCACATGCGCCCTGTTGGCCGCGAGCTTGAGATTCCCACTGTAACTAGTTGGTTTTGGGAAGTTAAACCCCACAAATCAATCAATCAATCAATCACTGTAACTGGTGTTCAAGGTTTCCTTAGCATGCTTTGAGAGCTGCTTCGAAAGATTAATTTTGACTCAAATTTTAGGCTTTTGAAAACAGTCAAGAATGAATACTGTGGGCCTCCTTTCTGTTGAAATAGTTGCAAAGTCAGCGTCTACATGACCCGAAGTACCTCTGGGATTCGTACAGCACGTGAGAAAGATATTCTTCGCAGAATATAAATCTCACAAGTCCTAATTTTTGTGCAACCAAAAGTGTTCCTGGTACAAACAGTACATGATAAACGAAAAAAAACTAACTTCAGAAGATGCATTCAAATCAGATTTGAGACTACGATCAACCAAGCAATATATTTGCTCATCTTCATAAGAGAGCTGGCGCATACAGTGGCCTGTAATTATGCGCAAATGTGTACACCCATCGGAGGAGAAGAACGTTTCTGGCGAGTAAGACCGGGCAGTGCTTGGCCACTGAAATGCTTTTCCCGTAAAGGGTGTAATTTTAGCTGAAAGCACCAATTATGTGGAGGGCTGCTCAACGTGGCTGCATCTAGCGATGTTTCTTGGACGTACTTTGCGAAATGAAAGGCTTCATGTAAGCCTATGTAATCTTTTAAAACAAATCAATAGATTCACTACGGTAGCCATTACTCGCGTTGTAGGATGCGGCTATGCTTCGTGCTTATTATATTTCTATATCATCAGGAGAACAGTTGCGAGAGCGAGTTACGACGTTCGACAGATGATGACCATTGATGAAAACGAACTGTCGGAGACGTGCGCAAAACGCTTGCACTAGTATGTTGACGCAATCGTGTTCTGAAGCCTGACCACACGGCAGTAAATCCGGTCTCGTGTGAGTTGGTGGCAGTGTTTATGTGAAGAAAAAAAACAACCTAATGGCGCCAAGAAACAACAGCAAAATATTCAAGGTACCACACATTTTAGAAATCGCTTTCATGTGCAGCATTCAGTGAGTAGCTATGCCAATTTGCCATTATTTATTGTCCTTGAGCAACGTGTTTCGTTGTTGAGCCAAATGTTAAGAGAAAATCTTTGTTCAAACTCAGTAGCTGTGTGCACATCGTCCGCTTACCGCATACGTCAACTACACTGGCCCCTAAATGATAGCTATGGTCCGGCGTAGCGTCGCACCCGAGTTACGGCGCATAAGCCACTTTTACTGAAACTAAAGTATAAGCATCGTTATATGACGTATTCGGGTGAAGAAGGGTCAACTGTGGTTTCTCAATATCACGCAAGTATTAGTTTTGTGCAGTTCTAAAGAATAAACAAACCGTAAAAAAGTTATATCTATGCTCATCGAGGCACGTTATATTTTAAAGGGGCCCCATGACACAAATTAAGCGTGTTTGTTTTTATCGCTTCTTCTCGAACTGTGCAATGCACCAATATTGTTGCACGAGTAGCAAGGCCAAGAACAAAGCTGTTGTATTTTATTTCTACAGAGAAACAACACTGTTTTCTGACTAGAGTGGCACACATCGGCTATTTTTGTGATAAGAAGTGACGCTTTTTGACGTGGAAGTGACGACGTAGGTCATGCGTGTTTATTGATTCGCCGCGACAAGTCACGCATAGTATTCGAACGATCCCAGATAGGTCACACTATTCTGTGATAAAAATTATGAAAGAACTGTTTGTACTTCCTACGATACAAAAGTGTTTTCATTTTTAAATATGAAAATGTCAGATCAACTGCAAAACGACGCTAGGAGCGCTGTACAACAACGGCTACCACGAGGCTTGTCCTTAGGACGCACGCCGTGATTAAAAACAGTCATTCACGTCAGTGGGAAAGTGATATGCGAAAGAGAACGTTTTTCTCGTCGTCTGCTGCGGTTTTCAAGTTTCAAGGCTAATAACTTCCGTTACCGCGCGCCGATTTTAATTCTGATTTTTTTTTCGCTCACCTTGGTATTAAGCACTACAGAAACTCCTGCTCTGCAAAATAAAGACGAAAAAGCGTTACAGGAACCCCTTAAAAAGCACTAACTTCGGGGCACCAACTTGGCTGTTTAATTCCGTAAATGCGGATAAAACATCAATGTCGTAGCTACAAAGTGAATGATGTTGGGGGAGCTTGCTCGGAGATGATCGGGTAAGCCGCGAAACCTCCGTACACATTTGTCTAACATCATATAGACTTCATGGCTTTGCTTGATGGCAACCCCGCCATGGTGGTCTAGTGGCTAAGGTACTCGGCTGCTGACCCGCAGGGCGCGGGTTCGAATCCCGGCTGCGGCGGCTGCATTTCCGATGGAGTCGGAAATGTTGTAGGCCCGTGTGCTCAGATTTGGGTGCACATTAAAGAACCCCAGGGGGTCGAAATTTCTGGAGCCCTCCAATACGGCGTCTCTCATAATCATATGGTGGTTTTGGGACGTTAAACCCCACATATCAATCAATCAATGCTTGACGGCAAGCCCCCTTCGATTCTGTCTCCAGGGCTCTCACCGCAAGGTCTTGGCGGCGATCCTGAGCTTCGGCTGCTTTGCGAGCCCGCCGCGCAGCTGCATCGGCCTCTGGGATGTTTTCGCGGTGGAGCGCTAACAAACATGCAAGCTGCGGAGGGTTAACGAACAGTTTTAACCGAATGAGCTACCTGCGAATCGAAGGGAAACGCACCAAACGCGAACGCTGTAAAAAGGAGCGGCCCTCTGGCGGTCACCTATCAAACTAGTGCACGCGGCGCTGCTTGCATGGCTCACCGGAGAGAGTGCAGATAGAGTACAGCACAGCTGCCAGAGAACACAGCCGCGCCCCTATCGGGATCAGTGAGAACTAGTGTACACGCCACTGACAATAGACAAGGCGCGAGCATGATAAACTTTACGAGCAAGCTCCTAAAGGAGCCCCACCACGGTGGTCTAGTGGCTAAGGTACTCGGCTGCTGACCCGCAGGTCGCGGGATCAAATCCCGGCTGTGGCGGCTGCATTTCCGATGGAGGCGGAAATGTTGTAGTCCCGTGTACTCAGATTTGGGTGCACGTTAAAGAACCCCAGGTGGTCAAAATTTCCGGCGCCCTCCACTACGGCGTCTCTCATAATCAAATAGTGGTTTTGGGACGTTAAACCCCACAAATCAATCAATAAAGCTCCTAAAAGAATGCGCCAAGTTGCACCACAAAGCCTCGCGTCAGCATCTTTGCTGCAAACGCCATAAACTCAAACAAAAAAAAACGTGCGTACAAACAAGAAAGAATAAGCAGAACACCGTTGGAAAAAAAGCCCGAAACTTATAAGCCAGGCATTTTAAAAAAGAAGAACAAGAAACGACTGAAAGAAGCAAAAAAAAACAAAAGGATAACAGGAAGTGATTCTTGTTTTCAATCAGTATTGTACGAACCCTAAAGTTGACACGCCAAACGAGTGCAGCTGCGAAGTTTCCGATATGCAAATTATGATAGCACCATATGATTGCCCGTGGGAATGTACGAATGCAAGCTCTTTTTTTTTCACGTATTTATGTTTATACCTAGTTCTTTTACCTAGTTTATACCTTATATTCTTTTTGCCTCGGCATCTTGCTAACGGCTTTAGCAAGCCTTTTTCCCTTACCCCGTTTTCCTTCCTTCTTCGCGGCAAATATGGTAGGAAAGGGCACCCGGTTCCTTTAGTTTCTCTTTTTTAATGTTTGGCTGGCTGATTCAATGAATGTTTCCTTCTTGTCTGTTTTCGTATTGTTTCCAGTGAAATATATGGGCGTGCACCACCGCCCCCAGTACCATTTTCATACATACAATGTTCCATGGTTGAGTGGAGGAGGGGCACCTAAAAGTGCATCTTGGTCCCTCACGGGAGAACATCGTTTCCAGGCGGTAATTAAAATACAAAGTTTTATCTTGTTGTATTACTTTTTGCCTCCACGCTGCCTGTACTGCTACGCATTGCAAGGAGTACCATCGAAATTGAGTCGCCCACCTCGTTACCTCCTCTGTAAGTGATTTTTTTTTATTCGTGGACTTTCCAACGTCAGAAAAAGGAAGCATGTTGCTGCGCTATTTGCTATTCCCTGTAATAGGGAGGGCGAGAAAGCTTCCGAAACACGGCGGACGTGACGCGAGTATGGAATATGGAAAGCAGCACCTGCCTTCCTCTTCTAACGTGCCGAGTGAACCCGCGCAAATGTGTTTATCAATTTTCGGGGCATTTCTGCTGGCTCTTGGACCTTTCCCTACCGCCATATCATCGTACTTTCTCGACGTCTCTTGAATTCAAGAAAGGCATCTCAGCTGAGCGTAGCGTGTTCAAGCTTTCAATGATGGAACAACGCTGAGAAAAGGACGAGACGAGGGGGCAAAAGCACGACGTCATGTTTGCTCTCTCTCATCCGCGTCCTTCTGTAGAGCTATTTTATATACCAACCAGCCCGATTCCGAACATCATTACATTATCTCGTTTTTGCAACTGTTTTTTGTCTTAGCATGAATGATTGCCCGATTCTTTGGTTGTTAATGATTGAAAGTTAGAATAAGGCATTCTCATTTTTGCAAGCTCGAAGAAGTGCAATCAACACGCACCCACACACTCACCAAGGAGGACACTTGTTTTTTTGCAGTGTGGCTTTTGTTCAAAACAAAATCATTCTAAGCTTCATACTATTGCACAGGGAATATGGAGCACGATTGTTTAGGATATTTCTGAGGAATCTAAGCACTTTCTTCTCAAGTGACATTGATGAAAGTCATGAAATAGTGAAAGTGAAAGTTTACATGCTTGGGCATGCCGGTAAATCATTAAATGCACCCGTCAGGATGAGCGACCTGACTCGCGGCCAATAGAGCGAGTGAAGTATGAAGTTGTACATACATAAACGGCGCATAACACAGGCAGGAGAACATTTGGAACAATTCAAACATAACAGCCGTTTTTATAGCCCAAAATATGCTTTCATATTTGAGGCAAGTCAGCTAGTGATGTGCTAAAGCATAAAAAGCGTGAAATAAGCTTTCTTAGGCGTTATTGCGTCATTTTGCGTGCACTAATGTTATTTTGTGGAAAGAAATACGTTTGCCGAACGGACAGCTCGCGTGCCAATGACGGAGGTTGGAACAAAAAAAAGTATTTTTTAAACGATGCCAAGAGAGTAACTGAGCGGGGACGGCAAAATACCTAATAACGACAATCTTATCTTTAAAAGCACACATGCAGAGTAACATTAACGTTAAGTCGTCAGTTTATCGACTCTTTCACACCACACATATTTTGCTGTTTTTAAGGCAGTTGTGCATTTGTACAGCAGGAAGACAAATACGCGCTCCTGCTGTACTTTATATGTACGCATGTCGCCTCGGTGAATTCCCTTAACTTCGCAAGTAAACATTCTGTTCCTAATTGTGCATGCCACTCAGCTCTCTTCAGAGAGCAAGGAAATTTGCCTCAATGATCTTTAAGATGAAAATATTTACCTGGTTCGCGGTATATTTTGAGACCCTTTAAAGCGGTAGGTTTTGAAGTGAACACGCCCCCTAGCACTCTGTACACAAACAATACAGCACGACGTTACGTCTATGAATCAAGCCACTTCATTCGGTCAAGCCAACGACGCAGTCATGCCGTCCGGAAGTGGAGTTCTTTGAGGAAGACAGATCGGTCTTGTCAAAAAGCACGTCTTATAGGATCTTTGAAAGAATATTCATTTGAAGGGAGCCTTGAAAATCTAAGTGTTCACGTCCCAATGAATACGCGTCCCCGTTTCCGACTGGTCTGGCGTCGATCTCATTGGCATGAGGTCACCTACATGGACTTGGTGGAAGAGCTACTTCATTCACTTCAGTGGAGAATGCATCGTATGGTTGAACCATAAACGCTCTCGGTGATTCAAGCGGTACTTATGAGCGTGGTTGTTTTCCATTGCCCTCTTTTGAGCGAAACACTTGCTACAATACCCACGCGGCACTACTTACCAAAGCGCATAGCACCCGCTAAAATGTGAAGTTTCGCAGACTTCTCTTCTATTAGCTATGTACTGAAATGCGCGAACAGTCTCACAATAAAATTCTCAATAGTCAAGTGCGCAATATGTTTAACATTGGGAGAACTTCATGATTCCAAGAGCTGATTTAATACGCAGTTTTCTATTGCGAGAGCCACGAAAGATAATCATAGTAGACCACACCAATAGAAGTTTTTTCTGTTGCTACTTTTACAAAACGGTCCGCCAGAAACTTCCTTTTGCGATGTACAAAACACCTATTTTTCGACATTTCGTGCGTCACAACTTCGCGTCGCCCTCAATGTGTGCGTGGAACATAAACCAGTGCCCAACCTGTCAAGGTCGATTATTTCATGCGGCAGAAATGTTTTAAAATAGTCTCAGCAAGGCCTAGGGCTTGCTGAGAAAACACATCCTGTGAACAGCAGACACTGCTCTCAACACCTCAGCGAAATCCTGCAATCGGGCACGCCAAGGAGATATTTCAAGTACAGACAGATGATGTTGACATTTTCTCCGCCACCATAGTTTGTGCTTATAACCTCGCTGCTCCCGGCGTTTGCTGCTCGTTCAACGTGAAATAACGTAATATTAGTCATAAACCGATATATATCAATGATAGCGTTTGGATCAAATGTGCTTCTTGCCACGTCTCTATATGCCAGCGCCGCGTTGTGCGCCAGTGTGGCTCAACTACACGTCGAGCCAAACTAGCGCACAAGAATCACACCAGAGAGAGCGATCGCGTTTCAGCACGCTAGCTCAACGTGATGACGAGCACTGACGTCACTTCTCTCTGCAATTCCATCCATTTCTGTGTATATTTCGTCACGTTCGCCATCACGAGAGAGTACAGAAAGCGCTAAAGGCACCCGACATAACCCTGTAACTTCGGTGGTTCTTGAAAGATTCGGGAAGATTTTGTGACCATCAAATCCTGGGGCAATAAGTTGTCATGCTGAGGCCATTCGATGACTACATCGAGAAGTGGTGGGAGACCCCCTTATCTGGATAATCTACAGCGGTCAAAGTTAGCGCTATATTTAACATAAAAGCTGCGCAAAGTTCTGTTTCCCTTGATAAGTTTCGTATTCCTTGGAATTCAGCGATATAAGAAAGTAAGGTCGTTTTCCGCTAAGGTTGCTAAGACTCGCTCGATGGATTCCATGCTGACCGATTGTGCCCTCACAATCTCCGACGACATCGCAGCTCTGGCCGACTGGGTTGGTCCTACGCCACCTCCTGCCGCCGGTCCCCTACGACGACGTCAGCGCAGCTCTGGCCGACTGGATTAGCCCTACGCCATCTCCTGTCATCGACAAGAGCTCTCGCAAGTGGTGCCCCGTCCTTGGACTCCTGTGACCGTGTTTTCATCTTTCCTATCTCTCCTATATCTCTTATGTCGTCGCTCGCTGTCCATGCGCATCTCTCTCTCTTCTCTCTCTCTCTCTTCTCTCTCTCTCTCTCTCTATATATATATATATATATATATATATATATATATATATATATATATATATATATATATATACCTTTAATCCTATCCTTTTAATCCCTCCTCACTCCAATCCTTTGTGAGCTACTGTTGAGGTGTCGCACGCTGATGCAGACAGTTACGGGGCTCACTTTTCTGTTCTTTTCCTTCTTATAACCACAATCTATCTAAGACTGAAGAAAGAATAGGGTTAGGTAACCTTCTTTGTTTCTCTTTGCTTTTATTTTTCTTTCCTTTCTTTATTTTTCTCCTTCTCCACTTTTTTTCTCTTTTTTCTCTCTCTTTACATCTGTTTATTTCTTCCTTTCTCTCTATCAATTTCTTTCAGTTTTTCTAGTTTTTTTTTTACTTTGCTTTAAACTTTTGCCTTCCTGCTTAATTTGTACGTACTTCCTCTTTATTTTTATATTTATGCGTTCTTCTGCCTATGATACGCCAAGCACACTAGGTTTTTCTTGTTTTTTTTCGCTATTGATAAAGTATAAACATCAAGGATCAGGTTGCTTCAAGAACAAGACAAAGAAAACCTGTCACGCATGCGAGCACACGCTCAATATGATAAACATGAAGACCTACGCCATGCGATGACAAGAGCTCACTACAGCCTACTACAGCACATGACAGCGTGTGATAACCCGGCCCCCTTAAGTGCTCCCCATTTAAAACGTCGAGGATAAAAACCCGGGACCATTCTGTATAGAGACAAATATGAAATATATTTATTGGGAAAGCGGTTCAAACTAACCCGTAATATAGAAAGTATAATGAACGAGCTCATAAACAAAAATCTTATGGGCCTTGAAAATTTACTGATTTTGCCGTAATAATGATGTGAATAAAGAAATTCATGCACCAAAAAAGTATCAAACGGGATGCCAAAACATAAAGGTATTTGTTCCACAAAGATGCGTTTCTACGAGGAAATGTGCGTGCTGTTTGCTAAGTTGGCGTATGCGCGTTGTGTAAAGCATTCGTTAGGCATTATGCGCTTCTGTTTTTCATTAGCAGAAACGGTCCGCAGAAGTAATAATAACCGCTCTCACTTCGTTGCGTCTCGTAATTTATGCTGTCGGAACTTCATAAGTGATCGTGAGAAACCTCCAGAGTGATTGCTTATTATTTAAATCTTACCACGGCGGTTTCTCTTCTAAGTAAAGAAAAGCAACTTTTCCGGTGCGACTTTTCTATCACTGAATTCGCGCAGGCATAAGATTGTATGTGGCCCTTTTCACAAAGCTTGAAAATGCCCTAGTAATGTATTCTTTAGACATGCAGCAAAAACGGTAAAGTTACCACACGGGCATAAAGAATTTTCGCCTGCATCTAAAATGCAGCCGCCATTGATTCGATGCAGGCGTCGATTGCAGCCGATTGCAGCCGCCAGTGATCCGATTGCTGTTATCCGATTGAACCTTGTGTTGACATGACTCACATGCGACGGGTGCATGAATATACAAGTTTCAAATTTCCTTGCGCATCAACACGTGGGGCACAGTATGGTTGGCAGGACATGTAAAAGAGCTCTGAAGTAAAGAAACCACAGTTGACTAATATACGTTTTAATATACACTAAAATATTTTACTAATCTAAGAAGTGTTGTTATAGTGCGAGGCAGGTGAGCTTTCCTACGTTTTCATTGATACCTGAACGAATGGTATTAAATTTGTGGATCAAGAAGGATTCCCTCACTTCCCTATCGTGATTTGTCTTGAAACCGGGCTAAACAATAGTGGCCCTAATTTTGTCGAAACCGTGGCCAGGCATAGCGACGTGCTTCGACAGCGGTAGATTAGGGAGGCTTACGGCATGTGCACTGTGATTATTAAAACGAATTCTGAAACTTGTCTCAGTTTGACCTATGTACTGAGCTCCGCATGTTGAACACTCGAGAAGATAGATGGCATTGATATTATCACATGTGTAGTTCCCATTTATCTTTAAAGAAAAGCTGGACGATGTACCTAAAACTGTTTTAGATGTCGCCATGTGCGCGCACACTTTGCAACGTGGTTTGTTGCAGGGATGACAGCCTTCATGATGTGAACACGTGGTTTTAGATGAGATTAGTTAATCATGAAGGTTCCAGCCGCTCGCTCTGTATTAAAATGTTGAAATGTTTCTTTAAAATATGGTTCAGATTTGGAGCTGAGGCCGCATGTGTCAAAATTAGATTAGTCCGCGAACAATCTTTGGGTCTTTTGTTAGTACTCATCAGGTATGAACGGTCGAGCTCTTCTGCACGTTTGATGGCGTCTGTGATTATGCTGGCCGGATAGCTCTGTTTTTCGAGCGCTCTCCGAAGTTGTTCGCAGTGGCGGGAAAATTCGCTGCTATTAGAGCATATTCTTTTAAAACGGACTGCTTGGCTGTAGGGAACACTAGTTTTATTGTATTTCACGTGACTACTACTAAAGTGAAGATATTGCTGTCTATCCGTGGGTTTCCTGTAAAGATTAGTTATCAGCTTCCCGTTACGTAGAGTGACCATGACATCAAGGAAGCTTATGTTCCCAGGTGAATACGAGTGCGAAAATGAAATCGCCGGATGAGCGTGGTTAAGGTCTGCTACGAAAGAAAGAAGTTGCGGTTCACTACGGTGCCAGATTAGAAAAATGTCGTCGATGAACCGCTTATAGTGAAATGGCTTGTATTCACAATTTACAAGAAATTTGTTTTTAAGGTGCCCCATAAATATGTTTGCGTAGTTTGGTCCGATTCTTGTGCCCATAGATGTACCGCCAACTTGAACATAATGTGTCCCATCAAATTCGAAATTGTTAAGTTCGAGAATGAGCTTAAGCAACGTAGCTAACGTAGATGCGAAAACTGGTTTGTCGGTGTCGCAATCGTTGTACGCGCAGATAACTGCCTCGATGCCTTCTGAGTGAGGAATATTAGTGTATAGTGACGTAACATCTAACGTAACGAGAAACGAATTTTGAGGAACCTGTAGGTCAACAATATCTGTTAGAAAGTGATTGGTATCTTTAATGTAAGAAGAAAATCTGGACGGAATGGTGTTGATGAGGCTATCTACATAACGGGAAAGGTTCTCAGTCACTGTTCCAATTCCAGAAATTATTGGTCTACCGGGATTATCTTTCTTATGAATTTTGTGCTCAGATTTGGGCGCACGTTAAAGAACCCCAGGTGGTCGAAATTTCCGGAGTCTTCCACTACGGCGTCTCTCATAATCATATAGTGGTTTTGGGATGTTAAACCCCACATATTAATCAATCAATTTCTTATGAATTTTGGGAAGAAGGTAAAACCTGCCAGCTACTGGGTTCAACGGTATTAGGGATTTCAGAGTGCTTTAGCTCATTTCTTTATCATTAAAGAGCGCAGTCAAACTATCACGGACAATATTGTTACGAGGCAGTGGGCATGGCTCTACCGTCGTGGACAACAAATCGATGAAAAAGAAGTGGACTCGCCGCGCGAGAGACTGGCAGCTCTGAAGCGTCACTTTTACATGTAAATATAGGAAATACGCTCATTTCTCTCTTCCGTGTGTTTGCGATCCCCGTAACAAATTGGTGGGAGTGCTGGGTAACGAAGCGCCATACAACGGAGCTCCGCAGTGGTCGTCAAATCGGAGTTTCCGTGATGGAACACGGGACTGATCCCACGGCCACCTCTCCATCGGCCTCGGCGACGCCCGCACCATCCACGGCAACGCCTCCACTGGCCCCACCCCCACCCACGTACGTGCTGACGCATCCGAAGCATCCTGGAACGTTCTGCGGTACGGACGAAGTTGATGTCGACGACTGGATAGCCGACTACGAACGCACCAGTGCTCTCAACCGGTATGATCCGACTCTTATGCTGGCCAATGTGCTGTTTTACCTGAAAGGCACGGCCAAAGTCTGGTACGAGAACCATGAGGAGGAGATCGGCAGTTGGGACACCTTCAAGGAAAAGCTTCGCGACTTATTTGGGAAGCCCATCGGTCGAAAGGCGGCTGCAAAGAAGGAGTTGTCTATACGTGCTCAGACGTCCACAGAGCCGTATATTTCATATATACAGGACGTGCTGGCTCTATGTCGTAAAGTTGACAACGACATGTCGGAGTCTGACAAGGTTGGCCACGTCCTCAAGGGCATAGCGGACGACGCGTTCAACCTGCTAATGTGCCGGAACTGTGCGACCGTCGACGAAATTATTGAGGAATGCCGGCGTTTTGAACTGGCCAAAAGCAGGCGGATTTCAAGATCATTTACTCGACTGCCGAACACCGCAGCGACGTCCTCCTGCGAAGATGGACTGTCCTCTCATCGGCAGTCTTCACCAGCGTCTGAAATTACGCGAATTGTCCGGCGGGAAATCGAAGCAATTACACCTACTCTTCCCGCCAACGGCCACGTCGATTTGCAAGTACCTCAGGTTTGCTTGGTACAGTCGATTGTGCGGGAAGAACTGAGCAATTTGGGCTTCGATGTCTGCGCCGTTGCTCAGTCTCGACCAATTGGCTTCCGTTCAAGGTCGCCGCCTCGCCCCAGGTCACCACCCCAAGAAAGGTCTTATCCACGCTCTCGCAATCCGGCCGAATGGAGAACTGCGGATGATCGGCCGATCTGCTTTAACTGCCGCCGCATAGGTCACGTCGCACGGTATTGCCACAACCATTGGTCTTCGTCCCGAAACCAGTATAACACTGCTCGCCGCACCGATAGCTACCGTCGTTTCCAGCCTCCTGAGCCGATCGCCGACAACTACCGCCGGCCTCTGCCCGTCGATTCCTACGCCTGCGATGCCCCTGATACGCAGCACAGCCGCTCACCGTCGCCTCGACGTCACCAGTCTCGTTCGCCGCCAGGACGTCGCCCGTCGTCCCCTTCTCCTCTACGACGACGCCCGACCTCCCCGCTCAATTCTCACCAGGGAAACTAAGCGGTGCAGCTCTTGGAGGTGAAGCTGCATCCTCGATACCGACCTCAAATCCTCTCCTTGTACTGCCGACACGACGAAATTTGATCGACGTCGACGTTGACGGCCTGACTGTTTCTGCACTTGTTGACACTGGGGCGCATATTTCTGTGATGAGTGCCCGACTTCGTCGCCGCCTGAAGAAAGTGCTCACACCGGCTGCTCTTGGCATTATTCGTGTCGCCGACGGAAGAAGTCTTGCCATCACAGGAATGTGCACAGCACGCATCACTATCGCCGATCACCCCACATCTGTTCTCTTTGCAGTTATTGAGCAGTGCCCAAATGACCTAATTCTTGGTTTAGATTTCTTGTCCACCCATGCTGCTCTCATCGACTGTGCAACCGGCGTTCTTCAACTTGAACTGCCTCGACTTGGACCTGTGCCGTCCTCACCGTCACACCGCTTGTGCGCTGTTGATTATGTTCGGCTGTCACCGCAAGCCACCACGTGTGTTGCCTTAACGATATCACCAGCTCTTCCTGACGGTGACTACATAGTGTCTCCATTGGTGGATGTGCTCTTGGCTCGAAGTGTTGCTGTGCCGCATACAATCGTGACTATTGTGGACAACTACGTTCAGCTTCCGCTCCTTAACTTCAGTAGTTCGACCCAAGTTCTCCCGCAAGGCATTTCGTTAGCCCACGTTTCCCCACTTGATGCATGTAGCGTCGTGGCATTGGACCCTGAAGACTGCTCGTCCCCTACTGCAGCCAGCCGAGCAAACGCACCTAGCGACGAAATCACGATGATGATCGCCCCTGATCTTTTGCCCTGTCAGTTGGCGCAACTCCACCACGTTCTGACTACCTACCGAGATATTTTCGACTTCGATGACCGCCCTTTAGGTCAAACGTCCTTCGTGCGTCATCAAATACATACCGGCGATGCTAATCCTCTTAGACGGCGACCGTATCGTGTTTCCCAGTCCGAACGCCAGGTCATACAACGAGAAGTCGAGAAAATGCTCTCCAAAGGAGTCATAGAGGCCTCTTCAAGTCCATGGGCGTCACCTGTTGTTTTAGTGAAAAAGAAGGATGGCAGCTGGAGATTTTGCGTTGACTACCGTGCCTTGAACAAGATAACCCGCAAAGACGTATATCCGCTGCCACGAATCGACGACGCCCTTGATTGCCTTCATGGCGCGCGATACTTCTCATCTATTGATCTGCGTTCGGGCTACTGGCAAATTTCTGTCGACGACTTAGACCGAGAAAAGACTGCCTTCATCACACCGGACGGCCTTTATCAGTTCAAGGTTATGCCTTTTGGGCTGTGCAACGCCCCGGCAACGTTCGAACGCATGATGGACTCTCTTCTTCGTGGTTATAAATGGTCCATCTGTCTTTGCTACCTCGACGATGTGATTGTTTTTTCCCCCACATTTGAAACTCACTTAACTCGTTTGTCGACCATTTTAGCCGTTTTTCGTCGAGCAGGACTCCAGCTGAACTCGAAAAAGTGCAATTTCGGCCGACAACAAATCACGATCCTTGGTCATCTTGTAAGTGCTGCTGGCGTCCAACCTGACCCTGACAAGGTTAGCGCTGTCAAGAATTTCCCTCTGCCTTCTTCAACCAAAGATGTTCGGAGTTTTGTGGGCTTATGCTCATACTTCCGCCGCTTTATACGCGATTTCGCTACAATTGCACGACCACTAACTGATCTTCTCAAAAAGAACGTGCCCTTCTCGTGGGGCCAAGACCAAGCAGCTGCGTTTTCCACGCTGATCGACCTGCTCATTTCACCACCAATACTGGCTCACTTTGACCCGTCTGCGACGACTGAAGTACGCACAGACGCCAGTGCTCACGGAATCGGCGCCGTCCTCGCTCAACACCAGGGAGGCCAAACGCGTGTTATTGCGTATGCCAGCCGCCTTCTCTCCACATCTGAGCGAAACTATTCGATAACAGAGCGCGAGTGTCTTGCGTTGGTCTGGGCTGTAGCGAAATTTCGCCCATACTTATATGGCCGGGAGTTTTCAGTTATTACGGACCACCACGCTCTGTGTTGGCTGTCGTCGCTCAAGGACCCAACTGGTCGCCTAGGTCGCTGGGCTCTACGTCTCCAGGAGTATAACTTCGACGTAATTTATAAGTCTGGCAGGTTGCACCAAGATGCTGATTGTCTCTCGCGTTATCCAGTGGACCCTGCTAGCCTCGCTGTCCATGAAGGCGATTCTTGTGTGCTCGCCATATCTGATTTGCACGACATCGGCACAGAGCAGCGCCGGGACGCAACCCTCAAGAAGGTCATTCAGCGAGTATCTTCAGGACATTCCGACCCTTCGCTCCGTCAATATGTCCTTCGCAACGACATTCTGTATCGTCGCAACATGAAGTCTGATGGCCCGGAATATTTGTTAGTTATTCCCCGACACCTGCGTGCCACTATTCTTCAACATCTGCATGACGCACCGACGGCGGGACACCTGGGTTTTTCACGCACCTATCACCGCGTGCGGCAACGGTTCTTTTGGCCTGGCATGTATAAATTTGTGCGCCGTTATGTCGCTGCTTGCGAGCGCTGCCAGCGTCGGAAACGTCCTGCTCTCCGTCCGGCTGGCCTGCTCCAACCTATCGACATTCCCCCGGAACCATTCTTCCGCATCGGCCTCGACTTGCTCGGACCTTTCCCGACGTCCGTATCAGGCAACAAGTGGATCGCTGTCGCAACCGACTATGCGACCAGATACGCGATAACTCGTGCCTTGCCAACTAGCTGCGCTACAGACGTCGCAGACTTTCTCCTAAATGACGTCATTCTGCGGCATGGAGCTCCGCGCCAGCTTTTGACGGATCGGGGCCGCTGCTTCCTCGCAAAAGTTATCGACGAAATCCTCCGGAGCTGCTCTACCGAACATCACCTTACTACTGCCTACCATCCCCAGACTAACGGTCTCACGGAGCGTCTCAACCGAACTCTTACAGACATGTTGTCTATGTACGTCTCTGCTGACCACCGTGACTGGGACGCAATGCTCCCCTACGTTACATTTGCATATAATTCGTCAAGACATGACACCGCCGGCTACTCTCCATTCTTTCTTTTGTACGGCTGCAACCCTGCGTTGCCATTCGACACACTCCTTCCTTCTGCTACTATCCAACCAACGGTGTATGCGCAGGACGCTGCTTCTCGAGCCCGCGTCGCTCGCCAAATCGCGCACACTAGGCTCAGTGCTTCTCAGGCCGCACAAAAAGTCCGCTACGATGACTCGCACCGCGACGTTGACTACCCTGATGACTCTCTTGTCCTACTCTGGACGCCGTATCGACGTGAAGGTTTGTGCGAGAAGCTCCTCCCACGTTACACAGGACCCTACAAAGTTCTCCGCAAGGTCACCGACGTCGACTACCTCATCACTCCCGTTCAACCGCACTCATACTCTGCCACACCATCTACTGATGTTGTTCATGTGTCGCGCCTAAAGCCCTACTATACTGCCAGTCCTGATTGACTTAGGGGCGCCGTGACGGCGCTTTGTTCGCCGGGGGTGATGTTACGAGGCAGTGGGCATGGCTCTACCGTCGTGGACAACAAATCGATGAAAAAGAAGTGGACTCGCCGCGCGAGAGACTGGCAGCTCTGAAGCGTCACTTTTACATGTAAATATAGGAAATACGCTCATTTCTCTCTTCCGTGTGTTTGCGATCCCCGTAACAATATCTTTGAACTCGTTTGTTGGGTCATGATCTTTCCGCTTGTAATATGATGCATCACTGAGCGGCCTATGGCCTTCACTGATATAGTTGCTTCTGTCCATTACAACAATGGCGCCTCCTTTATCTGCAGGTTTTATAATTATGTCATTACGGCTAGCGAGGGATTCAATTGCTTGTTGCTCTCTGTCAGTAAGGTTGTGGTGCAATGGTGTACGTTCTTTATTTGCCTGCATGACATCGCGTTGTACAGCTCTGTTATAAAGGTCCAGACATTTGTCTCTTTGGGAGGTAGGTGTCCAATGCTTGTAAGATGGCAATGATGAGCTATCGGTATTGTGAGCCGAGGAACCATCATAAAAGTACTCACGGAGGCGCATGTTACAATCGAAATTGTGAAGATCCTTCACCAGCTGAAATTCACTATAGCCTCCTCTGGCAGGGCAAAAATTATATATATTGTTTCTCTTATATATATATATATATATATATATATATATATATATATATATATATATATATATATATATATATATATATATATATATATATATATATATATATATATATATATATATATATCTATATATATATATATATATATATATATATATATATATAATATATATATATGTTAGGAAAGAAGTGTATACCTAAGGGTTCGTTTTTCCATGTTTTTCCAAGGAAAGTATAGGGGCACATATTAGCCCAAATTGGAATGTAAATATGAAAAAAAGTGGGTGAAAAGATAACTTGTCGTGGGCAGGATAAGATTCACGGAAAGTTATCTTTTCACCCGCTTTACTTCATATTGACATTTCAATTTGGTATATATATATATATATATATATATATATATATATATATATATATATATATATATATATATATGTGTGTGTGTGTGTGTGTGTGTGTGTGTGTGTGTGTGTGTGTGCGCGCATCAAAAAGCAAGAAGCAATTTCACAGCTCACTGCATTCGCAAGGGTTAGCAATTAAATCCGACCGCTTACCCCCGCCATTGATGCTCATCGTTTTCTTTTGAGCTTTCACACTTCACTCGTACATTATATAAAAGTGCATGGTTCTCCTTTCTGGATGTTTCGCCTCATTTACCTACGTTTTCATTCGCTCGCATTCCAGGCTAACATGTGTTCTGCACGAAAAACTTTGTTCTTTTCGAGGAATTTCGAGCGATATGGGCATCAACTGTTCTAACGGTAATAAATTCACCATAAAAATAAACGAGGCCGGTAGTAACGGGACAATGTTTTCCGCACAAGCATCATTCGCCGAGGCATCCGAAAGGGTGACTATCCTGGCATTCACTATCCTGGCATGCCTCCTCCTATACTCGACCATGTTAAGCTCTGGCTGTTGTTCAGCGCATTCCTGGTTTAACCCCACGCTTTGTTCCAGCCAACGTTAACATCTCCCGTATTTCTACGAGTTTTTTATTCATTTATGGCCTTTTTTCTCTTCCACTTTTAATGTGCCCTGGCCGATTTCATTTTCTTCTGATGAAGCTTGGTGTCTTTCAATCCTCTCTGAATTTCAATTCGACAAAAAGTGCCAAGCTTGCTTGATGTTTCTGTTCATTACGAAGCAATACAAAATGTTGTGATGGCGTCGCATTTCTTTTTTCTAAAATTTATTCACCTTGACAAATTGTTACCTTTCCCACCCCATCCAGATAAGGTCTGCTAACTTGAATCAATTATCTATTAACTTCCACTTTCAAGCAAAACTTGTCGAACAGTCTCAAGTTAACAAATATTATTGCAGGCGAATCACAGAATCGCAACGTTCAGCCATTCACTTTTCTATCAAACAAGCAGCAACGCTGAGAAGAGCTTAGAATGCACTCTCGCTACGATGACTTGTAATAGTTGGAGCTTAATCATCAAGCTGTCCTGGAGCGTTCGCGATATCGTTATACAAAGAATTTTTTTTACTAGTAATCTTTACGAAACACAAAGAGACTGCCTTACTTACTGGCGTTTTCTTTCTTTCATTTTCGCGTTTTCTCATTCAGTATGCATCTCCTCCGTCATCCATCACCCCACTCAGACGTCTCTAGGGCAGAACGTGATAGCACCGTACATGCTAAGTACCCTCTCGCACCTCTTACAAAAGACAGAAAAAGCGTGTGAAGTTTGCCTGCATCGTCCAGTTCATTCAGTGACTTGTTATTATGGTTAGTATTCTCTTTCAAAAACTTTTTTTTTCGTTGCCAAGCTGTTATGGCATTAAAACACTTTCCGACGCGCCCACTAAACTCCAGTTTTTTCGCGCTTTGCAGCGTTGACCCCTCCTTCTCTTTAATCGTCCGACGAAACTAGGGCCGCCCTTTTCATTCAAAGGGGCTGCACTAACGAGCGCACTGCATAATGGTGCGCATAGCGTGCTTCCCCTTACGTCCGGACGAACACATCATCGCGCGCGATAAGAGGCAGCGCATCAACAGCCGTTCTGTTCTCACACAGCACTGCTGTTACGCGCTCAAGAAATAAACGTAGTACACCGTTGCAAGCGCCTGTCATGCACTTTCACTCTATTTCTCGCTGGCCGCACGTGGCGCTGCGATAATAATACACTTTACTTGCTCAATTGCATGGCGGGGATAGTGCACTCTAAGCGTGCTCGCGGGCTGTGCTCACTCGAAGCACGAAACTACAGTGCGATGCAGTTCGTCGTCGACATTTTTGCACATTTGAAAGTCACAAAGCGTTTTACCCGAGTTTCGGGTTAATCTGGTACCTTGGTTCACGAGTCGTGATATCAGAAAAGCTTAGCGAGTTTAATAATTTTAGTGTGCCATTCTGTTTTATGGTTTTGAAAGACTATGCTCTTCGCATGACGGAAGTAGCACATATGTCTTAGTTACGTTGAAAGTATACTTTTCCTTTCACGTGTGATGGCAGTCTCTAGAATGATGTGGCATTCCAATCTTCTATCAAGCTTTTCTGTTTAGAGCTGTATTTTGGGCATTTCAAGACCTAAGATTGTAGAAAAGGAGTATTTTGTTGTGGACATAGATAATGAAGCGCTGTAAGAAGCTCTCAGTGGCATTTACTATTCTCCCGATCAATCGGCTAACTAAAGCACAACATACACTTACAGAGTACCTGGTAGTTTGAAAACGCGAGTAATTTAGAAATTGTGATTACTCTAAATAGCGGAAATTCACTGGTGTGTTTTTTTAATAAAAAGAGGAATCGTTCACACCCAACGGCACCTTGATATATTTTACAGCTCTCACCCAAGAAACACTTACGGGATAGGTTAAGATCCAAGCCAGCATTAACAAAACATTTAAGAGAGTCTTCCAACACGTGTGATTACTCTCTACGCTTATCACTTTGCAGGCACATAACCTTTTCTGCACTTTTGTCGCGTATATTTTATGTTTTCTCGTGGCAATGTCAATATGTGGTTTTTATAAACCCGTGTGAAAGATGAGAGCATAGACTTGAAGGCTTCTATCAGAACAGGTCTTTTGGAGAAAGTACTCCCAATTTCGTGAGCATTCACAGTAGAATGGAAAGAATGCTTAATTAGAATATTAGCAGATATGATTCTTTTCTGGAAAACAAAGACGTCCCATGTTTATCTTCATCTTTCAGTGCAGCATCATACACGGTCAGTCAAAATCAGCTTCACACTACGCAAACATACAATAAGTCGTGCAATGCCGTGGGTAGCAGCTGAGAAAGCAACGGGGTGCGTAATGTACAACCGAGCATCCGAAGCTACAAAGTTTCCACAGAAGGCGTAAGCACGATAATGACTCTTTATTTAGGCATTGACACGACTCGCCCATCCAAACTACGCGATAGAACAACGGTCAAGCCTCAAATGTTGCGATGTGGGCTGACGGGAATGGGGTCACTCGCGAACCAATGCAGCCGCGTAGTTCCAATAACGGCTTTTTCTAATTGAATTCATGTGTGCCCTCAGATACTTCCCAGGCTGTTGTCACAGTCACGGCGCTAGGATATCTGCAAGCGAACATGAACCCACAAACCTCTCGCAGCAGAGCTAACGTTTGTAGCCATACTCCCAAGATAAGCCGCCGATTGTGTCTCTGTGACTTGATCGGCTTTGGCAACCAAGTGCCGGGGCTTTTTTGTCGCTGACTTATCATGCGAGTTTCTTCACTCATGAATGAACTTGATACAGACATCAACGAAGCTGACACACACACACACACACACACACACACACACACACACACACACACACACACACACACACACAGCTAGTGGTGGAGCTAGCGATGGAGCCCAGGTACAGTTCAAAGGCAACCAGAGCGAAGCTCATTCCTGGGCCATGGATGTGTTCCGTAATTTGTATAGTTTGTCTGCCTTTGGGTATTTCGTCCGTGCGACTATTTATTAGAAACTTATAAATCGTAGTTATGATTTCTCAAACACAAAGAATACGGGTTAATGCGGGGCCCGTCAGACGATCTATACATACCAAATGCGCTCTTTCGGTGCTTGTCTTAAGCTCATGTTCAATACGTCTGTAGCCCCGTTGTCACAATTGTTTCAGTCAAAACCTCCATCTCCACCATCCGAATAACCTATATTGCAAAATGCACGTTATATCTTAATGCAACGTCTAACTTTTTATCGTGGCCATCTTCATTCTCTGAACTCACTGCAGGACGATGAGCTCTCGCAATCATTTTCATTTTACCCTATCCTGCACGACTTCACACATGCTACAGGATAAATTGCTGCCGAATAATGAAAATAAAGTAAATAGCGTTTGTCAATTGGCTTTTACGCAGTCAGCGCAGAGCGCGCTCATTTTCCTAGGCCACTTTGACATTAAAATTAAGCATTCACTAGTTGATCGTGCAGACTTCATTGTACACTCTTTTTTTATTTCGGCTATTTGCATCAATATTACGCAAGCGTAAACTAAACTGCTAGTTCTTCTTTTATTCGAATCCAGTGTTTGATTGTTTGAGAAAACTTGGCTAACAACAAAAGCTCACACGTGTGTGTGCGTGCGTGCGTGTATGTTTGTGTGCGTGTATGTTTGTGTGTGTGTTTTTTGTGTTTATGTGTCTTCGAATATAAGTTCAAATATCGCGTGCAACCGGGTGAGTCACTGCATCCTCTCGTGATTAAAATGTGACCCAGTATTTCCTAATAAAAGGCTAAATACCACTGTTCACCACACCCGTTCTTATATTGAGGACGCGGGCCACGTTAAAGGTCTCTAAATAAGACTCTCGGCAATGTAGAGCCCACAATTTCGGGCCTGTATCAGAGAGAAACATAAAGAGCATATTTTAGTGGGCGTCAGCGCCCAGCATATGATGCTCGAGCGTTTCGGCCTAAGAGGCTTAGTTGCTCTCTATTCTGGCAGTATATAGCTTAAAGCTCTTCACTAAAAATTGGCGCAGTTGCACAAAACCAGCGGCTTTGAAGCACGATTTGCATATAAAGCGCACCACTCTCTTCTTTCGAAAGCTGGCCCTCACGACTTTAGATTACTTTTAGGAAGCGTTACATATATGGTGTAAGAGGAGAGATTTGGGAACAAAAAAGAGGATTTATGGACAACCCTTTAAGTCCTTGCTGCTCATAAAGTGAAAATGTTGTCTTAGTGAACCATCTCCTAATTCACGTTATCTTATTGAGTAATTAATCAACGGATTCGCTTGATGGTTTCATAAACATAGCCGCTAAATCGTCGACGGATATCGTCAATCAATTCTGCTTACTATTGGTTTCTTTTGTGCACACGCTTAGAACTGGTTTTTTCTACTGTATGAAGAAAACTACATCATCCAGCCGAACATCATCGGCGTGATATGCCATCTGTATTTCTTACAAGTCGCATAGTCTCGAAGTTTTTAAACAAGTTGGGGACATTATCAGTGACGTAATTACGTCAGAAGATAAGCCATTATGTCAACACCTACTTTATGAAAAAAATGAAAACAACCGTGACTTTCCTAAACAACACGAGGCTTTACAGCCTGCCTCGAAGTGTGCTGATACGGCAAAATAGGGCGTGAAGCACAGAAAGAGAAGCTCGTTTAATCTTGCACGAGCATGCTCTTCATTTTCGGACGAGATGCGCGGCGAAAAATCGCTTCATCTCTCTTGCCTACGGGAAGGCAACAGGGCGTTCCAATTACTGACTACGCTGTTTCTTCGCCTCTAAAACAAACTCAGGAAGACAGAAAAAAAAACACAAGATATATTTCTATGCTGTCACGCAAACACAACGACACAGCGCGCACATTCACCATGTCGTCTCTGCACACGTCATAATTATAATCATCGCGTAGGCATCCTCGTCTTTTTCCTCGTATTTATGACTTCTCTGCTTTTCTCGGTATTATGCGGGAAGAGGAGTCGACAACTTTTCTTCATTTCTTACCACCCACGTGGCAATCTCACTCGCACAGCCGCAGACATCTTGCTTCCCAGATCTTAAACGACGTGTGCTCGCTATTCCATGCGAAAGAGTCCAGTGCTCGACCAACCATGACGCGTTGTCTACAGCCACTCGTTCCCAGCGCGAGGTACAACACAAGCTACTCGCCATCCTACAGCCATTTCTTTTCGTCATGACGTATAGTGAGGACGATGCGACATCTGTGTATCTTTTCCAGCTTTAAGGGGAACGCGTCATGCATTTTCGATGCCGCTTGCGAGGTAACATACGAGGTTATCACAGTGTATTTAAACAAAACACGGGAAAATTTAACGCTGTCTAATTTCTGCTTAGCGACAGAGTGGTTCTTTTTTTTCGACAATTTTTAGCCTGCGGCAGATGTCACGGTTGAAATAGGACGAAATATACTACTTGGTGTTCTGAAAACGAAATGCGTAGTTTCTGTAAGATACGTTGGGAGAAAATCCGACAAAAAGACAGACACAATGATTGTCGGTTCGCGCTTTCGCGCTTTCGTGTTTTCTCTCGCATACACAGCGTACTTTACTGATTGACTCGAAGGCTTTGTTATGTGCCGACCATAAATGAGATCTATGATATGAAGGAAAGAAGAGTACATTTAAGGGCTTGTTTTCTTTGTTACACGCCATGACAACGAGATCTAAGAGACAATCGTACCAAGGAAAGTATGGGGGATGTTATTACAAGTAATTGTAATGTATATATGAAGAAATAAAAATGGACGAAAAGATAGGTTGCTGTGAACACGGATTCAATCTGCAACCTTCGGATAACGCGTCTCACACTCTACCAACTGAGCTACCAGTTCAGGTTCTACGTGATGGCAAACAGGCAGAAAAAGGGTGTTCTACACTCGGCGTCATAGCTACTGGTGGCGTTGACTGGCACTCCCACGTTTAATGCACATATATACCCCATATAGTGGACGGGAGCATAGCCTCCGGAGTATATAGCTCCGTTGGTAGAGCATCGGACGCGCTATTCGAAGGTCACAGGTTTGGTTCCTGCCCACGGCCATTGTCTGCTAGATCTCATTGTTATTTTGTCAAAACATGGAAAACACGAGTCCTTAAGTAAACACTTCTTTCCCTTACTCATTAACGAGGGTCTCGTACTGGCAGACTTGGTGCCTTAGGTTGTAAACGAGGGACTATTGGTCAGCTGCCAGCTCGTAATAAGTACACGTGCTACGTGACGCCACACAGGCTCATAAAAAGTGTGCCACAGTCCCCCTTTTCTCTGTCGCAATTTTTTTTATTTTTTTGTAATTTCTCCCTCTCTTCGCAACATTTCTTTTTAACATCTTTCATTCCCCTCACCCCTTTCCCCAGCACAGGGTAGCCAGCTGGTCTAAGAACTGGCTAACCTCCCTGTCTTTCCGCATAAACTTTCTTCCTCTTCCTCCTCCCCCTTCCCATAATGGCTACTGAGGGCACTGACTGACACTCCCTCGTCTTAATTCACATATACACCCAATAAAGTGGCTGGGAAGATAGCCGCCGTGGTAGCTCAGTGGTAGAGCATCGAACGCGTTATTTGAAAGTCGCAGGCTCGGTTCCTGCCCACGACAAGTTATCTTTTCACCCACTTTTCTTTCTTCACATTTAAATTGCAAATACTTTAATAACATCCCCAATAGTTTCCTTGACATGATTGTCTGTTAGATTTCATCTATAAAATGAGTATTACACTGTCCCTATTGACCGGCAAAGAAGATTGGCGCAGCGTTCTTTCTATGTGCCAGTTCAGTTTTACTTACTCCAAGCATTGCTGACTGGGTGATTTAGTGCATGATAAAATGGAATTTCTTTATAGCCGCTCAATTAGAGCGTAAAAAAAGAAGTTATATGGTGAAAAAGGATTTGAGTAGGACTTGAGCATACTGACATTTGTTTTTTTCCGGTTTTCTGACCGTATAGCATCATTTTTGACGCTCAAACTGAACTGCTCTAAAGCTATACCATTTTACCAGTTTTACGTGGACGACGATCGCACAGGTAATACAATCTGTTTTGCAATACATGAGCCATATGGGATGAAGTTCAGTCTAGAGCGCGAGTGTTAGTAGGACCTGCAGATCGACCCACAATGTACATGGCATGAAAAATGCTGTACTTTGGTGGCGCATGGTTTCTCAGATGTGTTCCATCACCATCGCCGGTGTCAAGAACCACTGTCACACGTAATAAAAAAATGTTCATGCGTGGGTAGAATTTAAACCTGGCCTCCTTGCGTGGTAGTCGAGTATTTTTATCATACATTCAGGCTGAATCTCAAAGCTCTTTCGCGAAAAAATCCTAAGGCGGCTTATTATCAATGATTCTTCTTAACGTATGTGATATAGTGTGGTAAAAGAGTAAAATAACAACAGAGCGTTACAAATTGGGCACTGCGTAATAAGTGGGTCGTTTGAGGCTTGCAACCCGTCCCGAAGGACTAAGTCATAATTTTTCGTCATCTTCAGTTGAAACACTAAAAAAATCACAGAATGTCTTACTGATATGTAGCGGGTACCGAATTTCTCTCGAGTTATACATGACGCAAGTTTGTGCTTCCCCAGATCACAAAAAATATGACGATTTATTCTAGCGCAGTGGCCCTTTAGCAAGAGTACTTGTACTTGTTTCGCCAAGTGCGCTTACGACGGACTCTAGAAAGGCCATCTTTTTTTCGGTTTCGCTGCGACTGTGCGTCGTGGTCCTCTCAGGACTAGCAATTACTGTTAATCAGAAGGATGCCGTTATAGATGTATTACAGGAATGTCTTTAAAGGAAACAAGCGGGTTTGTTTTGTGTGAATCTGGAGACATTTAGAGGCGTGAGAATCGAACGTACAAATTCTATTACTCGGCAACGCGCGCGTTGTCTTCATATTTTTTAAATCACTATGATGCATCGAAATGCCTCGGAATAATATAATAGCACCGTTATTACATATATAACACCGGTATATAAACTGTTTTTCGGGGCGTATGTGAATTAACTTTATCCTTGTGTATTTTTCTTGGTGCGTCTGACACACGAAGTGCTCTTAGGAAAGATGTTATAGGTGCTTCTTTCCGTTACTCTGACTTTCGCAAAATCTAATGCCTGTGAAAAGGAGCAGCCAGAGCTATTGAAAATCGCCAACGTCTCTTAAGTAACGTATGGTATTGAAGAAAAATAATGGGTGCAGCCCCTCAAATAGTATAACAAAGTTATCTTTATTACACGACTTCTCGACTTTTAGGACGTTTCACTATTTCATGTAATTCTGGTCATCTTCTGAGAAACGTTCTCGTTTGTTCTTTGCGAGAGTGCATATGGGCGGACAGTTCCCGCTGAGAAAAAAGGCACGAGCACTTAAAGCTCACAACAAAGTGGTGCAGCCCCTTAAGCAGAAAGTAATATTTCAACAGAAACGTCCTCAACCGGGAAAATTAGAGGAACTAATTACAACTGACAATCGTGGTGGAAAACAAAACAACACTTCCAGAGAGGCCGTGACGGTAAGTAAAAGAAACACAATATACCACATCTGGGTCGTCCGTTATGATCGCGTCTGCTGTAATTATGGCTCGAAACGTTCGACGTCCCATCTGTTGGCTGCAATTACTCATTCTACCCGAAGAAGCCAGCTGAGTGCAAGTATTAACGCATAGTTCGAGTCCATACAAACTACGGGAAAATTTTCATTATTACAACCAGGTTCTTGCTTTCTCCATAAAATGCCTGAATCTTACTACGCATTGAAAATACAAACATAGTATCCACAGAAACGCACGTGGGTTAGAAGTTTCCAGGCTACGCTGCTACAGGAATGCATGCGATAGTGGCCTCGGAACTTTTGACCAGTTCCGCACGTACATGACGATGTGAGATATATTATAAAATATCAAAAATAAAATCAAAACCATGGGCACTGGGAGTTATTTAAAATGACAGATTTCGCCGCTAAAGCTGCATTACGAAGGGTTGGGTCAAGTGGAACATGTTACGTCAAACAAACACGCGTACAAGCACAAGCATGCACACACATGACCGTACATGAGCAGGCAAGCAGAAGCACACCTTTCTTATCTCTTTCTCTCTCTCTCTTACTCTCTCTCATCATTGCACTCAAGGATTTTCATCCTCGCGCACCCTGTTCTAGTGTAGGGTAGTAAACAGTCATAGTTCTCGTTAAGCTCCTTCTTCTACTGCGCCCTATTTGTTTCGAATAGCACCTGAAAAAAAAATACAAATTGTGAGTGCTGCAGTAGGCAGCTCAGAACTACGTACAACTAAGTGCCTCAACTTCTACGAAAACTGGTGCGTACATAAGCTTATCTGCTGTTCTTTTTTTCTCACTTAGATATTTAAGTGTCAGGTGTTAAGCGCGCTTCTCATTTTAGCTGCGCTTTCCCGAACGCGACGCTTCTGATAACGGTCATTGTCACTGGAAGCGCTGTCCTTTGTTCCCGCTGGCGAGCTGTTGAACAAAGTGCTTCTCTATGGTGACTCCTGGTACGCTTAACTCCATTCGGGATAACGACGAAGTGATTCTGGCGTAGAACACTGCTGTCACTGTCTGTAATTTTTCAAAGTTTTTCTGCGACTCTGTGGAAGACACCGTTCCAGTGACTGCGGCGATGGACGTGGATTCGCCTGGGCTTCCACCGCAACCATCGACGTCGTCCGCAGCTACCACGAGAAAGCGTACGGGCCACCCGAGTGATGCCGACAGCGAAGACACGCTGATTTACTCTACGGCCAGCGACGAGAGCTCCGACGAAGGCGACTTCGTGCCTGTGACAAGGCGGCAGCGAAAAAGAAGACTAGTGATGCCGTCTCCAACAACAAGTAAGAATGTGACGATGACGCGAGAGCCCACGACATACACAATTCTGTTTGTGCCGGTCGATGCGGCTCATAGTCTCAACCGGCTCAATCGTCAAGTCACGTCTAGGTTTCTTGAGGAACTCGCCCAGGGAGAGATCGCGGACGTGCGAATCAATGGCCGTAAGAATATCCTCGCCGTAGACGTCACTCAACGAAGCACATTGGACGTGCTAAGCAACGTCAAGATGTTGGATAACATCAATGTTCGCTCATATATACCTGATGGCCGCGACTCTACGGCAGGCGTCATTTACGACGTCGACATTTCCATCAGCGAAAGTGACTTTGCTGCTCTCATCAAACCGGTGTCTGCAGAACCTACTATACTGCAAGCTCGTCGCCTTGGCAAATCACGCTGCGTGAAGCTCGTGTTCAAGGGTGACAGCCTTCCATCGCAAGTCAAGGTCGGACATTTTCGACACACAGTGCGACCCTTCGTACCAAAGCCCCTTCAATGCCGGAAATGTTAAAGATTGGGACATGTCAGTGCTGTTTGTACAAACCTGGCTGTGTGCTCGCTATGCTCAGAATCACATAGCGCAGACGCTTGCCAGGCAGAACTTCGAAAATGTCGAAACTGTCATGGCCCTCACGAAGCATCGTCGAAAGATTGCCCAATCATGAAAAAGGAAATGCAAGTGTTGAGGCAAATGGTCCGGGATGGCTCAACTCACAGGGAGGCCGCTGCCCAACTACGACGCCGGCGGTCTCGTCGCCGGAGGCCCCTGAGGAAACCCAGTGCTGAAGCAAGAATTGAACCTCACCAAACGACCACCGGCATACCACCTCAAGCGTCCAGACACACCGACAACAAATCCTCCAAGCAAGACAAGAGCATCACCGGCTCGCCTGAAGCATGGCCAGTGCTGCCAACGATAGACGCACCGTCTGAGCCACCACATCGCTCGTCTACAATCATTTCGGAACGAGAATGCAGTGATAGTCGCGACAAAGAAATCGTAGCCATGGTAAAGGCCCTTATGAATACCATTCGTATGCTCCTCACTAGCATTGACAGTCCGGCTGCAAAGAGTGCACTTCAGTTAGTGGATGCGCTGAAGCCGGTGCTATCAAGTCTGGAAAGGCACCATGGCTCCGCCTCTGCAAGCCTTTCGTAAAGAGGTCAAAGTAGCTTCGATATTTCAGTGGAATGCCCGAGGCCTCAAGCCCCGCATTTCTGATATACGACAATTTGTGTTCAAAAACCAGTTTCCAATTATTGTTATCTGTGAGCCAAGGCTACACAATGCAATACGACTATCCAGGTACGAAGCCTTCAAGTCCGCTACCTGCAACGAACAAAGTAAAGTCATTGTATATATCAGATGCGACCTTACCTATATCGAGCACCGTGTAGCACCTCACGATGACAACCAGTATGTCTGCTTGACAGTTAAACGTAGAGACCTCAATTTCACGCTCGTAGGCGCATACATATCACCTTCGAACCGTTTTGAACCTGAAAGACTACGTGCACTGTTAACAGCCACATCTGGACCATGGATCATCACCGGAGATTTCAACGCTCACCACCCACTATGGGGAAGTCAGAAGACAGACAGTCGCGGAAGGCAAGTATTCTCCTTTGCTCTGGAGCAGCAGCTGCTTTGTGTAAACGACGGAAGCCCAACGTTTCTACGGGGAACGACATACAGCAGCTGCCTTGACTTGACATTTGTGTCACGAAGCCTAAATGGAAAGGTCAAGTGGTTCGCAGACTATGAAACTCATGGAAGCGACCACATACCAACTTATTTGAAGATCAAGGGCCTGGAAAAATCGCCAAACTACGACACTTCGACTCGCATCGACTGGACAAAGTTCAGGTCACTGACGGAAAAAAGGTGTCAAGAAAATAAAACGCCTCCTCTTGACACCCTCGAGGATATGATTAGAGGTGCTACTCAAGAAGCGACCTATCATATTCAACATACTTCAGATTATTGTCAATATCAAGCGGAATTGGAACGGCTCAGAGCGATCCGTCGTCGCGCAGAAAGAAGATATAGGCGCACAAAGTCCATTCACGACTTGAGGGAGGCAAGGCGCCTACAGAAAAAAATTCAGCGGCGAATCATTTCACTTCAATCCTTTCGCTGGAAACATCTGTGCGAATCTTTGGATCCACACAAGCCTTTGACGCAGACATGGAGGATTGTCCGTGGCCTACGAACATCGCCACATCAACATCGTCCCTTCAAGTGTCTTTCTCTCCACCAAGGACGCACCGAAATTGAAGTAGCAGAAGATTTCTGCATGAAAGTTGCCGGTCATGCGTCCACGTGCACCACGCGCCACCTAGAAAACGCTCCAGTTTCCAGAGATTCAAGAATGGACACCTTTTTCTCTCTAGAGGAACTACAAGCGGCCTTGACGGCATGCAAACGATCTTCATCGCCTGGTCCGGATGGGATCACGTACATGGCTCTTTGCAACCTCGGAGAAGCAGCTCGACGGGCCCTTCTATCCGTGTACAACGACTCGTGGAGCAGCGGACTTATCCCTCATTCATGGAAATCCAGCCGCCTCGTTCCTGTGCTTAAACCAGGTAAATCTCCTCTGCACTTGACCTCTTATCGCCCCATCGCGCTTACCAGCTGTTTCGGGAAAGTGATGGAGAGGATGATTTTGACTCGTCTAGAGTGGTACCTGGAGCGCCACGAGGTATACCCTCATGCTATGACGGGCTTTCGGCGTGGGAGGTCCGCAATTGATAACGTTATAGACCTGGTCTCATCTGTTCAGCATCAGAAAAGACTGAAACGTTTATCCGCGGCGTTGTTCTTGGACGTGAAAGGTGCATACGATAACGTATCACATGAAGCCATTCTGGATGTCATGGAAAATGTTGGATTAGGGGGTCGGGTTTACCAATGGATCCACAGCTATCTGAAAGGCAGAACTTTCTTTGTACAGACGGAGAGTGGCACAACAACGCACCATTGCAACCGTCGAGGCGTGCCTCAAGGCGGCGTTGTTAGCCCCACACTTTTCAATCTAGCGCTACTCGACCTAGTTGATGCACTTCCAAAATCTGTCCATCTATCAATATATGCAGATGACATCTGCATCTGGGCGTCAGGCGTAACACGCCTTCATTTGCGTGCCCGGCTTCAGAGAGCGGCAAAAATAGCGACAAAGTACCTGGAAGAACGGGGACTAGAGCTGTCATCAGAGAAATGCTCGCTTATAGCATTCACGCATAAGGCTATGAGCCCATATGTTATTAAAATCAACGGACACACGATCAACTACGTGAAGACCCACCGATTCCTCGGAGTCATAGTTGATCGCGACCTCTCCTGGAGCCCTCACATCGCCCACATGAAAACTAAACTCACCATGATCACCCACGTACTGAGGTTTCTTGCTGGAAAAACGTGGGGTGCATCGGTACAAGCAATGCTCCAACTCTACACTGTTTTGTTCCTCGGTTATATGCGATACAGCTTACCTGTGCTTTGCGGGATCGGAAAAACAAACTTGCGCGTCCTCCAGTCGATCCAAGCCCAAGCCCTGAGGATATGCCTTGGTCTCCCGAGGTGCGCGTCTACAGCAGCGACAGTAATGATTGCGCGTGATTATCCAGTCAACGCATACATCCGCGTAGACGCTTTGAGAATGCACATAAGACATTTCGCTCGGCTTCCATCTCATCACCTAGCCTCACTTCGAACTTCCAGGCCCCACTCAGCGTTCAGCGCAACTGTAGCTCAGCATTGCGCAGTGCTTCCATTGCACTTCACGCATGCAGCACAGCCGCCGATACCATTATGGTGCCTACACCCACTCAAAGCCCATCTTACAATTCCTGGCATCCAAAATAAGAAAAAGTCGTCGCACCTAGCCCTGAAACAGGCCACATTACTTTTCCTGCAAGAGAAGCACAACGGACGCCTTCACATTTACACGGATGGCTCGGTGTCTTCAGTAAGCTCTGCAGGGGCGGTGGTTATTCCCGCGAGGAACATCACAATTAAATTTATGACATCGCATATGACGTCGTCGACAGCTGCAGAACTTGCAGCCATTCGTGCAGCTCTGGAGTTTATAGTGAAAGAAGCTTCGGGAATTTGGTCAATCTTCTCGGACTCGAAGGCATCTCTTCAATGTCTTATATCACCCTTTAGCCATGGACCTAATGAACAATTAGTAGCTGAAATAAGGCTTCTTCATCACCAAGCAACCGAAAAACAGCACAGCATAGTGTATCAGTGGATACCAGGTCATTGCGGTATATATGGCAATGACCGCGCAGATGAGGCCGCTAGATCTGCACACGATGGTACCCAATACACAGCCATCCCGTTCTCAAGAACCGACGCAGCTACAAGACTTCGTTCGCTTGCACGTGACCTCACACTGGTACAGTGGAACTCGACAGACTTCACAAACGCGCGCCTGCATAACTTGGATCCTGATCTGCAGCTTCGTCTTCCCCCAAGGATATCTCGAGCTGAGGAGACTCTTCTATGCCGCCTGTGGCTTGGAGTGGCCTTCACGAACGCATACTCTTATCTCATCGGGATGGCCAGCTCTCCTACATGCACTTACTGCAGTTGCGAAGAAACCATCGCGCACCTTCTGTGTGAGTGCACCTATTTCAACGTGCAAAGACAAGAACTCACTGCAGCTCTGGATAGACTAGACAATCGGCCTTTGTCGGAACAAAGGATTCTGGGTCATTGGCCAAGCCCATCCTCAGCCCAGAAGGCTTTGAAAGCTTTGCTGCGCTTTTTGCGGACAACTGGCCTCAGAGACAGACTTTAGTGTCTTATACTCTTTGATGTTGCCTTTCCTGTGTCGCAGTTTTTTTTTAGTTTTCAGTTTTTCTTTCTCTTCGCAGCATTTCTTTTTAACATCTATCATTCCGCTCACCCCTTTCCCCAGCACAGGGTAGCCAGCCGGTCTAAGAACTGGCTAACCTCCCTGTCTTTCCGCCTAAACTTTCTTCCTCCTCCTCCTTAACTCCATTCACGCCAGCGTTCAGAACTACTACTTTTTTTTCTATTTTGAGAAGCAGAGCCATAGTTTACAAAAGCATAAAAAGTGTAAAATGGGGTCTCACTCTTTGTGGAAGAGCCGCTATATTGCTACATTGAAAAGGTTGGCTCCAGCCAGGGAGCGCGGTACGATACTATAATTAATTAATGCGTAAGCGGTGAGACCGCTTACACGTCATTATTCGCGTTAGGTTGCATGCACTGCATTCCGACAGCGTCTATAATTATGAAGTGAGAGGCCGTTACTGTACATAGTTATTTCGGTGTTTCATCGGCTTTTGAAAAATAGTACTTAACGAAATTATGCAGGACAAAAAGCTGCAGCGGAAGGGATAACATGTACGTATACACAAAGAGCGACAGAGAAAATTAAAATGATTGATATGAGGAGTTTAACGTTCTAAAACCACCATATGATTGTGAGAGACGCCGTAATGGATGGCTCCGGAAATTTCGATCACCTGGGGTTCTTTAACCTAAATCTGAGCACGCGGGCCTACAGCGTTTCCGCCTCCGTCGGAAATGCAGCCGCCGCAGCCAGGATTCGATCCCGTGACATGCGGGTCAGCAGTCGAGTACCTTAGCCACTATACCTCCGCGGCGCGGCGAAATAAAAATGACTACAACAATAAAGGTGATAACGGTATTTAATATCTCCCCTCTATTTCGCAGTGATGTAACAACTACAATGCAACGCCATAATAAAGAGGAATCACTCCTGATGTTTTTCTTTTTCAGTAAAGTGATTGGCTTGTCATTGCTATAACTTCTCTTTTTTATGTAATTTGCTCCGTCAACCCAGTGTTATAAGAGCACGCGACCACGTTGAGCCAGAGCTACTCTATACGGTATAGGAAGTGGATCTACCGACCCTTCCGAATGGCCATTCTGAACAAGGGCGCTGTTTTTATTATGGCGGATAAAGGTTCTTGGCAATGAAGCGAAGGCAACGTATACAGTCAAAGTGCGTCTTTTTTACCGGCATAAAATGCACTGCTTTATTTTTTATACGTAGCCAAAGACAGAACGCAGCAAACACACCAAGTAAGTTTTGTGTTTATGTGACTTTACACGTTGTCACCTTGCCTGCTTGAACAAGTGCGAAAGTCCCAACTTTTGCGTTTGTCTTAAACGCCAAACGATTGCGCAGGCACTTGGTTGCGCAGGCACTTTCACTGGCCGCGCAGGCACTTTCAGAAAACATGAATGTTCAAGAGGAATTGTGCAAGTTGGGCTAAATCTACACGTGCTGGAAATGATTGCGCCGTTCTTGCAGGAAAAGTAGCCAAAAAAGCAAGTGCGAAATTGCATTAGGTACTTAGCAAAAACGATGAATGTTGTCTTTCAAGAAGAGTCAGAAATCCTTGCTCTTGTGTATTCTAGGATTCTAGCGTCGGTGAATCCAGCGGATGTTCACGAGCGCAACTACACTACTGTTTCCACAATTTCCTCAGTGACTGTTCCGCGTGCTCAGTTTCCTACAAGCATGTACACTTCGAATGGGCGGATGTGTACTTGGCAGGGTTGGCGCACTACAGAACCATTAAGACGTGAATGTATACGTGAAAGTTGCCACATTTGCACCTAAGAGTAATTTTGCAAAAACATTTTTCAAGATAAATATTCGCGCCTTGCATTTATATTATGTATGTTCTGCTTTTTTTTGTCTTCGTTTAGCTACGTCAGTCAGAGGTGAACTATCGCCTATTAAATCAATACTGTCACATTTCTCGCATTCTTTGTAATGTCTATTTCACGATATGCGACGCTCGGATGACCAACGGTTGCCATTGAACAAGTGAGCAAAGCGCTTGTTGAAAGTCTATTCCCAGCTGCAGGCCCGAAGGTCGCGAGTTCGAAACCACGCTGTGGCAGATGCATGTCGATGGAATCAAAATACTGAAGTTCAGTGTACTTAGATTTAGGTACATGTTTAAGAACGCCGGATACTCCAAATTTATGATAGAGCCACTATTAGGGTGTCCGTGGTGATTATATCGTGGTTTTGGGATATAAAACTCTGATTATGTTGAAAGTCAATCCATCCTCGTTAGCTCACGAGTCTTATTGCACTGCTATGGGCTACTGTTGGTGCCTTTGTGCCTTCACAAGCAATTACATTCTTTTTTTTTTGTTTTACTGCCGCATACAGAGGTCACTTGTACGTCTTTACTTTAAATTCTTCGTATTTATGCGAAAATTGATTGCGCATAGATTTACAACGTCTCAAACGCTTTTTAATCCTGCGTATTTAGGCGCCCAAAGCATAATTTTCTAATCACTAAAGGTACGACCTCTGGTCATCAGACACTGTTTTGTTGATACGTTGGACGGTTTATTTAAACATTCCTTATCACGTAAGCTGATTTAGTTTTTCATATTAAACAAAGAAAATGTCAAGTAAAAAATCAGCATTCAACAACCTAGTGTATATTACTTGTTCTTTTCGTTACATTCAAACATTTCGGAATCCCAACCACGAACAACTCACCCAGCGTATTTCTAATGTTAGTTTGGTCGATAGGACTTCCTAATCCTCAGGGACAGAAGACTGACATGAGAGTTCAGGGGGGGGGGGGGGGAACGTGCTACGGAAATGGTGTACGCGGTGAATTGTTGTTATTGGCATTGACGAAACAAATAGGTTCGACATTCTTTTTTGTGGTATATAATGGTAAACAGGTCCTTTTGCCCAACTTTGTTCTTAAGTTGCACATTGAATGAATGAACAGTGTGTCCTTAAACAAACAGAGAAGTCAATGGCAGTGTGCAGTGTTAAATTATGAACAGACTTCTGTCACTTCATGTGAAGTCTGCACCTTTATATACTAGATACAGGTAGACAGAGAAATAGAAGAAAAGTAAAGAGGTTAACCTGGTATTAGTAACAGGAAACTTGGTATTGCTGTTGAGAATATTCATTCAGGGACACTAGTATATACTAACAAACTAACGCCTACTAGAAAATCAATGCCACAATGGTGTCAGCGACAATCGTTTGAAAGGGTCAGCCGTGGCTGGTCACAGACCCTTTGTTAACGTAGATCGACCAAGCTAGCCATCAAAAAAGAAAAAGAATGGGAAAGCATGAAAGAAGCCGACAGTGGAAGCGACGCGGGTGGTGAGGCATAAAATATGGAAAGGTACCGAGACACCACGTAGTAATCTGCGCCCAAACGCGTTTAGGAACGTGCACAAGCCAGTGGTCACGTTTCGCTGAGACCTGCACCTCTCGGCCCAGGACAGGTACACCGGTACAAACTGCTGCGCGCTAGCGATCGCACTGCTCGAGGAGTGGCGTTTGGTTTTATGTCTCGTGTCTCATACACGCTCCAAATGCGGCGTATTCTTGCGCAGTTTGTAGCGTGCGACACCCACACGTGTAACCGGGAGCACGGCAAGCATTATTCGGCTGCCACAACGGACAGCGCTGACACGACAGTGAATCATGCCGACAAGCGAACAGCGATTTCTGCTGTTCGCGTCGTTGGTGTGCCTTCCATTATGGTTGCGTATATGTTTGCGGCCAGCCCCGCCACGGCGGTCTAGTGGCTAAGGTACTCGGCTGCTGACCCGCTGGTCGCGGGATCGACTCCCAGCTGCGGCGGTTGCATTTCCGTTGGAAGCGGAAACGCTGTAAGCCCGTTTGCTCAAATTTGGGTGCACGTTAAAGAACCCCAGGTGGTCGAAATTTCCGGAGCCCTCCACTACGGCGTCTCTCATAATCTAGGGGTGGTTTTGGGACGTTAAACCCCACGTATCAATTAATCAATGTTTGTGGCCAAACCTGTCAGATTGCGCTGTTCAAATTATTTCAAGAAAAAAAATGACCGAGCTGTCATGAAGTCGCACAAGACTTCAAACAGCGAAGCTGGATGATCCTGAAGTCTAATCTGGTTGCTTCTAGGTTTTAGGGGCGAAGCTCCTTAAGGTGTGTGTCTATCCATCCCTTGTATGTATGTAGTAGTACGTAGCCACCGATGGTACGTACCCGCTTTAGAGCGCGTATGTGCCACAGGGGATGCGAGATGGGAGATTGTCGTACTTGGAGTGTCCACTAGATGGACGCAGAGATGGACGGACGGACGAATGGGTAGGCGCGTGGACGTACGGTCGCATGGACACACGAACAGACAGACAGATGGATGAACGGACTCACATATGGACGCACAGACGGACAGATGGACGCATGTAAGGACGCATGGATGGTCGCGAGGACAAACGGAAGCAAGAACGAGCGGACGGATGGAAGCTTGGATGGGCTGATGGGCTCTTCGCCTCACTCATCCATCATACACTCCGTGGATATGCTGTGATTTTTTGCTAAGCTTTTAATAGGTGATGCTCAGTTGTTTGTAGATGCCTCTTAGTGCACAGAGGTTCGAGTTAAACCATGATCACAGACGCGACACGGCTGTTCAGGCTCCCAAGACAAAATATCACGCTGAAAGTGAGCGGTCACACCTCCCGTAGATCTACAGTGAGGTGGTCGGTCCCGTATGGCTTCCATCACTCCGGGGTCTTCTTGCAGTCCCAATTGCCTTTCGCATTACCTAGTATTCTCTTGTACGTACTCGGGGTCTTCCTCTTGTCTCCGCCCCTTCGTACACACTGGTTGGATTAACTGTTTCCTGCATTTCTAGTAGACCAGGGAGGAGTAGTGGGATCAACCCGATTCCTGTATTATTTACACATTAATGATGAAGATAGTTTTTATCTAGGTGACGAATTCGCACATACCCGTTAATAAGATAGGCTTCGGTGATCTACTCGCAAGGAAACAATTTGCATAACACCTTTTTCCTTGAAAAAGGGTGACTTTGCTAAGATTTTCTAGTCGATTGTCTAACGTTCAGCTCAAGTCCCGAGACACCCATACTCCATGAGGACTCATTTGAACACTTGTGATCATAGTCAAGTCGTACGCTGCGGGTGCCCTTTCGAACAGGTGATTCAGATGAATGATAAATTGAACCTATTCCGAATGATGGGATGTATGTTATACTTATGTCGCAGCAAAATGAGCGAAAGTGAATCCCCGCCCTAAATAGATTCGACATAATGTTCTGTTAATGACGATGGTTAGGTAGGGTGGGGTAAAATGAGATATGGTGTAAAACGCGACATATTGACTTCGCCGGCCTCTGTAGCTCACACAAAAACTACTTTTCTTTGTTTCTATTTTCCAGCGGTAAGTGTTGGTACTTGTATACCTTTTAAGTGCTGGCGCTGTCTACCGTGAAAGTGTTACGTACAAATGTTTTATCGTAGCTAAAACGTATGGCTACAGGGTTTATAACTGAGTTTATATTGATGCTTTATTCAACCGTTTTGAAATATTGGTAACCTCTATCCAAAATTGTTAATTTGTGCTTGTCACCTGTTTGTCACTTTCTACATTCTTAGTAGACCAGCGGTCAGTACTGAGATTTTACAAATATCTATAACCCAATACCATTCATGAAAGTTATAGTTTTTGTACATACCAACGTTTTCGCGATCGGATTAAATGGCGCCATTGTTAAAATGTTCACAGTTTGTTGTATCTAGAGAAATTCACCAGGCATGCACAGAAAGCGCTGCGCAGTAACAGCCGAAACTAGAAGAGCGGCCTTTCAGGGCCTTTTCAAAACACTTTTTGGGTAACTACTGCAAGCACACTTGCTTGATACCCACTAGGGCATTAATAAAAAACTTTTTGGGGTAGTAGGCCGGCATTTGCGATGCTATATTTAGTCATTTTTCTGAGAAGTGTGGTATCTGCTAAACACTTGCAAGTAATTTCGTGCCAATTATTCATGCAGTGGCTGACGACGACGATGAATTACGATTGAAGTGGGTATGCGCCACAGTTTATAGGGAAACAAGAACAAGCTTGTGTAATGCGTTGGAGCATTGGACGGTTCACTCGTTACGCTCTTCGCTTTGTGCGACGAATGGTTGTTCTTTCGCTGTTTCAAAACGCTTTATAAGTTGTATAAACGCGATTGCTTTCCCGACATCAAGCCTGCCTAAGGCAAGTTTGCCAACAAGTCACAAGCACCGACGTAGCTCAGTGGTATAGAATACTAGGCAGGCAACCAGCGGACCCTGATCCAAGCTCCTCTGTGTCATTGGTGCTAGGTTTTTTTTTTTAATTTCGCGCGATGTGGTTACGGACACCGGCGGTGGTGGCGGCGGACAATTGTGCGTTACCCAGGTTTTTATCTCATAACAGTTTTCGCTGTAAAGTTACATTGAAATCGCGCAGCAGTGAGCATGATCGTTGCTTCTCATATTAATTCCCAGGAGCCAGACGCCCAAAATCATTACGTGGAAGGTATAAAGAAAAAAGAAGAAAAAAAAATTGCCCGCAGCTTCCCTCGGGGGAACACTGAGGAGGATGCGGAGCATATACTTGGTTAACGGGGTGTTAAAGTGCGACTTGCTTGGGTCGATGGCTAAATTGGTTAACGTGGTTGTGAAATGGGGTGTTAAATTGCGACTTACTTGGGTCGATGGCTAAATTGGTTAACGTGGTTGTAGGAGGGGGTGTTAAATGAGCGAACACGTACACACGTATGCGAAAGGACGGCGCTGGTCGAAGGGACGCCGATCATTGTGTTTGTGGATTCGTTGGAATTCATTTCACCGCGACCTTGGACGTCGACCCGCCGTACAAACCAACCGACGAGCGGCAACTGAGCGAGCGAGCGCCGACCTTGAGTATATATACAGCGCGACGGCGCATGCACTGTCAGCTGTTGAATGTTCTCGAAGGAGAAGCGCGCGCGCGGCACAGATGGCGACGGCGCGACGCGCATGCGCTGTCAGCTCTCGAATGTTCACGAAGGAGAAGCGCGCGCGGCACATATGGTGGGCGACGGCGCGATGGCGCATGCGCGCGCGTCAGCTGTCGAATGTTCGAGACGCGGGGCGGACGGCGCGGACGGCGCACTACAAGGCGCGAGTATAAGATGCTTCCGCATCTAAAAATTTGCTATCATCTTGCGTTAACCAGCCTGAGGACATCGTGCCATAAGATTTCATTCCCGGACCTCCTTTTTATGAGTGCATGTGCATTCAGTTTCCGAATGCTTCATTTTACTCTAGGTAAATCGAACCTTGCCATGTTTTGTCACATGCTTCTGCTCTGTGTCTTCGTAGAACTGAGCGCAAACCGATATCTTTTAGGCACGGTCTATCGCATTACAGTGCAGTTGTTCTGGAGTGCTTCATATGTAGTTAAGTGAATCACCGCAATAAAAAGTAAGGCAGCTTGCACTGGTGGCGCCAAGCCTGAAGTGCGAAGCTGGGCTTCTTTGTATTCTGATCTGTTTGCTCTTCTTTTTTTTCTCCTCTTTTTTCTCTTTCCCAGATTTGATTTTGTCTTGGTTTTTTCTTTATACTTCTTTTTTTTTGTCGCCATCAAAACGCTCGAAAAATAAATTCGGCAGATCCCACGTACCTGGGAAATGACCTTATGCGAAGCATGAGTAAAGATGGTGCCCATGTTGCAATTTTTTTATTGAGCTACACGTCATGAAATAACGCCAAATATATGTACAAATGTTGCATGCACAGACATAAGTTGAAGAGTTGCAGATGTTCGTATAACCAGTTGTTTGCACTTGCGAAGCGATGCCAACTGTAACATGCGTATCAGCAACATCAGAAGCTGATATGAAGCGCTGATGCTCGCGAGGACGCTGACCTTGGACGCTGCTACATAAATCAACTTCAGCGCATGGTAACTACCCACAATTTACGTTAACCTTACGTGGCGGCGCTATCAAAGGGGTACATATGTAATGTTTATTAAGGTGGGTAGGCAGCACTGCAACTACTAATGACGTTTCAAGAAGAATAGCGTCAATGTGAAAAAAGTAGTTCCAAGACCTGGAATAGCTCTGTGGTACAATGCTTCATTGCCACGCGGAATGCTTGGGTTCGATTGCAGCTAGGACCATGACATTTATTTTTCGAATTCGTCGGGTCGACGCTACCGATGTCGTGTATTTCTTAACGCTCGCGCGTTAAAATGGCCCATGTGTGTTCTCGTCGTTCCTGGGTAGATGCTAAGTGTCAGTCACCTGTGGCACATACCCACATACCAGCAGCACATACCCGCCCGTGGGTACGTGCCACTGTTTGGTGGGAAGTGTTTGACGATGTACGTGACGGCATTGTGACATTATTCATGTCTTGACCAGCCCGTCACATTCGTCAAATGATCTTACCCCCCCCATGCTAATTTTGGTTCACGCTACGATAAGGGGGTCACCACGAGAGCACCTAAACGTAAATGGATAGATAGATAGATAGATAGATAGATAGATAGATAGATAGATACGCTTAAAGTCGCCGAAGTTCGCTAAGAAATGCTTCGCATAAAAAAACATAACAAGCATAATTAATAACAAGCAACATAACAAGAATAACAAGCATAACAAGCATAAACATAACAAACATAATTCATTTGTAAGCTCATCACTTTTTGTTTGAAGAATGCGAACCAAGAGCCAGTGATGTGACGAGACCGAGGCACGGGGCACAGGCAGCCACCCAGGCGGCCGAGAAGAACTCCTGGGAGGCTTGTTGCTTACACAAAGAACACACTACTTATTTACATATTTGCAGAGCAAACAAGCTAGGCGTACAGGCATACCTTTAGACCAGAGACGACCGGGCTAGGCGAAGGCCAGAGAAAGAGAGAGCCCAGATCACGTACACGTCGCACTTTTATATCCTCCATCCGTGCACGCACTTATCCTCAAACGCGGGCTGCGTGTATCGGCTACACCGATGCGCGTTCTCTGCAGCGCACATGGACACCTCATGCGATTTCCCTGGACGCGGTCCACGTTTCGCAGGTATGGAAAGAGAAAAAGGACTTTATTATATCTATACACTGGGAGTATGTGGGACGTGGCCCGGTGTGAGCCGCCCCTCACAAGCACTAGGTGGGCTTTTTATTGCAGAAGCCATTGGCGTCCAACGTGACTCGGGCTCGGTTGACCAGGGCCTTCTGGCTCGCCAGGTCGGAGCAGCCGAGCAGGGCCGCCTCCCAGTTCTCCTGGGTGGTGTTTGGTTTTGGGGTGAGGCGAGGCGTGGAATCGCATGCCCACGCCATTTGGAAGATGTCCGAAGACTTGTCTGCACAGTGCGGGCAATTTCCTGTACAGGCAAGATGGAGATATTTAAAAGCTGCCGGGCACAGCAGTCTTTTGGTGTAAAGGCGGAGGAGTAAACGCTACTCCGCCTTTTTGAGGCTCTTACAAGGTGCAAGATAAATTTAATGGCCGAGTCGGTAGAATTCAGTAATTTCTCGAAATCTTAAGGCCGGATTAGGTTCGAGATCCATTTCGGAAGGGTCTGAAGGCGTTACCCGGAAAGTGAACGCGCGGGCGGTGGCGTCAGCCATTTCATTGCCTTCGAGGCCCGTGTGAGCTGGACTCCATATGATTCCTCGGGACGTGGTGGCCCCGATGTAATTGCTGTTTTGTGAGATGTGGTATGCCAGATGTGGGACATATCCACGTTGAATGTTTCTGCAGGCCCCTCTAGAATCTGTAATGATGATACGCGAGCACAGGTTTGTGGCAGCTAGTGCAATAGCGACTTCCTCCGCATATGTTATGTCCTGTGCTTTGAATGTGAGGCATTTACCCGCGACATCTTGGGGGACGACTGCAGCCGTGTACCACCCCCCGTGCTGAGGGCCGAAGGCGTCCATTCCAGACTTCTGGAATGCGTACGCGCTCCTTCGGCTCTGTTTTATGGCGGATGTGTAGTCGCGCTAATAGGCGGTGACCCGACAGAGTCTTTGAGAGTCTCGTGTATTGATTGGTGAAGTGTGCCTCCCGGAGTTGTGTGAAAGTGTTTACCATCCCCAGGTCCATAAAGCGCTGGTTCGACATGGTTATCGGGAGATCGAGGACACGTTTTTATGTATTTCTGGAAATCACCTCAAGTACGTTCTTGTTGAACTTGCGCAGGTAGAGGTAAGGAACTGAGTAGAGGACTCGACTAGTTACGAATGCATGCGCCAGCATCGGCAACCTAACCCTCCCTCCCCCCTCCCCCCCGCTTGTTGGAAACCCGGCGAACCATAGAGTCCACCTGGCCCCCACCTTACGCAGTTTTGTCAATGCTGTATCGACTCAGCGATGTTTATGAATAAACAAACCCAATACTTTTATCTCATCGTGTTCTGTGATGGTTCCGCTTTGCAAGGACTGTTCAATTTTGGTAGTGCACTTTGGCGAGGAGCGAATGTGCACAAATTCTGATTTCGTCGGGAGCTCTGAAGGACGCAGCGGTGGCCGTAGGTATCCACGATCTCTGCCGCTTGCTGCAGGTTGGTTTCTGTTTCCTACCGATCCGTGTTTAACCCATATGGTAATGTCGTCGGCCTAAAGCGCCTGTTGTATGCCTTCTACATTCCCTTGGCAGGTACGCCGATTAGCATCTATTGCAGATGGGGTCTTTGCTTTGCCAGTTATAACAGATGTAAATAAAGTAAGAGGATATTAGTATGTGAAGAAAGCCAGAAAAAAGCATAGAACAAGAGACAAAGGTGGACTCAAACACCGCTGAAACTCACATTATTAAAGAGAAGCATATAGCCAGAAAACCTCACAATGCATGTGCTGCACATCAATATCGCTTACCAATTAAGTGCTGTTCCTATATTTTTTTAAGTACCATGAGCTATCTGCCCCAGATATCAATTCTTCGGCGTCTTGTTAGTAAGAATTGTAAAGTAAATGTGAACAAGGAAAAGTGAATGAAAAGAAGACTTACCGTTGGCAGTGATCGAACCTGCGACCTTCAAATAACGCGTCTGATTTCCTACCAACAAAGCTAAAGCAGCAGTCATCCCCACGTTCAATATATCACAAGCGTTGTTAGAATTTCGCAGGTTCAATCACTGCCAGCATCAAACTATCTTTAAATTCACTTTTCCCTCTTCACATTTGCTTTACAAATACTACTGATAAGATCCCCGCACTTTCCTTGATAATTTTGTCTCTTAGTTCTCACTAGTAATGTGTCTAACAAAAAAAGTCCCTAAATTTCTACTTCTTTCCTTTGTTTTAAGAAATATTTCAAAGAAATATTCAGCCAGTATAGCTACCGATGTTCCTGCAAGTTGTTTTTTTTTTCATTTCTTTGCTCTGACCAGCGTATTTAAAGCCCATTTTATGCGATAGTATTTTGTGTCAAGATTTTAAGTTTTAGTTTTTTCGGGTAGTTGCGCGATGAGGTAAAAAACCGTACATATAGCCGGCGATCCATCGCAGTCATAAAATAAGGCACCAGTTGCAGTTGAGTCAGAGTTTACCTTCAAGAAACTTACGGGTAAGGTATATTGCTAAAGTTTGTGAGCTCATGCATAGTTTTTTTGTGCGTCTCAGTTATATACCTAAACTATGGCGCCACGCATGTCAGGGCCATTCGAGTCTTCTGTAACGTATCTTGTGTCTAGCCAAAAAGTGGGCGATCTCCGCAAAACGAACTGATACGACTGGTTCAGGCGTACCGCAAAGTATACATTGATCGAGTATACCGGCATCGCCTGACCAGGAAGCTTTCTATTTAGCCACTGTCTCAAGGACTACAGTCGATATAAATCGAGCTCTTCCTCTGGAAGCGAAGCCTCAGTTTGAGTAATCGATAACCTTGCCTTCCGGGCAGAAGGTTGAACACGGGCAGTCTGTTGTTCTCCTACTTTCTCGTACAACCAAGAAACAACACGGAGAAGTAGACAGATGCAATTGATCGGGGTGCCCTGTTTACTTCTATGCGTTCGGGCGGGTGAACATAGATTTCACACAGCAGCCACTTTGTTGATTTTACTAGATGTGTAATAAAAATGGCACAAGTAATGAAAAGGTCACATTGTCCAACTGATTTCTTCTCGAAAATACGTGATCATTTTCTTTCAAACGTGTGTTTTAAAAATTTCCCATTTTGTACCATTGTATTTAGCTCCATATAGTATTTCCGATACTAAATCCAGGTTTAAAGTTTTTATTACTTTATCAAAGCATAAAGACCTGAAGCTAGCACGACACCATATTTTTACATGCACTGTAACAACAAAGACAGAGCCCATATGTTTACATAAATCGTACGGTTGATACTTCTATTCTATAGCATTTAAATGTGTGGTTGCAAGCAACGAACACCTACCTCTAGGAACTGCTTCCTGCACTCCTATTCAGTTGTACGTCCATGTGGGCTTTGGCCATGCTATTCTGCTCTTACTGAAACTGGTTTATCAGCGAACTTTCCGTGAAAAACGCAGTATTCGCAAAATGACATAATATGCTTTTTGTACGGTTCTATGCTGTTAAAAATACGTGTCTTGCGTCTTGTTTTGCAAAGTTTCTGAAAATCTAGTTTTATTATTCTAGTAATTTACTGACACGTTTTCTGAATATCGTGTCTACGGAGTATTGAATTCTTCGATAACAATTTCTGAATGCAATTGCAACATGCATTTTTCAAGTACAGTTTTTGTAATGCACTGACGACACGCTTTTAGGTTCACAGAACACTGGCGGGAGCAATAAAGTCAGAATTCACGCGACCACCTGCAATGACAGTTTGGTTTTGTATCATTATCAAGACATTTTTTATTATATATTCATACTAGACACATGAATTCATTTAGATTTATGCGTTCCTACTGGTCAGCCCCCGGAGGTACTCGTGGCACGTCTATACCAATACTTTAGGATGTTTCAAGCCTTTATCACATCAAGAGCATGAAACAAATTTTTTTCTCAATCAGAAACGTTTCCCAAAGTTTTCAGCATGAACGTTTGCGCCCTTTGAAAACGCCAATACCTTTTAAATTGTTGCCTGTAAAGCGTGCTTTGTCTGTAAGATAGTACTGCTCAGCGGGCGAGCCACACCTAATGTGATTTTGGGAAACTGGTACATAATGCGCAGGAGACAGAATTTATTTCTAAACTCAGTAAAACCGTACATCCAGTGCAATGCTCGAACCATCACGATCAAGAAGTGTATAAGACAGATAACGCCATTTGAAACTTCAACTCTTTCTGTTGCTTCAGCGGCGTCCCTTTTATGTTATACACCACTCTTTCGCGGCAAGGCCCAACCAACCCAATTTGAGAGGATGGAGCCTAACAAACAAGAAAACCACGTTTTAAAAAAGTATTAACAGCATTGCGCCCATAATTAGGTTATTATTTATTGGTGTGAAATGCTTACTATTATGCTAAAATACAATTTTTTATCGAACAAAAAAGAAAAGTGTTTTTATTCCTTACTGTTGCCTCTAAAGCGTGTTTTATTGTTAGGCGGTTGTAACTTGAGGCAGAGCTGTATGCATACGTCAAGTTGCAATAAATGAGACAAAGTTTCTAAAGTCAATAACTCCATAAAATGAAAAAACAAATAATGAATTATCCAATATTATATTTAAATATCAAATAAACAAGCAATGTGATTCGCTATATTATACAAGGCTAAGACAATGCTCTGAAAGCCACTAAAACGGAACTTTTTTGCGCGCTTGACATGTTTTAAATTCTTTAAACCTTCCGCGCGAATAGGGTGCGCATCAAAATACTTCGAGAACGACGTAAAAGACTTGAAACCTTCAACAACAAGGCTGAAGCCCTGATGACCGACGACCTGAAGGCCAACGACTATGAGGTTGTCATGCAATACGATGATGCTACCAAAAGTGCTCTGGCGTTGCTCGAGCACCACATCGACGTTCCGGAAGTCTCCGCTACGCCGGCGTCGTCTACAACTTCATCCATAGGCAGGAATGTCCAATGAGTCTGCACCTAGCGGACATGAACGGCTTCCGCAACGTGAGTTCAGAGCATGCATTCTCAAGACGAAACTGTGGCCAAGTGGCAACCCTTTTTGGTTACGTTCTTGCACTCTGTTCACGAGAACCCGAGGCTATAACACAGACCGGTTTCAGTACTTGGTCTCACTACTGAATGGACCTGCACCTCAAGCCACCACAGGTATTCAGGTAAAAAATTCTTGTTACGATGATGCGCTGTAAGTTTGAAAATGTCAGTATCGAAATGAAGAAATTGTTGAGCAGAAATACCAAGAAATCTTGTGCAGGCTCAAACCAGTGAAATTAAAGCAAGCTCTGCTCGACGCAAGCTCTTCGACAAAGTGCAACTGAATGGAAGGTAATCGCATAGTCTGGGAATTACATTGACGACACCATTTCTGGGAGATTTGACTCTCTGACAGAAGTTGTAAAAGCAGGACTATGTACTGAACGAACTGTACTCCAGGCTTCATCACAAATTTTTGACCCATTGGCACTGCTATCATCGTTCACCATTCGAGTGAAAGTTCTCATTCAGAAGATATAGATGCAAGGACTCGACTGGGAAAACATTCTCCCCAAGACATTGAAGACTGAGTGGAGCAAGTGGACTGTCAAACTTCAATACCTCAAGGACTTTAAAACCAAGAGGAACCAACTAGACAGCATCAGCTCTAGCAACAGCGTTACCCAGCTGCCTTTGATTGATTTGATAGGTTCAGAGGGTTTAACATCCCAAAACCACCATACGATTATGAGAGACGCCGTAGTGGAGGGCTCTGGAAATTTCGACCACCTGGGGTTCTTTAACGTGCACTCAAATCTAAGTACACGGGCCTGCAACATTTCCGCCTCCATCAGAAATGCAGCTGCCGTAGCCGGGATTTGATCCCGCGACTTGTGGGTCAGCAACCTTAGCCACTAGACCACCACGGCGGGGCTACCCAGCTGCATATTTTCATGGACGTTAGGCCTTGTACCTACGGAGTGGTGGCATACCTACCAGTTAAAGACAGTGCTAGACAGTTCGACTCCAACACCTTCTCGCTAAATTTTGGGTTTCTCCTATCGAGGGTCTCACTTTACCACGTTTGGAATTTTTCGGTGTGGTCCTTGGAGCTCAACGTCTTGAGCTACTCCTAGATAATGTGCCCTCTGGAAAATGAAATAGTTCTGCTAGATGGACCAGCAAGAGCGCTTGAATTGGATCAAATCTACAGCCACCAAGTGGAAGCCCTTCGTTTGTAACAATGTAATTGAGATTCAAGGCCTCGCACACCCTAGTCGCTGGAGACATTGCTATAGAAAGACAAACGCAGCTGTTTTAGTTACAATAGGTATATTAGCGTATCACCTTTGTACTACCAATTTATGGTGTCGTGGACTTTACTGGCTAGCTGGTCCCCAAAAAAAGTGACCGGCCTGCGAAGCTAGTCCTCAAAATCAACGAATTAATATAGAACAGTTTTCGCTTGTCAACGCTCACCTCCAGAGCCAGTTCTCGACCTCGACAAGCACAGCAGCTGGATATGAATTGTTGGAATCACTGCTTGTATTCAGAGATTCATCCACAACTGTCGAGTTCACGCCAGTCGCCGTCTAGCAGGCCCACTTACCACCGCAAAGACAAAGAAGGCGAGTTTACATGAATGAAGAATGCTCAAGCGGAAGCGTTTGGAATAGAACTCATCTCATTGTTAGAGAACAAACCACTATCCAAGACGTCCCACATCCGGGATCTGCATTCATTCCTTGACAATGACGAGATTTTGAAGATCAAGACCGGCCTGACAGCAAGAAAACATCAGAAGACGTGAGGTGCGCGATCCTGCTACCAGCTGACCATCGTTGCACGTGCCTAATCGTCGACAGCACGCACCGGCGCCTGCTTGACAGTGGTATAATAGATATCCCTTCTCAGCTCCACGAGTGTTTTTAGAGGATTAAGGGCCACCAATGTGTGAAAAGACAAACGCAGGGGCGCCTGCGCAAGTAGGCGTTTGGTGTGTAGCGACACCACGAACCCGAGCTAACGGGGGAGTTTCGACTCCCTCCCACGCCTAGCCGTGCGTGGCTTTGCCGTGTCCGAGGAAAAGGGGATCCTGGGGGTTGAGCCGACGCTGGGTGATTGGACCGTTAAGGCCCCCCGGCAGAGGCAACACACCCCTTTGGCCCCAGCTTCACGTAGACGGCACCCCTGAGCTGACCCACCCAGGGGAATCGGCAGTCGCCTTTTCCTATCTCTCTCTCCCTACATCTTCGTCTTTATCTCTTACTATTTATCTGTCCTGTCTTCTACTCTCTTCCGTTTACTTCCAAACTTCCTGGCGGCTAGGGTTAACCCTGTGCAAATAGCCTACCTTGGTCTAGGCGCATTGGGTTATAGTGGCGTTGTACGGCTGGCGTCTGCATGTTTCAGCATTTGTAACCTTGTAGCGTCCCCTCGTTGGGCTCCGTGGTGGGTGGCCGCCAACGCTGCTGAACAACAATAAAGAAGACATGCATGGAGCATTCCCACTACTGTCTGATCGTACCGGCTTAAAGCCGGTACGCACCGATGATCTCACCAGAGAAGGATTGGCCACCCTGGTGCAGTATTTGGCCACCCCCTCCCGTAGGCATTCGTCAATTAACTCACGGCCCTCAGTCCCCACCAGCTGCGGAGCAACTGACCACGGCGGCGGTTAGATCTGCAAAGCAGCAGAGGGTGCTAGGAATCTCTGGATACGGACAGGCCACCATTGGAACTTGAACTTAGCAACATTTAACGTTAGAACGTTATCTAGTGAGGGAAGTCTAGCTGTATTATTCGAGGAGCTAGAAGGCATTAAATGGGATATAATAGGGCTGAGTGAGGTTAGGAGGACAGATGAGGCCTATACTGTGCTACAGAATGGGCACGTCATTTGCTATCGGGGCTTGGCAGACAGAAGAGAACTGGGAGTAGGGTTCCTAATTCACAGAAACATAGCTGGCAACATAGAGGATTACTATAGCATTAATGAAAGGGTGCTAGGCATTGTAATTAAACTGAATAAAAGATACAAAGTGAAGGTAGTACAGGCTTACGCGCCTACATCCAGCCATGATGACGCTTCAGTTGAAAGCTTCTATGAAGACGTGGAATCGGCAATGAGTAAGGTGAAAACACAGTATATTATAGTAATGGGCGACTTTAATGCAAAGGTAGGGAAGAAGCAGGCTGGAGACCAGACTGTAGGAGATTATGGCATCGGCACTAGAAACGCCAGAGGAGAGCTACTAGTAGAATTCGCAGAACGCAATAATCTGCGTATTTTGAACACCTTCTACCGAAAACGAGAAAACCGCAAGTGGACATGGAGGAGCCCTAATGGCGTAAATAAGAACGAAATAGACTTTATAATGACTGCACACCCAGGAGTCGTGCAGGATGTGGAAGTGGTTGGCAAGGTAAGATGCAGTGACCATAGAATGGTACGGGCTCGAATCCGCCTAGACTTGAAGAAGGAACGACAGAAACTGATACGCAAGAAGCAAATCAATGAGCTAGCACTGAGAGGGAAAGTACAGGAATTCAGAGTGTCACTGCAGAACAGGTACTCTGCTCTTAGCGAGGAAACCAACCTTAGCGTAGATACAATGAATGATAATCTGACGAGTATCATCACGGAGTGTGCAGTGGAAGTTGGAGGCAGGGTAGCTAGACAGGACACCGGCAATCTTTCCCAGGAAACGAAGAACCTAATTAAGAAGCGTCAAATCATGAAAGTGTCAAGTACAACAGACAAAATAGAACTGGCAGAGCTTTCGAAGCTGATTAATAGACGTAAAGTATGCGATGTAAGAAGGTATAACATAAAGAGAATTGAGCACGCTCTGAAAAACGGAGGAAGCTTCAAAGCAGTGAAGAGGAAACTTGGGATAGGCAAAAGGCGGATGTATGCACTAAGGGACAAAGAAGGCAAATTAACTACCAATATGGATAGGATAGTTAAAATAGCGGAGGAGTTTTACAGAGATCTGTACAGTAGCCGAGACAACCACGACCTTAATACTATAGGAACTAGCAGTAACCCAAACGACACCCCACCGGTAATGATAGAAGAAGTCAGAAAAGCTTTGGAGAGCATGCACAGAGGCAAAGCTACTTGTGAGGATCAAGTAACATCAGATCTGCTGAAAGATGGAGGACAGATTGTGTTAGAAAAACTAGCCACTCTATTTACGAGGTGTCTCCTGACGGGAAAAGTACCAGAGCCTTGGAAGAACGCTAACATCATCTTAATACATAAGAAAGGAGATGACAAGGACTTGAAGAATTACAGGCCGATCAGCTTGCTCTCTGTAGTATAAAAGCTATTTACAAAGGTAATCGCTAGCAGAGTAAAGAGAACATTAGAATTCAATCAACCAAAGGAACAAGCAGGATTTAGAACAGGCTACTCAACAATTGACCACATTCATACTATCAATCAGGTAATAGAGAAATGCTCAGAGTATAACCAACCACTATACATAGCCTTCATAGATTACGAGAAGGCGTTTGATTCAGTAGAAATATCAGCCGTCATGCAGACACTGCGGAATCAGGGCGTAGATGAAATATATATAAACATTCTGGAAGAAATCTACAGGGGATCAACTGCTACCATAGTGCTTCATAAAAAAAGCAACAGAATACCAATAAAGAAGGGTGTAAGGCAGGGGGACACAATCTCCCCAATGCTATTCACTGCGTGCTTACAGGACGTTTTCAGAAGCCTAGAATGGGAACAGTTAGGGATAAGAGTTAATGGAGAGTAGCTCAGTAACCTGCGCTTCGCTGATGACATTGCATTGCTGAGTAACTCAGGGGACGAATTGCAACTCATGATTACGGAGTTAGACAAGGAGAGCAGAAAGGTGGGTCTTAAAATTAATCTGCAGAAAACGAAAGTAATGTACAACAACCTCGGAAAGGAGCAGCGCTTTGCGATAGGTAATAGTGCACTTGAAGTTGTAAAAGACTATGTCTACTTAGTGCAGGTAATAACCGCAGAGCCTAACCCCGAGATTGAAGTAACTAGAAGAATAAGAATGGGGTGGAGCACATTCGGCAGGCACTCTCAAATTATGACAGGTAGATTGCCACTGTCCCTCAAGAGGAAGGTATATAACAGCTGTATCTTGCCGGTACTTAGCTACGGAGCAGAAACCTGGAGACTCACAAAGAGGGTTCAACTTAAATTGAGGACGACGCAGCGAGCAATGGAAAGAAAAATGGTAGGTGTAACCTTAAGAGACAAGAAGAGAGCAGAGTGGATTAGGGGACAAACGGGAGTTAAGGATATCATAGCTGCAATAAAGAAGAGGAAATGGACATGGGCCGGGCATGTAGCACGTAGACAGGATAACCGCTGGTCATTAAGGGTCACCAACTGGATTCCCAGAGAAGGGAAGCGGGGTAGGGGGAGACAGAAGGTTAGGTGGGCAGATGAGATTAAGAAGTTTGCGGGTATAAATTGGCAACAGCAAGCACAGGACCGGGTTAACTGGCGGAACATGGGAGAGGCCTTTGTCCTGCAGTGGACGTAAACAGGCTGATGATGATGATGATGATGATGATGATGATGATGATGATGATGATGATGATGATGATGATGATGATGATGATGATGATGATGTGTGAAAAAGGGGATCTATATTTGAAAAAAGTGTGCTAGATTCAAGCTCCAACCTGCCTCAGCACCAACGGCACCCTTGCCCACCGACAAGGTAGAGAGATCGCTTCCATTTCAAGTTGTGGGTGTTGACTTTGCCGATCAGGTTTTGTTGTAGGAAATAGTTCTGTGAAAACCTATATTGGCATTTTTACGTATGCCGTCATTCGGGAGATCCACTTAGAGTTGAACAGGGGGTAATTTTTAATAGCTTTCCGTCGGTTCGTGTCGCGACGTGGCTTGCCTAGTGTTGACAATGCACTAGCTTTTCGTGCTGCCAGTCATGACTTAAAAGTGATGTACCAAATTTCTAGTGACTTCAGAGTGCACGAATTTTGCTCTACTAACCACATTACCTGAAAATTTATTGCAAAATGTGCTCCGGGTGAGGTGGACTTTCAGACAAGCTGATTCACACTGTTAAAAGCTGCCTACGGAAAACTTGAGGGAAAGGCTGCTTCGATTTCGAGAAGCTTGTGAGCAATCCTTGCCGAAGTAGAAAATGTAATGTGTTCTAGGCCTTTAACGTACCTTTCCGCTGAAGCTACTGATCCAGTTGTACTTATGGCTTTGCACTTTCAAAGTGGTAGGAAGTCTAGTGCTAATACCGCTGTAGCATCTGGGAGTCGCTCCGTTACATCAAAGCATTGGAAGTACAGGCAGTAAATAGTAAATAATTTTGGAAGCGTTGGTATGGAGAATACCTTTTGTGTTTGGGAAGTGCGTTAATTAAGAGAGTACAGCCTAGAAACCACCATAACGTTAACGATGTAGTCGTCATTAAAAATACAAGGTGCCCATCTCTTTTTCAAAAGTTGGTAGAGTGACTTTTGTGTACTTATCAAGCGATAATTATGTTATAAATTTCCAGATCGTCTTGGAAGGAGGTACGGAGGTTACCAGGCCAATTATACTTGTTGGAGTAGGGCGACCACAGGATGTTGTGAATTGTTTCAATCTCCCACGCGAATAGCATCGTAGGACTTCGAGAAGAACGACGAAAAAGAGAACATTCAGTGAAATAGAACACGCCTGTGAACATAACAGCTCGGCTTTGCGTCTTTTTCATTTGGCGCCTTTAGAAGCCGAAGTGCGGTTTTCCCACATGTCATATTGACTGTAAGCGCATAAGCAAGTAAGATTTGCGTAAGTTTTTGTTATTATTTCAGAGAGTAACTTCACTATTTAAGTTTCCCCATACAAAGTTTATTGTTAGAGCAGCAGGCTCTCTGGAACGTAGCAGCCGTCAGAAGATTTTAGGTCACCCCGAAATGATGACGCACGTTGTATATAACGTTTTCAGTGTGGGTTGGGGAACGTCGCATACACAAGCAGTGACAATTGGTAAAGCTATGTTGAACGCGTTTTTCAGTGCCCCTTTTTTATGAGCTCCTTCGGTGGACCAAGAGGGAATCTTACGAAATGCGGGGCCAGGACGAGAAACAAGATGTACAATCCTGACACTGCGGATCGCCATCAGTGTAATACTAACCACTGTCTCATGCGTGTCTAAAAGAAAACAGAAGGAAAACGGCAAGAATAGATTCGCAGTTAGCGACAACCGGCAGTGGCACGGAAGAAAGAACCATCGTGGCTAGAGAGGAATCAGAAACGTCGGTGCTATTGGGAGCCGTTATGTGGTATCTTGTCGATTGCGATAGAGGACTGCGGCAAAGGATAAAGTGGGCCATCCTGGGAATGGACGGTGGCCTGCTGAAGTGCGATTGAAAGGATGCACGCACTCGCTTGCAGTAGGTGGACTGAAAATGTCAGCGGTGCAGAAACGATACACCGTTATCCACCTCTCCGCCTTTTCTGAACAGCGGGAAGAATACTTCGTGGTACTGCATTGCTACCGCGCGACGCGGCATCTATTGGCTCGGCTGTCTGTCATTGATAGAGCCCCTAATGCTGACCACTTCGTTGCCATAAACTGGTTCAGTCATGTTTCTATGAAACAGAAATAAGAAGAATATGCAATACGTGAATGTGGTAGTGTACCTCCGTACATATAATTGTGTTTCTTCTGTGATTTGTTACGTTTAAACTACTTTCAAATATACTAGGAATACTACGTCATACGCTTACGCCTTAAATGTGTTTCATTCCTTACAATAGGTGAAAATCTCAAGGGAACTAGATAAGAAAAATCTTTTTGTACACGTGCTTGTTAAACTAAAATAGGGCCACAACCTTATACATCCATGCTGTACTTTTCTGCATAACTTGTTTTGTTCTGATATAATTTTGTGAAGGCACTGTCGAGGACCGAGGAGAAAATGGAAGATGTTGAGTGTTCTTTTATTCGGGTGGGAAACTGCACTTTGTGTGTGACAATTCTATGTGTTTAACGTGTTGTCTTCTTCGTGCAGTTTAAATATATCTTCAAAATTATTAACCATATATCACAACAACGTGCATTACTCTTGTTGCGGCTTCTCCAATATTTACAATAAAAAATTTTCCGGCTCTGCTTAGGCACTCGATTGTACAAGCTTCGCTCATAAGGTTTTCTATATAAAACGATAGTGGCCACACAGGTTTTCGTTGCATAAAAAAACAGCCCCTTTAACGAACCACTGTAAAATGACAATATAAACTTGATGTTCAGCACTGCTTTACATTCTTAAAAGCTCTGTATCTCTGAGCTTTACCACACGATTGCATTTTGTTTTTTGCCTTTTACGCATCAAAAAGTACAACAACAGAAGGCTAGCTTCAACTTCGTCCTTATCGCGTCTTCCTGAAAAGCAACTACAGTCATTAGTAGTTAAGTTGCCATCGTGTCTTTGACTAAGTGTTGTTAAAGCACAAGATGCATGGAACAAGCTCTGTTCTAGCTATGATAAAATAATTTTCTATCTTCAATCAGCAAAAAACCTCGAAAAGACCAGCAGTAACTGGTTATATCCACTGTTATATGCTTTAACGCGAGAGCGTTTAAAAGCTCGTTTTGCATAAATTCCGGCGTCGGAATCGGCGTCAGCATCGGTGTTGCTGTCAGTGTCGGCGTCAGCAATATAAGCTGTGAGCGGAAACTCATCATCTTATGCTTGACCACAAAATTGTGAATGGTGCAGATAAAATGAATAATTTAACAATCCTGGGTCAAGGTGGAGATCAAACCCGGGTTGTTTTCGTGGCAAGCGCAAGTTCTACCACACAGTCACAAGTCTGCTTGTAGTACAGTGAAAATGACTTGCTCTGCTCGCAAATGCTTTGAAAGTAAGTTTCATGCTTTACAAACACAAGCGTCCACCATGCATGCTTCACAATGCACCACAAGCATATATTGCCATCTAGTGTCAGAACATGTGACCCAACTAATACGAAAGGCACGCACATTCCTTCACGTATTCTCTTAAGGCCACGTAGTGGGTGCATCGTAAGTTCAAAAGAATTTTATGCGCTTGCAAAGGCGGTTCATTGAACGAGCAGGGCAAGTAAGTGGGCGCTAATTCGAAAAGTACGCAGGCGGGCCAAGTTGATGGTGCTCGATCGGCAATCTTGCGTGTTGGTCTGGTTATAATGATAGTTGAGCCCATCATATCAACGTCTTACTTTCATTATATATACCCCCGCCGAAATCGATGAAGCCATCCTGGCAATCTAGCAGGTGCGAAGTGTTAGAAATACGCACTCGAGGCAGATTTTTTCTATCCCGTTCAACGCTTAAAGGCGAAGCTTTAGAGTCCCGCAATTTTCCACATTCATGCAGCACGGCAAGAGCTATCTGTCCTGCCGGAAGCGATTAGGTTTCATACTACCTCCTAAAACAACTAGTGTGGTTCAGCCTATGTGACTAGTCCTTGGGGAGAGCACGGGGAAGCAAAAAAGCTTCATAGTTCATATATATATATATATATATATATATATATATATATATATATATATATATATATATATATATATATATATATATATGAGATCTAACAGACAGTAATGCCAAGGAATGTACAGGGGAAGTTATTAGAACCGATGGAATGTAAATAAGAAGAAAGAAAAGTGGATGAAAAAATAACTAACCGTGGGCAGGAGTCGAACCTACGACCTTCGAATAACGCGTTCGATGCTCTAACCACTGAGCTACACCAGCGGCCTTCCCTCCATCCACTTTTTTGGGCTTATATGTGAATTTAGAAGTAGGAGTGAAAGTCAGCGCCATCTATAAGTCAAACAACGAGTGTGAAAACACTCTTATGCGAATGTTTGGCGTCACGTAGCACGTGAGCCTATTATGAGCGGGCAGCTGATTAATTGTCCCTGTTATACAACCTAAACACACCAAGTCTGCAATTACGAGCCCTCGTTCAATGAAATAAGGGAAAGAACTGTATACCTAAGGGCTCGTTTTTCCGTGTTTTAACACAATATTAATGAGATCTAAAAGACAGTAATGCCAAGGAATGTACACGGGAAGTTATTAGTTCACGTGCTACGTGACGCCAAACATACGCATAAGAGTGTTTTCACACTCGTTGTTTGGCTTATAGATGGCGCTGACTGTCCCTCCTACTTCTAAATTCACATATAAGCCCAAAAAAGTGGATGGAGGGAAGGCCGCTGTGGTAGCTCAGTGGTTAGAGCATCAAACGCGTTATTCGAAGGTCGTACGTTTGATTCCTGCCCACGGTTGGTTATTTTTTCATCCACTTTTCTTTCTTCTTATTTACATTCCATTGGTTCTAATAACTTCCCCTGTACATTCCTTGGCATTACTGTCGGTTAAATCTCATTAATATTGTGTTAAAACACGCAAAAACGAGCCCTTATGTATACACTACTTTCCCTTATTGTATATATATATATATATATATATATATATATATATATATATATATATATATATATATATATATATATATATATATATATATGTGTGTGTGTGTGTGTGTGTGTGTGTGTGTGTGTGTGTGTGTGTGTGTGTGTGTGTGTGTTGTTTTACACGTTGTGGAAATCTGTGCCACCCATGCATCTCACAAGTAAGCATGTTCATCCCGGCTCATGCCCGACATTGCACACCTGTTAGCAAAAGTATATGGACCAGGAGAGTATGCACCAAAGTTACAGTCTGTTTCGCCTTTTGCCGAGCTTTCTGTTGTCGGGAGCATCCCTCTCGTGATTCCGAGGCCACATCTATAATCTCTACTGCATACAGAGAGATAGAGGGATCCGAGAGGGAAGAAAACAAAAGGACGCCAATTCCTGCCTCCCGTCATGGAGGCAAAGCCCAGAGCCTTTGGGGATGGAGAAGGGAGAGCAAAGATGTTAGATAGAAGGAGAAAAGTTAGCAAAAAGGGGTAGTAGAGAACAAGAGGGTATCTTGTAGGTACAGGTGGAAAGACGAAACCAAGGCATTCTTTTTTAGGACTTCAAGGTCTGCAGAAGCCACTAGAATGCACAAACGGCAATTGTCGCGCGCGCTCCGGTGGTCCCTATGCATTTTCTTGTGGGTGTACATCACCTCACTGGCTGTCCACTTCGCCGTTGAGCACATCAGTCTCTTTTGTAACAATGACCACCGCTTTCTAGCAGCCACTGCTTGGGTCACTGTGCCATATCTTCGGGGAGATGAATTAGCCGTGAATAACAATAATAGTTAGCACATAGTATATAGTAACTCTTACGCTAGATACGTGAATGTTATCGAGATATGAAAATATTGTGAGCTCCGTGCGAAGAAATGCTGGTAGTAGGGTTACTGTGCATGCTCTTTTTAGGTGGCAAAGTTGCGTATCTGTTTCTGAAACGAATCACCGGGCACGTCGACTGGTAATCGGCGACACGCTACGTGGACCAGCGACAAGCTTAAGCAAGTCAATCGCAAAAACAAAGCATGGCTTCACCGCATAGCATGGTTGGTAACCTAACCTATTCACAACTCTCCTCCAGTAGAGAGTATACGCAGTAACTCTATTCGGTATATGTTATCAGCGTCGCCTTTATTAGAGGGCAGGGACCTCTGTGCGATCAAGCCAAACCCTCCACCATTACCCCACACACACACATGCACACAAACAAACAAACAAATTTGCCTTTTCATTGCCCCGTAGTAATGTCAGCATTACGGCTCCTGATCCTGCTCTCCTGAGAAGTAGAGCCACTACATGTAAGCGAAACATCTGTTCTGGTTACAACTCGTCACTTGTGCATAATACCCTGATAAATGATAAGGGAGACAATTGTTGCGCTCTTATCATACTGAAAAAAGAGGCACCATATTCAGCACACTAATCCAAAGCTGCATTGAGGCTGAAGATTTAAGGCAGCCGATTCTATATACCGTCGGTGAGGAACCGCAAGCGGGTACATCTTTCCTGAGTTGATGCCAGAATCGACCCCAAGTTGATGAAGGGACCTCCTTATTACTTCGTCAGTAGTTGCTTTATTGCCCTTGTTTGGGTACAATTACCAGTTGCATACCGTCATCGGTCACTCTTTTCTGGTTACTTTGCGTCAGGAAAGTGGCCATTTCTGGGGTCTCACTGCTAAAGTCTGAAGTTTCCAACGTCGTACTCTATTCTGTTCGCTGACACACTAACTCTAAGCATAAATACGATTGCCTCTGACATAGAGCAGAGTGAATTCTATCGAAAGCATAAAGATTACCGAATATAACGCGCCCAAAACAATTAACGACACTTGTCAATGTCATACTCTTTTGCCGAACTTGACGTGGCGCCCTCACGGCAAATCTATTTCCGAACTACTCGCTGTAATATTACAAAAAGTAACCAATCAACAGCCTAGCGCACCTGCTGCTCCTGACAGAACTGTGCTACGCGTGGCTGGCTGGCATGTTCGACGCAGAATCACGGTGAGCTCCACTCGACCTATGTGAAGGGGCTACTTGCTCAGTGCGGACGAAATCGCTTTAGTAATCAGCAAAAGAACTCATGAAAGCTCGAGATGCCACAAGCGATTATGTACGGTCGCGAAGTTTTTGGATCATTGAGCGTTTCTTCATTGCGAGAGCCGTAAACAGTGATTAGTGCATTTCCACTTAACTTTATTCATTTTCACATCACTGAACCGTCGGTACCAACTATTTCAAAGGAAGAGTAAAAAAAACACATATTGGTCAACAACAAGGCAGGAAAATTGTACATTTAAAGCAGCGAAATTTATAATTGAATCAGAGAGTAACGTGGCCGCACTGGCCGGGATTCAACCCCGTGAGCCAGTATACAACCACGGCGTGTAGCGATGATGTCTGATCCGGCCGTACGAAGCTTCGAGTTGAGCCTGATAACAACAACCGCGCCGACAAATTCGTTCAATTCCTAAGAAGTGCTGGGGATAAATTATTCCCACAGCGTCTGGTGTGGCACTTACTTATTCGGGTGAAAGGCTCACGTGCCTCAACACACGCAACAACTGACCATCGGCGTTGTCAACCCGCGTTATCAGGGCCAACACGAAAGACGCAAAATATCATCCTGCGATGACACCACAATATGACCTCACCAAGATGTCACAGAACGCCTATACGCGTGACGTCCTAGTGACCTCACTGTGACCTAACGCGACGTAACACCTCAAGATGACGTCATCACGTGACATCGCAGCCTGGTCAAAAATGGACTAATCACGGCAGCAGTGCAGAGACCAGTGCAGAGCTTTTGGTGTGTGGTGGGGCCGCATTAATATGCCCACTGTTGATAAAAAGAAGCTGGTTTTCGCGTTTGAGTCGCCTTAGGCGAATGCTTAACACACCATGTGAGATTTTTTTCATACCTTAAAGGCAAATTCTGGCTATTTTTTTTACCATGTCAGGGTAATGGTGCTTTTATGTTCCTGAGACACTTTTGTCATGCACCCGATAGCTTAAATGCTCAACAAATCCAGAAATATTTTAATTTAGCAAGAACCGCAATACCGAAACTGAAACCAAACTAAGTGCGTTTCTACGTATGACGTAATACATTGCCAGAACCTGCCTAATTGCGCATAATCCCGCCAGATGGCACTACTTTTTCATGACCTCAAAGTGTGTTCCTGCGGTGACTGGCTGAAACTATTACGCTGTTATGGTGAATATAGGGCGAATCGTGTGCGACCCACAACGCCACACCACTTGCCACCCATCGCACGCCCACCAACACGAAAAAAAATGATGATGATGATGATGATGATGATGATGATGATGATGATGATGATGATGATGATGATGACGACGACGACGACGACGACGATGATGATGATGATGATCAAAACTTTATTACTCCCAAAAGAGGGGACCGGCTGAGAGAAGGCAATCGCACGCTAAATAAGGGAACGGCCGGCCAATCCCCCCTTCCCCTCCAATTCATAAGAGACAAGCAGACGCTCGAGTGGCACATCAGTTCCATCACTTCCACTTTGCTAAAATCAACGTCACACACAATTTTGCCATTCATTCTGGAAAGCGAGGAGAGCGTGTGGAGGCAAGCTATACAACACATTCGAATCTGCGAAACTCTCAGGCCTCCAATTTGAAATAAATATCGCAAACGTGCAAATGATCGTACGCAGTGAATTTCATTGAGGTCCATTGACCTCGAAACATCGCTGAAGTTGGACTTTAAGACTATTGTTAATGTGAGATGAATTCGAGATCTAAATGTCTATTAGCGTGTTTTGTATAAGGGTTACATTGCTACATATGACTGTAACAATCTTGCTTAAGCAGATGATGCGTCACACTCCACCACCTCTAGTTGCTTTGACCAATATGCAATTTCAAAGAAGTTGCAGATTTCTTGTTTCACTTCTTTATCAAGTGTCTTCATGATCCATGCTTGCTTATCATTCGCAGCGCCGGATCATATATACAAACAATCGACCCTTCTTTTTGCTTTTATTGTTTTTTTATTATTATTAGGTTAGCCCAGTTAGCCCCAGTGAGGATTGGGCTTCTGTGATCTCAGATTATATGGAAAAACACATGAGTTCAAAAATTAAGAAAAAAAGACTAGGACAGTGACACCAACGCACCATTCTTCGTTTATGGTGCAGGATTAATAACGAATATTCGAGTGAAAAAATAGAAAGTCAATTTGGAGTAACCCCTTTTCCGGTGTGCCTGTTTGCTTATCTCAGTCACTACGGGCCACGCCCCCAGCGAATTTTCGCTGTAACATTCGGACAAGAATTGGATCAGTAACAAAATTTATATAACGCTGTTTCTTGATAATAACAGGATATGAAGCAGAAATAAATTTCCTAGTTCGCATGGCACGCTTATTCTGATGTTGAAATCTGTTATGTTGTTCGTGCGATTTTGGCATATGCGCACAAAGGCACTTACGCACGCACCCCCCCCCCCCCCCGCACACACAAGTGCGCGCGCACAACCACAGTTACAGTTTTATATAAAGTACGCATGTGCTTTTGTAATACATCTGACAATTTGCTGAACTATATCGTATAGCATGTTTGATATTATGAAATATTTTGCGATAGTCTCACGTGAGTCCAAGTACTTACACGCATATACCAACTTATGTTCGTTACAAGCCTTGCGTAGTAAACAAAAGCGAAACAGTACAATTGATGAATGTTATAACTATGGCTTATAATCCTCGTTGTCAGTAAGTCTTTGCATGGCCAGGCTAAAGTGCACCTGCGCGCTCATGTGCATTCTATCCCAGCCACGGTATTTGTTACTCTATTGTTAATGTATGTTTACATTGTCAGCTGGGTGCGAAATTGGAAAGACACGTGGACCACCTGTCTTTGTATTCATCTAGCATGGACAAAGCAAAAGTGAAAAAAGAGAAAACTACCAACATGGCTCTTTATAACCCAGTGTTAGGAGAATATTGCGTAAGCAACAGAAATGACAAAGACAGCGCATGAGGCAGAACAACAAACTAATATGCTGGAGCACCCCTTACTCCCTTATTTTAAGTGAGCTTTCGTGAAGAAAACAACATGTGAGTTGGAAATCAAATAAAGTGTGCGAGAGAGAAAGAAAGACAAAAAGAAAGGAAAAAGATTATAACAAACAGAGATGTAGGGAGGTTAACCTGATCCCAATATCCAGTTTTCTACCTGCAGAAGTGCGGATATTTTCCCTGCATACACTGCGGAGAGACACTGAATCGGTATTTCGAAACTCCACAACACCCGAAGAAAAGAGTCAGTAGAAAGAAGCAGCAATGACAACATTATAAAGAAATTGCACTGAAGAATCGAGGCACGTTTTACTTTTTTTTTCCTTTTTTAGGAATAGCATCTTTCTCTATACACAGCAACTGTCGTATATACGTATATATGTTTCTTTCTGCAGCAGACGTTGGACCCGTGGTACATCAACCGTTTACCACGAGCAACGTTGTTTTGCTTCTTTTTCCAATAATATGCATGCACCTCATTTTTTTTCTGTTTTGGCTTTCGTGTCAAAACTTGCTTTAGCACGCCCTGCAAACGTTCAGAATGAAATCAAATTTTGTCAACAAAAAAACAGCAGGAATTCTTTAGGTTTCTGTTGGAAAAAATAATAATTATATTCTCACAAGTAAAAGCAGCCAAATTAAAAAAAACTGAAAAAAGTGACACAGACTCTAGCATTTTTGCGAACTCCTGCATATGAAAAGAGGGCTTCTTTTCTACACAACAGAGTCACAAAACACTTGAGAGTATTGTATAAGAGCGCTAGAAGAGATAGCAAATGAACGCTAGAAAGCATTCTTACGTAACATCTTCGAAAAAAAAGGCGGAATGGCTACATTTTTATCACCAATTCTACAAGCCACACAATTGGGGACGATTTCGTAAACGAAATGAACCTCGGAATTCGGTAAATGAAAAACAGCCTTTGCCAAAAGAATGTGCGATGCACTCTGAGTTGGCCCGCTAACCTCGGGATCTGTTCCTACGACGAGACGTTAGGCGAACATTGTCGGTAAAAAACTGCGTTTCATATATAGTCCTGCGCCTTGTCTGTGCATTACGTTTCATAACACACAGTCAGCGTAATATGTCTATGCACAGATACGTAGTTGCTTGGAATGTTTTGTTTTTTCAATCTTCTAACACGTGTTTTAATCCACACAGTTGACTGATGAATCTTCACATGTGTTCACAACAGTGAACATTAAAGCGTCTTCTGGAAAGTGTTCAATTCTGTGGTGCAATTAAGTAATTTCTATTTCCACCTAAGTGTCAGTGCACCAAACTAAGCATTTGAGGTTCTCTGTAGCAGCCGAAGCTCTCCGTAACGGTCAACTGTATGAAGAAAGGTTGTTCCCTTTTGAGAAGTGAATAATAATAATAATAATAATAATAATGATAATATATGCAGTTCAACGTCCCGAAATTGGGATATGAATATGAGATACGCCGTGGTGGACGGCACCGGAAATTTCGACCATCTAATGTTTTCCTTAACGTGCACCTAAATCTAAACACACGGGCCTCAAACGTTTTCGCCTCCATCGAAAATGCAGCCGCCACAGCCTAGACTCGATCTCATAGCCTTTAGGTCAGCAGGAAAGTGTCATGACCACCAGACCGCCACGGCGGGGCTTTAGCAAAGTGCCCAAGAGCAAAGTGTTCTGGGAACCAGACAGTGAAATGGGCCTCTTATCATACTTGCTGTTTTTTATCATTACCCCATTAATAAAGATACTGACATTCATATTTTTATCTGCAATTTGCAATCCTTCACTCAATTTATTACAAAGTTCTTTCTTTTCTCTGTCGCACAAAAACTAAAATAAATTATGGGACACCTCGAGAGAAGTAGACTACTTGAAGTGGTGCATGATGCTGAAAAATGACTGCTGCTCGTCCCTGCTTAGGGTGAAGTTGGATGTTAGGCCGCGATACATGCTTTTCTACGAGCGTCGTTGGAAGCCCGATAAATCAAGTTTATGGGTCCTTTTTTGCCACGTCAGCTTTGACGCAGCATGTGGATGGTCAGATTCAGTGCACCCGACGCGCTAAAACGGGGCACTTGTTCTTGGTGTCAGTTATGGATCTATGATGGAGAAATAGTGTTACAGAGTCCATTGACCTACTTCAGAATAAGCAGCACGTGGAGATAAAACAATGCAATCATATATTTTCGGATGCGTGGTTTAGTGCATCCCGAAGCCAAACTTAATTCTAGCCAAAAAAAAAGTGGTTGATCCGTATTTTTAGGAATCGGTATAACAAGAAAATGAAACGTGTCCTCGCAGAGGTAGTTCAGCGCTTAATGTGCAGTGTTTCCCCACAAGGCCGAAGGAAGGAATGCTGCAGTGACAAATTGTCATGTCACGCAGAGACCGCAAGCAGTTCGAAACTTGCAGCGCACACCTCTAGCAGAAAGCACGGATGAAATGAGCATACATAGGACGACCGCGGAACAGCAACTACCACAGCTTGACACTTACAGCACGCTGCTCAAACAGAAACAATATGTTCAATATGAACACACAGATATGCGCAGGACGAGCGCGAACAACTGTCACAACTTTCGCTTCTTCGTGTGGGAGCAGCACGCTCCTTTCGTAAACGCGGCCATGGCAGCGAGCGAAGTTACGGTCGTGCTCTCTTTAAATATTGTAACTTCAAAGCAAACTTGTGCTTGAAGCGCAAGAGTTAAAGAGAGACCGGTTCCAGAGATAAGAGTTTTCGCAAGTGAGTCAGAGAATACATATACACGCACTTTGACCACACCATGTGGAAGCGCGCCCGCACAGTGACACTTGGGGTGGCGCTGCACGACGACCTTTAGAGCGCGTGCGTCCTACGCGCCCCCGTCGTGCAATCTCGCAACTCTTCACGAAAACGCGCCGAAGTTCCCGAGCTCTGAGGACTGCCAGCAGTGCATGTTGTACATAAATGGCTCACCGTTAACATATGTTGGAGAAAGGCGGCTCTTTGGCTTAGTGGTTGGCGTCGCGCGCTCAGGAGCGTGAGCTCAGTGGTTCAACTCTCCCCGCAGCGGAACTTATCGTTTTTTTTTTCTTTACACTTTTGTTAGTAAATAGTTTGTAACGTCATATTCACGACGCAAATGCGTCACTGAGCCGTGGTGGAGATCAGCATAAAACTCTGTTATGTTTAAAAAATAAATGTGCGAAGATAATACCTGGTTACTTCGCTTTTAGTGATAGCATGCCAGCAAGAGTTGTCTGTCTTGTCTGTCTTGTCTGTCTTGGCTTGTTTGTAAGGATGACTACTTCGAAAAACGCGGTCAGAGAAAATGGTATTTTGACAAAAAAAGTAGCATACGAGAGCAGCACAAACGTTACTGGTTCCTAAGACTAATAGTTTTCGGGGTTTAACACCCCAAAACTATACCACAGGATTATGAGAGACGCTCTTTTAGAGCACTGCTGAAATCTCGACAACCTATAGTTTATTAATGTGCACCAAAGTGTAAGTAAATGGCCCTCCATCTAATTCGATAATAAAGAAAACATGTACGCCCAGGTCGTTACTGTAGCTTAAATTTAACAGTGGGGCAGTTTTAATAGCATTCAGCGAGCGTTAGACATTCTTATTGCAGCTTTAGCTACTACACTCAACAGTCACAATAGCTTGACTATTTCTGCAATATATCTTCAGATAGTGAAATAAGCGTGACAGATGTATTTACCAAAATAAAGAGAATTGAGGAGCACGTTACTTCGTTGACACAAATTCGATGAAAAGCAACAGAAAATAAAGCCAGTAAAGGCATAAGAACCTTATAAGTACAGCTTCGATTTTACTATTAAACCTGCTTGTCGCAATAACTACACTACAGATAAAACAGTACAATTAACGTTAAATTTATTCCTTCCTTGACTTCATTATTTGTAAGCTTTCGATAATAGACGTGCGCAAAAACGTTAAAAGCAGGATATTTATGTTGTTTTTTTACACTAATGGTACTTGTGATGCCCTCACTAGAGTGTCATGCTGCGATTGAGTCTCCTGAGGCCTACAGTTTCGCATCTCTTCTATTCACGACCTATCGACAAAGTTTAGATGTTTTGAAACGTTGTACAAAGCTGGAGACTGAACAAAGGTCCTGAACTCCATCTCTTTGCTCCTGCTTATCGAAGGCTGGGCATATGAGCACTTCGTGAGAAACTCGCAAGACAGAAGGAAAAATTGAAAAACAAACAATCTTCCATCAGGCATGGTAAGGTCATGTTTGAACTACGTGCAAATTCGTAGGAAAGTTGTAATAACGATGACGTTTGGTACGAAATGGGATAAATATCATCGTTTTATTTTAGTTTTTTTTTACTATTTGCTCCCTACTTTAGTCACGTGACCGGCATGATTCCTTCTAATCAACTACCATTATTACTGCTACGGCTACGAGGTAGATAAATAAAAGCCACACACACACACACACACACACGCACGCACACACACACGCACACACACACGCACACACACACGCACACACACACATGCACACACGGAAACGCACCATTTCATAATTCTCTCTCTCTCTTTCTCTCTCTCTCTCTCTCTCTGCTAAGACGACGGCGATGATGGCACATGGTAGGCTAAAACAGTTCAGCTACAAAAACTGAAGTCTTCGAACCAGAAGTAACACGAAGAATGACAGGTATTATCATCTTGGTTTTGATTATCTTGTCGTACTACAAAGCGAACAAAAAAGAACAAAAGCCAGGCTTTGTTACAGATATTGACACTCATGTAAGGTAAAATTGAATGACCGTTCACTGACATGCCGCCCTCTAAAACCAAGGTGATACTGATATTCCGGCTGAGTGAACAAACTCATTCCGAAGACAGACCAAGAGCGTTCGCGATGAACAGAAGACGAATGCCTGGAGAAGCTCAGCCGAAAACTCCCTGAGATTTGCGGCTGCTAAGTTTTAAAGCCTCATGAGAAATAGTCAGTTGGCATCGCGGACAGTGTCGACAGTGAGGAGAGCTCAACCTGGAAGGAAGTAAGAACACTGGAAAGCTGAGAACTCTGCTCACCGCCATGCTGACATTTACAGCGACAGTTTCTGAAACAGTACACGAAAAAGGGGGGCGCAGCATGGTGCAACAAAAATAAGACGTGACAGGTCCACTATTTATCGTAGTGCAATAAACGGCGTCTACTATGAAGCAAACAGTACACTAAAAAGACTAGTTCATATATAACCTACTATAACGGCTTTCAATACTTTGCTTGCTGCGTTTATAGCGTAGTATTCTTCTCTGATTACTTCAAAAACTCGATTTTGCTTCAATTTATGGTGTGACGTAGATAGACATGCTCTTCTAGCCGCCAGAGCATTATTAAATGAGCTAGTTACTTCATCACTCGAGCGTTGAAATTCCTATACGTCAGCTGGTCAGGTTTACTCTGGACAGCGAGGCACGCCGCACAAGTATATTGCCCTTTTCGAACGGTACAATCTCAGACAAACTAACTTGAATATTTTTTACGTCAGCGGTTTTCTTGCGACTTTGCAGAAGTTTCTAAAAACAAAGTGCGTCCTCAAATAATTTAATGGCATATTAGGCGTAAATACAGTAGCCAAGAGCCTTAAGCGCTACCTAGCTAAGCTCTTTAAATTGGCTGGTTGCCTTGTTAATCAAGTGACGGCAAGTCACTTCAACGACGGCAAGTTTTGTTTCTTAAAACTTCCTCTTGAATGAAGCTTTCCGACAAAGATAAGTGACATGCCTTGCAGCACCTAGATCGGCTGAAGGAACAAACAGTGTAAAGTGCAGAATAAAATTTGGTACACTAAGTAGTAGTAGCAGTAGTAGTAGTAGTAGTAGTAGTAGTAGTAGTAGTAGTAGTAGTGGCAGTAGCGGTAGTGGTAGTAGTAAGAAATTTTATTGTATTCATAAACCAGGTAGGCTAGAACTACAGCGCCGTGTAGGAAATATACAGGGTGAAAAGTGAGTCGGTCCGGCAGGGTGGTGCCCCTATTCCAGGGCTTCCCTGGGATGAGCCATCCGTTCAGCTCTGTGGATCAGTAGCACCTGACCCACCAGGGCGGAGCTAAACAGCAGCGCCTCCCATTCAGCCCGCGAGCCATTTGTGTCGTGCTCTTCGCCGTGCTCTAAAAAAGTGTTGAGGTGGACTGCGCGGAGCTTTACATGAGTGTTTTTCTGCAAACTTCTTAGTGCGGTCGCCACCACAGCGCTGAGCTTGCTATGTGGACGTGATTATATCTGCCACTTTTCTATGTAGTACATAAGCATCGTTGAGTAACAGGGGTTGATAGGTGTAGGCTCCTCTATTGCAGAGTCTGGAGTGTCTCGATGATTTTGAAAGCATCGAGCCACCTCATCAGCATGCAGATTCCTGGTCACGCTCACGTGCCCCAGTATCCAAGACACAGTCAGTACGTATTTTACTGTGGGGTCTCATCCTGTCCCAAGCAATATCCGGAGCGCCTGTGCTCCACTTTCACCCTTTAGATACTTTCTGCAAGCTTTTTGCGAACCTGTAATGATTGGTAATGAAGATTCGTGCTTTCTTCGTTTAGAAAAAATAATTAACAATTTATAATACTCAGTACTCTACTATGGGAGAGCGGAAAACCGTCCCACTACAAGATAACGCAACCGGTCTGATATCGGCTACATACACGACACTTGGATTTCAATGTTTAGAAAAAATGTTCAACGATTTCGAGTACTCAACTATGGGAGAGCAGTGAGCCGTCCCACTAAAAACCTTCCATGCATAAGTATGCGCAACAAACTAGCACTAAGAAGCAAAGCAAGCAGTCTTAACTTACTTTGTACAAAGCTTATGGACTTCACACGCCACGTAGGAAGCAGTGTCTGCTTTTCTGTCAACATTTCTTTTTCTTTTCGCTGCTATATCGTGCAAACGTCATCGTTATAAAAGATAACAATAAAATTCTAGGCCTTGTTGGCTACATCTACGCCAGTGCCACCACGAAATGTTGAAAAGTTATTAAAAAAAGGCCGACATTGATTCGCATTCTGTTCGGACTAAGTGCCAAGCATATCCTGTTTGTTTGCACAATATTTCTGCCCTGTGTGTGAAGCAGAACAACCAGATCAGAGAAAAGTGGTCGTTGAAGAAGAAAATAGCGCTTGATTAGTGTATTCTGCAACGTCCGTGGGAGTACAATTCAACGCTGTGAACGAGGTCAGGTGCGTGGAACAAGAACAAGAATAAAGGAATTATGTTTGAGTTTCATAACGTTTGAGTGCCACAATTTGAGAAGCAAATGTAATATAATAAACCAGCTACATAGGAAGGGCTATGATTATTAAACCCAAATGCTGCATTTTCCGAAATTGAAGGAATAAAGTGCTTCAAGTAAATACCGAGCGAATATTTCAAAAACTAGCGAAAACATTGAAACTACTCCGAAGACGCGACTGTTCAGGAAAACAAAGTTTGCTCCACGTATTTTCGAACAGTTCACTGAACTTTAGGTTCAATGAACTGTTCGAAAATACGTCAATGCGACGCCAGCGCAAGCTGCAGCGTCGCATTGACCGCGGTATGCGCACAGTACATGTGTTACTGTCCACTCCTTTTCTTTCTCCACCTTTCATTTACGTATGACTCTCCTTTCGCCACAAAAGTGTTGAGCGTGCTCACACATGCCCCACAACTTAGGGGATTTAATCCAACTGGGTGCACTGTTCGCGACCAGTGTCGTTCTGGGTGGTTCTCGGAACTACAGTAAGAGAAGCAGGCGACGTCTTGCATTTACGGCATGCGCGTTTTCGATGGCTGAACCTTCGCCAAACGCGACTCTTTTAGTTGACGCCGTGGCCGCAAGGCGTGGTTGTTTATGGAAAATCCATTATTATCCTGTAGTTTCTGCCTGAAAAACAAGTTGCGTCTACTGAATTCCACACCAAATCTTTCAATTGGACAATAAAATTTGGCAGAAAAAATATTCCTTTAGTATCCCTTCAAGCAATAACTGCATATGTGGATCACTTCTTCCTGTCCTTATGAGTATTCAATGCTTCAGCCCCCCATTGTTTTAGGCTGGGTTAATTAGCAGGTCAATGAAGGAAAATAGGAGGAAAAGAAGGGCAGAGAGGTTAAACCAGCCTAAAGATTATACCTCAGAACGGCCTCTCTGCTCTTGAAAAAAAATTACGCCCTCAATTTACAATCATCGGTGACAACGCGCAGGAGCGGACACAGCCAGTGGAAAATTGAGGAGCCCTTCTCCGATAGCGAAAATGGGAGCAAGCGTAGGAATGCCTAACCTATTGCTTTCCTTTTTTTTCTGGCTCATTAGGCAATGCTCCCTCCTATCTTATTTTTTTCATGCTCAGAATAGGGCCTTCATTCACGTGCTTAGGTCCCGCCGCAGTGGTCTAATGCCAGCATCAAGGACGTGGATCCAAGCTTGCCGGCGGCTCAGCCCCTACCTCCTCAGGACACGTCTTCAGAAGACGGCTTCAGCCTGGTACTGGAGAGTAGCATCGGACTGTCTAGCCTTGTCGATTTTGACGTCGAAATGGGAGCTCCACGTGAAACAAAGCGAGGGCACATTTCCAGCTCTTGCTCCGATGAACGCAGTGATGGCCGTGGTAAATCCCAACGGTCCAAAAAACCTCGACCCTCATCTGGAGGGTCGAACTGTGCGTTGTAATTTGGTTGAGCAAGTGTCCCCTGGACACTTTCCAGGACACCGTCTAGAACTATGCGTCCAGGTTTGTCTTTACTTTTTTATTATGGCTACTACACTGCATAATATTTCATTGAACGTTCAGGGTTTTCGCAGTCCAGCAAAGCAGGCTGAAGTGATTAGTGTCGCCCGCGCTGCAAATTGTGATGTTTTGTGCCTCCAGAAAACCAATTTCTTCTCGCTATTCGACGTGCTTGCTTTTAAACGAAAGTTCAACCCAGATTGTTATTTCTCTTTCACTACATCTCGTTTTACGGGAGGAGGTATTATTATTTTTAATCGAGCTCTATTACGGGATCATCATGCTTTTTACGATGGCGTGGGCAGGGTTTTGGCTTTAGACTGTAGCTGCTTTTCTTTCAGATTAAGGATACTGTGTGTGTATGGGCCAGCGCAAGCTGGACAGCCTAATGACTTTTTTAGAGACCTGGATGTGTTTTTTCTTGACGGTCGTGATGTCATTCTGATTGGCGACTTCAACTGCGTTCTAAATACGCGAACCAATGTAAAAGGTCCTGGCTGGGGCCGGTCTGCTTGTAATTCACGCGAGCTGCGTCGCCTTGTCCACCACTTTTCATTACTAGACGCGCACAATGTAGTGCACGGAAATAGCTTTGTTTGGACATGGCGACGTGGACGATCCCCCAGCAGGCTCGACCGGGCTTATGTTCCACGAGCGTTAGAGGCGTTTGTCTCCGATTTATGCGTTCCGTCCTTCCCACCTTCTCCTGTGTACGTATCTGATCATCGGCATATTGTCTTGAAGCTCGAAGTTCCATTTTCTTTCTCGGAAAAGCCATGGCGTCTTGATGTTCGCGTCCTGCAGGACGCGCGCTCAAGATCATATTTGTCACGCGCAATACGTGTGTCGCTCACGGCGTCTGGTCCTGAAGATTGGGATGCGCTTAAAACACAGTGGCACCTGCGCTGCACAGTAGAGGGGCGTTCGCTTCGTCGGTGCGTTTCTGAAGAGCTTGCTGATACTGCGATGAAGTTACGCATTGCTTTGCGCGCCGAGACGCCTTCTCCTCTGATGCGAGCGTGGCAGCGGGAACTGCGTGAACGCTTTCAACGCTTGACTGCTGCTTCGTCCCTGGCAGCAGCAGCATGGTACTGTAGACACAACCCATGTGCACATCCCGAGGTGCTGCGCTACGCGAGACATTCGTTTTTAGGGGCTAAGCTTCTTATAACGACAACCATTCGTCCCCCGTAGTATGTAACAAGTATAACATTTTGACCTCCAAGGTGGTTCAGGTGAGAGACTTCTTCTGTGCGTTGTTGAACAATAAAAAATATTGCTCAATGTACATGTCAATGGCTGCTAATGGGAAATGAGAGACAGGAGCATTCGGCTTTTAGTTAACGCGCAGGCTGCGATCACCATTAGCAGCCATCGGCTTGTACATTGAGCACTATCTGACAAGAAAAGGTTGCTACGTTATACTCGCTGGGTGTAACCTCCTTAGCTTTAGAAAGGTTTAGCGAGCGTTGAGCCGCAGTGCCATGAATACAATGAACTTGTATATACCATGAATGAACTCGAGGTGGTTAAAAATGGGAAGTAGATACGAAGCGCAAGCCGTAAGAAAGTAAAAGCCGAATTTTCCGCCTCTCATTTCCCATTAGCAGCCATTGGCATGTACATTGAGCACTATCTGACTGAAAAAGTTTGCTACGTCATACTCGCTGGGTGTAACCTCCTTGGTTTTCGAAAGGTTTAGCGAGCATTCGGCCGCAGTGCCATGAATACAGTGAACTAGTATATACCATGAACTCGAGGTGGTTAAAAGTGGGAAGTGGACCCGAAGCGCAAGCCGTAAGAAAGTGTGCGTGTGCCACCTCTCGTTTAGTCCTTGGAATGTCCGCTGGATGGCGATGCTTCTATATGGGGAATATATGATGAAAAGACGCGAGATGTTGGTACTTGGAGTGTTGAATATATGGAATAACAGACACATAGACAGATGCATGGATGGACGCATGAACGGATGCAGGGGCGGCTGCATGGACGAACGCAGGGACTGACGCACGAACAGACGCACGCACGGACGGGCTGATGGACACATGGACGGTCACACTGACAGACGGATGGACGGACGGAAGCAAGAACGAATGTACGGACGAATTCTTCGCCCCACTCTCTATCATTCACTCCGTGGATATGCTGCCATTTTTTTCGGGCAATCAGAGTCATCTGTCTCTATGACAGCACAAATACCACCTGCGCAGCGGCTTCCTGCGCGTGATCTATCTGTTTTCTTGGCGCATTTTGAAGCAATGTCATGTTCGGCCATGCGGACTAACTGTCATGAAACACCGCCAATGCTTAGAAATTTGCCCCGTATTCCTCAAGAAGCTGCGGATTGCCTGCACATCCCTCCGTCGGCTGACGAGGTTAAGGCGGCACTGAAATCTATGAAACGTGGAATGGCCCCAGGGCCAGACGGTTTTCCTGTTGAGTTTTACTTGACATTTTGGGATGAGATTGGTGCTATTTTTACCGTGGTAATCCGGCGATGCTACGAGGGCGGTGTCTTTCCATCAAGTTTTCGACATGGACGTATTGTGCTCATTCCAAAGGGTGATGCTTTCTCTGTTAATCCTGAAGATTGGAGACCTATCACGCTCCTCAACGTTGACTATAAGATATTCGCAGTGGTAGCCGTTCAACGTTTAAAGGGTCTGTTGAACACCCTGGTAGGTCATCACCAGACTTCATCAATGCTTGGACGAGAAATACACAGCTTGTCATTTACCACACGAGATATCATAGCCTATTCTCTGTCGCGATCTGCGCGTGGTATCCTTGTGTCTTTGGACCAGGAAAAAGCGTTTGACCGACTAGAGCACGCGTATATCCTTAATGTGCTCACAGCCTTCGGCTTTTCTCATTCGTTTGTGGAAATTATTAAAAATACGTACACTGGTCTGAAAAGCACATTAGTTCTGAATGGCTGGGAAAGTGCCGCCTTTTCCATAGCACGTGGGGTCCGTCAAGGATGTACATTGTCTCCTGTGCTATTTTTCTTCAACCTTGAGCCATACTTGCGTGCTCTTGACGCGGATTCACGTGTCCGGAGTCTTGCGCTTCCTGGTAGCGGTGTCGTGAAAGTCACAGCTTTCGCTGATGATGTAACCTTGTACCTTTCAGATGAAGATAGCCTTTCACGCAGCCTGCGTGTATTTTCTCAGTATGGCGACATTTCAGGTGCAGCGTTGAACATCTCCAAATCCCAGTATTTCTTCATTGGCTCTCCAAACTACAGGCATAGCGCCGGTTTTCCCATTCAGCCGGCCGCGTCCCTTCGTATTTTAGGTATTTTATACAACCACTACGGCATTTGCGAATCTGTTTGGTTAAACGCTCTCGAAGAAGTAAGACGGAAAACTCAGGATGCACAGGATTTTGACTTCCCACTTCTTGAGTGGAGGTACCTAGCGCAGACTGTATTTTGCGGTCGCATTTGGTACCTTTCTCACGTCGTGCAACCATCTTTACGTATTGTACGATCACTGCAGTCTGCTTTGTGTTCCCTTTTTTTTTGGTCAGGCGGCACTGAGTTGGTCTCTCGCGCGGCACTGGGACAGCAGCGTTCTCAGGGAGGATTTGCTTTCCCTTCAGTGTCCATATGCTGTCGGCTGCTAGCACTGCGCTTCCTTTTGCGCCTAGTGCAAGGGGAGGAATCTCCCGCACGAACGCTTGTATATTACTTTCTGGGTACTCACCTTCGGCATTTGATGCCTAATCTGCAACTTAACAGGCGGCCGCGGTCAATAACACTTCCTGCGTTTTATGCAACAACTGTTGCATTTTTTCGCCATGTCAAGTCGAGATGTCCTGGCATAGATGTTTTGAACAACAACATAGTTGAGACAACTGCTGCTTTGTTGCTTCCGTTGGTCCCGCCAGCCCGCCGTGTTCGCTCTAGACGGGTGTCTTGGAGCACCTTAACGGCTTCTTTTCTGTCTGGACACCTCCGAGACTTCATGTGGCGCGTGGGATGGGGTGTGCTTCCCCCTCTCGACCACCTCGAAAGGTGGAGAATAGCCCAGTTAGCAACATGTCCGAACTGCTCCCTTCGGGAAACAAATCAGCATTATTTGAGGCATTGTGTCATTGCTCGCGTTTTTTTTTTTTTTTTGAGAGCCGTACATGCCGGATTTCTCTGCCTCAGAGCAAATCGCTTCGTTTCTTCTGGGCGTTGTTCACGAGGCCGCTTCGCTTGTCTTCTCATTGTAGCTGGCTCTTGCTGCTTCTGGCGCAACCGCTGCGAGGCGGTTGCAGCGGGCCGCCGCCGCCGCGCGCTCTACCCGATCCTAGAACGATTGTACTCGGAGCTGCTGTCTGTTTTGTCGGAGGAGCTCTTCTTCCTCGGTGAAGAGGAATTTCTTCGGCACTGGTCTTGCCCTTTTGTGTCGGTCTATGACGGACGAGTGAAACTTGTCTTTCGGCCGGCCTGGTATTGGTAGGCTGATCTGTCGATGCGCCGGCAGAAATGGCATGCCAACATGTATATATGCAAAATGTACATTGGTAGGCTGATGTGTCGATGCACTGGCAGAAATGGTATGCCAACATGTAAATAGGCGAAATGTACATATTTATGTTTTATTTGTGCATCTTGTTTAGCTTGAAGTATTTTTTGTGGTTGTGTTTGTGTAAACCGTCGAATGTACTTGTTCTTTCAACGTCATCTCATATCCATGTTCATGTAAATGACGTCTGTTTTGTCATCATCGTTAGAGTATGTCTAAGAAGGAAATGTTCTGTTGAGTGTTATTGACGTTTGTGGCAATAAATTTTTTTCTAAACAACAAGGTGTTGGAGGCGCACCAAGTGGCGACTCAAAGGCCACTTGCTCTCGCACTTGGTCGCAATGTTTTAGCAAGGGACAGCGCACTGCTCTCCCATATAAAGTACGAAGTACTCGAAATCGATAAACGCTTTTTCTCTCTATATACTCACAGCGACGTTTTCTACTCCCACATTGGCACCGCTTGACGCGAAACACTACAAAAATGCTAGTTTCTACATCCTCGCGTACTTGTTTCCATACCGACTGTGAGTAATGTTTTAACAAACAGTATCGTACTTTTTAGTATCTGGGACTTACGTCCCGAAACCACGACGCGTTCATGAGTGGCGTCGTAATGATGGGTCCCCGATATTTTTATCATATGGTGTTTTTTTAACATTCCATCACGTCACACAGTACATGAACATGTAGCATCTCGGCGCTATAGAAATGCGACCGCTCCGGCCGGCATTGAACTTGCGACTTCTGGGTGAGCAGCCGAGTACCCTAACAACCGTATCACTGACGCGGACAATAGCGTACAGTTTTTTGTCGGGATTCTTGATAATAACAATAATAGCGAAAGTTGGGCTAGTTGGTGGTTCATACTTGGGAAGTAAAAACAGTGCAAAAATATAGACGAGGTGTCGTCTCTTTCTCTGTCCTTGCATATATTCTTGCGCTGTTTTTACTTCCCAAGCCTTGATAATAAATTCGGCGAAGAGGAGGTTTTAAGAAAGTTTCATTCTAACGTCGTTCCAGGGCAAACAACAGCGGCTCTGCGTTGGCAGCTGAAAGCGAGATCCCCAACTCTCGAGAAGCTGCATGCCTCCATACAGCACGTTCCCTCGTACACATTCTTTGCCGAGGGGCATCAGCGAATGGCTGGGAAAAGAATCACTTCCTGTTTTCCTATACTTCTCCGAGCGAATACTCGCATTACGGGAGGAAGGGGTCTTCCCGCATTCCCTGCCTCTTCACAAGGGGGAGATGCAGAAGGCTGCCGCTTCAGCCCCCATCACCGTTGACGGAGGAAGAAGAGGCAGTGAGGGAGCGAGTATGCAGCGCAAACATGTGGACGTGACGAGACTTGGGAATTGGGAGAGATGCAACTGTGTTTTTGCTCCCCTGCTACCACACTCCTAGCCTTCGTTATTGATTTTTGTATATTTTGTTTTGTTTTTTGCTTGTCGTGATTGATTTCTTTTGATGAGTTGACCAACTCTCAACCACCCTGTTTCAAGAACAGAGCTGTTTGATCCGGCAGTAAAAGAGTGTGCGTTTTCAGAAAACCACAGGTGGCTATATGCCACCGGTACTGAGCAACCCTCGCTACCGAGTGCAGCAGGTGCGAGCGTCAGACGAAAACCTTACTCGGCGAAGTGGAGCACATAAGACTCTCGAAAGAGAAAAAGACATGAAGAGTTAAACAGAAAAAAGGGAAAAAGAGATAGAAATAGAACGTCATAAAGAGAAAGACGTTAAGAAAGCGATAAAAAGAAAGAAAGAAAGAGAGAGAGAGAGATGAATGAATGAAGCGAATATAGATAGAAAATTTTACAAAGACACAGAACGAAAAATATACGACAAAAGCGAAAAAAAAGACTAAACATAGAGCAAGACCTTAGAGAAAACATTCGAGAGATCCCAGGTTCCTTGGGAATTGATTTCATGCAAAGCATGTGAATGAAAAGTGAATATGTTTATTTTATTTTTTTTTTGAGCGAGACCTTATGAAGTTGCGCTAAATATATGTACAAATCCATACACATGCCTACGTTACATTGTCTCGTATGTTTTATATTAGAAGTTGTTTACAGTTGCGTAAAGATGCCAACAGCAACATGAATATTAGCGTTTATGTTCCCACTTGTGTATGCGAGGATGATGACCCTCAGCACTGCAACACAAATCAACTTCTGCGGATGGCGCTTAAAATTTACGTTGATCCGATATGACGCCTGTATCACGTGAATACGCATGCAATGTTTATAACATCGGAAATCCAATACTGCAACCACAATTAACGTTACACGAAATCTAGGACCTATTTGAAAAGTATATCCGATGCCTCCTGCAGCGACTTTGCAGTAGAATAATTGATTGCCACGCATAATGCTAGGTTTGATCCCTGCTTGTACAGTGACACTTACTGTTTGTATTCGTCCGGCCGACGCTGCCTATAGCAACTTATTCTTAAGGCTCAAGCATTAAAGTTACTTATATGCTTTTTTGCGTTCCTGGGTAGATTTAAAATCTCACCTGTGGCACATACCCGCATATCAGTGCAGTACCCACCACGGGTATGTGTCTGTTTTTTAAAAAGCGTTTGACGAGCACGTACGCAACCAAACTGTGACATCATTCATGTCGTAATCAGCGTGTCATATTCGTCCAACCATCGTACCCTCCTTTACTTACTTTGGCGAACCCTAAGTTAAGGGGGTGATCATGTGACCACCCAGACCTAGGCGAACAGACAGACAGACAGACAGACAGACAGACAGACAGACAGACAGACAGACAGATAGATAGATAGATAGATAGATAGATAGATAGATAGATAGATAGATAGATAGATAGATAGATAGATCGATAGATAGATAGATAGATAGATCGATAGATAGATAGATAGATAGATAGATAGATAGATAGATTAGATAGATTAGATAGATAGATAGATAGATAGATAGATAGATAAGATAGATAGATAGATAGATAGATAGATAGATAGATAGATAGATAGATAGATAGATAGATAGATAGATAGATAGATAGATAGATAGACAGACAGACAGACAGACAGACAGACAGACAGACAGACAGACAGACAGACAGATAGATAGATAGATAGATAGATAGATAGATAGATAGATAGATAGATAGATAGATAGATAGATAGATAGATAGATAGATAGATAGATAGATAGATAGATAGATAGATAGATAGATAGATAGATAGATAGATAGATAGATAGATAGATAGATAGATGTTAAAAGTGATTGCAGCGTTTTCATATAGATAGAAAGCGCGAGAAATAAAGCAAAAGGAAGAGGAGATTGAGACACACAGCAAAAAACGACAGATGGCCAAAGAAAGACATATTAAGTGAGTCAAAGAAATATCTGAAAAAGAGAAGAAATAGAGAGCAGGAGAAAAAAAGATAAATCAAGAGAAACAAAAAAGAGAGAGAACGCAGAAATAGAGAAAGAGAAAGAATGGTTGTAAGAGAAATGAATGTAAAAGGGGTGACAAAGAGAAAGAACTGGATAGATAGAGGAAGACATAAACAAGCGAAAAGAACTAGAAAAAAACACGCACCAAGAACAGATCCAAGAAACTAAGAGAAATGGAAAAAAATAAAGAAAAGGAAGGAAGACTACCTAGTACCGCTCTTCCTCCAGACTTAGCACCACTGGTGAAACTGCCCAATTTTAACGTGATAGCATTAAAGCGCTTGTTTCACAGAAATTCCAGCGTTGTCGTCGGCGTTGTTGGTTGTGAGCAAAGAATCATCATCTTTGCATATAACCACCAAATCGAGAAAGATGCAGATAATATGTTATAGAAAATTTTGCGCCTGAGTGGGGATCAAACCCGGGTGGTTTGCGTGGCAAGCGAGTGTTCAAGCACACAGCCACGCCTCTTTTTTTTGCTTTACTGCTTGTTCTCAGGCACTAAGCACATGAACAATGACGTAAAAGTCACGACCACAAGTTGTGGTAGTCCTACTGGCTAGACACAAATTTGATTGTCGCTCTTAGCTTTCACGGCTCATACCCACCACACAGCGATACCTCTGCTTTTTTTTTTTCTTTATAGCATGAAATCATCACCAGTGCTTTACTTGAAATTATGGTGAAAATAACTTCTTCTGCTTGGAAATACAGTGGAAGTAACATTCATGCTTTACAAACACATGCGTCTTATGTACATGCTTCACAATACATGAAATATCACCGTAATAATGCGCGGTACAAGCATACATTGCCATCGAGCATCTTCTGGTGGGAATGAAAGCTCATTGCAGGTAATGTTCACGTTTTTTTTTTTGCTTTTTTACAGCAGCTGCAATGTGCTTTTTTATACTTCTGCAGTACGATCACTTGCCCCCTGTACGGTTAAATGCAATTCGTGAATAACGAGCACTCATAGACATAAGTACTGAACGATGACAGCCGAGAGTGCAATTCCAGCGCACGTAGAATGCAAATATTGGTGAGTATTATTTCATCCCGCCGCGTTTCTCTGGCACTGGACAAGCGCTGTTGTGTTTTACGTCCCGCTGTCTTATTAAGGCGAAAGCCTTCAGCGCCTTGTCATGGTCGTCGGTATCCCGCTGCACCGGCAAAAGTACGAGTTATGTAAAAAAATTAAATCCTCCTCACGTGACAGCGCCTTTATACGACGTCATCACTGCATCATAGATAGCCAAATTTGTGAGGTCATCATGACATCAATGATGTCTTCACGAACGTCTCATGAGATTGTAGCTACGTCAAAGGAGGGCGTACCACGGTGGCAGTGCAAAACCAGGTGAGGTGCCTGCTATGCTGGAGGCAATGTAACACAAAGTTAGTTGCAGGAAGCTTTCGAACGTTTTGCCGGACAAGAATCATTGCAGCGCGTGAGTAGAAAAAGACGATGCTTTCTTCTAGGAATCGTCTTGCGTGAATAAGTGACCCTGTGAGCTTTTGATATGCACTTGATGTGTAGTGATCTAATTAATATATGAGCAGTTATTGTATGTGTAATTAGTGTACGTATATTAATTATGTGTAGTTAGTGTATTGATATGTACGATAACTGGTATGTAATGGCATTTACACACCCATCTAGAGCCGACTACTGCGACACTCGTCGTGTTAAAATTACTTCTGTAGAATATTTCTTACCTCTACTCGAAACAGATTGCGTCGACCCCAACGTTAGATGAACAGTGACTTGAGTCTTAAATTTCAAATATGTCACATTGTATTAATTAGTTATTTGGGTTCAACTTCTGAATACCCCAACATGGTTATGAGGGGCGCCGTATTGGAGGGCTCTACCAATTCCGAATACTCGGGGTTCTTTAATAGATTCCTATATTCAAGTACGCAGGGCTTCAAGTATTATCATCTCCGTTGAATACGATTTCCGCCACAATCCTGCGACCTTCCAATTGAGCACCGTGATCACAAGACCGCCGTGGTGAGTATTACGTGCGCTATACGTCAAATCAATGCGTATAAACATAATAATTAGACAACAATCGTCACGGAAAGTCAACCAACAGACCCTGAAGAATAAAAAAAAAGATAGTGCTGTTAGGTCATCCCCGGCAGCGAACAATTGCGCAACAAATAAAAAAGGGGGTGCTTCTTGTACGATCAGTTGCATTGTACAGTTTTCGCTGCTTAATTTACTCACTTTTTTTAGAGGCGAAGCTCTTTATAACGGCACTTGTTTGTCCCTCATAGCCATTGTAGTGTGTAACAAGTATAACATTTTGACCTCCAAGGTGGTGCCGGTGAGAGAGTTCTTATGTGCGTTGTTGAACAATAAAAAATAATGCTCAATGTACATGTCAATGGCTGTTAATGGGGATTCCGAGACAGGAGCATTCGGCTTTTAGTTAACGCACACGCTGCAATCTCTATTAGCAGCCATTGGCATGTGCATTGAGCACTATCTGACAAAAAAAGGGTTGCTACATTATACTCGCTGGTTGTAACTTCCTTAGTTTTAGAAAGGTTTAGCGAGCGTTGAGCCGCAGTGCCATGAATACAATGAACTAGTATATACCATGAACTCTAGGTGGTTAAAGGTGGGAAGTAGATATGAAGCGCAAGCCGTATAAGAAAGTAAAAGCCGAATTCTCCTGTCTCTCATTTCCCATTGGCAGCCATTGGCATGTACATCGAGCACTATCTGACAGGAAAAGGTTGCTACGTTATACGCGCTGGGCGTAACCTCCTTGGTTTTAGAAAGGTTTAGCGAGCGTTGGGCCGCAGTGCCATGAATACAGTGAACTAGTATATACCATGAACTCGAGGTGGTTAAAGGTGGGAAGTAGACCCGAAGCGCAAGCCGTAGCAAGTGTGCGTGTGCCACCCCTCGTTTAGTCCTTCGAATGTCTGCTGGATGGCGGCGCTTCTATATGCAGAATATATGATGAAAAAATGCGAGATGGTGGTACTGGGAGTGTTGAATAGATGGACGAACGGACACACAGACAGATGCATGTATGGACACATGTACGGACGCAGGGGCGGATGCATGGACGAACGCAGGGACGGACGCGCGAACAGACACACGCAAGGACGGGCGGATGGACGCATGGACGGTTACACAGATGGATGCATGGACAGACGGAAGCAAGAACGAATGGATGGACAAATGCTTCGCCCCACTCTCCATCATTCACTCCGTGGATATGCTGCCATTTTTTTTATGACATGTCACTTTTTCTCTTCCTCTTTCCATATGCAACACATCCTTCCTCGCTGTTTTCGCCCTGCCTCGCATTGAGCCACACCTCAATCTTTACAGATCAAAAACTGATCCTGTTCAGCCGGTGTTTGTTTACGGACACTTTGGCTCTTATACCCGTGCTCTCCGAGTAATTAGCAGATGGTGAAATGAGGACCGCTTACCTCGGTACCACAAAAATTACGGCTCGCCAAAGTGCGTACTCGCTAGCACTATCACGTTTACCGATATCGACCGTGGATGTTAGGCCAAGTATGGGGCAGCGATGAAATGGATATGTAGGGGGCTCGCCAGCGCGCACAAATGCGATATACAGGGTGTTCCATGTAACTTTAGCCACAGTTTAAAAATATGCCGGAACACGTATTTACGACGCGACCAAATGCATGTTGCTCACCATTGCTTTGAGTTAGACTACTTTTTGTGTTCTCAAATATTGTTTAATTAGACCTGTTTAATTAACTATCTTTTTAAGAAACGAAGGTGAATAAAAAAATTCAACGAGAAAGTTGTACATCGATTCGCAAAACCTCCAGATAAATAGTTTTGAACTTTATATCTGTTAAGAATCAGTGTTTTTCTGCTATTTACAAATGCCTGCGAAATACAAAAAATACCACTTGACAAAACCACTCGCGCGTCAGTGCGCACAATGATTCTAGTGCTCCCTAACGTTCCGTTTACGAACGACTACAGCATTTGCACCATTGTATTGTCTCGCAGGGCCGCAACAATGGTGGTGGCTTTGCGATGAACACGTTTTGCTATCGGCCACAAAAACAATAACCACTGCGACTGCTTATCACTGTCATGAACCGGTGCGAGGGAAGCGTGTCATGCGAAGGAAGCATGTACCACGTAGACGATATAGAGTTCTAGACCAGCGCCACATAAAGCTTTGCATTTGCGTTGCGCATGCATCGTACGCTCGCCTCTTGCGGGCTCCCCTAGAGGGACGAACGCTAACGCTACGCTCGCAAGCTTTACGTACGGTGTTCTAAATCCCCCTGGAAGAATGCGTAGTCTATTCAGCAATGCAGTCGCATGCGTAAAAGCAAAGCCTATTGCGTAGACAGTGGATGTGATGTCGCTTTATAGATGACACGGTTGTACGGCTGAACTGTTTCTTCCCGCGCAGTATATCTACAGTCTTCTTGTTTGTGAGTGCATCAGTTCTTTTTATTACTAGTGAAAGCAATATATCCACAGTTGTAATTACTCCCTTCTATATATATTTTTTATATGCCTCGTTGTTAGCTGGGCCTCCGTTACAATTAAGGGTGTGACAGCCGAGCTAAATTTGAAGAAAACGGGGAGAAGACTCGTTTTTTCGTGGATATGTGAGATTACTTTGAAGAAGCCTTCGAGACTGGCACATTATTATCCGCTTACTGCAATATCAGTAATCCAGATGGAACAGTTATTTTATTCCAACGCGTCTCTATTTCTGTCTCTGCCTTCTTTAGACTTCATCTGCATTCGAACGTAACTGATCCGAATCAGAGGAACAAGAACGTCTCCCACAGAAAGATGCCGCCGCGACAAGCCTTGTGCAAGTGCGAGAATTCGAACGTTGCATTTCCCAAAAAAAAGAAAGAAAAAAGAAAACCCATGTGACCCGTTTCGGCGCTGTAACAACACTAAGCAATTTAGCAATCGCACGCTCATGCCATGGCTTCGCAAATGACGCGTTCCTCCCACTCGCTGCGGCCATCACAAAAACGCGCATTGTGCATCACTCCGTTCCGCTAAAGAACTGCAGAATAAAACATCCACCACCCTTCGGCTCCTCCTGAAGCCCTGTAATGAGTAAGGTGTATAATGGAGCACATCGTGCGCCTCTTCATTCGTGATGACGACATCGATGAGTAAACGTGTGAGGGCTGGGTCCCACGGCGGCTTATTGAATCGCCGCAATCCGCGTGCTTCGGATGAGATGGCGAAAGTTAGTGGAAAAAAAATGTCTTTTCCAATTTTCCTAGCCTGTCTAGGAAGGTTTATGTTGGCGCTACGGGTATACTGCATACCTTCTGTCTTGTGCAACAGCTTGGTGGACAGGATAAATCAACATCTATCTCCGTTTATAAGAGTACCCGAGCTTACGTTCGCTGAATGAAACGCCACAAATGTAAACGTAGAGCTTTAAATAATAACAATTTCTATTGTAATAGTGATTGAGTGAATCGTTTTGAAACAATTAAATTCAAAGTTCGCGCAAGCGAAATAATTACCAAGAGTTACAACACGTTACAAAAGTACACGTAATCATGAAACAGTAGTCTGTCTGACAGAACGCATTAACATGATTGCCTGAATGTCTAAAATGTCCTTGCATCATCTTTACTGAAATATTTTCGGGACGTATCAATCCCTTAAACTGGTATCAGAAATTGCGTCAAGCCAGCGATTGCTTAATTCTTGCGAGTGGTTTCAACGTATACGCTGTGAATGAAGCTGAGATCGGAAAAAGAGGTTCTCCTCCTGGGCAATAACGGGGACAAATGTCTGTATATGCACTTTCTTTTTTTAGATATATTCCTGTTGTGATAAAGATCGATTGACCAGCATTTAAACGCTTCAATTCGAAGTTTGCGCACACAGAATAGTTGTCATTGAAAGTACACGTAATTCAGAGACGGCAATCTGTCAGATAGGACGCATTAACCTGATTTACTGTATGTCTAAAATGTTCTTGCAGTACCTTTATTGAAAGGTTCTCGGATGGTCGCAGCTCTCACACCTCATGTAAAGCGCACGACTCTGAAGAAAAAAATATTAAGCCACTCAACCGAATCTGCGAATAGTTCATTGGTCGTAAAAGAAGCTAGACATCCACAGCTTGACTTCGCAAGTAAAAACACCAAAGCGGTATGCAATAAGAAAAACAAAAAATTGTCAGAATATTCTGAAAACATGCAACAGACTGTACCATAGAAGAAAACATTGATTATTCTATACGAACATATTTGTATAACCACATCTGTACATCTGTAGAGCCACCACACTTAAAATATTGCAATTCGTAAATCATGCTTTTGGCAACCTAAGTAATTGTGACAAGCATAAAAACTCTATATATTATTAAACACATCAATGATAATTGTCTCTGATCTCTGTTAAGATGCATAGTGCCTGACTTTGTGAGGTTTTCGTTGGCTACGCACATGAGTGAGTTCATGTTTTCTTGACAGGCCTCAATGAGCTAAAAAAAACTGGAGTTTTTCAGGACTACTTATGTTTGGCGCAGCGTCAACAGACAAGGAAAGAGCAGAGTGATTCAGGCAATAACCTCGAATTAAGGACATCTTAGGACGTCAAACCCCAGATATTATTAGCTGACAGATTTTTTAAGTGCCCTGTCGGAAATAAGGCCCGTTTCCTGGTTTAGTCAAAAATAGAATCAGAAAAAAAAGGAAACAAGGGAATGTCAGTCAGACGTCCATCTTGTTTCTAATGCTACATAAATGGCAAAATATAATCGTAGAAAACTTTTAAGGAGATGAACTGCGCGTGTAAGTTTGCAGGTTTGGAATAGCGCTTTGTGTAAAGAAAGTCTGCTTGTTGTAACGGGTAAGGAAACTCTATACGTCAGGTGCCGGCTTCAAAAAGCATGTTTATAAGATTTCAAATTCGTTACAAATTTAGCGGTGTCACGAATACTGGATAATATTTTCCAGCATAATTTATAAAGTCAAGGGTATAGGGGACCCATAGTGATGTTTTGATAACACTCTCCATACCCATAGATTATTGTTCTGTGTAATAAAACGCAGGACATTTTTTATACTCTGCAAATGCGCGTCGCCTTTGTTGCTGCATCCCGAACCTGTAAACAAGCCCCCTGCATAGAAAAGCGTTTATGGCGCCTTGATGAGCTTTCAAGTAACCTGTTACTGAAAATCCCAGCGACGCTGACCCTTATACTACGGTTACAAGTACTTGTTGATGGTATAGCTTCAAAACCATTTTTGTTATGCTTTTGCTGTGGCATCATAGTGACGACGGCGCCAACATTTTTTTTTCTTTGTAGGTGCAACAAAGAATATTTCCCATTAATGCCATGCATCTCAAACAGTGCTTAAAACAGCGTAGGCGGAAATTGAAAGACCTTTTTTTGCGATAGAAAAGGCGGCATAGGAAAGAAGAAAACAGACAGAAAGGGATGAGGCAGGGAGGCTTTAAAAATGTATGGTCGGCTACCCTATACTGTGAAATTAAAGAAGGGGACAATCAAGACGAGAAAGAGAGAAGAGAAATAAAACATTAAAGGGAGAAAGAAAAAGAAACAGTAAGTTGACTGCACAAAATTACTATACAATGCTTTGCATCGAAGCAGGCTGGAGTACAAAATATTAAAACGTGCGGTGTGATGGTTTAGAGGCGGCTTCATAGTTACACTGATTGATTCACTGTATTCGCCTCTCGTTGTTCGTGCCTTTACGGCATGCAGATTTTCAGAATTGAACTTATTTATAGAGCAGATAACTGTTAGTGTACCACACCACTATTCTATCTGCTTGAAGACATAGTAACAGTGATAGTGCTTGACGTAGGTTTACGTGCCAAACCGTGAGATGATCATCATCCACGCTGGTGGAATGCTCCGTAAATGTAAACCATCTGTGGTTCTTCAATGTGCACCTATATAAATACAAGCACATGAGCTTATAGCATCCTTTAACATTCTCAATTTGATTAAAAATGCAACCGCCACGGACCCAATCGAACCCACAACCTTCGTGTAAGCTGTTCAGCCCCATATCCTCTGAACCACTGCGGCGGCCTTCTGAGTGATGTAGCTCACTTATGTTAAGAACGTAGCGTGCATGTATTCTGAGCTTAACTCGAATCGAAGTGCGGCTAATCATTTTTGAGGTGTCCCTCAAGAGAGAACAGGGACTGTTCGTTTCATGTTAATAATACGCTATACATACAGAGCTTAACTAAGATGCATTCTTGGTAAAATGGCTGTCTCATTACCATTCACAGTTGCTGTTTTTCAAGAGAACACGAGCACAGAGCTTACACAACACACCCCAAGCCTTCGATCTGCCACTGACAGAATGGTGGGAGGGGGGAGTGTTAGGACGACGATGTACTTCGATCACAACCACGCTCCAGCCTCGCAAAATCAATGGAGCTTGATGAACAACCTCACATCAAGACCAATGAAGGAAGTTAATTTTGAGCGCTAGTTTCTTTGTTTGAAACAAAATTAACGAAAACTAGCAGATAATGGCACCAATTAAAGTAAAGAGAAGCATTCGGAAAGAGCGTCTGGTGCCTACTTCGAATGTACCAGGTTCGGTCCCTGCTAACGGCAAGTTTCATTTTCGTCCTCTTTACTTTTTTTTATATTTATATCACAATTACTACAATATACATGAAACTGTACGCTCAAAGTCCCCTACATTCTGCTTCACTTCGTATATACTTTTTTTTCATTACGTTTTGTCATACTTCAATGTGACGTTAGAATCAGTCAAATTTTAAAATTTTTCTCGTCATACTCCGAGACGTCGCACAGGTGTTCTGTTTATGTCTCACTAAAACTTGTTCTAAGCTCCATGTGCGGGGCGTATTATGTACATATTGTCAACAGTTAACTGAGAGGAACACTCTGCACAACTTGACAATCACGTAAACCAGTTGCAGCCTCAAAGAATAAAAGTCCGCTGGTCGAAGCGTTGGCTTCAGCAGCATCCTGTCTTCACGAGTTTTCCATCGCTTCGAGCTTCCGCAATCCCCTGAACTTCTGTATTTTTCGGCGAGACGGGACACAGACCTGTGTGTCTGGTTTATCAAATTTTCGGTTATTCTTGTTCATCGTGCACGTCTGGTAATGCATGGTTCTTGTTTATCAGATTGTAAGGTAGTGCAGGCTTTTCTTCTTTATTAGGACATGCCGACTTTCATAGAAACAGGTTCTTCGAAATGTAAGCAGTTTGTAGGGTGAAAATTGAAACAGTGTGCTTACCATCACTCAGATCTGGCTGTGACAATGTAGTCGATTCTTGTCTGTAATGGTAGACCGAACCGTTCCGCGCACAAGTCAGCTCTGGCACCTGCAATGGCGGGAACCATATCCGCTATAATGCATAAAAATACCCTAGCTGAGTATATTGTTACGTTTCTCCACTTTCGCACTAATGATATCCGCATATAGGACACGTGCGGACGTGTGCTCAGATTTAGGTGCACGTTAAAGAACCCCAGGTGGTCGAAATTTGCGGAGTCTTCCACTACGGCGCCTCATATTCATATGGTGATTTTGTGACGTTGAACCCCACATATCAATCATCAATCACGTGCGAACTTCATACGAAGTAACATATATTAATTCTCTCCTGTGTACACCAGTATCATTAGTGTTGCTAAAACACGCGTGCTCTCGGTGGTAGAAGAGATTCTTATAGACGAAAATTCCGATGATTGTACTTACAAAGTAGCACAATTACGTCCGGTCTTTTTTTTCTCCGTCTTTCTTGTTTAAACTTCCGTCTATCTTCCATGAAGAAATATTTCCATCCGCCCAAGGCTTTTCTTTCTCTCTGAGGTCAAGCAGTGCAAACTACTTCGTCAAGCTTTTTCGACACTAACCAAAATTTACCCGAATTTTGTACTCTGCAGTCTTCACGTCGCTTTCTTTGTTAGCACTGGACCACTGGACCATTGGACAGCAGAATGTGTAGTGAGTGTAGCTTTATAGGATTGTCAGTGTTCGTTTTCTAACTGGAGGATGATTTGTTTATTTTTTTTATAATTTGTCTCTTCTTTTCCACACCACTGGCCAATTTCCTGCATGGACCTTACTGTTGCTACGGGTACAATTGTTTTCTTTTACTCAAAAATTTTATTTTGGTCTTCTCGGAGATTTTGAACTCGATTTGGCTTCTAAAAAAAGCAACACACGGAGGGCATCACGCAATTTTTTCCGAAGTTTCCTGAATCTATAGGGCCAGGGGTTACTAATTTCCTTGGGAATTCAGCAACCTACGGAATTAGGAAAGACTTGGACAATTTTATTTTCTATCTCGTCTTTTCATCACCATCAATGCCATTTTCTATTCCCAGTAATAATAAAGAAAGTGAGGAAATTCTTCGCAATTCCTTTCTCTTGCTTTCCAAGCAGAAAAAGGTGGTCTAGCCAGAAAAGAGCTATAGAAGAAAGCAGACGAAGTCTGAGAAGCTGCCTCAAGTGAGTCAGCTTATTCGCTTGCTCGTCTGCAATCACTTGTACTGGCACTTCTGTTTTTGCTTTCTTCCTTTTGTGTCTATTTTGTGAGCACCAATGAGCCTTTACAAAGCTGGCGTGGTCAAGCGTGCTTAGCTTGCAGACGAGGTTGGTTTCCACTGTGCGTGCATTGCATTCGGTGAGGGGGCCTTTACTTCTCCGGGGACTTGGTTGCTTCCGCCTTGCCGACAAGGAGGCGCTAACGAGGAGACAAAGCCACTAATGCATGCACTTGCAGCAACCTTTTCCTCTGACGCTGCTGCAGTTCACATGATTTGACAGTTTCCTGGGAACATCCTTCTAATAACGATAAAAATTTGCTTTTTTATCTGTCTATGTTGGTGAAGGCAAAATAGAAAGGTCAAATTGAATGATATCTGGAGAGGTTAGCGTGGGAGAAATTTAGCACGTGTCAACAGGGCCAGTAGTGTTTAGACAGCTGTAAACGAGCTGATGTGCACCCAGCGCATTTCTGTCTGTTTCTTCTTCCTAATCTTCACACTAATTCTGACACATATTTGTACTGCCCTCCTCGCGAAGTGCCGGCAACCCTCAAAAAAAAATCAAAAACAAAATAAAAATGATCCAAGCTTATGCAATAACGCTGAAATAAATGCTCGCCTGCGACGGCTGCATTCTCGATAAAGCCATTTTACTATTTATTTATTTATTTTCAAATACTGCAGCCCCGTTATGGGGCTATCGCAGGAGTGGGTACACAGCAAGAAATAATAAAAAGGTACAAAACAAAACAGCTGAATACACAAGTACATTGGCAGATTATAGAAATACAAAAATTTTACAAACAGAGTTATACAAACAATGAAAGGTTTACAGCACACCGTCTTTTAATGCCTTCAAAAATTCATCTTTCTTCAAAGACCGAATGTGACCTGGTATGAGGTTCCACATTTCAATACATCAAGGAAAAAAGGTGTATTTGAAGAAATCAGTACGACGATGAAACACAGATACATTAGGTGCGTGGCTGTTTCTGGTGGATGATGGTTTGGCAGGTGTTATGTAGTTGTTGTGTGGTGAATATTGCGGTGAATTAAATAAAGAGTGAAAAAGTTTCAGAGACTCGATGTCTCGTCTTTTAGAAAGTGATGATAGACCAAGCTGCGCTAGATGGCATGATGGTGAAAAATTACGATCATAGCGTCTGTAAATGAATCGAATAGCTTTTTTCTGGATGAATTCAACGCATTTTATGTCTGTGATTTTATAAGGGTACCATACAGTGGCCCCATTCTCAAGGATCGGTCGTATGAGGGTTTTGTATGTAAGCAGTTTTGTTTCCCTTGGGGCTAAACGTAGTGAGCGGTTAAGGTATCCAAGTTTCTTCAGAGCCTTGTTGCATGTTGTATCAATGTGACTAGACCAAGATAAGTTAGTAGTGAAAAGGAGACCAAGGTACTTATATTGCGAGACCCGCTGCACTACATAGTTATTAAAAGAATAATCAAACACAGAAGGGGTTTTCTGTCTACTGAAACACATAGCAGCTGTCTTCTGAAAGGTAATGCTCATCTGCCAATTTTGGCACCACCTGCAAAAGTTTAAGAACGATGCATGGAGTGTATGATGATCATCAGGTGAATTTATTACGCGATATAAAACGCAGTCGTCAGCTTAAAGACGAATTTTAGTGGACACTGTGTCGGGTAGGTCATTTATATATAACAGAAAAAGTAATGGGCCTAGCACGGATCCCTGGGGCACTCCGGAAGATACACGTGCTTTAGATGAATGGAAGGTGTTAAATGATACGTATTGGCTACGACTTGGAATGGAATGGAAAAACTTTATTTCGGTCCTGCAGGACGCGCTTAGCGCGTAGCGGGCGTCTCCCACGTAGGGACCGACAGGGAGTACCTGGCGGCCGCTTCGTGGGCCTGCTGGACGGCCCATCGCTGGTCGGCGAGAAGTGAGCTCCTGAGGGACCTCTCCCACTTGCTTGAGGTAGAGTCGGGAGGAGTTGTTCTACACTCCCAGAGCATATGTTCGAGTGTCGCTGTGTGTCCACATGATGGGCATGTGTCGCTGGGGTATGCATCGGGATAATAAACGTGAAGCGTGGCAAGGTTTGGGTACGTGTGTGTCTGTAATAGGCGTAGGGTTAATGCCTGCGGTCGATTAAGTTTCGGATGTGGGGGTGGAAAAATGCGGCGTTCCAAGTAAAAGTGCTTTGTAATTTCATTGTACGTAATTGGTGCATCCCGATTGGTATCCAACCCAGCAAGATGAGGTTGCCCTGTGGCAGTGCGGTCGGTAAGTGCGCGCGCTGCATCATGGGCGATCTCGTTGAGGTTGGATAGGGCACCCGGCACCTGGCCGAGATGGGCGGGGAACCAGATGACAGTGTGGTGCTTCAGGGCACTCGGGTCCGCATTGCGCAGGATACGTAACGCCTGGTCGGAGATGACTCCGCGTTCGAAGGCTTTGATGGCCGGCCTGGAGTCGCTGTAGATGAATTCCCGTTTGCTGTCGAGCATAGCTATAGCTATAGCTACTTGCTCCGCTACCTCGGGGTTTCGGGTGAGGATTGTGGCTGAGGTAAGAGTCTGCTGCGCGGATGATACCGCGACCGCGGCGAAGGCTTGGTTGTTGCGATAGGCAGCGGCGTCCACGAACGAGACGTTGTCCGCTTCCATGTCTATGCGCTTGAGAATGGCGGTCGCCCGCGCAAGGCGCCTGCCTCTGTTGTATTCGGGGTGTACATTTCGTGGTATGGGAGCGATCGTAATAAGGTCGCGGATTTCACGGGGAATTAGAGTCAACTCTGGGGGGTCCCTGGCCCTCGAGGAGAAGAAGCCGAGCTCGCGCAGAATATGGCGGCCCGCCTTGGTTGTAGTGAGTCGGGTCAATTGCACACGTTCCTGAGCTTCGGCGATCTCTTCTAGCGTGTTATGTACGCCAAGCTCGAGGAGTTTGTACGTTGGAGTGGTGATAGGGAGGCCAAGGGCTCGTTTGACCACCTTGCGAATAAGCGCATTGAGTTGATCGCGCTCAGCACGTAGCCACTTGTGTATAGCGGCAACGTACGTAAAATGGCACAAAACAAACGCGTGTACGAGACGCAGCAGGTTGTCTTCTTTGAGGCCATGGTGCCTGTTGGCTACTCTACGTACGAGTCGTATGGCATTCTCGGTCTTAGTCCTGAGCTTGTGTACTGTTTGGGTGTTGGTTCCGCGGGACTCGATGATCATGCCGAGGACCTTGATGGTGTCTACCCTGGGTATAGTACGACCATCTCTGGTGTGGAGGGTGATATTGCGTTCCGCCGGAGGTTTCCACCCTTTGGGCTTGGCACCCCGGCGTTTGGGCAAATATATCAACAGCTCCGACTTCGCAGGTGAGCACCTGAGACCGGTGTGGTCGAGGTAAGACTCGGTGGTGTCGATAGCCTCTTGCAGGGCGGACTCAATGAAGCCATCCGACCCTGTGGAGCACCATATGGTTACATCATCCGCATAGATAGTGTGATTTAGCCCGTCTATTTTTGAAAGTCGTTCGGAAAGCCCAATCATCACGAGGTTGAAGAGCGTGGGTGAGAGGACGGATCCCTGAGGAGTGCCCCGCTGTCCGAGCTCCACTTATTCCGACACTAGGTCTCCTACGCGGAGGACGGCTCTACGACTTGAAAGGAAACTTCTAATCCACTGAACAAGCGATTGGTTTTTTAGTAAGAGATTGAGTTTATATAGAAGTTTTGAATGGATGACAGTATCGAAGGCTTTAGAAAAGTCTATGAATAATGCGTCTACCTGAAGACCTAAGTCAAGAGCTATAGATATGTCATGAGTGAATTCTGTCAGCTGAGTTATGGTACTAAATCCACACCGGAAACCATGTTGTGCATTGGACAGAATATTGTTAGTTTCGAGAAAATTGATGATGTGTTTGAAGACAATATGTTCCAGTAGTTTGCATGAGTGAGAGGTTAATGATATAGGCCTGTAATTTAATACAGATTGCCTACTACCTGATTTGTGGAGTGGAAGGACTTGTGCAATTTTCCACGATGATGGAACAGTTGATGTTGATAATGATTTGTTGAAAATTACTGACAGGTATTGGCTTGTCTATAGAGAATAGCGATGAAGAAAAATATTAGTAACATTGTCTGGGCTAGACGACTTTTTTGAATCAACATTTACAGTCAAATTTAAAACACCTTCTGTAGACAAAGAGACATCATCAATAGAAACAAGCGAGGCATGAAGTGGAGTGCAAGAAGAAATTTCGTGATTATCCTGAGCAAAGACAGACGTAAAGTATTCGTTAAATGCATTGGCAATGACCTGCGGCTGGCTAGTAGGAGTTTCATTTAGGACGAATGTACTAGTAGAGCATTCCTTTGGCGAGATTGAGCTCCAAAATTTTCGGGGATTATTTTTAACCATATTTGGCAAGGTAAACGAGAAAAAAGAAGTTTTCAGCAGCATTTATATTCCTACGGAGTTCCTCCTTCACTGTATTGAATTCAGCTCTACGCAGGGCATTGCCATTACGACTTGCATGCCTTAGTCTTGATAGTCGACGCTTTAAATGCAGTATTTCTCTCGTTATCCATGGAAGTTCAGTATTTTTCTGTTTAGTTTTTAGTAATACATGTGTTTCAATACATTTTATAACAAGGTTTTCAAAATAGGACACCAAACTGTTGACATCACTCGCATAGCTAAGTTCTTTAAAAATGTCAAACTCGCTGCTTAAGGTGTCAATTATAGACACATCGTCAGCCAGGCTATAATCGCGAAAAGTTGTATATTCATAGCGGCGTTTCGGAACTGTGCAATTAAGAGAGATTAGCACACCTCTATGATCAGAAATACTATTAATGACCTGAGCTGTAAACCCCCTTGTATACAGTAAAGCACTGAGAAAAACGCAGTTCAGTGTAAGATTGTCCCTTGTGGCATCAGTGACAACTTGTTTAAGACTTAAGTTTAGTGAAAAATTAATCACCTTTCTAAAAATTGATGAATCGGTGCCCAAAGTGGAGAGCGATGGCCATGAAATGCCAGGCACATTAAAGTCTCCCATGCAAATTAGGTTACCTGAAGAAAAGCCTTTTTGTTGTATAAAACTACTGAGTACTGTGAACTGATCTAGTGATGAACCTGGGGGACGATAAAATACACCGACAATTATAGGAGAGTTCGCGATATGAACCTTGCACCAGACGGTTTCAATATCGGCAGGTGATTTTAATACAGAAAAACTTAAATCAGACGTCAAGAAGATGGCAACGCCGCCACCTCGGTCAGGCAATCGATCAGTACGAACAACGTTGAAACCTCGTGGAGTAATTTAAGAATCATATATGTCGCCATGAAGCCAGGTTTCCGTGACGCCAATAATGTGAGGACAATAGGTAGCAAGCAAGTGTACAAAGTCAGGAAGTTTATTAGTGAGACTTCTGGCATTTATATTGAGAATACACACCTTATCATGATTCGGTCATTTCGTAAGAGTGGGACGTTTAGAAGACTGTTTGGTGGATTTTACTAATGAGTTGTAAATACAATCCCAGTCATACCGCGCATTATCTACATATACATGATCGTACCTTAATTGCACAGTGAAACCGTCATTCCTAAAGGATGCAGTGGCGTCCCATAGTTTTTGGCGAATAATCCGTATGTGTTCAGAGAAGTCCTCCGTTATACGCATGTTAGAATCCTTCAGCTTAAAGCCATTCTTCAGCACCTTAATCTTTTCGCGGAAGTCAAGAAGTTTAGGAATGACCGGGCGAGGTTTACTACCAAAGTATCTACCGATCCTGTGGAAATTTAACTTTAAGTATGTCTGAAAAAAACTTCGACAGACTGGCCTTTAAAGAATCGCTATTTTCATCTTCCGATTCCCCCATACCGTATATGATAATGTTGTTTCTGCGCAAACGATTTTCTAAATCATCATTTCGAGAAAAAAGCTTGTTGACTGTATAAGACAGCTTTTCAATTTGGCAACGCAGTTCGTCGTAGAATGCAGCATTGTGAGAAGGTGGAGTCTTTTCTAGAACAGTTAAGCGCGTTTCGATAGCCTTAAACCGGGAGTTGACAGAGTTACGCAATTCCGCGACATCTTGTTCTATTTTCTTCTGGCCAGATAGAATTTGAGAAAACATTTCTGAAACAGACCATTCATTGTCGGCATCAGAACTTGGATTATTAGAATCCGTTCGAGTAGGAGAACCTGTGCGCGATGTAAGGCCTGAGTTAGCCAAATTAGCCCGAGTTAGCCTTTGCGGAGGTTCCGGGTTTAACTCCACATCGCCGCTTAGTAAGAGACTACACAGGCCATGTACAATATCAGCATATGATGAAGTAAGCATAAATGAGCAAATGTGGGGGCAAGGTACCAGCAGCAAAAATCGATCGTCAGAACGAAGGCAATAGGTATTGCTTAGGTAACGTACCTGCACAAGGAACAGACAGCGATTAAGCATTGTGCTAGTGTATTATATTCGAACCGATGCAGCATCAAATTTTCGCTCACTCACGCTTGATATAACACATTCAATGCGCAACACGACCGCCTATTAACATGAACGCATTCATATATAGATCCGTCACTTCAACTTCCATCCGCACTGTTCCGATCCGAAACGACCGAACTCTGCCGCCGGTGGCTTGGAGCGTCTTTCACGAACAGCTTTCTTTACCGAATCGGAATGGCAGACGGTGATTCCTCTCATGGCTGTTTTAGTGAGCAAACCGTTGCACAGGTCCTTTTTGAATGTCCTTCTTACAGCTCCCGGAGACAACAGCTTTCAGCAATAGTAGCACGGCTCGATAACCGGCTGCTTTACGAGCAGCCAGTTTTGGAGTGCTGTAATGTTTGAGCTTCCAACTAAAAAGCGACGAAGGCATTGCTGGAGATTCTGAGGTCGACCGGACTATAGCTAAATGGCTATGACACTCCCATGCTTGAGTGTGGGGGAATTTTTCGCGTTCGTTTTAATTCATTCCTCTTTTCCTAATCATTACCATTTTTATCCCCTCTTACCCGTTCTTAACTGCAGCGTGGCAAACCAGAATTTTTTTCTGGTTAACTTTCCTGCCTTTCACTTTCCTCCTTTTTCAGAAAATAATATTCATTCGGCATAGTTTTGTACAGTTTCTAGTGTTTTAGTGGCGTTATATTGGTAAGGCTCTATTTACTGATGCATACTTCTAATGCATACCTATGCAGTGTTCAGTCTGATGAAGAAACAACTCTTTAACGCTCAAAAATTCGAGCCCCTCTGATCCATTATTTTTCTCGCTCTCTGTTGCATGCGCCTCTTCATTAGGTGTATCTAATGTTATTTTACCCATTGGACGACCATATATAGTCGCCTTTATGGGCTATTACACTTCAGCGTTGCGCGTTATTCTTACGCTTAGACTAAACGGTGCATCAATCATTGCCAACGGTGCAGCTTATCAATAAGAAGGAAATTCTTGCAAAGAGTCAAAATTCCTTCGAATACGAAGCTGCACTAGCGTATTACAGGAGACAGCAACGCCCAATAAAAAATACATTGTTTAGTTGCTGGTTATCTATCTCGGATGAGTTCCCGAGTGAAAATAGGTGGCGCCGCGGAGGGTCAGTTCACTTAATGCTTCGGAAAGTGTGCCATACTCCTCGTAACCCACTTGGTTTCATTGGAATTCGATGACCCAACGATGACTGAAGCCAGCTTCGTACCGGATTTATGGTTCGGCTGTCGCTATAGTGGACCATTTGTCGTCCAGCGCTTGCTTGTCGGCTTATCGATGCTGGGATTTTATTGCCCCGTAATCTGTAGCAGCGGCGCCAAGCCGTTATAATGCAGGCGTAACGTAGCTTGTCGCTATACAGATCCACTATACGCTGGCGTGTTTTCGTGCGTTGACAAAGAAGCGGCTATGGAGGTTTACGACTTGTTCCGCTTGGCTCTCATTATCCCCTTGGGAATTTCATTTGGCGCGCCTATACGAGCACTTCCTCACCGAATCACTTTCCTTGTCTCTCTTCCTTTCTTCCACGCTGTATTGCAAGCTTTTCATGTTAGAGGTACCAGTACAAGCCATGGAGCGCTCCTCAGTCCTAACAAGTAGTTTAGAAAATTCTGTGCTATGGATCAACTAATTACTCAGCTGTGTCACCTCAACTGCAGAAAACAGTCACCATGCTTTCTATTCTTTCGAGTGTTAAAGCTGTCGTGTCTTGCACTGGCATTGCAAATACAAATGCATTCACGCAGCAGGAGAGTCATCCTTTATCTGGTGCACTAACACAAAGGACGCCAACGCGACTACAGGATAGTGTATCATCATTTCAAGCAGTAGTACCAGAATTTAAATGATGGAAACCTTCAAAACCATATTAGACGCTGCCGCTTCTCAACGTTGTCGATGAAATAGATGGCTTACGGAAGAAAGCAGACATGGTGCTTCTAGTAGGGGCGCAGATGGTGCATCATTATTTTCATATAATGCATAATGAAAAAGCGAAGATATATACAGATGGATCATGCACTGAAGAGGCGTCAGCCTGTGCGGTCTTTATACCCGAAATTCAGAAAAAGAGAATGTACAAATTATCGTAGAAATCTTCATCGACGACAGCAGAATTGGTGGCTATCTTTGAAGCAGCTAAAGTGACACTAAAGTCAAATAACAATTTGCGTCAAAGTGAAAGCTCAATGTATGACAACATCTAAAACGACAATATTATCAACACAAGCGCCGCAGTAGGACATCTTCAAAATGATCCCGATGACCTCAGACGGACCACCTACAATTATTCACGAGAAATCGACCTAACTGCAATAAACAGAGGACATTCCGTACATCAAGAGACGAAGTAAAATGCTGCTTTTCGCTTCTGTTTGATTCATGAAAAAAAATTAACCGCCTGATGTTATTACTATGGGGAATGGCGCGAGTGGTTCAAAAATTCAATTTTCGCGTGGTTATACAGAGCAGGTGGTGCCATCTTGCGGGGCGCAGTTGAAACAAAAGCGTCTGCAACCTCGAAGCCAAGAAATTGATCAATGGACGCTGTTGCTGCTGTGGCTCCCGCTGCTTTTGGTCTGCTGCTACTAGCGCAGTAAAGCCAAGCAACGTTGTGCATGGCAACAGTGACGTGAAGCGGTCCGGTCGGTCCGTTTCTTGAGGCGGGTAATTTGAAGTGCGCTAACAAAATGCGGTGCACTAAAACGTGACTTTATTTCAAGATAGACCCTTCCTTGGCACGAAAGTAACACTACGAGGTTTCTGAACCACCATTTCAACAATCAACGTCGACTTAGTAGTTGGCTTTAGTGTCCCTTCAAGCTTATCTGTGAGAATTCCGAACCACGAAACTGGGTGACATGCACGGATAGCAAGCCTGCCCTTCATCTAATTAAAAATGTGAGTTTACTTTACAAAAACGGTGAAACAGCCCAATGCATTGCAGAAACTGTGGCGTATTCCGATGGATACCCAGTCACATTGGAATAAAGGGAAACGGAGAGGCTGACAGTCTCTCCAACAAAATATTGAACGAAGGACGAGATTGCGCAATCCTGTGTCTGTGGTGGATATTCGACATTTAATAACACAAGGAGCCAACCATTGTTCGATGGAGAAGTGGTTTGGTAGCCCTAAATGAAAGAATAAGTATTTTATGAAGTTCATCAACACAGAAATTTTTTTTTATAGCGACAGATCTCCCACGACACTTAGAGACATTAATCCACATACTTCGATTGGAAGTAGCATACACAAACAGCTTCCTGTACAAAATACATCAATCTAACTTCCCGGAATGCAATTGTGGTTATGCAGAAGAAAATGTTCGTCATATTAATTTGGAGTGCAATAAATACGCGAATGGAAGAGAAAAATTGAGGAACAAATTAGCAAGTGTGAACAGACAGCCCCTCACAATAAAGAAATTACTCGGACCATGGCTTGAGGTGCATTTTCAGAAAAAGGCGAATATCTTTCTGACAAACTTTTTTAGTGGAGACCGGACTGGATAAGTACCTGTGATAGACAGCCAGGAATTGATATATATGAAATGTGTTTGTGCATATACTGACAGTAGAAAAAGAAGGTGTGCGTGTGAACAGCTTATGACAGCGTGAACTGTTGCAAGCAAACTGTGCATTGAAATGATATTTCAACTGGTTTCAGTACTTTATTATGTTTTTTTCTGTTTCAGATTGTTCATTTTTGGGTACCGTTCAGTATTATTCTTTTTTTTTTCTCTGCAGAACTTGGTGATATGGAGTAGCCGAGGCAACATGGACTTCAACCTCTCCGAAGCGAAACAGTTAGAACAGAGCTATTGGAGTCAAAAAGGAAAAAAAATCATACATTCGTATAAAATTTAACCACGTATCGTGTACCAATATTCTTATTCCAATCACTGCATATAAAGTGTCAGTGCATTACAGATACGCGTTTTACACGAATGAGCATGAATTAGGCAGCAATACAATTTCATCGGTGTTGAGGTATTTCTTCAACTGCTAATATACATATGCATACCCGAGTCAATATTTTTTATGTATGATAGCATCACACACTTTGCTTCAGTCAAAATGAAAAGCATAGTTACGAAATAATTATACGCCGATGTGGCCCTAAGATGCATTTCACGAAAAGAAAAACTTTGCTGAATAGTTTTGAGTGTGAATACATGTGAAAACTCAACAATAGCATTACGCTAACTTAAAAAGATATATTGTGATATAGAAAAGCTTCATGGAAGACATGCTTTCATATGCAAATGAGCAGAATTGAATGGCGAATATGTCGGGTAGAGTTCAGTGAGGAGCCAGAGGCAACGCTTTCTCCGTTTCGCTAATTTTGCTTCCGTGAAATGCACATAGAGTGCCACCTATCCATCGCAACTATTTCAAAACGAAGTTCCGCATACCAATAAAAACTACAAATTTTTGACACCTTTCAACTCACCTGCTCCATCATTTGCATGTGCTGCACTGGGTGTACTTAGGCAAACAGGCTTGTATAAACTGCATTTTTTAAATTTATAATATTTAAAGAAAGAACAAGAACATGACATTTACACGCAAATCCGAGCAATAGATACATCGAAGACAGCCAAACGGAGTATATCAATGTTACATCCATCTGAAGAAACACTAGGGTTTTGAAGGAAAAATTTTCTGAGTTATTATTATTGATGTATAGTGCCCGAAAAAATAAAAGAAAATCTCACATGGCCTCCCGTGCATTTGTCTAAAATTACTCGAAGGCGAAAGCCATCTTTTTTTGTTCTCAATTGGTGTGCTTATCTTTTCTCTACCCCCTTCCCCTCTGAAGGCTTTCTGCACCTAGCGAGATCTTGCATTGCCTCTGAGATTAGCGGCACTGCGCGCTATCTGCGAGCCATCTGCTTTTGCATGGCCTCTGTAATCGGAGGCCAGTCTTTGTACAAGTGACAATGTCATGTGACATCAAGTCACGATGACGTTAAAGTGACGTTTTGGAGACGTCATATGTAGACGTCATCAAGCGATGATTCTTTTGCATCAGTTGTGTTAATGCGGCGGACACAGGTCGCTGACGCCGACAGCCAATCTTGGCATTTGATGAGGCACTTGAGACATTCGCCGTTGAAAGGTTAGCACTGGTGACCATTCCGGTCATGGAGGAAGGAGAGCTGAGAAGAGGCGCTCGCAATCGGAGCTGCAAAGCGAAACGTATTCACGTGGTTTTGTGGGGCGTTTTGGGACTCTTTAGTCATGCCGTCGTCTCGCGTCCTCTGCATCATCGCTCATATGACAGAGTTGTTGAGAGCCAGCTGGAGTTCCGTATGTTTATGTTTATGCAGCTGCACATCAAATATAAAGCAATGTGTTGAAAGCCTACAGATAGCACTCGTTTTCACAATTGCGAGTTTAGTTCATATCGCTTGCGGTCAAAAGCAGTCGTTTTCTAAGCTTCGAAGGCTTCTGAGGCGCTTTATATGGTTAAATTGCGAAATATTAAATAACATTTCACTCTTACACGTCTCGCACCACGACCTTACCGTCGCTGCCGAAGAAAACGGACTGTCGGTGGCGATTATCAGGGCGATTCGCACCGTTGTTCTCCTGCATTCATCAGATTAAACACGAAGTGGCAAATCTGCACGTTTATTGCAGATGGCCACTACAAGCCATAATGAGGCTGCGAATGGCTTGATTGATATGTTTGATATGTGGGGTTTAGCGTCCCAGAACCGCCATTTGATTATGAGAGACACCGTAGTGGAGGGCTCCGTAAATTTCGACCACCTGGGGTTCTTTAACGTGCACCCAAATCTGGGCACACGGGCCTACATCATTTTCGCCTCCGCCGGAAATGCAGCCACCGCAGCCGGGATTCGATCCCGCGATCTGCGGATCAGCAGCCGAGTACCTTAGCCACTAGACCACCACGGGGGGGGGGGGGGGCGAGGCTACAAATAACACACAGGTGCTTTAAAAGAGAATATCGCTGCACATTTGCGCTTCATCGGTACATAAGTTTCGCTTTTCTTTTTGTAGGCCCGTGTGCTCAGATTTGGGTGCACGTTAAAGAACCCCAGGTGGTCGAGATTTCCTGAGTCCTCCACCACGGCGTCTCTCATAATCATATAGTGGTTTTGGGACGTTCAACCCCACATATCAATCAATCAAGTTTCGCTTTTCCAGCTCGTCTATTAGATTTCGACTGCAGTGCAGCCCGGCGGGTTCGGCACCGGCTGGCGCGGCTCACCTCCCTCTCACCGATACCAGTTGCGCATGCGTGAGCCACAGAAGCGTGACCAACCTTGCGAAAAGGAGTCCTCTACTCTTTTCTGCATCTGGCTTCACAGAATGGGATGTAACGGCCTCTCCTTCGTATGTTCCTTCCTCCATGATTCCAGTATTCAATGGTAGCTTGTGGTAATCTTTTTCAGCGGCCAATATAGGTCCTCCTTGCTCCTAAGAAACCCAAAATGGCTGAGTTGTAGTGTCGATCTGACATCTTTCCCTGTGTCAGATGTATCAGCTGGCATCTTGTTCTCAGCCTGGAGCCGATTTTAAGCATGTTGAGAGAAAAAACATTAAAGACAACATATATATATATATATATATATATATATATATATATATATATATATATAAAATAAGGGAAAGAAGTGTATACCTAAAGGCTCGTTTTTCCGTGTTTTAACACAATATTAATGAGATTTAACAGACAGTAATGCCAAGGAATGTACAGGGGAAGTTATTAGAACCAATGGAATGTAAATAAGAAGAAAGAAAAGTGGATGTAAAAATAACCAGCCGTGAGCAGGAATCGAACCTATGACCTTCGAATAACGCGTTCGATGCTCTAACCACTGCGCTATCACAGCGGCCCTCCCTCCATCCACTTTTTTGGGTTTATATGTGAATTTAGAAGTAGGAGTGACAGTCAGCGCCATCTATAAGCCAAACAACGAGTGTGAAAAAAGAAAAAGAAATTCTGTGGGTCCAGTGCAAATATATTTAAGAATAAAGGAGCACACTTACGAAAATTTGATAATTGTTTACTCTACTCTACGTTTCGGCCGTGCCACGGCTGAAACGTAGAGTAAACAATTATCAAATTTTCGTAAGTGTGCTACTTTATTCTTAAATATATATATATATATATATATATATATATATATATATATATATATTGTAATGATGACAAAGCGGCGATCGTGCTCGGCGCATACGTGGCGGGACGGAGAAGACGAGGAGGAGAAAGCAGAATAAGAACAGCCGGCCTGCAGAAAAGGCGTTGTCTCTTATTTCTCGTCTCTACAATGGCGCAGACGCGAACTACTGACCCCGATATCCCTGCGTCCACTACACTTCGAAGTGGACGAGTGCTCTCGAACTCCCCACCGATCACGGACGGCGTCCAAGCCTCCACGGCGGCACCGCATCATGACTGCAGCGAGGCCATTTCTCGAGGCTTCTCTCTGTTCGCCCAAGAGCTCAAGACATCCGGGTTTGGCTGCGCCTCTTTTGGATCGTTCAACGAGAACGAAATTCCATATTTTCAAGGATTCAAGGATGACCCTACCAACTGGGTAAGCGTGATAAACTCGGTTGCCCTTAAATACTCGTGGAGCGACACGATTAAGAAGTCGGTCGCTGAAGGACGTTTGCGAGGATCTGCCCAAGCGTGGCATCGTTTCCAAGGCAGTACATACGCTACATGGCAAACATGGAGCGCGGCCCTGATGTCCGCGTTTGCGCCGCTTCCGAGCGCTTACGACGACCGTTTCATGACCATGCGGTCACGCCGGCAAGGTGCAACCGAGGACGTCGCGACTTACATCTACGACAAGCTGGACCTTTTACAAGCTTGCGATATACAGTGGACCTCCTCCGCAGCCAGGCAGTACATCATCGACGGGATCCATGACTCGACGCACGCAGCCGTCTTGTCCGCCTACAACCACCCAGTCCACATCTCCACTTTCGTACGCCAGGCAATGGAGTTGCAGGACACGTCTCATCGCCGGGCGGCTGCAGTTGGCCCAAAGGAGTCAGCTTCACCGAGACGCGGATGCTATACGTGTGGCCGCATCGGGCATGGGTATAAAAGCTGCCCACAGAGCCAACCTCAAGCGATGCAATATCAATCACGCCCACTTCCAACCCTCAAGGTCCGCGTCGACGGCATCGGAGAACTGACAGCTCTCGTTGATACCGGAGCTCAACGTACGGCGTTGCTTCGCCGCCACGCCTCCGAACCTCTCCAGCCTTGGACTGAGCCACCACTGCGGGGTCTCGGTGGCGACGTACTACCGGTCGGTGCCCTAAACCTGCAACTCAACACCGAGGCCGGCAGCAAGTTTTTGTCCTCGGTGCCCGTCTTCGACGACCTGCCCACAGACATGGTTTTAGGGGCCGACTACCTGCTCTCCGGGGAAGTGCGCCTCACGGTGGAAGGAAATACCGTCAACCTCCATCCTGTGGCTCCAAGTGTGCCTCCGGCGCAATCCCAAGGTGAGCTGACGACGCCACTTACACTTCCCGCAATACTCGAGAGGCACGCATCGCTCTTCGCTGATACTACTAATCAGCTTCCCGGAACTAGCGTGCTAGTGCACCATATTACTACCGACAATCATCCGCCGGTGTCCATACCGTTACGTAGATATGCCGAACGAGAGCGGATATTAATTGACCAGCAGGTGCAAGAAATGCTTGCCGCCAGCATAATCAGGCCATCTTCTAGCCCGTGGGCAGCACCTGTTGTCCTAGTCCGTAAAAAGGACGGCAATCTCCGATTCTGTGTTGACTACCGAGAGCTGAACAAGCACACCATACCAGACTCGTACCCGCTGCCACGCATTGACGACGCTATTGACGCCGTACGAAAAGCGAGGTTCTTTTCGTCGCTAGATTTAAAAGCAGGGTATTGGCAGATCAACGTGGCTGAAGAAGATAAGTTTAAGACGGCCTTCCGAACACCATCTGGCTTGTACGAGTTTAATCGGATGCCGTTCGGTCTGCGAACTGCTCCAAGCACCTTTCAGCGTGCCATGAACACAGTGTTAGGCACACTGATAGACCGTGCCTGCGTCGTGTACCTCGATGACGTTCTAGTCATCGGGGAAACAGAAAAACAACATCTACAAAATCTCGACACGGTTCTGCAGAGGCTACACAACACCGGCTTTCGACTTAACCGCGAGAAGTGCCAGTTTGGGTTGACGACAATATCTTATCTTGGTTATCAGATATCTCATAATGGCGTACGACCCTTGCCTGAACGCATAGACGCCGTTGCCAAATACCCTGCACCAACATCTATAAAACAGCTCCAGGTATTCCTAGGAATGGCGTCATACTTGCGCAAGTTTGTACCGAGCTTTGCGTCAACTGCTGCTCCACTCACGGACTTACTGAAGAAAAACGCCCAATTTCAGTGGGGTCCTTTGCAGGATAACGCCTTCCAAACCCTCAAACACCAGCTTATACATAGCCCGGTGCTCTGCCACTTTAATGAAGATTGGATGACAGAAGTCCATACTGATGCGAGTCAGATTGGCCTAGGGGCGGTTTTACTTCAACGTGACTCGAGTGGGCGTGGGCACGTCATCTGCTACGCCAGTCGTAAACTATCGGACGCAGAACGGCATTATCATTCGAATGAACTGGAGTGTTTGGCTGTAGTATGGAGTGTGGATGAAAAGTTCCGCCACTACTTGTTTGGCCGACACTTCACGGTAGTAACAGACAACTCCGCGATTGCGTGGATGTTCCAGAAGCAGCACCTCAAGCACAAGTTTGCTCGATGGATTGTTCGGCTCCAAGACTATACGTACGACATCCGTCACCGTGCTGGAGCACAAAATCAGCTTGCGGACGCTTTATCGCGAAATCCGATCGAGGAATTCTCCACACAAAATCGAGAAACCTGGATCCTGTTTTCTCAACAGGACGTGACCAAGGCTCAGCAAGCCGATGAAAGACTCGCATCCGTTATAGACTCCATTGGCGATGCGGGACGCAATGCCAAGTTTGTCTTACGTAATGGAACGCTGTATCGGCGTCACTGGGCCGATAAAAGCACCGAGTGTCATCTCCTGGTCATTCCTGACACCTTAAGATCGAGCGTACTACGCGCCATCCATGACACTCCCGAGGGAGGCCATGTTGGCTACAGAGCCACCTTACGCAAGGCACAAGAACGTTTTTGGTGGCCGAAAATGGATAAAAGCGTGCGTTCATACGTTGCCAGTTGCGAGATTTGTCAGCAACACAAACGACGTCCTGGAGCTCGACATGGACTTCTTACGCCGATCAAGCCTCCAGAGACAGTTTTCCACACGTTGGGCATAGATCACATCGGGCCTCTTCCAATGACGACAGCGGGCAATCGTTACATTATACTCGCTGTGGACTACTTGTCCAAGTTCGTAGAGGTCGCGGCCGTGCCTTCGCTTGCTGCTAGCCATGTCATCCGATTCCTGAAAGATCGCTTCGAATGGCGACACGGTCTTCCTAACAAGTTGATCTCCGACCGGTCGACCACCTTTCGCAGTCGCGAGCTCCGCATTTACCTACAACAAGCTGGAGTGGACCATCACTTCGCGTCGGCATACCATCCACAGGCGAACGGACTGACCGAAAGGTCGAACCAGACTATCCAGGCTAGACTCGCACCGTACTGTAAGAATCACAAACGAGGTGAGGCCGACTGGGATGATCATCTCCAAGCAGCTGCGTACGCAGTGAACACGGCGGCACACAGCTCCACAGGAATTTGCCCCTACGAGATTGTCTATGGTCAGCTCCCGCAACTGACTGCTACGTTCGGTTTGGACACTCCCGTTAAAGTAGGGCGTTCCGCTGCACGCCAGACACTTTGTCGCGATATCCGTGTGGAGGCGCGTAGGAGGATTGTGCATGCTCAACAGGCACAAAAGCGATACTACGACCGACGCCACCGTCCCGCGCCGAAATACAGTGTAGGTGATGAGGTGTGGCTACAGCGAGGTGCGCCATCGTCTTCAAACAAACTGCACCCAAAGTACGACGGCCCTTACATTATTTCTGAGCGCTTGGGAGATAACACTTGGCGAGTACGTTCCACAGCTTCTGATACGCGCAGAGACAAGAGAAAACGGAATAACTTTGCGGTGCATGTGTCGCGGATGAAGAACTGCATACGTCGGCAAACGTGACATTGGTTTGTGCTTTTCTTACAGGAGTAGACCAGCTGCAGCGTGGCCGAGTGTAATGATGACAAAGCGGCGATCGTGCTCGGCGCATACGTGGCGGGACGGAGAAGACGAGGAGGAGAAAGCAGAATAAGAACAGCCGGCCTGCAGAAAAGGCGTTGTCTCTTATTTCTCGTCTCTACAATATATATATATATATATATATATATATATATATATATATATATATATATATATATATATATATATATATATATATATATATCAGCCTGACTACGTCCACTGCAGAACAAAGGCGCCTCTCCCATGTTCCGCCAGTTAACCCGGTCCTGTGCTTGCTGCTGCCAATTTATACCCGCAAACTTCTTAATCTCATCTGCCCACCTAACCTTATGTCTACCCCTAACCCGCTTGCCTTCTCTGGGAATCTAGTTAGTTACCCTTAACGACCAGCGGTTATCCTGTCTACGTGCTATATGCCCGGCCCATGTCCATTTCTTCTTCTTGATTTCAGCTATGATATCCTTAACCCCCGTTTCTTCCCTAATCCACTCTGCTCTCTTCTTGTCTCTTAAGGTTAAACCTACCATTTTTCTTTCCATTGCTCGCTGCGTGGTCCTCAATTTAAGCTGAACCCTCTTTGTAAGTCTCCAGGTTTCTGCTCCGTAGCTAAGTACCGGCAAGATACAGCTGTTATATACCTCCCTCTTGAGGGATAGTGGCAATCTACCTGTCATAATCTGAGAGTGCTTGCCAAATGTACTCCACCCCATTCTTATTCTTCTAGTTACTTCAATCTCGTGGTTCGGCTCCGCGGTTATTACCTGCCCTAAGTAGACATAGTCTTTTACAACTTGAAGTGTACAATTACCTATCTCGAAGCGCTGCTCTTTTCCGAGGTTGTTGTACATTACTTTTGTTTTCTGCAGATTCATTTTAAGACCCACCTTTCTGCTCTCCTTGTCTAACTCCGTAATCATGAGTTGCGATTCGTCCCCTGAGTTACTCAGCAATGCAATGTCATCGGCGAAGCGCAGGTTGCTAAGGTACTCTCCATTAACTCTTATCCCTAACTGTTCCCATTCAAGGCTTCTGAAAACCTCCTGTAAGCACGCGGTAAATAGCATTGGGGAGATTGCGTCCCCCTGCCTTACATCCTTCTTGATTGGTATTCTGTTGCTTTCTTTATGAAGCACTATGGTAGCAGTTGATCCCCTGTAGATTTCTTCCAGGACGTTTATATATACTTCATCGACGCCCTGATTCCGCAGTGTCTGCATGATGGCTGATATTTCTACTGAATCAAACGCCTTCTTGTAATCTATGAAGGCTATGTATAGTGCTTGGTTATATTCTGAGCATTTCTCTATTACCTGATTGATAGTATGAATGTGGTCGATTGTTGAGTAGCCTGTTCGAAATCCTGCTTGTTCTTTGGGTTGATTGAATTCTGTTTTCTTTACTCTGTTAGCAATTACCTTTGTAAATAGCTTGTATACTACAGAGAGCAAGCTAATCGGCCTGTAATTCTTCAAGTCCTTGTCACCTCCTTTCTTATGTATTAAGATGATGTTAGCGTTCTTCCAAGACTCTGGTACCCTTGCCGTCAGGAGACACCTCGTAAACAGGGTGGCTAGTTTTTCTAACACAATTTGTCCTGCATCTTTCAGCAGATCTGATGTTACCTGATCCTCACCAGCAGCTATGCCTCTTTGCATGCTCTCCAAAGCTTTCCTGACTTCTTCTATCATTACTGGTGGGGTGTCATCTGGGTTACTGCTAGTTACTGGTTACTGGTACATCTAGTTACTGGTACATCTGGTTACTGAAAAAATAACCAGCCGTGAGCCTGCTCACGGCTGGTTATTTTTTCACCCACTTTTCTTTCTTCTTATTTACATTCCATTGGTTCTAATAACTTCCCCGGTACATTCGTTGGCAATACTGTCTGTTAGATCTCATTATTAATATGTCAAAACACGGAAAAACGAGCTCTTAGGTATACACTTCTTTTCCTTATTCATTAACGAGGGTCTCGTACTGGCAGACTTGGTGTCATTAGGTTGTATACGAGGGACTATTATTCAGCTGCCCGCTCGTAATAAGTTCACGTGCTATGTAACGCCAAACTAGCGCATAAAAGAGTGTTCCACACTCGTCGCTTGGCTTATAGATGGCGCTGACTGACACTCCTACTTCTAAATTCACATATAACCCCCCCCCCCAAAAAAAAAGTGGATGGAGGGAAGGCCGCTGCGATAGCTCAGTGGTTAAAGCATCAAACGTGTTATTCGAAGGTCGTAGGTTCGTTTCCTGCTCACGGCTGGTTATTTTTTCACCCACTTTTCTTTCTTCTTATTTACATTCCATTGGTTCTAATAACTTCCCCTGTACATTCCTTGGCATTACTGTCTGTTAGATCTCATTAATATTATGTCAAAACACGGAAAAACGAGCCCTTAGGTATACACTTCTTTCCCTTACACACACATATATATATATATATATATATATATATATATATATATATATATATATATATATATATATATATATATATATATACATTCATCTCTATCACATCTCATTCTTGTAAAAATACCATAACCCAGCTCAGTGAATTCGAATTCGCTCATGACATCCTCCAGGTCCTTTATGCTGGTGATCAAATTGACGCAATATTCATAGACTTTTCCAAAGCTTTCGATACTGTTTCCCATTACAAACTGCTAAAAAAGCTCACTGTTATTCTTAAAAACGAAGCATTAGTAAACTGGATTTCTTCTTTTCTATCCAATAGGTCTCAGTACGTACTATTCAAGTCTTCTCATTCCTCCACTTCCACTGTAACGTATGGTGTCCCTGAAGGTTCAATATTAGGCCCTCTTTATTTCTAATTTTCATTAACGATCTGCCAAGTAATGTTCCTGTTAAAATCCGCATGTATGCTGATGATTGTGTTTCGTATCATACGATTAGAACTGCTCATGATCACATCATCCTTAACTATTCATTTGCTTTATTTCGATCATGGTGTGACACTACGCAAATACAAATTAACTTCCGAAAAACGGCATCCATGTCATTTTCCAAGCGTTCTTCCCCCTTTCCATTTACCTATTCGCTTATTGGTCACCCTCTTGCAATTGTTTCACAATACACATATCTAGGTCTCCTTTTGGTAAGAATTTTATTGGAAGTCCGGCAGAGCTTTCGCCGACCGGATCCTCTTTCACTCAGGATTTATCTTGGTCTCAACACATCGATTTCATGTGCAACCGTGCGCTTGAAAATTAGGCTACCTACAACGCACTTTACGTTCAGCACCTCTCAACATACGACTCCTCACTTAAAGAACACTGGTTCGTCCATTATTGGAATATGCATCTGTTGTGTGGAACCCACACAAGATTTCGGACATCAACAAAACAGAACCTGTTCAGAAGAAAGCTGCACGCTTCATTTATCGTCGCTTTGACAGGTATTTTTCATCAAGCTCCCATCTTCCCATCTTACTGCTTACCAGTCTCCATTCCCGTCGACACGTTGAATGTTTGAAGTTTCTTTATGCTTTAATTAATTCCCCACGGCTCCCTCTACTCAGCATATATATAGCACACGCTACACCAACGACCACCCGAAATTACCATGAGTTAAACATGTCTACTTTCGTTCATCGTACGGTGGCGTTTAAATATAGTTTTTTAGTTCATTCTATTGAATTGGGGAATTCTTTGCTTTGTTACGTTCGATCTTTATCACTGGATGAATTTTTATTGTATATTACTAATCATTGATGTAGAACACACTTGTTATGCTCTTCTATGTATGTATTCCTGCGATGGCCCTGCGGGGCTGCAGTATCTTGATATATATATATATATATATATATATATATATATATATATATATATATATATATATATATATATATATCATTTGTGTGTGACTTGTTCGATACGATAACTGCAATGCACAATTATGTGGAGCTCATTTCTGGAGATATAGGTGGAACAGTGCTCATAAATTATTCGAATACTGACCGCCTGAAAAGATGAAAACGATAATTTTGAGTATATTCGATGAGATCACCTTACTGTAGTGGAAAAACAGAAAATAATAGATGGCTTGAACAAAATGTGAACGACATACGCACAATTCAACGGGCATACTTCACACGCTATAACGTGTATGGAAGCACATCTATCAACATAGTTGTTAACCTCTTTACTTGCAATTAAAATGGCTGGATAACATCAGGCATTCAGGCTAATATTAAAACAATGACTTCTGATCTGTTTGCCACCAGAGCTCAAGGAAGTGCAGGGACAGACAATACAACACGACAGTCTTTCTTTTCTGGGGGGAGGGGGAAGGGGTGCAATGCACACCGGAATTCTTATATTATCAATTTTACTGCGCTGATTTATTACTGCGCAGAATTTTACTGCGCGGATTGATTATTTCTTAGGGAGTGGGGGGGGGGGGCTTTGTTGTGCGTCCGTAGTAGACATAAGTCAGCGAACAAACTTTTTGTATCTAACTCCGCTATAGTGAAATTTAGACCTAATCAAATGCGTCGCGTTCACTTAAGCTCAACTTTCTTGAATGGGTCAAAAGAAGTCATGCGAATGATATAGGCTGCAAATGCAACCAGAGGATATGGACGAAAAAAAAAGATGTGGCGAAAACTGACTGCCCGTGTACCTTACAGAGTCGGTGATACATAGCTCTCTTTGAACCAGGCATGCGTTGCTTTCAGTCCTCTTCTTATTTCATCTAGCTTTTGTTCTTGAGCTGACCCTATTTACTACAATATTGCAGCAAATTCTCTGTCTACCAAAAAGGAGCATCATAGTTTACTGTTGGGAACCGTTGTTCTGATTATCCACCTTTTGAAATGGGTAAACCCATCACTTTACGCACTCGAAAATGATTTTAGTTGCGATGAAGTCAAGCGGAAGAAACTTACATGAATACACTTTTTTCGACCGGTATTCAACGATGACGTTTGATTATTCAACCCAGTGTAAGGTAGCCAACATTAAAAACGGCACTGTTTAGTTTCAACCTTAATTTTTTAATATCAGTTTCATAAATTCTGGCCTTTGTATGGCGTTCCTCGACAGCGTAACCTCCATTAGCCTCCTAAGCATAGTGAACGGCGAGAGTTTGTTGAAAAGGTAGTGGTTGCTGTACTTTGCTGAGTTTCTTCATACAAGCATGAAGTAGATTTAAAGACTACATGTGTGAAGACCCATGCGATGAATTAAGACAAACACAGTCCCGAAACACTCTTGGGAAAACATTCGATTTGACTCCACGCCTGCCATGCCGACTAAGAGGCACATCACGATGTGGCAGACCCTGTTTTTTTGCACTGTGACTTCTCGCGTCAACAAAAATGAGAGAGAGAAAAAAAATGTCTGAAAGGTAGGGAGGTTAACTAGACTAAATTCATTTGCTACCCTACACAAGGCGAGAGGGGAATAACACAAATGAGCTGTCTTCCAGTCAAGGGCTGCAGCGTGCAGTTCTACCAGCACTTAGAAAATAAAAGCATCTGACTTAATAGACCAACTTTTTTGTTTCTGGAAAGCTGTCATTGGTACTACGCCTAAAAAAATAAAAAACGTAGAGCTTTTGCCGAGATTTAACTAATGTTGGTTAAAACGAATTGATGTAGGGCGTACAAACTTTGTGAATGATGAGTTAAATTAAAACAGATGTCAAAGTGCTCACGCAAGGTGTTCAGTATTAAGCCTGCAATTGAGATCAAAAACAAGTAATAATGACAACTCCAAGAGGCATTGAGAAAGATATAAATGAACAGCAAAGGTTAACCAAGCTTCCAAAAGCAGTGTTGGCTGTGATGACAATCTATCTAGTGCAAGCATTGACAACACGGACATTGCAAAAGGCTGTTCCACCAAAAAAAAATGCGGAGTTCATTAAGCGATGTGGATTAAAATTGAATAAACTGTAGTCTGCGCACTCATTACCTACTACGAAATTATTTCCTGCCTTTTACAAGACTTCGTCGGAGATGAACCTGGACGGTCACGTCAAAATTATAGCTGAGGTAAAAGTAAAATACAAAATCCTACGCAATGAAAAGAACGTGGGACACATTTTTTATGATGATTTTTTATTTTTCCCTCTTAAATCAGCTTGCTCAATGTTTTTTGGAATTGTGACATTGGTCGTGCTTCGTTCGTCGTGCCAAAGTGATTAACCACCGAACAGTAGTTTCCGTCTTTTGTAATACTATACGACCTTTTCAAGAAGACTCATGGAAATGAGGATTCTTGCTTTCTTTAATAACCTTGATGGCTGCGCGTCTGGTCGCACTTTTGATTTTAAAAAGGCATTCCTTCTTTTGTGCTCTGATGAGTTAATATTACAGAGTCAAGAGAATAGTATGATTGCGGAAATTTTGAGTTTTTTGAAACATGGTACGTGACGAACAGTTACGTGATAATGCTCTATATTAGTGACGTGACTAAACGTTGCGCAATATTACGTGACTTTTTAGTCAGGCGAGTATAGGCGCGATGTGACGTGATTTCTAGTCACGTGAGTGTTGCTACGCGTTATTTAGCCTCGTGGAGTGTTGGCACATGATCTGACGAGATTTTCAGTCACGTGGCTATATATTACGTGCTGTCACATGCTTTTTAGTCGCTTGACAAGTTGTCACGTGATATTTCGTGATGTTTAGCGTCGAGACATACTAGCCTATCATAGTTTTTGTATTCCACGTCGGACAAATGAGCGGACATGGCGATCGAAGCAGATGTCGAAGAAAGAGAAGCGAGCGCGTATTGGTTGATGATGATGACTATTCGTGCTCGCAGTACCTGGCACACAAATAGCGCAAGGAGATCCGCTCTTGTCGTGCTGGCCTAAAGCTTCCTATCACAATGCTCGCTTCATATCACTCTTCTTTAATACATTTTGCTTCACAAACATTTGCTTCTCATTCGGTCTTAGAAAAGCACTACTCCTCCACTAAAATATGGACGTTTACGCCTTTTAATGGGCCGTACATTTTCCTTATGCTTAGCTCTTTGTCTGCCAAATCAATGTCGGCCTTTCATGCCTTGTTGAGGAGGTCATACGTCACCAATCAGATGTATAGAACAAAGATTGATGATTGATTTGTGGGATTTAACGAACCAAAACCACCATATGATTATGAAGACGCCGTAGTGGAGGGCTCCGGAAATTTTGACCACCTGGGGTTCTTTAACGTGCACCCAAATCTGAGCATACGGGCCTACAACTTTTCCGCCTCCATCAGAAATGCAGCCGCCGCAGCCGGGAATCGAACCCACGACCTGCGGGTCAGCAGTGTATAGAACAAAGCGAAGTGCTCTGTTAGCTTCTTGGAAACTGTTCTGTCGACGACCGTCGACGTAAGCGAACGAACACCATTACCTCCCTCACAGACGACGCTAATGCATCACGTAGTGCAACAAACGACGCTGATGCATCATCGTAACTTCAATGCAATGCCTATGGCTGTGCTATATTGTTAATTGTCAAACACAGAGAACAGGTCATCAGAAACGTATTAAAACTCCTCGAAAAGCATGACTTATTCGTGGGATCAGTTACAATTAGGCGTTGTACATTTTACCAATGGCGCCAGCATTAGAGCACGTGACAGTGTTAAATCGGCTGCAATGCTTCGGCCGTGCGTTTATTTTAGTGCCACTCAGGTAGAATAAACCATGTAACTCATTTCCTTACTTTTTCATTTGTTAACGCCTTTCTTTTAAGCAGAGGCTCACTGTCATGAGCAGGCTTTGCAATGAATTGCTTTTCCCCGCCGCAAAACGAATGAGGTTGACTTCATTCCACCCTGTTTACTTCCTAAATGTCTTCAAATGGCTAATACACAGTGATGTTTACTAAAACTATTAGAATGCAATGGTAGTTGTGAAAAGTTGTGAAGCACGATAAAGAAATTTGACAATAACCTCTGTAGAGTGAACAAGCTCTATTCTATGGCAACGATGCCTATGTAACTTCTGTTAGGGTTATTTATTGCTAATTGTTTCGCAACTTACGCAAACCTTCGCTGGATACGATTGGATTGTTGCAATACACTTGACTAAGGGAGCTGGAAGTTTGATTGTGGGCCACTGAATCAACGTACTGAATGAGCGAAATAATTAACGAAAGAAGTAACGTCAAGACAGCTTGAAGGGGAACGTCGAAAGCCTTCTAAATAACTCAGCAGCTTGCTCTATAAAAAACAAAGAGGGGGGGGGGGGGTCAGGGGGGGCAGCCACATCGAATGGCTGGGTGGTAATGAGAATGCATGCCTCACCTTGTACTTCGAATTGACCGGAAAGCGTTAGAATGTCCTGCCTGAAAGAGCTGACTCCAACCTTCTTTTTTGCTCCCCTTAAGCGTACGCAACACCCTCGTGATGAATCGTTGGGGTAACCTTATAGAGGAAATCAGCTACTAGTGCACTGGGAGCGCTAACCGTCAGCTGCAGCTATAGCTGCAGCGAGAGGACATGTATTCTGCATTCATTTGTACGTATTCGCTTCCTAGTTTCTTTCACCCTTAGACCCCTAATTTTCAGTCCTCTAGTAAAGAGCGCGGAAACATCAAGGTTACCACACATACTTTTTATCATAAGTTCTGGTTCTCGAGCTTTCTTCAGTAAGAAAAGTGACACCGATAAATAAAACTCGATAGCGCCATTAAATCCTGCCAACCATTTTTCGGCTTCTACATAAATCGTCAGCAATGACAATTTCTCAACGATAAGTTGAGGAACAATAATGCTGTGTCTTCAAGTGATAATTCATCTATATAATATATGACTTACGCACTGCACCGGGTATTATTAGGTGCCATAGTGTGAAGGCGTTCTTCAGGTTGTATATTGTATCTGTTGTAGACTTGTAGCGGAAACTTTGGAACCTATATGCTCTAGGCAGGCATGCTCGATCCCTGCAAGACATAAGCCATCGTCAGCACCTTAATGGCATGTCAATATCTTCTTACGTCAGGTCACTACAAAACAGAAATAAGTGATGTTATTGCTTGTCTCTAGTCTCCAATGACACTGTGGTTACAGTGATGAAGATGTGGAAGAACTTCTTCAATGCCTGCAGCAATATATTGTGAAGCACATACTGAGACCCTATATCATGTTAGATTACCGATCATTCTCTCAAGAAAGTTCGATTATCGCTCATCATCATCATCATCATCATCATCACCATCACAATCATCATCATCAACATTATCATCATCAGCCGCAGCAGGAGCAGCAGCAGCAGCAGCCTGACTCCGTCCGCTGCAGGGCAAAGGCCTCTCCCATGTTCCGCCAATCAAATCTGTCTTGTGCTTCCTGCTGCCATATTGTACCTTCGAACGCCTTAACCTCATCTGCCCATGCAATATTCAGTGTCCCCCGCACGCGTTTGCCTGATCCGCCATGCCTGATGATGAAGTGCATAAAAACGCCTGAGGAGTGAGCTCACTGGTGACGACAGCCCCGGTAATGCACTCCCAAACTAGAGCAGGGCTGGCCACCCGGTGCACTACTTGCCACTTTTAGATGCGGAAGCATCTTATACTCGCGCCTTGTAGTGCGCCGTCCGCACCGCTTCTCGAACATTCGACAGCTGACGCGCGCGCATGCGCCGTCCCGCCGTCGCCCACCATCTGTGCCGCGCGCGCTTCTCCTTCGAAAACATTCGACAGCTGACAGCGCATGCGCCGTCGCGCCGTCGCCATCTGTGCCGCGCGCGCGCTTCTCCTTCGAGAACATTCGACAGCTGACAGCGCATGCGCCGTCACGCTGTATATATACTCAAGGTCGGCGCTCGCTCGCTCAGTTGCCGCTCGTCCGTTGGTTTGTACGGCGCGTCGACGTCCAAGGTCGCGGTGAAATGAATTCCAACGAATCCACAAACACAATGATCGACGTCCCTTCGACCGGCGCCGCCCTTTCGCATACGTGTGTACGTGTTCACTCATTTAACACCCCCTCCTACAACCACGTTAACCAATTTAGCCATCGACCCAAGTAAGTCGCAATTTAACACCCCATTTCACAACCACGTTAACCAATTTAGCCATCGACCCAAGTAAGTCGCACTTTAACACCCCGTTAACCAATTATATGCTCCGCATCCTCCTCAGTGTTCCCGCGAGGGAAGCTGCGGGCAATTTTTCCCACATCCCACTTGCATACGCCACACCACACACACACACACACACACACACATATATATATATATATATATATATATATATATATATATATATATATATATATATATATATATATATATATATATATATATATATATGCGTGCGGTTATACAAACGTGCGCAGTTTTAACGAGTTTTGTTAGCATGCGCGCCTATTCAACAAGCAATAAAGTCCCTTATGATGCTCGTATGCGTTGCTGAAGAAAATTTTGCGTTTTTTCGTAGTCCCCAGTGCTCCCCCTCACCTTTTTTTGTAAGTCTGTTAGATATTTTGGTTCTCTTCTTGTGATATGAGTAGTGGATGCTAATAAAGGCACCATCTTTAGTGAAGTTTATCAATAAACGATATTGTTTGCGATAACTAGCAACTGTTAGGTGATATTGTAAATCTGTTTTTGTGGGTCAAATGCACCTTTCTAATTATTTTTTTTCTATCAACTTGCTATGAGTACCTGCCTTCGGCAATATTTGAGCGATCGCGCGTTTAAGACAGAAGGCGCAAGTGAAGACAAGCATAGATAGAACAATGAGAGCGCCGGTTCGGAATGAGGACATGCTTGAAAATGTGCCATAGTCGCGATTCTTGAGGCAGAGTGCAAAGAAAATATTCCGCGAGCAGAAAACGGCGCAAATAAAGATTTTATCTTAATCCGCGAACTATGGCACCTTATTTTTCAAAAACACGCTCGAGGCAGAAAAACATTGGTGACCAGATTTGTTTGTTTGACACCACTTGTATCTTAATGACCGTCATTATTGTAAATATCTCCATCGTAGTGGGCTCCACGACAGCGTGAACTTGACGCCCACGTGTTTTTTAATCCAACAACTCACCTAACAGCGCTTTCACGCAATGTGATGTAAAACAGTGTACGAGGTCATGTTTGCTTATTCGTCTACCCTTCTTTTGAGTTGCCCTATTCAATGCGGTGCTTTTCGTGTCAGCAAGCTGAAATATGAATACTTTCTGGTAGGATAGGCATAAATATATTCGCTACTGAACTACTGAGAGCACAGCGTAAAGCATAAACAAGCAATGTGGTGCCGCATTGTAACGTCAAAATCATTCTCGCACAACAAACATCTAATGTGCATCTTACATAAAAAAATCAATTATGCCACTTCGGAAACATGCCTTATAAATTACGCATGAAGAGTGTATAAATAAAGCAGGTTAGACATTGTGGGATCTGGTGTTGTTGTAGCGAGCAGCCACAATACGTCAGGCTAATGTGCTTAGCGAGATGTTTATCATGCTCATGGGCCGGACCTCTAAATAAGTAAGTGGGAATGACATGCCACTCGGCAGCTGAGGCAGCCGTCGGGATCCTGACGCCGAAGTGCTGTCGGATCAATCTGTCGTCGTTGATAACGACGTTAATTCTAAGTTATGGCTCTCTCAGGGTGCTCTGGGCTGCAAAGGTCAGCGTACCTTCGTTCTCAGGACCACTGCTTTTGGTAATTTCAATAGCCGCTTGAGTGCCCCAAACACCCGCATTGAGCGGACATTTGTGTTTATACTGTATTTGCGGCTAGATTTCATTGGCGTGAACTGAACTTGTAAAGCAGCAATGATAAGCACTGTGGTTTATCCGCGTCGACCGAGCGTATCTGAAAGAACAGATTTTTTGCAAACGGAAAGAATGAACAGTACAGAAAAAAAAAATGAACGCAAGTGCACTTGCTTAGGACAAACAGCTAGCTATTGTTGCGAACGACGGGCCGATCCGATCCCGCCGATGCCACCACTGTTGAGAAAGACGGCGACGCCAACCCGGTCCCACAGGCGCCACTGCTTTCAACTCCGCCGGGAAGGTCACCAGCCGTTTGGTAGCGTATGTTTCTCAGCTCGCGACTGCTTCTGCGCAGAGCTGATAAGACGAGCGGACGAGACGACGGTGAGTTAAACAAGGTTTATGTACAGCATATATACAGAAGCGTTACAATTTCAGCACTGGGGCCGACAGAGACTCGAAGAGCCGAGCTCTCCTCTCTAACACATAGGTCAGCTTTTCGCCTAAGACCGCCGACTCACACACATGTCGGCTCTCCGACACGGGGCCTCCTCTCACTCACATAGGACCGCCAATCGCGACGCGCCGCAGGGCTTCTTTTATTTACACCGGGTCCAACCAAAAAGTCCAATCAGAAGCGCCGCTGGTCGTCAGGGCAGGTTCCGCCAATGGGGTCGCCGCGCCATGCGTCAGACCACCAGACACGAGGACGCCGGCTCGCTGTCACGTGCGCAGCTGACTCAATGCACGTGGGCCAGAGGGCGCCGCGCGTGTTTACGCCGTTGAGTTGTGCGCGCCAGGCAGACTGCGGGCTGGCCTTGACCCAGATTGCCTTTTTCAGAGGCACGGACGTTTGACGAGGACTCGCTGGCATAACAGCACCCCCGCCGCCAGACAATGCACCGGAAAGACGAGCTGCTTCCACGGGGCTCGGATGTCAGGTGCGCTCGTTCGCCAGGTCCCTCCAGGTTCGCCTCCAGGGCCATGGGAAGAATGCAGCTCCAGACCGTTCCGGGAACACATCCCATTCTTGACGACGGATCCCAGCTCCACTGGCTTGTCGCCACAACTTGCTGGCCAACTTCGCTCGTCTCTTCTGACCATCTTCGGTTTCAGCACTTGTCGATGGTTCTGCAACTTGCTAAGATCGGTTCGACAACAGACAACACATGACACAAGCAAGTGCCCTCGGTCACCCGACAGAACACCAGACAAAGTATAGTACAACATATACCTAGCTAAGTGTCTATCGGAATTTAGTTCCCTCTACATCAAGAGGCACATGTGGGACACAAGACTCTTAATATAAGAACTTGAATTTTTCACACTCACCACAACGCAACGAATTAGAATACCACATAAAATTGGCCCCTTGAGCTCACTCTGGACGAGAGCGCTCAGCTAAGGTCGTGATGAGGTCGAAATTGTGCCCCGAATCGCCAGCGAGAAACCGAAAGGTTGAGAAGTTACTAGCTGGAACGCACTGCTCAATGCACCTGCATTAGCGTTTACCTTTCCTTTATTTTTTTTTTTTGATAGCGAACGTCAAAGTTGCGCTGTGGAGCAACATGCTCCACTTCAGTAACCGGCCACTTTTAGGCGACGATACCTATGCGGCACCAAGAGCGGCTCACACTTTCGACGTTGCACAGGGGAACAACGATACGGCTTGCTACGGATTGAATCCTCACCACTTAGCTCGATATCGTGTTCGATCACCCTCGTGTTTCCGGGGCGGTCCGAAAACACGTCTTCAAACTCGGAACCAATCTTTCTCAGGTCCTCTTTCTCAGGTCCTCCTTCACTTAAGCTAGGCTCTAGGTTTATCTGCTCCCGGATTACTTTCGATCCCCCTTCAATCACCTCACTAGAACTCAAAATTTCCGCTTCCTCTTCCTCGGAAGCACTTAAAAGTAAATTTACGACTGCTTTCAAGTTACTGTGATAAATTTTGTTTGGCCGCCTTCCTAATTTCTCTTCACAATTGGTATCAGAAAGCTTCGATACTACTTTTGCGGGCCCTTCCCAATCAACCTCAAGCTTGTTCCTTTTGGACGGCTGCAGCAGCATTACCTGACTCCCTACTTCAAAAGCACGCTTCTTCACCGATTCCTCGTAGTGCTCCTTCGACAGCACTTTTGCCGCGTTTTTCTGGCTTTCCACTAGCGCTTCAATCGAGAGATCCTCACGCTGCTCTCGAATGAGCGTCTCTCGATCAACTCTCGGCAGCTCGCTCCAACTTTCCGCTAGAGGCGAGAGCGTTGCAACCCTCTCGCTCTGACTCAATGGCGCCATGTCGTCTCCCCCTACCGCGCCGGCCGCGCCGACCGCTTTCGCGACGGGCCGCTCGCGTGACTGCTCACATGACTCATGCGGAAAATTTCCTTTCTGGGGTTCCGTCGACCCGCCGACAAGGTCACTTGAGAGTTCACTGCATTGAACCAGATCAAGCTTCCGCGCTTGCGATCGCGTGAGGGCCATGCACGCTAAGTTGGGGAAGAACGATTTGCCCTGCTCTTTGAGAAGCTGCTCCGAGTTGTTGGAGAAAAGATAAGGAAAACGATCGTTTAGCGCGGCAGACACAGCCGCTTCGGTGCGAATCATACCGAACGGGCCTTCAATGACAACCGTGGCGATTGGTAAGCGAACACTCTGCTCCTCGGCGACTTGCCTGATCCACGCGCATTCTCCTGTTAAGTCATCCAGAGACACCAATGAAGGATGGACAACGTCCATGGTTGCCGCTGAATCTCTAAGTGCTCGGCACGTTTTCTCATTCACCCTAATTTCTTGGAGATACGGCTCCAACAACCGCATGTTTTTTCCTGATTCTCGGATTGTTGCGAAGGCAAATTTTTCCTGACAGTTTCTCGCGATATGCCCTTCCTTTTTGCAGTTGTAGCAGATTAGCGGCTTCCGTTTGTTTTCCGATTCAAATGCCTGTGTTGTAGAAACCTCACTCGATTTCTCCACTTCTGTTTGCCCTTCCCCTACACTATCCTTCGTAAGAGACGGTTCCTTCTTGAAATTACGGTGCGGAGCGGGTTTCCGTTGATCAGGTTTCTTTGAAAAGCTCTCTTTTCTCTCATCCTTTTCAACGCGCAGTGCCCTGCTGTGCAACTTTCGGCGAGTATAATACTCCTCAGCTAACTCTGCTGCCTTGTTTAGCTGTACTTCCCCAAATCTGTCCTGCAGCCAAAGTCTGACATTATCCTCGATGCAGCGGTAGAATTGCTCCAATGCAACGCATTCCACCACTTTATCGCGGTCGTCATAAACCCCTTCGCCCTTGAGCCATTCGATTAAATCGGCTTTAAGACGAAACGCGAAGTCAACGTGTGACTCATTCCCCTTTTCTGCATACCGGAACCTTTGCCTGAAAGCCTCGGGTGACAACTTATAACGTCTTAAGAGCACTTCCTTTACCTCATCATAGCTCTCAAACGCTTCCCTGGACAAGCAAGTTATCGCGTCGGACACTTCGCCGGGAAGAAGAGCTATCAGGTTCTGCGCCCAAAGAGACCGCTGCAAAGCGTTTCGCTCACAGACGTGTTCAAACTTGACGAGATACTTCGCCATGTCCTCGCCTACTACGAACGGTGGCAGTTGGTCCCGAATTCTAAAACCGCTGACCTGAACTGTTGGAGAAGCTACGCTAGGCGCCTGTGAACACTGTAGTATTGCCAATTCTATTCGTTTCATCTCGAGGCGTTCCTGTCTCTCGGCCTCCTCGCGACGTTCGCGCCTTTCAGCCTCCTCACGTTCGCGAGCTTCTCGCCTTTCTGCCTCCTCACGTTCGCGAGCTTCTACTTCCCGCCTTTCAGCCTCCTCACGGCGTGCTTTAATATCCACCCAGGCCTCATCGACTTCCTCAGCCGACACTCCCTCATCCTTCATGATCTCAAGAATCGCTTGCTTTCGTTTCGCACGGCCCAAAGTTATGCCGAGTTCCTCACAAATTTCGATGAGTTCCTTCACTTTAAGGTTCTCCATCGTTCACACTAGCCTCTTGCTGTTTGCCCCTGTTAACAATTTACTTGCCGTACTCACTATAAGCCTACTAGCAAGACGCGCAAGCAATTTTTCACACTCCCGTGTTTACCCCCTCCGCATTAACTTTGGTTTCAAAGCGCTTCGACTTGGCTTGAAACGATCAAAGCTCACTACAATGCTTCACACAGCCCTTCTCTAAACTACTACAACCTGAGCTAGAGTAGTCTGGTGAACTGAGGGGAAAACATCAGGCACTCACCGCATCGATGTCGCTGACGCCGGCCGATCCCGCAGCTGCCAACCACTGTTGCGAACGACGGACCGATCCGATCCCGCCGATGCCACCACTGTTGAGAAAGACGGCGACGCCAACCCGGTCCCACAGGCGCCACTGCTTTCAACTCCGCCGGGAAGGTCACCAGCCGTTTGGTAGCGTATGTTTCTCAGCTCGCGACTGCTTCTGCGCAGAGCTGATAAGACGAGCGGACGAGACGACGGTGAGTTAAACAAGGTTTATGTACAGCATATATACAGAAGCGTTACAATTTCAGCACTGGGGCCGACAGAGACTCGAAGAGCCGAGCTCTCCTCTCTAACACATAGGTCAGCTTTTCGCCTAAGACCGCCGACTCACACACATGTCGGCTCTCGACACGGGGCCTCCTCTCACTCACATAGGACCGCCGATCGCGACGCGCCGCAGGGCTTCTTTTATTTACACCGGGTCCAACCAAAAAGTCCAATCAGAAGCGCCGCTGGTCGTCAGGGCAGGTTCCGCCAATGGGGTCGCCGCGCCATGCGTCAGACCACCAGACACGAGGACGCCGGCTCGCTGTCACGTGCGCAGCTGACTCAATGCACGTGGGCCAGAGGGCGCCGCGCGTGTTTACGCCGTTGAGTTGTGCGCGCCAGGCAGACTGCGGGCTGGCCTTGACCCAGATTGCCTTTTTCAGAGGCACGGACGTTTGACGAGGACTCGCTGGCATAACACTATATAGCTTACACATGTGAACGGGATGGTATAAGGTTGAAAGATAGAGGGAAAAAAATAGAGAGAAAGACTGTTCTTAACATAGCAGACATGCAGATAGAGAAAGTCAGGGAGAATAAACACCTTCAGAACGCAGCAGTCAAAATGAGAAATCGCATGCGCCAAATAGAATCGGATGCGCCAAACCTCAGTTGATCAATTGCTCTTCATAGACAACGCCAAACAACAGGCAGAGTTCTTTTCTGAACATTTTAAGACCTCCTCTGGCGCTGTAATCATTCAGCGACCATGGTAATTATAGGTAGTACTAGAATTTGGCTAATCTTTGTGCTCGCGAGCCTCTAATGGGACTTGTGACTTCGTTTATATTTATTTTTTTATTTATAAGAATACCCTCAGGGCCCGTAGGGCATTACAGAGGGGGTGGGTACAACATTTATAACACACAAGAAAAAAAAGACACAATAAAGAAACAAGTGTCAGATGCGCAAATCAGGAAGGCAACATAAGTCAACTAAAAATGTATAAGTAAGCAGCGAACTGGCTGCCCGTCTGAGTTCGTAAGCGAAATGTTTTTCTTTTCCCTAGGTTTAACAGTTTTCCAAAACTTAGAAGGGTTGGTTACAAGAATTGAGGGAAGGGTATTATTAAGAAAAACGCGCTTGGCTTCCTTGATAGCTGCTCTGTATTCGGAAAGGACAGATTTGTACACGTGCCAACGGGATAATGAATTAGTCTGCTTTGCCTGACGGAACAACCGTTTCTTTTTATTCCGCAATTTTTTTAAGTCAGTTGAGAACCAAGGGGGGCGTTGGCGACCCTTGATAACGTATGTGGGAATGTATCGCGTGATTAAAGATTCAACTTTCATTTTCATTTTCATAGCGGTGTTTTGGCCTTGTTTCGAATGAAATAACAAGCCGTTCTAAATGTCGTGAGCTGGTTCGAATTGGTGAGCCTAAAATATTACGGTGACGAAGCGTAACTGCCGAATATTTGACGATTGTTGTTTTGTGAAAAGGGAACTTCAAAGCCACGCGAAGCCAGAAGGAACGTAAAGTATGAAAGCTAGCCAAATCCACGGGCTACCCCTAATTTCCATGTTAGCTGAAGCGCAGTGCGTTAGTGCTCTTATTGACGCTAGCGCCGGAATTCCCTCTATTGGTATTAGGAAACTCTATGCATTCCCTCATCCATGCGAAATCCCGTCTTTTAGTTATGTGCCGCACATTTCTTTTCATTTACCCTTACAACAGGTATTGCTCATTTACCGATAAACGTGTGGTATTATAAGTGACAAAAGCTGCTACTAAAGTTTAACGTAGTTTCCTGCCTTCACCCAATCAATGCGACCTCCTTTCTGAAAGAAACGTGGCATGTTTTCTTTTTTTGAAACCAATTATTATGGTCTGTGTAATTCCACTGATGATGCAGTTGCTGCGCTCTTTATCTCAATCATCTAAACTGCTTGAATTAGGACCCTAGACGAAAATTGCAACTCGGCTTTGGGACAAGGCTACTAGCATTCAGATTTTGCTCCTCTGCGACTTTTTATCTTCACCCGCTTGTCTCGCATTAAACAGAAAGCAGCTTCGCTAATCTAGCCTTACTCTGAGTTCGTTATCAATGTGCTTCCCCGGGCATACTTTAATATTTTATTTTATGTTTCTTATGGAGCCGGAGGGGAGGAGGGCGGGTGAGACTTTGTGCTTCCCTGTTATAATTAAAGGCGCATCGTCAACTTAAATGGCAAAAATGGGCTCTTTGCGTCCACTGGGCATTAAATGATGGTAGTCGTAGCTATAGTATTCAAGTGCGAGCAGCTCTCTAACGTGATGCGTAGACAGCTTAGACGCTGGGAGAGCGTGCTGCTTTTCTCTTACAGTGATCAGTTCAGGGTGCGGATGCCACGCCTAGCTCTAAGAGGCATGCCACTAATTAAGACGGCAAGCCTAGGCACCAGAGCTTTCTCGTTATGCAAATGAACTTCGAGGCAATGAAACTTCTTCGGCTCCTGCCTATTTGGCTCGATTTTTTTTTCTTTTTCTCGTAAACAAGGCTTGCACAAAAAATAAACGTGGATGGTGTGCTAATAACACAATAGTCCTCTTTATGCATCTCTATACATTGCGGTTTATTCATTTGCCCCTTGATGTACATGAAGTTTATACAGGAATGAAAAATACAAAAGGCTTCTACACTAGGAAAAACAGCATAATTTCTAAAGCCACAACACTTGCGACTGCACGAGCTGAAATGCACGCATTAGGACGACTGCCGATAATCAAGTCTGAATCTGATGCTTCCAGCGCAAATGCATGCAAATCTCTCTAATTCATTACGAAGTCTGGTGATTGTAATCAAAGCCGCGACGTGCTCATCTAACGTTCTGGAGTTGCTGCGGTACAAAACTTGACGTTCTGCTTGAAGACGGCAAGATGGGCGATTAGATTTACTGTAGTACACATATGGCCCTGCTCCTATTCCTATTTGGATGTATAGAAGTTTGTGACGTAGTGCAAGTTCTTTCTTCGCACGTGATCTTTTTTTTTACATTCGCCACTCTTAAGAAGCATAGCACATCAGAAAGGCGAAGGGAAGAAAGGGGAGAGAGAGAAGGGGGAAGTGGAAGGAAGAGTGGAGGGGGGGCACCCGAGGGGGGTCCACCTTATATTCTTTTTCTCTTTTTTTTCTTTTTTTCCTTTTTTCTGTCTTTTTCCTCTTTCCTTTCCCTCTGATGTGAGATTGTATAAAGCTGAGCACCAACAAACTGTACCTTTAATCCTGATGAAGGCCAAACTCTAGGCCGAAACGTCGAAATAAACCACGTTGTGACCACTCACGGAGGAGCTACTGGACTATACATATATATATATATATATATATATATATATATATATATATATATATATATATATATATATATATATATATATATATATATATATATATATATATATATCCACACCGATTCCTTCCAAATCTAGTTCACTATACTTCCGAACCGTCCTTCACGAGTCGGTCCGGGCTCGTGAAGGATATATATATATATATATATATATATATATATATATATATATATATATATATATATATATATATATATATATATATGTGTGTGTGTGTGTGTGTGTGTGCATGTGTGCGTGTGCGTGTGCGTGCGCGTGTGTGTGTGTGTGTGTGTGTGTGTGTGTGTGTGTGTGTTTGTGTGTGTGTGTGCGTGTTAAGAATACTATACAGAAAATTATCGCCTAAGTCCTGGAGAAATAAATACACTTGAAAGTGTGTTCTAATGTGACCATATGAGCTTTTGAGCCTGTCAACTGCGCCTTCTAAGCAGGATGTAGTGCATGCGCTTTTTAGTCATAGCGGCAGGTTCAAGTATTTGCTTTTAATTCGCATACTTTTCTTTCATTTATTCTTTTGTGAACCCACAAAAAAAATATTATTCTAGCTTCGCAGTTCTGGCGCCAAACAGAAGCAACAGCGCAGCGTGGAGAGGCCTTCCTTGTTTTTATTTTCTTCTTTCTTTTTTCTCTTCGTTATTTTTCTCTTGTTCTTGCATATTTTCTTCTTGTTCTTTTTTTGGTTATTTGTTTCTGACTATTTATTTCTTTTTCTGTCTCACTTTTTTATTTATTTTCTGTTTTTTCCCTCTCTGAAGTAGTCCTTTCGTCGTTTTTCTTTCTACCTCTCTCTTTTTCTATCTGCTTTCTTCACTCTACTTTCTTGTTCTTTTTTTTCTTTCTGTTTGCCCCTTGTTCTGCCTTTTCTATTTCTTATCGTGTCGTGTTTTATATTTTTCTCTCGTTCATGTTTACCTCTGTCTTTTTATGTTTCAATTCTTCATCCTGGTCATTCTCTCCGTTGTTGTCACTCTTTCTACATTATTCTTTCTCTCTCTCTCTCTCGCTTCCACCTGTTTCACGTGATCCCCTTTGCAGAACAGACTTCTGTCTTACGCTCGCATTCGATGCACTCGTTATTAGGGCTTGCCCAATTCTTGTGGCGCCTACTCACTTAGGGAGTTTCACATGACAGATTCCAAACTGCCAACAGCTTAAACAGTTCCTTGTTTTTAACTGAGACGTGCTTGCTTTTATTTAAGACGAAAGTATATAGAAAAAATGCATGCGTTTGCAGCAGATCAGTTATTCAAAAGATGAAGGTATGAACGCCGTTATCGTTAAAATGGTGACCAATATTTGTTCGTTGACTGACCTGATACTCTTATTTACGTCCAGGTGTGCGTCGTTACCTTGCTATAATGTTCGGAACCCACACTCAGCTCTAACAGTCCACCTGGGCGCGTCCATCTCATTCCCAGAAGAGCAGTGCCTCGTGAAATAGGGCGCACCGCAGACGCTGTATTTTGTTTCGGTTCGTTTTCTTTGCATTACCGCCAACGCCTTTCAGCCTCTCAGCATTTTTGTGGGGCACTCATAGCCAAGGTATACAAAGTGTTCAGGCAGTATGGGGCCCAGCAATCCATTAATGCATTGCAGCGCGGCGATAGGACAAGCAGCGAGATTGCGACACCGGCGCTGAAGCATCGTTCTTTAACTATGCCCAAAGCCTGGGTCACGTTGTTGACGTAAGGCGATTAAGGGCAGACATCATCCATTACGGTCTCTTTTCTGCTTCGGCCGGTCCTTTCTTAGGAGTGTTATGCACTGCAGCAGCGGGCATTTTTGTGGTGTATGCGTTATGCTAAATCCTGGATTTTCATTGTGGTTCGAAATTCACTTGTAACAGTGTTCTGTTAGAATAACACGCCAAAAAATTGTTCAGTATATACCTTACAATTATAAAGATAAAATTCTCAGGGCACAAATACATAGCGCCACAAAATGAAACACGGAAGAACAGCGAAAACAGAATACATCAAAAGCTCACGTACCAGCTCTCAGAATCCACGAAATGGCAAATATCAATTGCTCAATATACTAAAGAGGCTTGTCCTCTATATTGTATTCGTCTAAATAAAAAAAACGCAGTGGTTGTCGCGTCAGGTTACCGATAGCAGTAGTCAAAACAATATCCAGATTTCAAGCATCCATTCGTGTCTCCCCTATTCTTGGCTTCGCTACATTCCCAAACGGCGGGCACGCACGCACACACACACACACACACACACACACACACACACACGCGCGCGCACACACACACACGCACACGCACACGCACACGCACACGGACACACACACGGACACACACACGCACACGCACACGCACACACACACACACACACACACACGCAAATGAGGGTATGTATAAGCACAAAAATATGGTAGCATAGAGTTTACCACTCTTTTCATGAGTGAACAAAAAGTCCGTTGTCATCGTAGTCCAGAAAAAAATATTAATGCAGCTAGCACTAAATCGCACAAAGCTGGGAGACAGCAGAGCTGGAGGACACCAAGCTGGTACTGGATCGGCTAAGCTTCTTTCCTCTCAGTTCCTCTGTTTTCCATTAATTGCTATATTATACTGTACAGGGCCATGGTTGCTTTACTTTTTCGTATCTCTTTTTTTAAATATGCGGAGGTTTTGAAGCTCGCCCCAATTTCTGTCCAAAAGAGACATGCTCCTCATCACGAGCCCGCACGCAATCTCTTCGTCCTCTTCTTCAACATTATTCTCTTATTTATTTTTTACTTCGCTCCCACAACACGCACAGCGGTTTTTCCGGTGCTGGTAAGACACTTCATTATCTATAGAGAACGAGTACACAGAAAAAGATAAGAGCACGGGAGAGAGAAAATCTTCGTTGATCCCTCTTTTAAGGAATCGGCATAACACGACAGTAAAACATGTCCTCGCAGAGGTAGTTGAGCGTTTATTGAAATGAATGCTGCAGAAACCAACTGCAATGCAACGCGAACAATGGCAAGCAGCTCGATACCTCCAGCGCACATATCAAGCACAAAGCACTCGCGAACTCAGCATACACAGGACAAGCGCGAAAAAACAACTGTGATTATTCTAGATAGATAGATATGTGGGGTTTAACGTCCCAAAACCACCATATGATTATGAGAGACGCCGTAGTGGATGGCTTCGGAAATTTCGACCACCTGGTGTTCTTTAACGTGCACCCAAATCTGAGCACATGGGCCTACAACATTTCCGCCTCCATCGGAAATGCAGCCGCCGCAGCCGGGTTTCGAACCCGCGACCTGCGGGTCAGCAGCCGAGTACCTTAGCCACTAGACCACCACGGTGGGGCAACTGTGATGATTCTGACTACGCGGCAGCGAGCAAAATAATGTTCGGGCTCTCTCTAACTACTGCAACTTCAAAGCAAACTTGCGGTGGAAACACAAGAGGTACAGCGCACCCCGACATAAGCGCGCGCGCTCGAGTGAGCCACCACGCTAGAGAACATCTTTGCGCACTTTGACCACGCCATGTGGAGGCGCGCGCGCCCAGAGACGCACGTGTGGCCGCGGCACGACGACCTTTAGAGCGCGTGCCAAAAGCGTGCCCGTCGGGCCATCTCGCGACTGATTACTTAAACCCGCTTGAATTTTCGAGCTCTGAGGACCACTAACGATACATGGTGTATATAAATGGCTCGCCAATAACATGTTGGAGAAAGGCTGCTCTGTGGCTTAATGGTTATTTCAGGCTTGGTATCACAAGGACGGGCTGTCCTAATTGCTTTCTTTTCTTTCTATATCATTTTCCTTGCACATTTCTTCGTCTGGATTTCTTTGGCTGGTTTCTTTACGTAACGGTCCTGAAGTCAGCCTTCGTCAGAATATATGTATATATATATAAAAAGACGCGCTTCTGTTAATCTGACAAACGTTGGTCTCTTGGCCAAAATGTAAAGAAGCTATTTTCTTTTTTGGTTTGTGTCTTTTCTTTATTAATACTATTTACCTGCATCCGAAAAGTTATTTCCTGCAATTATATGTGCGTGTAGAGAGGCACCTGTCTAATTGTCGGATACCTAACGAACATAAGGGTTGTTTGCACTCTAGAAACCAGCGTCTTGACTATGTCTAAGCCAGTTCCCTGGAATGCTAAGCAAAAAAGAAGCGTGTGGTAACAAACAGACAACCCATTATTTTATGCGCAAATATGGGACTCCAAAGACGTTGTGCTATAACTTCCCCACTTTATAATAAGCAGAATATTCAGGCATAAAGCGGCGAAATTTTCTAATACGCAAGCTGAAAAGAATTCAGCATGTGGTAAACCAGAAGAGCCACAGAAAAGTCTACAAATAATACACTGACTAATAATTGCCCTTATTGAACAGATAAAGAAATACGTAAATATGATATAAAAAAGATGATGAGCTATAACAAGTATCTTTACATCTTGACCACCTGTAAACACACAATTTCATTCTCAAGAATTTGAAATAAATGGCCCACTTTCAAATGTATCAAATTCTTGAGCCTTTAAATATACTACACTCATTTTTTTTCTTTTTTGGCACAAACGCTACATTGCCTGAGTTGGTGGCAGCCACAAACTATTTTCAGTGCATAACTATCAGGCCACTTGTGGAATTAGTTTAGTTTTAATGTACTCATGAAAGTTCATTTGAACACCTGCCGGCTTCGCCTACAAAAAATATCCGACATATTATAGAGGTCAGGGATAGAGGAACCACCTTCGCAACAGAAGGAGTAAATAAAGCATGGTCTAGTCAAGAGTCCGACGGAATCCCGTCTGGTCGGGGACAAACATAGTGCAAAATAACAAAAACGCCGACCAAGGTGAAAAACACAAAAGCATGGTCTGCAGCAGTAGTCTCAAATACTCTGCCCGCGAGGCTCTCGTAGGTCGCGGCCCTCACATTACTCTTTTTGCCCCACATTTTTTTTCTTATCAAGTATGTTCGTGATCTACACATACCTGACTCGTTTAAGACCCCGTAACGGTAGTCTAGACACACTACTAAGACACTCGTCTGCTGACCCGCAGATCGCGAGATCGAATACCGCCAGCGGCAGCCTCCTTTTTGATGGAAGCGAAAGGGCTTCAAGCCCGTGTGCTTAGATTTGGGTGCAGGTTAAGAACACCAGTTGGTTGAAATTTCAGGAACTCTCCCCTATGGTGTCTCTATTAATGGTATGCCCTTTCTAGTACGTTAAACCTCAACAATTATTATTAATGTGACTTCTTCGAGGCATTGTCTCAGCGAAGCATCCCATGTGTTGAGCTTGTTTTGTGACACAACCATAAACACAAACAATATTTCAGTATCAGCGTACATGTTTGTGTCATATTGTATATCATATGTAGTGTCAACGTGTTGTTGAAATCCTTGCACTGAATCTCCTTTATAAGTGATGTGCTTGCGAGATATAGAGAATCTTTATTTTAAGTGGCAGCGTTTCCTGGAAAGCTGAACAGACTGCAAGCATCCCCCATCCCACCCCCGCACTTACCTACTTTGCCGCTTCGGTCCTTACAGGACTTCATGGCGTGAATGCGGCTCGATAGTCGAGGCGAGTTTGAGGCCACTGGTCAACAGCGTCCCTCCGGTAAATTACGCGCTCTTATTATATTGTTACGGTTGAATTAAGTGTAACTATGGGTATTTACAGGTGAAATCAGGCGATGATCGGCGATGATGGCGAACATAGGCCGAACCAACCAACTTCCTCTTTCTCTACCTTCGTCCTCAAACCATGGCTCGGCTCATACCGTACATTCCCCGGTTCTCAGACGAAGCCCGCTGGGCGAGTCGAATCACTGGCAGAGTGCGGGATGGAATTGCTTGAGACGAGGTATATATGCGCCAACTCTGTTCGGCTTGACCGACGACAAGCTGAAGTCAAGCGTGCAACCACGTAGATCAAGTCACTCATGTGATTTACGACAACGAATTGGCTGACAAAGTGCGCTGAAGATTTTTGGCATAAAGCACGTTTCCGTTGAGGGGTCCACAACCACACAAGGTCCCCTTTTTTGAATGAAACGGTGTCATGGCATTGATCATACCTCTGCTTGGAGTGATCTCACGATGCCAGTGTGCGAATGTGAGCAATTTGGCGAGCCTTTTCACCTCGGCACAATGTTCGAGCAACTGAATCGTCCATATACGGAACTCAAATAGAAGTATTGTATCGAGACAGTTGCGTGAATGTCGAGCGTACAGTGAGTAGAATGGAGTGAAGTCCATGGTTTTAGGCTTCGCTGTATTATAAGGATCGGTGATGAATGGTAAAATCTCATCCAAGTTCCTGTGATTCGAGAATACATACATAGCCAGAATATTAGTAAGCGTGCGGTTTGTACGTTCCACAAGGCCATTCGTCTTGGGATGATATGGCGTTGAATGACGAAACTTCGAAGGGCAGAGACGAAGCGATTTCTCTACAGTGTCGGCGACGAACTGACGACCACAATCACTGATGATGGCGCGAGATGGACCATGGCGAAGAACGATGAATCGTAACAGAAGAGAGGCGACGGAATCCGCTGTGGAAGATGATATCGCAGGGGTTTCCGAATATCTGGTGACGGGATTAAAACAGACTATGATCCAGCGGTTGTTGTTGAAAGTAAGACGGTAAGTTGTGCCATTTGGTTAGGATCCATAATGAACTCATTTACAGCGCAACACCAGAAAACACTGGACAGGGAAGGAGCAAAAGACAGCGAAGAAGAAGACAGCGCTGTCTTTTCTTTCTCTTTTGCTCCTTCCCTGTCCTGTGTTTTCTGGCGTTGCGCTGTAAATAGGTTCATGTTGTTGCAAGACCGCGGAAATGGTCCTAGCAGGTCAATACCAACTTGTTCGAAAGGTGTTGTGGGCAGCGTTATTGGGTGAAGGAAGCTATGCGGATTGTTTGTAGGTCGTTTGCGGCGCTGGCGCTTGTCGCAACACCTTTCAAAACAGTCAATCGCGAGGACAAAAGCCACCACTGCCCTAGGGGCTTCTGGCAGTGGCGAACAAAGAGTCTAAAATCAAGCCATTGCGCTGTTCCCGCTGGAACGTGGTGACGTCAGCAAATGCGCGTGAAACAGTAGCAAAGCAAGTGTCGAATGTGTCTGTATTATCGTCAGTCGTGGACAATGGAAGGCGAGAAAGACAATCGGCGTTGTTCTGATGCCGTCCACTTCTGTATGCAACATTAAAGTCAAACTCTCGGAGGCGTAGAGCCCAGCGTGCGAGACGGCCAGAAGGGTCTCGGAGAGTAACTAGCCAGCATAGGGAACCATGGTCTGTTACAATCGTGAAAGGACGCCCATACAGGCAGCAACAAAACTTCTGAGTAGCAAATACGGCTGCCAAGCATTCTTGTTCGGTCACTGTGTAATTTTTTTCATCGTTGCTGAGGGAACGACTCGTATAGGCAACGACATGCTCTCTGTCATAATGACGCTGAACAAGAACGCTTCCGATGCCAGTACCGCTTGCGTCACTGTGTACTTCTGTAGGAGCAGATGAATAAAAATGACGGAGAACTGGCTGTGATGTCAGCAGAAATGGGAGTTCACAGACCGCAGCGTCACATTCATATGTCCACTCTAATGCACTGCCTTTTCGCAAGAGGCTGGTCAATGGGTACACGATATCCGCAAATTTAGGAACAAAACGTCGAACATAATAACATAACCCGAGAAAGCTGCGAAGTTCTTTTACACGCGGGGGGTGGCTTAAAGCCGCTGACCGCTTCAATTTTGTGGAGGTAAGGCCTGGCCCCATCTTTGTCTACCAAATGCCAAGTACAAAGGCCTGCCATTCACCAAACCGACACTTGGAGTTCAAAACAGTAACAATATTCTCTCAATAATTTCAGGGAAAGCAGACCGTTTACAGCGCTTCCCCGTAGTAAAAAGTTATAAAAAATTGGGTTTTTTTTGCCGAATAGAAATTTCAGGCTACACAATTTCCCTTACGTCTCAAAATGTTAGCTTTTGATGTGACAACTTATATGTCAGTTCACTAAATGTACTAATCAACCTACAAAGAAAGTGTCATAACGAATACCGCAACTCCCTAATGCTAACTTGTCCTTACCATGGGCATGCTAAAACAAAATAAGTAAGTAAATTTATTGGCGGAAATCAAATAAAAGTTCGAACCACGGTGGGGCACTACAACTTATTATCCCCCCTTCATTTGGAACAAGTGAAAATGAGTGAACAAAAGTGGCTGTTTTTAAGAAATTAAATTGACTTTTTCCCTTTTTTTTCTTGTTAGATACCGTTCTCTGTCACAGAACAGAACTGCTCAACAAAATAAAAGCAGGGTAGGAGATAGTGTCTATTTTACTGAAATACAAGAGCTGTCTACGTTCGTTATAATTTCTGATGTTCTTAGGTGTCCCCCGCAATTTCAACCTCCTCTTACAACAACAGCCCCCTTCGTTTCACCTCCCTCTGCTTAAACTTTCAAAACGACCCATTATCACGCAATATGACTATTGTCATGCAGGCCTCTACAGTACGCAAGAATGTTAACTTAAGGAAAGTTTTCCGACGTAAATGATGACGCCGTGTCTCACAAATACCGAGGAACCGACCAGTAAGCACAGTAACGTAATACCAAAAAATTTAAAAGCAGCATAGTTACTGTGTTCCGAAAAAAAATGTTTGTTATCCCGTACTTCTGAGAAAACGTTATAAATGTATTTAAGCAGGACAAGCGGTACACTTTCTCCGTTATTTAGCAAGACGAGAAATGTGGCCGCTGAATAAATTCTTATGGCTGCAAAATGTATTATTTATTCTTCATTAGGCACAAGAACTATAATTTGAGCTTGAAGTTCGAAAATGGAAGGTTATAACGCAACTCTGTTCCTCTCACGTTAAGAAAACATGCATTAGTTCAACTTTTCTTTTATTGGTGCATCTTTTTCACAGATAAAAACTTGAATTATACGTTATATCAGACGAGCATGAAAAATAGCGTTCATCTGTGCACTGTTTCGCTAAACACAGAGTGAAATTTTCCCTTGCTCAGCAATCAGATTTGACAAAACGTTTGAGCCCGCGCCATAGCATCATCAATCACGCTTCCGAACTCTCCAAAATGTCTTCCCAACAATGTTTCTTATGTCATGGCACGTTAGACTACCTAGGTATACCTCACAAAAATTGTTGCCACGCACACTCAATCTTTGCGAAACGTTTTATGTCTGCCTGTGATTTTGTCTCATGTTTTTTTTTTCTTTTTGCCAGTATAGCACAACAATAGATAACACGGCTACTAGAAGATAATTCCTGGTTAAGGCTTCTACTGTTTTTGCATCCCTCTCTCTCTCTCTCTCTGTCTCTCTCTTTCGAATGATGTTATAGTGTTAAATTTCACTTAATTTTAAATACTTTAACTTTTCGACTTTGTTTTAATGCACTGCAAAAAAGTACAAAAGCATTTCTATCTATTATCGTAGTATGAAGGTACTAAGCTCGTCTTGAGTAGAAATTAGTAGCGCCACAACACCCCAAAAGTACGGGACTCTAAAGTCTTAACCCGCAACGTGGTTTTCTTCTTGGCCTTGTGTTTCTTCTATAACATTCTACAGGTCCCATTACTCTACGGCTGTCAGAAAGGAAGCACACTCTCGTGCCTAACAAAGTGAATGTTTTTTTTTTCTTTTTCTTCTCCAGATTCTCCGCAGGCGAAGCGTGGCACACGCTGAAGCTTCCCTGCATTCCAATGGTGACGCTGTTCCGGCTGCACGCCATCATGGAGGCCATATCTTCGTCATCGTGCTTGGACCAAACGGCCACGAGCGTACTGCGCCCTGCTAAACGAAGAGATATCTCTTTCATTAGCGGCTATTAATCAACATTATCTCGACGTCTATAGAGTCCTGAACGCCGGCAACGCCACCCTGCACCGAGGACTGTGATACATTTTCTTACCAGAACGTCCGTCATTTTTCTAACCGTATTTTATGTCAGCCATTTCTGTCCGTCTTCTCATTTTTGTCTTTCTCGTCACTTCTTAGCGACATTTCCTTCTCTCTTGGCAAACTAACGAATTGAATAAGAGTTAAATATTTCCGTTTTGTCAATAGGCTTTTCCTTTTTAGAGTATGGTAGGGTAAAATGTGACAAAAATTTAAAATAATGAATATTTATTTCAAGTTCACTGCTTACAAACATTTATAAATGCAGAAATTTTGCTTCTGGTACAAGGTATGTGCTGCATAAATATTGCCACGTTTCCAGCGTTCAAAACGTTATTTTAAAAATAAATGGAAAATTTCCTTATGCCCATTTTCCCAACCTTCGGAGCGAAACAAGATGCACCATGGGGCAAATTGACACATTGTGAAAAAAATCATTCCTTCAGTTCCTTTGCGGGCTTTTGCGCAGTCTTAAAAAGACCACACCCTTGACTCCACGCATTGAATGTAGACAGAACGCGGTGATATGTTTGAAACTCCTTGCAGATCAAACGTTGCCACTCTTTCTTTGTGCTAATGTTGTCTTTTATTGAAGGCTGTTATTAGGCTTTTATTGAAGTGTTCGCAGATACATTAAAACAGACAGACAGACAGACAGACAGACAGAGAGACAGACAGACAGACAGACAGACAGACAGACAGACAGACAGACAGACAGACAGACAGACAGGCAGGCAGGCAGGCAGGCAGGCAGGCAGGCAGGCAGGCAGGCAGGCAGGCAGGCAGGCAGGCAGGCAGGCAGGCAGGCAGGCAGGCAGGCAGGCAGGCAGACGCTTCGCCCCACTCATCATAATTCACTCCGTGGATATGTTGTAATTTGTTTCTTCTTTTTATCCTATTCTTCTCATCTAGATTCAGCCTGTCTTTCAACCTACGCACAAAGCGAAAAAGTCCTCTCAAATTAGATACACAAACATGTGCGCCTTTCGCGCTCAGAGATTTGTGGAGCAAGTGCTTTCCTGACTTTGCCTTCTGCCGACAAACGCCTGCAGGAGCTTTCATTGTGTTACAGTAAACAATCGCATTACCTTCGCTCTTATTCACCCCAGTTTTGTAGCCAATTCAGTGCGCTTGCCGGAAGCCTTAGATTGTCTTAACTGGAGCTGCGTTTTGTATTCAAGTCACCGAGGCTTTTTTTTTTTACTTTAACCTCGCTTTTTTGATTGTGCGCTTGTTTATGGGGCTTTCGAATAGCCAGAGGAGAAGCATTCCGCGAAAAAAGGCTGTGAAATAGTGGGTACCGAAGAAACGTGTGCATGTACTTGCGTACACACATGATTTCTGGCAGTTTATGTTTGCCTTAAAATGCTTCTTGATAAACGTTTTGCAGGTGAAGCGTGAGAATGTGGCGTGCTCGTTTGTTCCTTTCACTCACTTACCTATACAGATTGCATTTGTTTGTTTCTTTTCTTCCCAGATGCTACGATGCATAGATGCGGAAGCAGCGTATTACCATACATATTGAGTGAAATAAATGTGGCGTTTAGTGTATTCAGAAATAAGGCTTGAGCGTTCCACTCCCCATCATGTTTGATATTCTGAGCACTACATATGCACATACAAAGAGAAAGAGTACAAAACGAAAACAGGAAATAGAATTTTGTCGACATTCAATCTTGATTTCGTGCAAAATATTTACGTGGCTATGTTCTCACTTATTCAGTTTGCAAAAACAGCAAGAAATACTATATTACATTTCATGAATTAGCAACAATGGTTATTTTACCCGAAATAACTTAACAAGAGTGAAAAACGTAGATTATGACGTCCCAGCATGACGGGCACGTCAGATGACACACATAAAACAAATTTTTCACTTGATGACTGCAGAATAGACGCATCGAAATAAATCAATAATCTAATGACACAGAAGTTAGAAAGCCACGTTAAAAGTACACATTGCCGAGGCAAGCTCCAAAGAACACTATTAAGGATTTTTTAGAACTATGTGCAAAACGCTGACCTACCGTGTTCAGCACGTGACAGTCTAACAGAAAAACGAAGACAAAAAATAATGGTGACGTCTTCTCTTGCCGATAAAGCATTTACGCATGCGTGAAGGAACAAAGGGAAGAGCACAAACAATGACTGACACATTCTGCGCCCATCTATTCGAAAACTCTCGCGACATGGAAACAATAGAAAAACGCGGGCGCTGAAAACCAATTGATTGATTGATTGATTTGTGGGGCTTAACGTCCCAAAACCATCATATGATTATGATAGACGCCGTAGTGGAGGGCTCCGGAAATTTCGACCACCTGGGGTTCTTTAACGTGCACCCAAATCTGAGTACACAGGCCTACAATCTTTCTGCCTCCATCGGAAATGCAGCCGCCACAGCCGGGATTTGATCCCGCGACCTGACGATGAAAACCAAAGTGAAATACAAAATCTTCGCTAGCGGTCCAAACTATACTATAGCTAAAACATGCCATTAAGAAATGTAGGAGATCCAACAAAAGGTTTAGAAAACGTGAGAAAGTCCTAGGTACAGTGAAGAGAGATATGTTGTTATGAAACAATTCAGGAAAGGATAAGAACACAGACGATCCTTCTTTTCTAGGAGCAAGTATTCGGCTGCACCTCTGCCAGTGTCGACCACATTATCCAGATTTTGCATCGCAGTCTATTCTGTTTGCATACTTGAGCAGGGAGCACGAAAAACCGACACAGTCGAGAAATAGAGACGCGAGATGACCCCTCACTTCAGTTACAAATTCGCCCAGGTTTTAGTTATTTGCAGCTCTGTTTGCGTTAAGGGTCGGTTCACGTTCACCTCACTTTAGCCTCGGCAGAAAACGTGATTTCAAGTTACGCTCCGAGACAGAACACGTGCGTATAGGAACCGGCTTGCGAAACTCGAGAGCCATGTCTGCAGTCTTTAGAAGAAAGGAAAACATAATGAAGGCGAAGGGCGACGTATAAGAAAACAAAAATATAGTCCTTGTCGCACCCAGAGAAAGAGTATACCACCTATTCCTCATTCGTCATTCATCCCTAAAATCTAAAAGCAATCACAAAATTACTTACGTAAGAAAAACATCATTGTAGGTAAAAATAAAATACCAGAAAGAAATTACTGTATAGCCACATGCGTGCCAAATATCTCCAGTATTTGCATGGATCAATCGCTGTGCGCACATATTTGCGCACACAAGACTGTCACAAGGATGTCACTTTTAGGCGAATGCACTGCACAGCGGTGCCATATTGAAGCTACCTCAGAAGCATGTCTTTTATTTGTATAACCCTTAAAGTTGGTAGTACGAGGCACAAAAGAAAATGAAGGATTTGATTTTTTTATTTTTTCACTGCGTTTTTTTTATTCTTCGCGTTGCATATTCACTCTAACTGTGGAAGCGAGGTTTTGCTGATTTATTGGTCATTATAACAGAACGCAGAACGTGTTAGTTATGTTACTTTTTGTGAGTAGTTTTGATTTCACCAGTCAAGTGCTCTTTTCCGCTGGTGTGCAATGGAGCTGGAACACCATGTAGACCCAAGGAATGAAAAAAGGAAGGAAAATAGGAGGAAAAGAACAGCAGGAAGGTTCACCAGCCTATAAGCAGCCGGTTTGCTACCCTGCGCATGGGAGGGGGATGGGGGAGATGAAAGATACAGAGAAGAGAGGAAAGAGAGCTAAACACAGCACATTCGGCAGCACACGCGTGCACACTCAGTCATAGTCAAGTCTTGTCTTTCGTGGTGTGTGAAATTGCTGTTACAGCCGCTTGTTCAAGTCCATGTCACGTAGGAATTTCAAGAGCGCTTTTGTCGCCTTCCGTTGCAATGTCTCTTCACGGGCACTTATGAGAATAGTGCCCACAGACATTTGGCTGTTGTCGATACGCGCAAGAACGGACGCCAGTGACTGTTTCTGGATGTCGTATAGAACGGACAGTCGCACAGGATGTGGTGTAGCGTCTCTTCGCAACGACAGGCATCGCAGAGAGCATTGTCGGCCATTTCTATGACAAATGAATAAGATTTTGTAATTGCCACTCCTAGCCATAGTCGATGAAGAAGGGTGGCTAATGGACACCAGAGTGGCAGCGCGTGTTGCTTCCAGGAAGTGCTACGACGCCGGAAGTGACACTGAAACCAAAGCCACCATGCACTACTATGACAGCACAGAAGATTCTGCTGACGACGCCTCCAAGCTGGTGAAGAGCCGCAAGGTTAAGAGATGGTTGCTGAGCACTTCTTCTCATTCAAGTGAGTTCAACGCGCGATGTTTTTTTTTTCGCGAAATATATCGACTATACTCTTCGAGCTAGTTCGGGCCTCTGACAACACGATATCTCGAAACCGGCAGGCCATGTCTGCACAGCTAGAGGCACTGGTGCCAAACAAAATCAAGGTGGTCAGACAGAATACCCACAACAGCGTCCTAGCAATTGACGTCCATCAAGTGACTGCGCTTTACACATTACGCGATGTCATGGTACTTGATGAAATGGACGTCAACTCTCACATACCGATGGACAAAGGTATGATCAGTGGGGTAACTTACGATATTGACCAAGCCAATACCGCAACCGACCTACAAGTCCTCATCAAGCCTGCGTCAGTACACACCGTTACTGCAAGTGTATGTCTTATCAGGGCATCACAGTGCGTGAAGATTACATTTAAGAGAGACACATTCCAATCACATGTGAAAGTGGGCCATTTTTGGCACGCAGTTCGACCTTTAGTGCCGATACCGATTCATTTCTCGAAGTGTTTGAAGATACGTCACATGAGAAGTGTGCGCATGAACGTCACCGTTTGTACTCGATGCACTGGGCCCCACACAACGAACATGTGCCAGACTACAATACTGAAATGTTCAAAATACAATGGGCCCCATGATGCTTCTTCGAAGCACTGCCCTGTTATTCGAAGGGAGCGAGCAATAATGAAGAAAAAGATTGGAGATCCCTCGCCCCACCAAGAAGCAGCTGCAATCGTTACCCGACGATGGCCCCGTCAGCGGCGGTACACCAAGGCCTCCAGGCCTCCGTTGCCAAGCGAACCACGTGTATTACAATCACTTCTGCCTCTCGGGCCAAATGCCGTCAGGTCTAAGAAGAAAAGCCTCTCAGCCAGCAGTGCAGCTGATGCTTTATATGTACCAACCAGGCCAAACGTAGCCATGCCTAAGGACAAGAACACTTCTACCCATAACGCGATTGAATATTGGCCTGGCATCCCAAAGCTACATGTACTTGAAGTAGGACGTCAGATTTCGACAGTAAGGGCGAGCTGATCTGCCCCTGATAAACTTACGAATGAAGATGAACAATTTCTCGACATGGTTTGCATCGTAGTCAGTGCTATTTGTTTGCTGCTGAGCAAGATGCCAACGCCAATAATACGGAGCGTGTTGCAATGGTTGGACACCATCACTCTACTTCTCGCAAGCTTACAGAAGCCTATTGTTTGATAACAGCAGCAGCACCACCACGACTTCACCAACGACATGGTTTTAGAAGTATGAGACTCCGCATACAACTTGCGTAAATCAATGAAGGTACTGCCGTGATTTCAGCCACGGGTCCGACCTCACTATCTCTGATGCCAGGCGCAAAACTGGTGTGGCATTGACGGCTACACTGCTTTTTCTCCTCTCTTACTTAACTTCTCTCTCCCCTTCCCCTGTGCAGGGTAGCCTACAGGTTTCAGCTCTGGTTAATCTTCCTGTCTGTATTTTATCATTCTTTTCTCTTGCTTCTTGGTCCCCTTCCTTAGTTTTTTTCGCGAATTTTATATCTGTTTAGTGCACCATGTGGTCTATTCCGAAAGGAGCTTACAAAAGTAAGTGGACGGGTTGGGAACTTCGAAGGAGAGGTTCTAGACCTGCCTTTGGACACCGAAGATGCACGTTTGTGTTATAAGGTTTTGTAATGAGCATCGAATGTTCAAAGCTCATCGAACGAAGCTATCTTGCCTATTTGAAGAAGACGTTGCGTGGAACACAACTGGGGTTTCTTGTTCTTGACGATATCCATGCCGAGGTCTCGTAGACACACTAGGTTGTTCAATATGTGTGAAACTCTAAAAATATCTTTGAATTAAGCTTAGGTGCACCAGCTTAGCCACTCTCGTTATTCTCTGTGCACAACAAAAGGACATAGTACATTGCCCGGAGTGGTACTTTCTGAATTAACATACTTTATTGTCCTACATACGCCATTTATACGTCAAAAAATCGCCACATTGATCTTTTCGGGTGATAATCTTTAACGTTGAATAATCAGCACACACTGATAAATACAGCCGGGTCAAGAACGCCTAAGAACTAGTGACACTACTAGTCGTCCATTTCAATGAACTTTATCGTTTCCGGATTTTTTTGTACAATTACTTGTTGCCTAATCCTTTTGAGTTGTCACTTGAAGACACTTCGTGGACTTATGTCTATTTTTCTTGTGTTTTCAGCCTAGCAAACAATATTCGTCCAGGTGCCTAACATAGTGTCTTTCTCGATCGAGTAAAAAACTAGATTTATATAGATATCACTGTATTAATCACAAAATAGGCGACCACGCTAGTAACATGGAGGTGAAAAAAGTCATGTTGCGTGAAACCCACACTTTCACTTCGATTTCCAATTGAAATGGGCAAATTTCTTCGAAGTTTACTTGTGAAGTTGGAACTTAAGCATTCCTGTCTATACAATTTCGCGATTACAATGAAATCATGCAACTCACACTACAACATTTAAGTTTCACTGAACGTATGAGTTTTAGGCGAAGCAATAATGCTGCAGATGTGAAGAGCATGAAACCAGAAAATCGCACTTACGAAATGTTTGTTTTGGGACACCATCATCATCACCATCAGCCTGACTACGCCCACTGCAGGACACGTTTCGCCACTCAGCCCTACTTGCAAACTTCTTAATAGCATCTGCCAAGCTTACTTCATGCCGCTCTCTCATGTACTTTCCTTCTTTTGGAATCCAGTCGCTCACTCTTAATAACCAGCGGCTATCTTGCCTTCACGCTACATGTCCTGCCAGTGCCCATTCTCCCCTGATTTCGACTAAGATTTCGTTAAAACCTGTTTGTTCTAAGATGCACTTAGCTCTAATCTTGTCCCTTAGCTTCAGTGAAATTCAGTAGAATAAGGCCCAAGTAATTTAGGTCTTCTTAAAATGTACATATTCGTGTTGTCATTTCGCGCGGTGCGCGCTTGCACAGACACCGAAACGCAACGTATGCTAATTAGGTGCCATCTTACGCGGGTCTTATGTTTACCAATAACAATGACAAAGTAGTCGGAAGTATGTTGTGGATAAGTTTAGCTGCAAAGATACTGGCAGATCAGAATGCTCAAGCGAACACTTCGGCTTTTAAATCTTGCGAACTTGAAGCTCTATAGTTTGCGCATTGCACTATTGTGTAGCTAGTTCAAATGGGAGAGTTAATAAAAACGAGACAACATGTTACTGTATTTCTCCTGTGGTTTCTTTCCTTCTTTTTTTTCGCTGTTTCCTTAGCATCGTTTAGAGCAAGAAAGTAGGTGCCCTGGTGTCCTTTTGTTGCTGCGGTTAACGGCCCTACACTGTAAAGTGCACTGGTTGAAAGATCTGGCTATACCGTGTTTGGCCCGGTTTGTTCTAGGATGAATAAATGAATAAACATTATTTAAAGTCCGGCAGTTTTCACAAGGTGAGGAGGGGGAAGAGGGGACTAGCTCCGGTCTCTTCCCACCCTCCGTCGATTATGATGGCGGTGCCTCAGGTGACCGCTCGAAGTCCTCGGACCCGCACGTACATTGTGGCGTAGAAATTTAGAATGTGCGGTTACCTTCAATCCTTTGTCTTTATGGCAAGCAGTTGTCACGTAGTGTTGATCACTTCAATTAAATGCGAAGCATTTCTTGGCGAACTTCGGCGACTTTGAGCGTATCAATCTATCTAGCCATCTAGCTGCCTACGAAATTTAGCTCTCCTGGCCGTTTGGATAATGGTATCAATACCAAACTTGGTGTGCCATAACATGACTATGACGAGCATAAGCAACAAGTCATAACATAAAAATCATGACATGTGTGTCATAAATGTCATGATTAACATGCTATGGTCTTGCTGCTCTTGCGGTGGTTTCATTCACATGATACGTTGCAAAACTGGCATGGTATGACATGACTGCATGGCGAACACAAACGACAGACCCTAATATCAAAATCATGACATGCGTGTCATGTAACAACATGACTACATGCCCCACTCATGATGTGCTGGCGGCCGTTTCGCTAGCTTTGCCCAAGCAAGTTTGGTATTACGGGACATGAATGGATGACTAAGGTATGTGACTGGTGCAAACATGATAATCATGAAATGCCTGTCATGCAACAACAAGACTACATGCCAGTTTCGCTACCTTCACATGTGTCAAAATTTGGTATTATGTCACGTGAATGGATAACGAAGGTATGTGACTGGTGCAAACATGATAATCATAAGATGCGTGTCATGTAAGAACATCAATACACGCAACACTCATGGCGCTAATGCACTTCAACATCAGCTGGTGCACGTGCGCGCCGGCATTCGTTTTATCGCGTCACGCCTGCGATGCCACGCCAGTCGCCAATATCTCTCTAGTAGAGATCAGTGGATCTGCCCACTGACCTTCACTGTGGGTCTGCATGCCATATATTACTCGTAGGCGCGCACCACGCTGTGTTGCTTTCACGCATGCGCGTTTTAGCGAACACGGCGTCTCTCCGTCACGAAGAGCAGCAGACGCGGTGCTGTCTAAGTAACGTCGTCGGCGCGAAATTCAGGGTGTCGCATTTCACTCCGGTTGCCACCCGGCCGCGCCGACGGATGCTGGTCGCGCCAGGCGTCACACTATAGAACGCTCGCGTTTTGCTAGCGTGGTGTCGCTGCGCCCAGCATGCGTGTGCGTCAACGTTGCATCGGAGTATGTTGGGCCTTTCATGACGCGCTCGCCGCCGTTGCGCTAGGTTCACATGTAGCAAATTTGGTATTACGGGAAGTGAATAGACGACGAAGGTAAATGACACGTCCGAACCTGATAATCATAATATGCGTTTATTGTAAAACAAGACTACATTCTACGCTCACGGCGTTCTCGCGGCCGTTTCACTAGCTCCACATATACTAATTTTGGTATTACGTGACATGAATAAACGATGAATGTAAGTGACACCTCAAAGTATGATAATCATGATATGGATTTCATGTAAAACATGACTACAAGCTAAGCTCATAGCACGCTCGTGGCCATTACACTAGCTTCATATATAACAAAATTGGTATCAGGTGACGCTAATAGATGACGAAGGTAAATGAGACGTCCAAGCATAATAATCATGTCTTAGAAGTCATGTATGGCATAATTTACCTCCACCTCTGAAACTTGGGCTGATTTCAAAGTGACATTTCACCCTTCCTCATTCATGCTTCGCATATCATCGATTCCCACTGTACGTGGTATCTGCCAATTTTTCCTTCGTGTTTTATTTCTGTTGTTTCGACGCGTGCCTACAAAAAGGCTCTGTGTTCGAAATTATAAATCAGTTGTGAGTTCAGTGCCGTGTGCGTATTTCCTTCCTGTGTGCGTATTTCCTTGTCTTTTTTTTTGCTCAAGTAAGTCTATCTCAAGCCTGAAAGAGAAAGGAAATTGAATACTGCACAATTGTAGGCGTGCCTAGTTTGTGTGTGGATGCTTCTAAGACCACTATTTCAAATGCCCGCACCGCCAAGTGCTTTTGAAAAGAGCGACCCTTCTTGCGGGGATTCTAAAACCACACAAAGCGGCAGCAAACGCTTCGTTTATGCTGCCGAATGCCCCCAAAGCATCTAGAGAAAGCGGGGGCGAAAGCAAGCGAAATTTGTTAAGACCCGCAGCAACTATGTCTGCGGGTTCCGGACGCTACTTGTTCTGAGGTGAACAGGCCTTTGTTCCTCAGAAAATAGCAGTCGGAATTCGTACGGTAAGAATTACAGGTTGTCTCGCAAGCGAAGACTAAGGTCGGACGTACTTCGATCGAATATTGCCAATTTATCATATGCCTTTCGTATTGTAGCCAGTTACGCTAAATATCACACGAGCATATATACTGAGCCATTGAGTTTGGAAGCAATTGTACGCATTATGCCCAAATGAAAAACTCGTTCAGCAGCTTTGTATGCTAGATAAACAAAAGCTTTCCTCCGCATGTGCTCTGAAATGCTATTAAAATCATTTTTTAAAGTTGGCAGCTTGATGAGCGTGCGTAGAAGTTAACCAAGATTAACTCCAAGAAAAAATGAGCACGTACAGATGTGGGCTTGCTCAACGATTTTTAAGAAAACTGCCAAATGCGGTATACAGGTAATGAATATTTTCAGAGAAAAAATGCATCAGTCTATTTCTTAAAACACTTGTAAACACCGCTTTTTGTGGGATCGATATAACGTGCCGTGCTATTTTGCGAGCTTTTCAGTTTAATCTTTTACGGGAATCATGCTAAAATTGTCAAGCTATCACGATTATTCTTTCCATGTTATGAAAAACCGTTATCAAGTTCTGCGCATATTGCATAATAATAATGCGTTTTTCACATAATTAAAATAATGAGGTAAAGTTTCGTCAGTATAATGATGTTTTTTTATTACCTGACGCCTGAAAGCCTCAAAAATGCTGTCCACAGCATTATCTTTCAGCCGCAACGTTATATGTGCCGCAAGAAGCAAGAGTCGCCGAATTAGCCTAAATTCGCAACAATAAAGATTGTCAGAAGTCATCATTTTATTAGCAATGATTGGTGCAGTTTAACGCGCCAAAATCATCATATGGTTATGACAGACGCCGTAGCAGAGTGCTCCGGACATTCTCATCCCCTCGGGTTCTCTACCGTGCTGCTAAATCTAGGCACACGGACTTCCAAGCATTCCCGCCTCCATCGAGAAATCAACATTTTTTTGCATGGTGCTGGCACGAAAATCACTCTCGGCTTTCCCCCGCGATCACTACGTGATCACATGAAAAGCAATAATTGATGCTTAGGCGAGTAAGAAGTATGATTATTATTCGAAAGATAAAGTGGACATATTAACATAGTCTTATTGAAGGAATCAGGTTGCAAACCTATACGAACTCATTCACTTGCGGGTTGGGATAGACTTTGAGTATTAGTTTCAATTGTGATAGCTTTTTGCGGCAGTAGTGTATCTTTAAAAATATTCACACAACAAAATAAAAAAAATTGCGTTGCAATCACGATGAACTGCGCCAAGGTGCTTCACCACCATGTTTGTGATAACGTCAATTGAAATCGTGGAAACAGAGTACAAGTACCACACCTGGTTTATCTGACACTTGCAGTTATTCCGTAAACTAAGAGAGCGAGTGGGGCTGACAAGGATTATGTAAATTCTCCCTCCCACCCCCTCGTCAGCACGCCTGATGACCTTAGCACTTGACATATCTTTCTCTCTCTCTTTCTTTCTCTTTGAATGTGCGGCTTAGTTTCAATGTGATCGCGAGCGCGAGTGCAGGCACGTGGTGGCAACTTGCGGTGGTCGCAGGAACTACGCAGCCCCCGATGCTGAAATAAGTCAATGACTATAGATTTCAGACTTACGGCGCTGTCATTTCGGTTGATTTGTACATAGAAGGAAAATTTTCCAGCTATGAAGAATTTTTGTATATTCCTGGCCGCATGCTGCACACACACACACATATATATATATATATATATATATATATATATATATATATATATATATATATATATATATATATATATATATATATATATATTCAGCGAGACAAAGAGATACTCTTTGTCTTACGCGTTTTCACGATTTGGTTACCGCTCAGCAGCGTAGCAGGGCTCTATTATTACGCTGTTTTAGATGTTCTGCGTTTTGTGTTTTTTTTTTCAACCTTCACTTACGAAAGTGACTTCTGTATACGTAAATAAAAAGACGCGGCTCCTAGCGAAATATTATGAGGGTGTTTATACTATTGCTTTCCGCGCAAAAACACTAGATGCAGAACATATCTGCCCATATCACGCGAGCACGCAGTGCTAAGATAAGACTTTTCTTTTTTTTTGTAAAAGTCGTAACAAATGTTATTCAGAACGATGACGAGCGCACGCACGCACGCAGTGCGGATGCCGATAAATTTGACCACGAAGAAAATTTCGGTTGAAACTTGCTTTCCCATACTAAGCACGGCAAAAACTGCGTTGCATCTCCGCACCGCAGCGGTAAGAGAGACAGATGCATGCGTGAAAAATAAAACAAAAGCACGTGGACTTTGAGTGCTGCTTCACATTTGCACCATGCTCTGTGATGCTTGAATGGACAAGAAGGCAAGCTAGGGAATGTTAGCATTCGAACAGAAAAGAAAACAAAACAAAGCAGAAATGCTTACGTCGAGCAAAAACAAGAGACCGCAAGAGAACATACGTAAGCACAAAATACCTATGCGGCAGTCTACAAATGAAAACAAATGGGCGGGGGTGAGAGAGGAAGGCAGGTAAGCCGACGAGAGAATGCAAATGGGCAAAGTGGGAAATGCAAATTAGAATACCTCAAGAAGGAGTAAGATGCCGAGCATGGCCTTGGTGCTGCAAAGAATAAGATGGTGGCTTGTTCGTTTTTTTTTTCCTGTTTTTGACTCAAGCGCACAATTCACTGCCTTGTCCAGAGTAGAATGAAAAGAAATGGCTTCTGCCGTGTTTCTCTCTTATTTTTGGTGCTGGCTTTTGACTATACTCTCTGTGATTTTTCATTTCTTCCGGTGTTTGTTTTTCGTTTGATGAAAAAACAATCACTCCTCGTATCACTGTTGTCCAAAGTTGTAAAATGATTAAACAAAGCGGAAAAGAGGGTCATTTGAAGAGTACACACCGACTAAGATATCATGCTTGTTCACCGTATTAAAAACCTATATGCGTTTTTTTTTCTTTTAACCTTTATTGCAGGTACACTTAAAGTGTAGCGGCAGGTACACTTTAGTTTTACGTGTGTTTCTACCGCCATATGCTCCGAACAAAAGCTTGTTAAGCCACCGTCACAATCGTTTTCGTTCCTCTGGTTCTGTTGTCATTGCTGATAAACGTATCCATTACTTATGCAAGGGCCATAACCTACTTCTTGTCTCTGGCTAGAATTCAGCCAGCCATAGAAGAAAGCAAACCAAATGATATGTAGGGTTTAACGTCCCAAAACCACCATAAGATTATAAGAGACGCCGTAGTGGAGGGCTCCGAAAATTTTGACCACCTGGAGTTCTTTAACGTGCACCCAAATCTGAGTACACGGGCCTACAACATTTCCGCCTCCATCGGAAATGCAGCCGCCGCAGCCGGGACTCGAACCCGCGACCTGCGGGTCAGTAGCCGAGTACCTTAGCCACTAGACCACCGTGGCGGGGCCCCCAATATGCAGCACACAACAAGGAAATATTAAATAAGTACTAGGTCAAAAGTGATGACAAATGACAGCCATGCTCAGAATTCATTGGATAAGTTTTTTTTACTCGGGCACCTATTTAGAGCAACTTGTCTCATGCAGGATACTGATGGGGTTAAAGTGATAATGCAAGTGCAGAGATAACAGACTGCAAGACCAGAAAGTTTGAATACAAAGATCGACAAGCAGAGTAAAGCAAACATTGGATGAGCAGTTTTAAACTAAATAAACTAAAACTAATGGCGCGTCATATTTTCCATGATTTAAAAAGTAAAGCTGCACATTACCAGTGAACGCCCATCCCAACGTGGAAGCCCCACTTATCAGTTGAACCCACCAAGAGCTTAATCTCAAGTTCAGCTGTGTTCAAATGAAAATCAGTCCTGTTTATTGTGTTCATTGTTCGTCGAGGTTGAAGCGTGAGGGAAAAAAATGGGACCACATATGATCACAAAGAATAATGAGGAAACTAAGAAATTGTGAAAAAAAGAAGAACAAACAACGCCCAGCCATCGCGTCGTAATAAACGCAGAACTCCAACCTACCGTGCAGGAAGCATCCCATAGAACGTGGAGGAATCAATCAGCGTGCCTGCAGACCTTTTGATCATCCGAAGGATTTTCCGCTTCGGCTATCGGCTCATTCGCGCTGCTCTCTTTCACGTTCTTTTTCACTGGATGTGGTTACCATAGTGAATTGAGGGATCCGAATCCGGCCTAGAAGCCACAAGATAACGTTCTCCACAGAAGGCTTCCTCTATACTACTCGCCATCCTGACTTCGTTGGATGAAATCAGCGATGCGCCTCGCTGATTGCCACCGCCAGTAGCTTACGCTTCTTGCTCTTCCATTCCAAGCGCGGTGGCAAGTCGGCTCGGATTGTATGTTTAGCTTTGTTCATATATGCATGTATAGATGTTATTTCCCGCGTTCCCACAAAAATTGATTTGTTGTATCGGAAGAGTGTTGCACTGAAAAATAGCCCTCTTTTTTATTACATATCTGCTACGTCTGCGCAATACCAAATTGATATTTTTGATAGAACGTATACATTGCCACGTTTATGTAGAATGTCTTGATCAAAGTTGTATTCGCGTATGACTGAAGCTATGGCAATTGAGACGCCCGTGTCGCGCTCAATAAAAACTGCAGCTAATGAAAGCGGATCCCTAGAAAAATGCACCCATTTGATGTTTCCGTACAGTAAGCGCTAAGGAAAGCATATATACAATGACGCTAAAACTGTGCCTAAGCGCCTGCCGGCAAAAACGATTTAGTCAGTCTAGCACAGCTAGCATATTGAAAACTTGATCAAATCGGTGAAGCAAAGAATGCAATAGCAACAAATTGGAATGACGCACGAATAACGACAAGCAGCTATAGAAATTTGCACTGCAATCACCCATACACAAAATACGCACGAAAAGAACCCACAGAACAAGCCCCAACCAACAACACTCACAGTTGTCACTTCATGTTTGAGCAGCCCGCAGCCACGCGGGGGCGCGGTGGGGAGGCATGGTGTAAAGCGCGTAGTGGCATTACAGGTGGCGTCTAATGCATTGTGTGGTCGGCGTTCCACATCACAATTGAATTCAATACGCGAAAATACACACAAACTCAAGGGAGGACGCGGGACAACACGAGTGAGCATGAAGGAAATGAAAGATTCACAGTATATCCACGGAGGGAATGATTATGAGTGAGCGAACCGCCCGTTCATCCGTACGTCTGCCTGCCCGTCTGTCTGTGTCTGTCTGTCTGTCTGTCTGTGTCTGTCTGTCTGTCTGTCTGTCCGTCTGTCTGTCTGTGTCTGTCTGTCTGTGTCTGTCTGTCTGTCCGTCTGTCTGTCTGTCTGTCCGTCTGTCTGTCTGTGTCTGTCTGTCTGCGTCTGTCTGTCTGTCCGTCTGTCTGTCTGTGTCTGTCTGTCTGTCCGTCTGTCTGTCTGTGTCTGTCTGTCTGTCTGTCCGTCTGTCTGTGTCTGTCCGTCTGTCTGTCCGTCTGTCCGTCTGTCTGTCCGTCTGTCTCTGTCCGTCTGTCTGTGTCTGTCCGTCTGTGTCTGTCCGTCTGTCTGTGTCTGTCTGTCTGTGTCTGTCTGTCTGTCTGTCTGTCTGTCTGTGTCTGTCCGTCTGTCTGTCTGTGTCCGTCCGTCTGTCTGTCTTTGTCCGTCCGTCTGTCTGTCTGTGTCCGTCCGTCTGTCTGTGTCCGTCCGTCCGTCCGTCCGTCTGTCTGTCCGTCTGTCCGTCTGTCCGACTGTCTGTCTGTCCGACTGTCTGTCTGTCTGTCTGTCCGTCTGTCCGTCTGTCCGTCCGTCCGTCCGTCCGTCCGTCCGTCTGCCTGTCTGTCAACTATATGAAATCGCCCGCTATACAACGGCATCTAGTGACATTATTTGCAAAGAGATGTACACACTACGCCAGCTATTGAGCGATTCATAAACTACAGAAGGCTACATACTACTACTACTACTGCCAAGGAGGAAATGACCCGCACCTCAAGGAGCTTCACCCCTGGAAATCACCGCTATATCCTCTAAGTTAATGATGTTATAGAAGCTTGCACAAAGGTGCACGGATCGTTTCTTGGCGAGTTCATTTCTGTAGATAAGCTTGTTAACGAGCCAAAGCATGATTTGTACGCCGAAGACGTCGTTTTTTTTTTTTGCACGTTCCATGGCCGGCACTGCACAGTGTTGGCCACGTTGATCGGCACACCTGCCCCTTTATGCCATACTGGCCACTGCCATGTGTCAAGCGCCTAACGCTCATAAACGGCAGACGTGGAGCTATCAGGCGTTCTTCAACGGGGTTGAGAGTAGGCGGGTGGAAGGATATCGGTACCATTGCGTACTATTCGTCGTAAGAACTTGTCACGTGCTGCCGTACCTACGAAGCGAACGAAGTGGGCGTACTCGCAAGGAGGCTAGCCATTGAAAACCGACGAATGGGCGGCCGAACGAACGAATCAAAGAACGAACGGACAGACGGACGGACGGACCGACGGATGGATGAATGGATGGACGGATGGACGGATGGATAAGGCTGTACCTTTTAAAGCGGGTGGCGGCTAACGCCACCTAGCTATATAGTTAAGTTCTATCACTATGTATTGAAAGACAAAGTTTCACTCATGCCTTGATTGTAACCACCAATTGGTTAGCCTCATCTTAGTTTTTTCTATCTCCTTAAAATCTATTTTGCCTTCACTGTCCCTAAACCCGAATGTTTTGAAAACTTCCGCGCCAGTATATTGGATTATGGAGTGAAGCTCTTTACAGGACATTAGGAATGTTCCATCAGAAGGGACAATTGGGCGAGTTTGCGCAGTTCCATCTTAAACGGTTATTATCGTGACGGAAACAGGGAAGGGAAAGAAAAGACAAACTACAGCGCTGTAGTTTGTCTTGTCCTTCCCGTCCCTGTTTTCGTTGCGCTAATATTCCTTTGAGAAAGAAATGTGCGGCTGTTTTCTTCTCTCCACACGCAATATATAACGTGGTTATCCCTTCGTTGTTGGGTCGATGGGCCTTGTTCCGCAATACTCCCATCCTCGCCTTAAACAGCCGAGAACTACTAATTATTGTGGATCTTCTGAAATTTGTTTCTTGAAAGTTTGGTAGGTATCCAGTGATTATTTCGTAAGCATCTCCATTTTCCACATGTACCTCTCCGTTTCCTTCACCATCTTTTTAACCGATGTTTCATTTTCGCTTATTGGTATCCTGCTGTTGTCTAAATATTTGCGTTACGATTTTCGAGCTCACTTCCTTCCCTTAGTGTCAACATTCTTCATATACAAGTAGCTGAAAACTTTCCTAGCCCAGTGCTCCTCTCCAATTTTTCTCAATCACTTCTCAAATCATATTTTGCTGATAGCTTCTATACCCTGGAATGACGTCCATGCCATGTCAGCTTGTAGCCCCTGATTTGGGGCATTCCAGTGTGTTCCCTAAGCAAGCCTACCTATGCCACTTGTTTAATTTCCAATCTTGTTGAAACCCATATCCCATGTACAAGACCCCATTGCCGAACGTCAGACCTGAGACCATGACGGTGCTCACCAGATGGCGGCGTGCCCCCTAGGGAGCATTGTGTTGGAATCACCGGAGACTCGACCGGGGCGGCTACCAAAGAAGTGTACACTGTCGTCCTTTATGAAAGTAAACACGCGATCGCGTGACCTGCGTTCTGCGGCGGCTGCCTACAGCACCATCAACCGACAACAAAAGGAAACACATTCGCTTTTAGCGTGATCTGTTGCCGAAAAAAAAATAATAGCGAGTTACGGTGGGTAGACAAGCGCTGCCATATTTCACACACTCTCTCTCTCTCTGCTCACGCCTGCAGTACGTAGTTGACTGCCAACATATAAAACGTTGATCGCGACCACGGCGCAAGCTGCAGTGATCCCCCGTTATCGCTCGCCACGCGAGCGATGAGAGAACGTAATCTAGCAGCGCTTGTCTACCGCTCAAGCCTCGTTATCTCACTTGGCCATAGATAACGCCAAAAGCGAACGTGCTTTCTTCATTTGTCTATGGTGCTGTAGGCAGCAGCCACGCGTTCACGTGTTCCTTTTCATAAAGAACGACAGTGTACGTGCACAGTGGCGACACTGCTGTACACGTCGGCCACCGCCGCCTGAAAGTCTGTGAGCAATAGAAGCTTGGCGACCAAGCTCCTAACACAAAGAAAAAGCCATTTGCCACATAGCCAGGTTTAGCAAGCCATTTCGCTTTGAAGCAAGCAGTGTCGGCCCAACGCTTGACCTTTTGCGTCGAGATCACCCAAGCAATTGGATCTGCCGAGACTTCGGGTTACTTCGGCCGGTAGCTTTTAATAGAATCGTACTTGCTCAACCCCGGCCAGCTGGCTCATGGAGTATACGTTCAAAAGAGAAAGTCATAGAGAGGACTAAAACCTACTGCGCGTTCTGACGTCTTCATCGCGTGTCCGGACGACATGGTGGTCTTCAATCACGTGGCGTAATGCTGCCTATTTTCTTTTAACTTCTTTCATGCGAGCATGTAAAAAAAGGGGTCATGCTTTGTGCGTGCCTCAAGAACGCGCTTAAAGTTGAAAGAAAACTACGAACCTTGCTTCAAAAAACGCTCTTTGCGCCATGTTGCGGGTGAGAACACGCTGGCAAACCTTCGAGATTTTCGTGTCAACAGATCACCGCTAGTATGCTAGAGGATGCACTGTGCGTGGTAGGGTTGTCGAACGGCGCGCGGGGGTGACAGGGGTCACAGGTTAGAATCACCGGTCGCGCACTTCGGAAAAAGAATTCCTGGTGTATTTTTTTTTCTTTCTTCTAGATTTTTGCCTATATATATGCATATACGGTAAAAGAAGGCGAAGGTGACGGCAAAAACTCGTCGAGATTGTCGATGAAGTTACAATAGCAATAAAGACGATACAATGAGGCGATAAGTACAAGAGAACACCTAACATCAACAAGGACCCATACAATGTTAAGGACAACTATCTCAGTGGTGTGCATTGTTGTCACTATTGACTGGCGCATATATCTTCTTCATTGTTAGCGGGCTAAAAAGAATAATCACTGCGCTCAAGAAGGCAACCCTTCCATGTTTCTCGAAATAGATGAATGTCTATCTCACACTTTAATTTTACGAATAAGGTTTAATTTTACAAATAAAGCACGAGACGCGAGCATGCGCAGTAGGGTTGTTGACGACACCACCGACGCCGGTTTTGCAACTATAATTAAAGGTGCGACTATAATGTTATCCGCCTTCAAAATACGGGCTTTTGTAAAGTCTAGGTGTTGCCTTGCGTATTATAACCGACATCACGAGCCCCTTTTGAGCACTAGGAACTGACTTCATGTCCAATAGCGAAAGCCCGGGTTACAAAGTGAACAAGTGGCGAAAGGTAAGATAGTTGTAACACAACTCTAAAGTAAAAAACAAATGCGCACACAGGATGAAGATGACGTGAGGACGGGCGACGTGTTTGTTTCACCTTCCTTCATAAGACGACCTTTTTGTTTACTTTTTTTTTACTTTCGAAAAGGTCTCTACGTATACATCCTGTTTGGCCAGTGTGCCCCACTGCCAGCAGTGATCTAGAAGATAGCCTGCGCAATCTTTAAGGAGGTGATAAAAGTGTTCAAAGCGCAGTTCATTTCGGTGTTTCGATAGAAGAACAAAACGGCAGGCGCCAATAATATGCAGGTGCAATCAGTTCGACAAAATACCCTTTTCAATATCTTTACTCCCAGCGAGGGCATCTATACATGATCTTGAACCGTACGGGGACGTTGTACTAATTCGTATGCTTTTGTGTATTTTTCGTAACGCGCTCTTCCAAGCATCACTTGTCTAAATTTTCTTCTTTGCATCCCCGCTCGTCCAGACATACTCAACCTAAAGATATGATATGGGGAGTGTGACCAACATCGTTGATAGTGCTGCGTACAGGGTAGACACAGTAACGCGAACAGTAGGCCACGCGTACTGAAAGAATAAAGCGGCTTACGAAACGAACAAGGCAGATCTCAAATGCGGAGCTACTTACCTGCTCACCCAGCAGTTAATGCGTAAAGCTAGTTATTTACATGATTACGAGGGATTCTAGACGCATTTCTCCCTAGCGAGCTATTGAGCTTTTTCGTTCACTCTGCGCCCGCATTCATTACAGTGCTCCATAATGAAGTGCGCATAAAAGTTGCCTAGATGCGTAGGGAAAGCAGCCAAACAATGGAATCAACATATTTGCATAGCGCAAGACTACGAGTAGTTACGACGTAACTACAGAAGAAGAGACAAGGAGAGAAAGAGCGCTGCTTTGTCCTTGTCTCTTCTTCTGTAATTACCTGGTAACTACTTGTAGTCTTGCGCTGTACAAATATGTTGATTCGCAATCACCAACTAGCCCAAGCATCTGTTTTATCAAATAATCGAGAAACAATTGAATCAAACTCTACGTGAGGCAATTTCGAGGTACAAAATGGCTTTATATTGGAATGGTTTTTGGGTTTCGCTAGCGAAGATTGAAGGTTATAAGGAATATGATGTGCGTATAAGATAATCAACTGCATTAAGGAGTTTTTTTACATTGTTTTCATTCATCGTTTGTATTACGACAATCTTAGAGGAGTGAATTTTTCGAAGTTTTAAATTACCAAGTGCAAACGGGCACCGTGAACGAAAACAATGCGCCAATATTTACTTTTTCTGGAACTGCCATAGCCAAGCGTAGAAAACAGAGTTATGCACTCAACTATTCAATATAGTTCGTGTTGACGTCCTTCAACGTGAACGATCAACTTGGAGAACTCGAAATTCCGTATCAATTATACTTTCGAGCTTTTCGCTGGTGTACGAAATCAGGTTGTGCACTAGCTGCGTAGTTGAGTGACCGGTGTCATGGAGCTCAGCAATGTCGCGCTTTACGTTCTGACCTACAATGGCGAGTATTCAGCATTGGAGGTCTACAAGACTGCTATTTACCTCACAGATAGCCATATAACTGCTGTTTTGGCTTCATCACTTATGCAAGCCTTCTTTGAATTTGTTGGTGCCACCTTTCGAAAAACTAATGGGTCGCCAATCTTGTAAGGCTGCAAACATTTTCTAAAAACATCACAGACATAGCAATAGTAGCATTATAGAAGCCGAAACAACCTGCCGTATTGACAACGGGTGCACAGAACATTACTACTCTTTCGCTGCGGATGTGTTCACCCTATAGTTACACCTATTTCGTTTTTTTTTCTAATCACGCTTTCACACAGCAACTACTTTTGAGAAGCCTATCCAGTGTCGAGCAAGTTCTTCTGTATGAGAAAAGTAAGAAAACTAAAAAATGGGCACATTTCCAGACTCAATGTTTTATAAAACTATGTCGAGATAATGTTCTTTACTTTCCTTCTCGCAAAAGAAGTATGCAATTGACAGTTCTACTCGCAGTGAATCCTTTTCTTTTCCTGCTTTCCATGCGAGACATTGCAACACATTCTCGAGGCATAAGTGCTATTCCACCTTACACGTGCCTTCGCTTAAAGCCGGTTCAAAGCGTGTGCATGTGCTGCTTTTAGAACATGCGCACAAGCAAGGAAGCATGTCACGCAACGGTGCGAGTTGCCGGTGTTCTGCGTGGTTGTTACGACACACATGCAATAGCCAGCGAGGTAACCGTAAAGTAATGCTACAACGTGCCGCTCCATGCGCTCATCAAGTGTACCAGACGATAACAACGTTGGGAGCATGCTTTCTCGTGCATGTACTTGCACCGCGAGCGCACATCCGGAATGTGCCGAAGTAATTTCTAGATATCGCCACGTGCGATCCCTTTCGATCTCGCAGCGTGAGAGCATTATTTTTTGTTGTTAAAAGAAACCGCGTTTCCAGAAGTTTTAGTTAAGAAGGATAAGTTTATATAATGGGCATCAACAGCCACAGTAACCTCGCTTCCATAAAGTAGTAAAAACGACCGTTTGCTAACGCCTGCGGGAAATAAATGAGGAAGTTTTAAGTGTCTTCTTACAAAACTTGTTTCCTTTCGCAACTGGCGGACCAGCCTCGTTTTCGTGCGGAACATATTTAGAAGAACCCTAACGCTCTTCATTGCAGAGAGAGAGAGAGAGAGAGATAGTTGGACCTTACGTGACCATTCTTATTAGACGCTTTTAAGGTATAAGGAGAAGACACCGCCCTATCGGTACGCCAAGATCTCCTTACATCAAGTCATAAAAAAAAAGACCACTTTACGGAACACAGCATTTTTATGGAGCAACGGTGGTCAGCCGATGCCTGTAGCCCCCTTCCCCTCCCTCCAACTCCTTTCCTTTCATTTACTATGACCTCAATCGCACAAAGCTGTATAAAAGGAGAGGCGTACATAAAATAACAAAAAAACAAAAACAAAAAGAAACATCAAAGTAATAAATATTACACCACATATGAAGATTCAGAGCTAATGCAATTTAATGCAATTGTAGGTACGCTGATAAATACGAGACGGAAAAACAGACGGACGAAGTGTTGTAGGCCCGTGTGCTCAAATTTGGGTGCACGTTAAAGAACCCCGGTTGGTCGAAATTTCCGGAGCCCTCCACTACGGCGTCTCTCATAATCAAATGGTGGTTTTGGGACGTTAAACCCCACATATCAATCAATCAAAACAGACAGACAGACAGACAGACAGACAGACAGACAGACAGACAGACAGACAGACAGACAGACAGACAGACAGACAGACAGACAGACAGACAGACAGACAGACAGGTTCCAGCGCATCAGAGGTCGCCTTATCAGCATCGTCGAGCAACGGTCACCAATTGTTCTTTCGCAATGAATAAAATAAGAGCAAATGAAAGAATAGGTACTTACACAATCGCGCTTAAGTCAAACTGTTCTCGTAACCTACTTATTGTGAGAATGGGCCTGTGATTGCAAGAGGGCACTCACTAGTGACATCACTTTATCACCCGGCCTCTTCGAGGCTTTTTGGGGGCGGTGAAAGCTACATAGCGATATCACTGTCATCGGCGTTGCGCAGTACATCCTTCGAATAACGAGGAACGCGATAAGATCATAATAATAAAAGGAATTTGATGCAATAAATTAAACGTGTGTGGACATGGTTGCGTCAAGCGGTCGCAACGAAAACACACTAGAAAGTGCAACAACATCAACGGCAAAAGAAAGACAACGATGGAATATCAGTGAAGGAAGCGCCCTCAGACTGGTGTTTGTAGCCAACTGTAGCACATAATCCACTGTGCTCCCACAAGTGATGCTGTGACAACCAAGCGGAAAATACTTCTGTGTTTATCGCAAAGGCAATATATTGTCGCAGCGAGCCGATGCATCTCGCCGTTCAGAACGATGACTGCCCCTAATCAAATTTGTTACTAAACCGAGCTTCGTTCCTTTGTTTTTGATTTGTAAACTCTCTGTCGCGCCCTAACGAGATAAGTAAACGGATCGGAGGACTCGAACGACGCTGAAGACAATGCCGGCGTGCCTCTGCGCTCTGAAAGCGGATTTGTCTCGCGTTTCGCCGTTTTGAGTGGAGCCGATACTGAAGTGTCTGAAAGTGAACTTTTCACGTCCTCTCTCTTCCTTTGCGCATAGTAATACATGTGATTGCGCTTTACAGTGGTGCCCTACTCCATCGATAAACTGTCTATATGTATGTGGTCCTCTTTTATTCATTCCGGCAAGCTTAATGTTTCAAAGTTACTCTGAGTGAAAAAAAATTTTAGATTGCGTAACGACCGCAAGAGGAACAGGCTAGCATTCTTTTTTGATCGGCCACACTTAATTAACAACAACATTCGATAAGCTTAATGAAGAAATAAAGAAAAAATGGTTCAGAGAGCAATACTACAAACATACAAGTTTTGGATTCAAAAGTATACTCTAGTTAGGAACATTTGGTCACATGAATTTAAAACATGATGGTTAAACAGTTGTGCGATGGCTTTCAAGGTCCTTCGTAGCTACAATTTTCGCCCAAGCTCTGTCTATCTCGACACTCGAGGACTAGCGACACTGGAATCCCGAAATAGAAGTCTGCGTACCCTTCAACGAGTTCACTTTCCATTTTCACTCTAACTTCAACATTATCACTATCTGCGCCTTCCTGTGGCGAAGACGCCCGTCCTAGTGGCATCGCCGTGTCAATATAACCTTCATGGCTTTCGAGGACATAGAATTCCACTGCGAACTTTGTGAGCATGGGCAAATGTTTGGATACCGGGTGTTGTATATCATACAGATACACGCATCACAAACACGCGCACGCACACACGCACGAACACTGAAACATGAATTGAATAGCTTTTCAAACGATGTGGAACCACATAGGCACGTGTCTGAAACACACAAATCTAAGTACGTGGGCATCAAGCATTGTCGCCTCCATCGGAAGTGCAGCCGTCGCAGCCGGGATTCAATCCCACGACCTTCCGGTTAGCAGTCAAGTGCCATAACTACTACACCACCACTCCACAGTGCAGTGAAATGTTGAAATCTTCTTAATTAAATATAGCTTCAATTGTTCACAGTGTTGCACTACGCTCAGCTCCAACCTAGAAGTAACGTAGAAAACGTAGAAGTACCCCATCTTGGCGCCCGTCAATGAACTAGCTTTGTACAGTGTAATCGCGCTCGTACATTTTATATTGGAACATGAAAATGAAGCCTACTGCACAAAAATCAAGCTAAATAAACAGGTTATGAAAAAACGAAACTATGCATACTCCGTAATTCACTATTTGTTATTGATGAACGTTGAAATGCTGGTATATTCGTGCTGCACTTCTTTTTGCGGCAAAACATTTCGGCAAGCATTGCAGCAAAATTCGTGAAAATCACAATTTTTTAATGAGGTTTCACCTCGTATACTGAAGAATAAAAGCAAGATTTCTCAGGTATTATATCGGCAAAGACCAACTTTCACGGCCATGTTATGGAACCTTGGGTAAAAATGTGATTGTATCAAACGCAAGAAATGCATTATTGCCATGGGACGTTGGTTGGGAATTAAGAAATAACCAACTGGGCCGCAAAATATTATTCAAAATTGTATCAACAAGATTCCACATACGTAAGGAATATTCAGAAAAAAAACCGCTCAGTCCAAAGAAAGGTTAAGGATGCAACCTACGTAGACGAAAAAAGAAGTGTGCTTCAAGCTGTCAGTTCTCGTCCTACCCAGTCTCCTTTTTTCGTGTACGTTAGGTTAAGGTTTTTCGTGTACGAAAGGTTAAGGGCGCAACGCCCTTAACCTTTCTTTAACATGCACCAAGTAGCACAGCAACACGCTCTAGTAATCCCAGTCGGTGTCGGAAGTGTACTGACAGCGCCGATTGCAAATCTGAACTATGACGCAAGATGCAAAAAGGGCAAGTGCAACCACGAGGATTCTATTATCTGTTATATCACCGCTTGGTCGCCGAAGGCTGGATTTCTCCACGCTCTAGGTATACGTGCAGCGTATGACGAAATAAAAAAGTTGCTTTGTGTAGTCAACTTCCTAAGGCAGCAAGGCACTTTCGCAACATCTGCACACTCATTACACGTGCTACCAAAAAGTGTACGCCACAATTTAAGCTTCATGCATTCTTCAAAAATTTTCAAGTCGCCTTTTGCCCCGCCGCGGTGGTCTAGTGGCTAAGGTACTCGGCTGCTGACCCGCAGGGCGCGGGTTCGAATCCCGGCTGCGGCGGCTGCATTTCCGATGGAGGCGGAAATGTTGTAGGCCCGTGTGCTCAGATTTGGGTGCACGGTAAAGAACCCCAGGTGGTCTAAATTTCCGGAGCCCTCCACTACGGCGTCTCTCATAATCATATAGTGATTTTGGGACGTTAAACTCCACATATCAATCAAGTCGCCTTTGCAATAGCAGCATGCGTGCACGGGCATTCTCGAGCAGCGAGCAGCCGAATCGGTCACATGCTGAGCTGAAAACATCAACAGCCTGTGACTCGTGCACATCTGAAATCATTTAGAGATTGCTCACGTAGATAAACATGCACTGGCATTCGAAATGGTGCAGTAGAATAAAAGTACTACTGGCACCCATTTTTTTTTAACCTGATCGTGCGAGCGTCGACCAAGCGCCGTACAACGCGGTACAGCAGCCAAATGATGGGGAATACGTGCATGCACGCACACGACCAACAGTCCTGTGCAGCTGTCTTCTGCTAGGCTGTTCCGTGAACCAGACAACAGGGTGCCGGGAACCACGCTTGTTGACTCAGCGGTCGACAGTGACGAGTTTATGTTTAGAAAATGGATGGGTGTACAGTATACTCACGGATTGAAATAGGACACTCGGAACTCATGGCCACCACTATTCAGATGGCGCAGCTCGTGGGTGCTCCTAAAAGCAAGGTGTTGCATTGTGGTATAGAGCGAAGGGGAGAACGTCTGCGAAGCAGGATTGCTGCTTCCGGTTGCTAACAAGTCACCCTGAAGTTAACCATACTGCTAGGCTTAAGGGCTTTCACTTGCTCACCGAAATGGCTCGCCTATGTACGTTACTGGTATTGCGGCTCAAGCAGATGACGCTGTCGTTCTTCGTCTTTCGGTGATGCGGCACGCATGCACTGTAAGTTAGAAACGCGATTGGGCAAAGAGATCGTGCCTTATATAAGCATGTGCATGTGCACAAAAGAATGTGCACAAAGCATGTGCACATAAGCATGTGCACAAAAGAATAGCGATTTTATTACGCTGTTTCTGTCGCAAAAAAAGAACAAAAAAGCTGTCACAAGTCTGTCTCTGCGTAAAACAATGTCTTAAATTTTTTTGTTGTTTCGCCTCAATTTTGTGTTTTGCCTTTAGTTGTTATGTACTGCAGCCATACTGCGCGTAAAACTTTCGTAGAGGGTATCAGTCATGGAAGAACGTGCCAGCTTCGACCATTCTTCCTCGACGGTAGTCCACGGACTGTCGCAAGGACATTAATTTTATTGCATAGCTCCAATGGCACACGAATACACGCATGTGACTGCTTTTTTCTTTTTTTTACTATTTATTGCGTTAGAAAGCTTGAAATAAACTCACTATGCTTTTGGGCAGATCTTTATGTTTATCATGTCTGCGAATGCACCTAAAGCGCAATCTCTTAGTCCATCGTGTTTGTTTGTTTTATTTTATTTTTGAGCCCACATGCCGCTTCACCGAAATTCGCATGCAGAACGAGAGCGTCGTCTATTCGCGCCGCAATATAAGTTGTGTGCACCGGCGAGCCATTTCTGTCGGCATGCAAAAGTGCGCTAGCCTATACAGCAGCGCCCCATTGGCAGTGTGCACCTGGGTAACTACAGTCTGACTCTTTGTCGACCGGAAGCAGCAATCCTGCTCCGTCGATGTTTCCTGCTCACTCTCTACCAAAATTCAACACTTTGGTTCGACGAGCACCCATGAGCTGTGCCATCTGTATACCAGCGGCCACGCGTTCCAAGTGTCCTATTTCACTCTGTGAGTGCTGTTCATGCACTTGTATAAGAAACTAAAGTGGTTTACGGGAATAGACTAAGAATTAGGTGCCCATATAAATTTTTATAAAGATGAAAAAAAAATTGGAAAAGCTTCCACCAATATGCAGGGGTACGTTAACCTCAGTTAATACGAACATCAGGTAACGTTTATATTTCTAATCACAAAACTGAGCGTCACTTGATTGGCTTGACGACCCAAACAGTTGACATTTCGCCTGAAGGAAGTCACGTGACACTTCACGCGACACAAAGAAAAGGCAAAACAGGAAAGGCTATTTTCATACGCAGGCGAACACACATACAAAAAAAACTGCTCAGAATACTTGAAGTAAAGCTAACAACGACAAAAAGCTGAGCTGCTTAGTATATATTCATCATTAAAATAAGACTCACAAATAACATGGAGAAAAGAAAATAACTTGATAGCCAAAACGCCCATTATTAAATAGAAGGGTGCACTCCAGAGAAAAACTAAAGTACAGAAAAAAACGCATCTTCACGTGTTCAGGTACGACATCAGCGCCTGTAATTCTCACGACCGTGGGGATCGAAGCAAGATACCGTTCAGACATTTAAACTTAATAGTGAAGCTTTTTAAAGGGACATTAAAGGCAACTGTTGAGTCGACGTTCATTGTTGAAATAGCGGTCCAGAAACCTCAAAGTGTTGCTTTTGTGCCAAGGAAGTGCTTATTTTGAAATAAAATGACGTTTTAGTGGTCGGCATCACGTTGACGCACTTCGAATTACCCGCCTCAAAGGGAACGTCTCATGTCACATTTGCCGTGCACAACGTTGCCCGGTTTTACTGCGCGGCCGCCGACACCAGTACCAGCAGAACGAAAGTAGCGGGAGCTAGCGGGAGCCACAGCAGCAACAACGGCCATTGAACAATTTCCTGCTAAAGCCTGCGAGATGGCAGGCATGCGTGGTTTAACTGGGCCCCGCTAGACGGCACGACCTGTCCAGTTAGCCAGGCAAATATTGAACTTTTGAACTACTGGCGCCATTCCCCGTAGTAACGTCCGGAGGATTTTATTTTTCATGAATCAAACCAAAACGAAGAAGCAGCATTTTATTACGTCTCTTGACGCGAGGAACATTCTTTATTTAGTTCAGCTAGTTCTATTACTAGTCATTAATTGTAGCCGGTACCTCTCATGCAATCGAGATCCTTCTGGGAATGTCTTACGCGTGGCGCATGTGCTCTCGTGCATTTATCCTAATTTCTTGGTAAGTAGGACACTGCTGCGGATAATATTGTCGTTTTAAACGTTCTAATACATTAAGCTTTTACTCTGACGTAAATTATTATTTGACATAAGTGTCCCTTTAAGCCGGCCGTACTTCCTCCAACGCCAAGGAAAAACTTCCGCGCCAGAATCACGTCACCTCGCGTTTACTAGCAGCCGGTTCCACAGCCGCACGCCTTTCGTTAGTGTATACAGAGCTGCTCCCCCAGTCCGCTGGCGGAATACTGTGAGCAACCGCTTGGTCATGCCAGACGTGACGTCATCATGAAATGCGCATACACACCTTCGTTCCGTATGAAGCCGGCGCGTGGTGGTGTGGCGGCGGACGTGGGCATAGAGAAGCCGGAGAAGGTTCGAACTACCGATGACAAAGCCCCTTACCGGAAACCGTGGTGCACTGTCAAGCGAGACGACGTTATGCAGCGGAGCAGACGCTAAAACGGAGTGCACTGTAGAGTCTGCTCCGTCTGCTCTCACCGTTTCAGGCGTATGCGGCTTAATACAAATGAAACCGTGAGGTGTCTCTTTGTACAGCCAGAAAGAAGAAATTGAAGGAAACGGAGACTGACATGTGGAGAATGGGCATGATTAAGAAGTCCGCACTAGAGATCTATCGAACTTTTAAGCAGGAATTTGCCAAGGAAAGAATCTATGATAATACTCGGGGTAGTTCTCTACTGTTTGAGGCCAGGATGGGAGTACTGCGAACCAAGACATATCGGGCCAAATACGAAGGGGTAGACACAGTATGCAGTGCGTGTGGAGAGGAAGAAGAAACTGCCGAACACTTGATAATGTTCTGTAAAGGGCTTCACCCTATAGTTCAGGATGATGGCGCAGAGTTTTTCAAAGCACTGGGGTTTAGGGACCGGGAGGGCAAAATAAACTTCAAGCGGGTAAACTTAACTAGAAGGAGGTTATCTGATTGGTGGCTAAAGTCAAGGCACGAGTGAAAATTAAACTCTTCACTGCAAAGTACGAATCCTCAAACTCACTTTTTAAGAAAAAAAATAAATATAGTTTTTGGTTCATTAGGTATTCCAGCTTGGTGGCGCTAGCCACCGCCCGATCTAAAGGGTACAGCCATATCCATCCATCCATCCATCCAACAGCCACGAACCTATCACTTGGGCTCTGCTTCGCGCAACTACACTGCAAACTACACCCGGCGTTTTCTTTGTTCTTTTTTTTTTGTTTATGTCACCTAATCGAAAATGGGTGAGTGCATGCTGTTCTGCTGCTATTGAAACTCCGGGATACAAACGTACGTCAGGTTCATTCGTTCTTGTACAGGGGTCAACACGCTAATCTAGAACGTGAGAGCGTCACAACTGTGTATTGCACGGACGACGTCAGCACATTACACGCGGCTCTATTAAGGCTACAAGTGAACACGCAAAACTCCCAGCTATCTACTTTTCTTAATTTATCTATTTTTCTCTCTCTCTCTCAGCATCTCGCCGTTGCTACAACCACTGCTGTGGCCGTCACAACCACTGTCGGTGGGGCAGCACCGCACACAAAAAAAATCATACCAAGAAAACGCAGCCAATATCGCCCGGTGCGGCACCCGATGCAAGCTACGCTCCAAAATTATCCGTGGTTAGCGTTCTCATCAATCCGGCAGTGCATCGCACATGCGGTTTGTGACATATTTCTACAGCGAAAGCTGTTACGAAATCACAACAAGGTTCGTGTGAACCGTAGTTGTCCACCACCGCCGCTTTTGCCGCCACCACCGCTAATGTCCTCAACCACCGTAACCAACCATCGGTGTCCGTATCACACGAAATAAAAAAGCAAGTGATTAAAGAACACTAAGGACACTATATGATTTGAACCCGAGCACCGTGTGTGCCAGCCCAGTGTTCTACAACTGAACCACGCTGGTACACTCCGTCGCAAACTGACCCTAAGGATACTTGATGTTCGGGAAGGAATCACGTTAGTACGAGTAGTAAAGCGTTTGCTGAACACCGAAGGAGCAACCAGGCACGAACAATGAATATTGCGTAGCGAGTTCGTCGTCGAATGCTCCAACCTCCATTACTTAAGCTTCAGGCATAATTCTTCATCGTAGTCATCCACAGCATCAATACATTCTGAAAAAGTCCCTGAAGTGTTGTAGCGGGTACCACGCTCCTCCGAAGAATTACGAAGGATGGTGAAGGGAATGCCTTCCCGCTACATAAAAATTATAATAAATTATGGCGTACGCGTGCGTGCGCTTATAGCAGTTACCCAAACAGTGTTTAAAAAGGGCTGGGAAGGACCAATCTTCCAGCTTTCGCTGTGACTGTGCTGCGCGTCGCGCAGGCCAGAAATTTTTTTTAAGCATTTAAAGCATTTTAAAGCATTAAAGCATTTTTTAAAGCATTTCTCAGCAAACTTCGGTGACTTTGAGCGTATCTATTTATCTATCTATCTATCTATCTATCTATCTATCTATCTATCTATCTATCTATCTATCTATCTATCTATCTATCTATCTATCTATCTATCTATCTAATTATCTAGCCGCCTACGACTTTTAGCTCTCCTGGCCGTTTCGATAATGGTATCAATACCAAACATGGTATGGCATAACATGACTGTATGAAGAATATATCTGACGAGTCTTAATATGAAAATCATGACACGTATGTCATGAACGTCATGATTTACATTTCATGGTCCTGTAGCTCTTGCGGTGGTTTCTTTCACATGGCATGTTGTAAAAGCTGGTATGGTATGACATGATTGTATGGCGAACACAATGACAGACCGTAACATGAAAATCATGACAAGCGTGTCATGTAACAACATGACTACATGCCACGCTCATGATGCACTGGCAGCCGCTTCACTAGCTTCACTTATACCAAATTTGGTATTACGGGACGTGAATGTATGGCCAAGGTATGATACCGGTGTCAACATGATAAGCATGAGATGCATGTCATGTAACAATATGACTACATGCTACGCTCATGATGCGTTCGCGACCGTTTCGCTATCTTCACATTTGCCAAATTTGGTAGTACGTGACGTCAATGGATGACGAAGGTCTGTTACTTGTGCAAACATGATAATCTTTAGATGCGCGTCAGATAAGAACACGACTACACTCCACAGTCAAGGCGCCAACACATTTACGACGTGACATGGTGCGCATGCTCGCTGGCGTTCATTTCGTCGCGTCACGCTGGCGTTGCCGCGCTAGGCGCCGGTGTTCCCATATACTCGCAGGCACGCGCCGCGCTGCGTCACTTTGACGCATGCGCGTTTCAGCGCATCCGGCGTCCTTCCGTCACAAAAAGAAGGGAGACACAGTGTTCTCTGGGTAACGCATCGGCGCAAAATTCAGCATTGGCGTGAAATGCAGCATGTCACATTTCGGACCAGTTGCCGTCGGGCCACGCCGACGGATGCTGGTCGCGCCGGTCGCACTTGGCGTCAGAATATAGAGTGCTCGCGTTTTTCTGCGCCCAGCGTGCGCTTGCGTCAACGCTACATCGAAGTATATTGGGCCCTTCATGATGCGCTCGCGACCGTTTTGCTAGCTCCACATATGCCAAATTTGGTGGTACGTGACGTCAATGTATGACGAAAAATATGACTGGTGCAAACATGATATTCCTGACACGCGGGTGATGTAAGAATATGACGACATAGCGCGCTCATAGCGTGCTCGTGACCATTTCGCTAGCTCCACATATACTAAATTTAGTATCACGTGACGTGAATATATGACGAAAGTAAACAACACATCCAAACATGATAATCATGACACGGAAGTGATGCACGGCATCATTTATTTCCACCTCGTAACGCTATGCTGATTTCAAAGTGACATATCAACCTTTCTCAATCTTGCTTCGCATATCATCGATTCCCACTGTACGTGGGAACTGCCAATTTTTTTTAATTTTCTAATCCACAAGAGAAAGTTAAAATAACTACAAATGCAAGCTCTAAGTCAAATTTTCAATAAATATACGTCAGAGAATGTTCCACGTCCGTAAGGAAATATCTCACTGTCAATTGTATTTGCCCCACGGGTCACTTCATACTGACGTCATTTAGCAAGGCCACCAAAGGTGCTTTGCAGATGCGAAAATTTATCTCGATCACCACAGATATGACGTTCTAGCTGTCTGTTTGCAACAACCAGAGAGGCAACAAGACAAGAAGAGGAGCAGCGCTAGAGCAGTTGTATTGAACGTATAGTTGGAAACACGGGGGGTATGAAAAAGTGTAGCCAAATGGCTGCGAACCTGAAGACATCAAGTTGCACTCCTGGGACGCTTCTGCGTTCGCCCCTGCAGACAGTTCGATCAGCTTCGCGAAGGGTCCGCGAATGACTTGGGCAGCGGTGATGGATAGCGCGTCTATGATTTCTCAGTTGACCCGTTCTTTCTTGTGCCAACAACTTTCCCCCATCACTCTTCTCCCACTTTGCTCGTTTCGCATTGTGGCCGGCTTGCCGATGCTGCCTGTCGACAACGACTGCGCCAGTCGTTGGCAGCGCCGAATTTCATCGCCTTTCGCGAATTGTGTGGCCCGCAATACCAGAGCTTCATATCTCTTGTCGTCTTCACCTAGTGCGTTTCATAGTATAGTATATAAACTAGATGGCAAAGGGAAATGAGCAGGAGGAATAAAATGTGGCGAGAAGAAGGATGGAAAGAAGGAGAGAAGAGAGTAAGGCATAGCATAGAAAAAGAAAGAGCGACAATCAAAGAAAATGGAGTAAAAAAGAAGAAGGAAGCAAGAAATAGAGAAAGGACAAGCTAGTGGAAGAAACAGACGGAGAAACAAGAACCAACAAAAGAGGAGATCAAGCAGAACTATGTAAGTATAGCATAGTAAGCGGAGAAAAAGAGAGAAGTTAGAAGGTAAAAGCTTAGCTAGAGCCTCCTCGAAGAGGCGTTAGCCTATAGCCAAGCCAACACTATAGCTAGGCACTCACCAGCTGTACCATTGCCTAGCCTTGCGGGACCTAAGACATACGCTAATTCCTTTGGCAGAGTATATTTTGGACTTTCATGTTGCTTCTAGCTATTACGTAACTTCAGCACTTTATGTGTGCTCTAGTTTTCACGCACAAGAAAGCTTACACATGGATCCAACTTGCTTCCACGTCCATCTTTTGTTGCCGGTCACTCAGACGTACTCAAATGTACATGCATTCGACCCTTCGCTTTAATCAGTGCGCAAAAATTGCAGCTAAAACGTTTTCTTGTACGTCTTTAAAACACGCTGTTTTAGTCATGGTCATGGGAGCGAAATGATCAATACGCAATCCTATACTTAGGTCACTCACTTCTGTTGTTCTGCTCTGGTGCTTAACATAGCGGACAACTCTTTTAACTATATACAGTTAGCTCGCCTGTGCACCTCATATACTTATGCCACATCTGCACAATTTTCAGCTTTCGTTGTCAACGGTAGCAAATGTTTAGTGATAAATGAGGGAATAGACGCCGGTAAGTTTAAAAAGAAGATTATTGCTTGCAAAGAAAAATAATGCCAGCCTCTCAACCGTCGAAAGTAATATCTTTCAGTGACCAAGGTTCCATTCTAGAGGCCCATACTTATGATACTGCACGACTCTTGCGTGACCCTGTGCGAGTAGAAGCCACCACACGATGCAACGAAGGGTGGACACAGCGTAATGCGGAGAACGCAAACGTTTCCCATTCAAGCCCACAGGTCAATCGTTGTGCGAATACGTTTGTTTTACACTTGTTACTACACGACTATGTTGCACGTACCAGGCTCTCAGAGGTTCCGTCTCTTGCATTCGACCATTGGATGGCCAGCTCAATCGCAGCTCCAATCCTCACCTGCCGAAGCACTCAACAAATTTCCTTCGGACATTTACGCGCAAACCAATGCAGAACTACACCGTTCTGATAAACAGCGAAAGGATACGTCACCTCCGATCATACAAGTTCCTAGGTGTTATAATTGACAGAGACCTCTCATGGAGCTCACATGCATCATACATGAAAAGGCGATTGACAGGCATCTGTCATTTGTTCAAGTTCTTCGCTGGAAAGAACTGGGGAATGTCCACATCTGCAATGTTGCGACTATACAGGATTTTTTTCCTTGGATTCCTTTGGTACAGCCTACTTGTGTTAACCAACGCAAGTAAAACAATCATACGAATGCTTCAAAGTGTCCATGCTCAAGCCCTCCGGATATGTTTAGGCTTGCCCCAAAGTGCGTCAACAGCGGCAACTATCGCCATCACAAGGGACAACCTCATCAAGACCCACATTAATGTGGAAGTGCTGAGGACACATATACGACACCTTGCTCGAACCCCTCGACATCACCTAGCCTCTCTACCAGTGGTCCGACCATGCACATCTTACTGCAAAACAGTGACCGCACATGGTGAGTCGATCTCAACTTAGTTCTCTCCTGCCGCTAGACCTGTGACTCCGCCATGGTGCCTCGCTCAACCAATGATTATTATTAACATACCTGGCGTCCAGAAAAAGGCCAATTTGTCGCCACCGGCTCTTAAACAGCTCACACTACTTCTCTTGTATGAGAGATATCAAGACTGCACACATATACACACTGACGGATCGGTTCAGCCGGACAGCTCTACAGGAGCAGTAGTGATACCAAGGTTGGCCACGACAATTAAATTCAAGACATCTCACGCAACAACATCAACGGCAGCAGAATTGGCAGCACTTCGTGCCGCGTTGCAATTTGTAGTTGATCAACCTACACGCAAGTGGACTATTTTCTGCGACTCGAAGGCGTCACTGCAGTCTCTACTATCAGCCTTATGCCGTGGACCACACGAGCAGCTGGTACTAGAGATAGCAGAGGTTATACACCACCTGACTGAGAAAGGGCACCAAATTACATTTCAGTGGTTGCCCAGTCACTGCGGAATCATCGGCAATGAACGGGCCGATCAAGCTGCCCGCTCAGCCCACACAGAAGATCATAAACTGCGACTACCACTTTCTAGGACAGATGCTGCACGAAAGCTCCGCAGGCTTGCTCGCCAGCAAACCACATCACAATGGAATCAGCCACACTTCAAGCATGCCCGACTGTACTCGCTTGACCCTACGCTATGTCTTCAAGTCCCGTCGAGGCTTTGCCGAGCAGACCAGACCCTGTTATGTAGGCTGTGGTTGGGCGTTGCGTTTACCAACGCCTACACTTTCCGCATTGGGATGGCCGACACCGCAGCCTGTGGCCACTCTGGCAAAGAGGAAACAATCCAACATATTCTTTGTGACTGTCTAGCGTATAGTAAACAACGACTATGCCTTCGCAAGGAACTCAACAAATTAGATGATCAACCTCTGTCGGAGCAGGGAATTCTGCAGTATCGTCAGGATGCGACTTCACAAAAGAGGGCCCTGAAAGCGCTACTACACTTTTTGCGATCGACCGGCCTTACTGAACGGTTGTAGGTAGGAAGCCCTTCCTGTGTGTGTTTTTATTTTTTTATGAGTGCGCGTGCGTTTTTCCTCTCTCTAACCCCTCTTTCTTGCCCCTACTTCCCCGCCCCCAGCGCTGGGTAGCAAACCAGATGCCAATATCTGGTTAACCTCCCGGCCTTTCCTTTCTCACTCTCTCTCTCTCCTTCAGACAACGAAGTTGAGCATGGAAACGGTTACGGCAGTATTTGTGTGCTTGCGGAGTTTCCTATCATCTGCCCAATTCTTACTGCACTAACCTGAGTGTGCCACTATCGGTAGGAGCCGCTTCAGACACATACCGTGGTGGCAAAAGAACGGGCGGCTTGTGTGCAAAGGGCAAGCGCTATACACGTGAGACGAGCGCGCGGCTAGCGTCTACAGCGTTTGTTCTATGCTGTATGTGCTCTTCTACACCACGTACTGAATTTGCGTTTTGCATTTTGCTGAGTTGTAGATATTCATGTTTGCTCATTTCTATGTGATACTGAGCTAGTGCGCGTACATAAACGGAAACAAGAGAAGCTCTTTCTAATCAAGATTGAAAGAAGGATATTTTTGACGGCACGTCTATTTGTCGTTGTTCTGTTTTGTTTAACACAATCTTAATGAAAACGCGTAGACAATGGAGCCAAGAAAGGTTTGAGGAAGGTTAGTAGTGTTGTGTCCAAACCTTGGTATATAATAGCAGCATCCGACCCAAAACCAGTTGTTTTGTTCACAATATTTATTTCACATTTTCAGCACAATAATTACACAACACCTTAAAGAGTACAGTTACTTTTCCCTACGCCTTTTATGCTTCATTAGGCAGTTTTAAAATAGGGACTCTAATTTGGGGGGCCCTAAAAAAGCGTCAAGGCCCCTGCGCATGCACGAGACACAAACAGCGTTTTGTTTTGGCGTTGGGGCACCACTTTTCAAACTTAGTGGAGCCCCGAAGGCCGCTTCAAAAGACTTACGCCAAACAAACATGACTACACTCACTGAAGCGAAGGCTCTCGGTCAGGACTCGAGTAACCTGGAATATGAATAGGGTCGAAAACGTCGCCGACCCTATTCGAAAAAGCTTAGCTCTTACCCGCCCCTAAACGAGAGCCCACGCAAAGACTTTGCTGAACTCAAAACTTTTGCAGCCCCTATTGAAAGCTGACTATTATCTTCATTGCAAAGTTGCAGTTTCAAAGGAATGAGTAACGCTGGAGTGTAGGCGGAAGCGATGTTAGTTTTCTGAGTATTTGTAAGGAGCTGCACACCTAGCCAGGACAAGAGAAGTTTCAGTTCATAATAAATTACTGTTATGGGTTCACATGCACGGCCATTCCAGCTGTTATATACCCTCTGAAAAAACTGGTACCACCAGTCTTCTAACAGCAGTCATGGGGCACGCGTGGCTCACATGTAAAGGTTACAATAGTCAATGGATGCAAGGTGCACTGTGCGAAAAAAATGCCAATATTCGTAAACTCTGTCAATGCAGCGACATATATACCATGTTGTGGTCTAAGCTGACCATACAATGAACTGTATGTGCAGACGAAAGCTTCATTTTCTCGGTCTAATACTTTAAACAATTTATGTTTGACGCTTGCAACCCCATTACCGGCACTGTTTATCACAACAGCATTGGAAGACGGGTGCCAGCAACAGAAACACTGTTTCTTCTGCTAAACAAGAGCTCTTGTTCTTGGACTGGTGTAACCAGCAGATCTATATGTTGCTCGCTGATTTTTTTTTCATGGGTTGTAGAACTTATCGTAGCGCATCAAAGGCAAGAAAGGATCACAACTTGAGTGCCTCTCCTTGAGTGTTGTATTTACTAAAGGTAAATATCCGACAACCAATTGTCTTTATTCTGCAGAAAAAGCTTTGCCTTTTGTTTCTGAATAGCAGATGTATCAATATTCTCGTATTCATTCCCACAATAGGCTGTTGAAAATTATATTATTGTCTTTTGAATTGTGTGTATGTCTATAACGATTTATATTAGGTGATAACGAATAATATACCATGGAAATGAGTCTTCCGATGAGCGTACAAGTTAATAAAGTCTTTAAACGAGCATCTGGACATCAACAACAACGGTTTACTGCTGCGAAACTGGGAGATCCATAAGCTTCGCATTTAAACGTTGAACGCCGTGGTGATATCCTAACCTCATTGAGTACTGAATTCAAGATGGCTTGTGTGAGTGAAAATTTCGCATACGGCTGCATTCTGTGTAACAATATTATGCTTTGAACTACTGGTATTGTGCGTGTGATCTCTATTCAGTATTTCATATGCACCACTGCGTGGCCATAAGCGGAAACTCGCAGTGACGTGAGTTCCTTTTGTAGTGGGTGGCCTGCTTTAAACCATGAAGCCATGACAATCATATGTTCTGACGCCCTATCGCAATATACGCTTGTACCACGTATTATTGCCAGGGTAACAAATGTTAAATGGAAAAGCACGTATATAAGACTCGTGTGGTTCTAATACATGCACGTTTCTTTCCCTGCATTTCCAAGCATGGGAAGTTATTTTCACTCTATTTCCAGGCATACGTGTGGCTCCGTGGTAGAACACTTGCTTGCCACGTGAACGACCCGGCTTCAACGCCGACACCGACATCGACACCGGGATTCCTGAGTAACGAGCTCCTTAACGCTACCGGGTTAAAAATTACGTGCTATTAAAGTAACGTTTGCTGCTCGCTTACTGTTTAGTGTTCACCTGTAAAGCGTGCTTTGACTGTACGACACAACTGTACAGAGGCAAAGCGCTTCTCGACGGAAAAGGCCTTGCACGGTTTGCACAATGCACACACAATGCAGAAGTGAAACTAATATAAAGGACACCAACTGACGAATCCACAAGTTTTAGAGAGTTCCTTTCTTTTTTACTTGCCTATTGAATTAAAATTAATTAGCCGAACTAGCTATGATTCAGCGGTTATTCGAGGGAGCAGGCATTTTAAAGACACTCGGAACGTGCATCGCATAAAATACACGTTGGTTTCGCGCACCTATTCCAGACTGTGAAAGCGTTCACTTGGGTATAATAAACTGTTCTACTACATTCTCAATGCATATTTCATCTCTATCAACACAGTGATGTAGGTGAGATAGCGATGGCTTCTGAAAAAAATAAGGTGGCAACATTCACCACAATATAGCGGCGTAGGAGAATTAGTCATTCCCTTTAAAGTGGTTCATTGTCATTATCTTTTAACCAATGTTGTGTGGCAATGTATTAAAAAACGGCCGCGTATGTGAGACATTGAAACGAAATTACAATTTCTGAGGAGATTGGGGCAGGCCTCCTTATTAAGGAATGTAAGAACGTAGCACTCTTTATTTTTCGCTGAGCTCATTGAGGTTAAATTCATTCATTAATTCCAATCACTGAATTCAAACGATTCATTCGTTATTAAAATAACAGAAATACACAAAATTTTACTCTGCAGCATTAGCAGAATTGTTCATTGACAGTTTACAGCCAACATGAGATATAAATAAATAAACCACGTACAGAGCCTCCTAGTCGTAAAGAACGTAAATAAATATAGACAGCTGTTTGACGGAAATATCCCGCTTTGTTCTACCTGCTTAGAATGGAATGCATCAAGCTTGAAATAGACAGCTAAATGACACTTCGAACAAAATGCGCCAGTCAGAACTATAGAACATCCACACAGTCACGTACGAATGGACTGGTTCCTGCAGAACAAAAGAGAAATAGCTGGAGCGTTTGGAAGGAATGCAGGCTCATTGCAGACCAACAAGAGCGCATTCACGCGGATCGCACGTACGCAGCATCGGTGACGGACACCACGGAGGCCCAGAGAAAGCAGCGAAATAAATCTCGGAGTTCCGAAACTCATCAGCACGCGTAGGCCGTGCCTCTAATGACGAATGCTCTTCCTATATTAAACGCGAGAGCACTCTAAACGGTATGCGTGTTCCGAAGCGCAAGTCATTAGATCGCAGTTTGGTCGCGCGTGCTCCGCATGCTCGTTGCTGCCCTTTCTCCCACTAGCGTTTCATCTCTCTCAATCACTTGTACTTTTATTTCATGCATTCTTCTTTAATTGGCACTAATGTTTCTGGTAACTTTCGTTTGCTTATAACTGCCGTGTTCGTGTTGCCATCCGCATATTTAGCGAGGCTCAAGCGACTCCTGCTTCCTCACGGTATTGCGAAAGATGCGAGCTCGCAGGCATGGTAATGGTGATGACTCTACCGTCAAATTAAACGAATTCAACGCTAACGTTTCCCCGCCTTGTGCGTAAAACAAAGTTCCCGCAACACGGCCGTCAGTGGCCGGCAAGCATGATCGATGGCTTCGTTAGCCGGTTCGTGTCGGCGCTTGTCTCTTCTGCAGCTTCACCTTCTGCTTTAGACGCTGCTAAAAAGTTCTCGGCCAATAAAACAAAAATACATTTGTTGCTTTAATATCACTTAGTGTCTCTCGACAACTTTCCAACTCGCAGAGTGCGACCGTTTCACACTACATCTAAACAACAACGGCAGCAACAACAAAAAAGAAATTCGGAGCAAAATTTACTATGAAGCTTTTGATAATAGAGAAAAAAGTTACCTCTGTAGTGCGCCTTTCTATTCGTGGTGTCTATGTTGCGATAAATAAACGTGTCTATGTGCCATTATTGCGTTTGGTCCAGCCTGCTAATAGCATAACAAAACTACACTGTGGCAAAAAAAAAAACAACAGCCTTGAGTCAGGCTAGTGCTCAACACCTTATAAACTTTCGCAGTGCTTGCAAGCCACTCTGTGACCACAACAACTTTACTCAGCAGAAATATTAGCGCATTTATTTTCGCGTATTTTTTCTTGCTTTTGAGCACTACTGACGGCCATCCGAAATTGCCAACAAACGCCCAAACCAGAGCATGCACAGTCTGTGACGTATTTAAAGCAGTGTGACGAAGCCCAAGGTGATGCTCTAAGTGGTGTATTGGGATGAAAATTGGGTATATTAGGAAAACAATTCCTTACAGTAGCGAAAAAAAGCGTTGCGCTCCATTCTATGATAAAGCCGCAGAACAGGTTAATACAGCGCTCTAGTCCCTACTCTCTACAGTGCAAAAAGCTAAACACACGTCTTTTAGCAATCATGCTGTCCGCTGTACCAGCGGGCTTGGCTTTGTGGTTGGCTCAGAAGTTGCAAGGGCGCATGCTGGTACCGATGTGGTTTCCTACTACGATGCTTTGTTCACCATATCCGGTGCATGTAAAGAATGCCTGAACCTGACAGTCTCTTACGAACACCCACGACACGACTCAAATGAATGCGCTGTACATTTTATGCTTGCGCTCCAAGAGTTCTTTCGCTACTCTCCGCATTCGTTTGCCTCTCCTTTTCATTTCCTTCTTTAGTTAATTTTCTCTGGCTATGCTAGACGCCTATCGTTACGAAACATACCCATTTTCAGGCCACTAGAAGAGGTTGATTCTGTACGGCACGTTAACACGCGCCAAAATCTTTTTCAAGAAAGAAAAACCTTGAGATAAGTGGCCATGTGTGCAAATGCAAAATACGAAGCATGCATGGACTCGAAACTAATAAAATGAACACAACAAGAAAAAAAGCATCAACAACAGCCTCTACACCGGCTTTCACACGTTTTCTCGCTGAACTATGAGCGGTTCCCTAGAGACAAAGCAAACCAGCCTGACCTACTTTCACAGCGGCCCTGGCACTGAGACATTGAGGGGCAGCTCGCTAGAATCTTTGCGATCCTCGTGTTCAATTTTCGTTCATCTTACGTGAGAGCCAAAATGAACAGGGGGCTTTGCGAAAACTTTCGCATAGCATACACAGCTGCATGTTCCGAAATTGCGTGTACGCCTTCCCTTCCTCTTGCCTAAGTGCTGATTTTCTTTCTTTTTTTCCCCATTTTAGCAGGATAACGGTCAATCAGACACTGCCTTGTGGCCAACATGAAGCACTGCACGGCATGAAGGCATATGAAATCTATACATGTATTACTGAAGCTTATACTGAGATTTAAGTTTTATGAAACTGCACTCTGAAACTATATGAACAATACTGGGAAGTTAATTGCGAAACGCCAGATTTGAGCGCCACCAGTCTTGTTGAATATTTTCTGTTAGCTTTCATACTTAACAATGTTTAATTAAAGTTAGGGAAGTGCTTGCGTGGCAAGGTGCATCTTATGGTGAGCGTTTTATACAGTCTGTACATCTAATTTCGTGCAATCATGTTACGGCTACCAGCTTTTGCGTAGACCTAACCCATGCAAATAAGCACATCAGAACTTTTTTTCCAGCAGCCGTATTTTATTCTTTAGCCGAGAAAAGGATCATCGACAAAGTGAATCATCAGTAACTCCCGAAATTCTTACTGTAACTTTGTTCAAGACTACCGGACAGACTGAAGGTTCAGTCAAACCCACAATATTCTAACGAGAAGGAGAGCGACTCGGAGGGGTAGTCAGAGATGTATTTACAGCCGGTTAAGCGAGCAGCGCCAGCCACAGAGATTAGCTCGTTCGTAGAAGCGTTTGTAGAGGCGTAGCCACTTGTCGACGTCGAAACCCTCGCAGCCCGAGAACACGCCGGGGACTTTGAGCGCGGGAAACGTCACGAAAGTTGTTGCGGGCGCTGGGTTGACAGGCCGGGCAGAAGGGCGGGCGACCGGAGAGGATGTAGCCGAGTCTTGAGTGGTCATGCTGAAAGCCGCGAAGGAGCGTCTGCTTCGAAGTTCCGTGGTGAGGACGGGGATGCACAACTCCACCAAATATGTTACGAGAAGGAGACAGACTCGGAGGAGTAGTCAGAGATGTATTTACAGCCGGTTAAGCGAGCAGTGCCAGCCACGGAGATTAGCTCGCGCCTGTCTTCTTCTTCGTCTACGTGCACTGGTACATAGCAATATTATCGTGCATAATTCAAAGACTAGGAGACAGCATAACCGTCAATCTATGTACGTCTGTTTTCAAGGCATGGCCATATCACAAGATTGTTAGCTTCTACTGTGGCTCGTCATTTTGCATACATACTTCTCATGTTACACAGATAAAGATTTCAAATCTGTATTGCAGAGAAAGATACGTTTTTATTAAAACCTACCTAAATATATAGCGACGATGTAACAAGGACAGTCAATGCAAAAGCTTACAAAAAAACGTGGATCGACTGCCTAGGAACACTATAAATTCAAAGGTCGTGTGCGGATGAAATTCTGTGCTGGCGAAAGTCTCTATCGACTGGTTTCCTCATATTTAAACTACGTTTGCAAAATGAAATGAGGCGCAGTATTGAGTCATTCGCTAGTTTTTAGAGAACTGAACCTAGCCTGCAGGGTTTAGCATTTCGACAGGCCATTCTCTCGGATAGACATGTAAAATGCCATGAATTCACAGTGCCATTTCGGAGCGAAGATTTCTTTGCGGATATTGCTAGTGCTCACAACGACGATTCTATAATGCACTTTTTTTTCTGTAAACTAACTTTGTTTTGCAACTTGCTTTAAAAATGCTTTGCCGTACGGCTTTCTTTATTACCCAGGAGGCCACTTCATAGGAATATTTGAAGCAGTATATTCCGAGTTTAAAAGTTTGAAAGTTTAGAGGAGCATTAAGCGACCATCTTCCCATTTGTATCCATGAAAAGGGAACGAAAAGTTGAATTAAGTAGGTTATGCGTTTGTATATACGAAACGATGTGTTATTGCGTGTAATGTAAAGAGGACTGGAAATGTCTAGGTATGGCCGCTTTATTACAATGTGAATTTCTGCAAGCGAACAGTACCTTACCATGTCATTTTTTTTCTTTACGTTTCAGTTTACTGTATGTTTGTTTTCTTCGGTTAATTTTTTAGGGTAACCACTTTTTTTCATTTTAGAACATCAATTAGGTATTCATTGCCATAATAACCTAAAACTCTCAACAGCATACTGTAACTGATTTAGCGCAACCTATGAACCCCTAGAAACAGTCGCACATCCACACTAGCTGCCCCTTAAGAGCCACACACCACACTGTCGACAGGTACGCACTAGCGAGTTACCAACTGGCCCAAGAACATGTTTTATTAAGCTACATTTCCACAGCAAATCACTTAAAACAAAACAGAACCAATATACCTGGGAAGTTCAACTTTTTAACCAACTTCTGAGCGAACTATCTTTGCCTTCTAAATAGGGAAGACTGTCAATGCTCAAATTGAATTTTTGACTGTGTTAAAACCCCCCATCTGCTAGCAGACGCATATTTTATTTTCATCAAAGCTGTAACTGTACGCATTTAAAGCAAGCGATTTGAATGTGCGCAAACGGCCACCCATACACGTCAATTTTTCTTGCATACTACCAAATAATTAAGTGCCCTTCCTAAAGATATCGCCGTCATTACCGAAGATGTTCAATTCAAAGCGGCCGTAGGTGGCTATCTTTCATGTCATGAAGTCTAATACCCCTGTCGCACGGCCACCGCCGAACTCTGTTAAACTCCGTCAGCGTAAATTTCCCGTAAGAATTTCGACGGAGATGGAGTTGTGGCAGCGTCACATAGCATTCACAAGGTTGTAATAGTTGCCGCGAGAGGGCTCAGCCAGCGCTGTGTGATTTTCAAAGAAGTATCCCAACTATATCTCTAATTTGTGTGTGTGTGTGTGTGTGTGTGTGTGTGTGTGTGTGTGTGTGTGTGTGTGTGTGTGTGTGTGTGCGTGTGTGTGTGTGTGTGTCTTCGTTATGCGGTTTTTACAAAAACACAATATTAAGTAGAGCTGAAGCAAATAAAGGATTGAAATTTATTTCAAATAAAAACGCATTCACTAAATGTAGCGATGCTGGCAGCGCCACTGGCCACCTTGTGCCTAACGCTATGTTTGTTTACAATTGTTCCGCGCTCGGCGACTTGTTTTTGTAGCCCGTAAGTTACCCTTGAATTAGGTGGTGTCCCATTACCCATTAATGCAGCCGCCCGACCCTAGTGGTCTAGTAGTTAAGGTGCGGCTGCTGACCCGCAGTTCAGCGGGTTCAAATCCCGGCTGCGGCGGCTGCATTTCCGATGGAGGCAGAAATGTTGTAGGCCCGTGTGCTCAGATATGGGTGCACGTTAAAGAAACCCAGGAGGACGAAATTTCTGGAGCCCTCCACTATCCAGCGCCTCTCATAATCATATGGTGGTTTTGGGATGTTAAACCCCACATATCAATCAATCAACCATTCATGCAGCCGTCGAAGCAGCAATGATGATCCAACGCTGTCAACCACTCCTGTCACGGGCAAACGCAAATACGGTGACGACAACAACTGCACGCAAGGACGAAATATTTTTAAATGGCGGTGCCCGGACTGACTCGTTAAGTACGATTTGGAAGTTTAGTGAACTAGATTTGGAAGGGATCGGTGTGGAGAGAAGCTACACTTTGGTTGGCGTATATATGTGCAAAGAAGCACTATACGAGTGGGTACTGCGACAAACGAACGTTTAGTATTGCCTAAATGTGTTATTGTTCTGACTGCGGCCATTTAGTGTTCGAAATTTTTTTCTGACCTGCAGGTACTGGGGACGAGAGTACCTTGTTCCGCTGCAAAAGGAGATCATCGAACGTTCTTTGCGAAATGCTCCGTTTACTTTCGTTTGCGTAAGGGTGGCTGTGTAACATGGACCACATCTCCTTTATCATAAAGACGAGGAAGTTAAACGTTGTTCGCGGGTGCCAGATTGGATTGGATAAACTTTTATTTGGTCCTCTAAAACACAGATCACTGTGTTCCGGGCAGCTCCCACGTGGGGACTGAGATGCCAAGCTCCTCAGCCGCCTCGCGGGCTTGGTGGACAGCCCAGAGCTGATGTGCCAAGGACGAGCTGCGGATTGCCGCCTCCCATCTGGCAGAGGTGATGTTCGATATATGAGCGAATTTGGTGCACTGCCAGAGCATGTGTTCTAATGAAGCTATTTGCCCACAATGTGGACAAAGATTACTTGGGTATAGGTCAGGGTACATGATGTGTAACATTTTCAAAGTAGGGTACATCCGCGTTTGCAAAAGCCCTAATGCAAGTGCTTGGGGCCAGGTTAGATTTTTGTGAGGTGGAGAGAAAATCCTTCTAGACAGGTAGAAATGTTTAGTGAGCTTGTTATATGTTGTAAGAATTTTGCGGTTATCCCCTTCACCGGTAGAACGCATCCCCGGGGAGGCGTTGTTGGAGAGTTCTCGCGCCACCTCGTGTGCTGCTGCATTAAGATTGGGAAAGGAATCGTTGATTTGCCCAAGGTGAGCTGGGAATTAACTCAGAAAATGATGCGTTATGTTCTTGTCTTACAGTATTCTCAGCGTTTGTTCAGAGACCGTGCCCTTGGCAAACGCCCGTAGTGCTGCCATGAAATCACTGTAGACGACTTCAATGTTATCCATCTTGAGTGCTAAGGCGATGGCCATCTTGTGTGGATAGCCCTGCCCTGAATCCAACCATATTGGCGGGTGCCGGTGTGACAGGGGTATTACCTGACCCAGCAATCTTTTTTTTTTCACTCATCCCCTATTTCATGCTCCACGTGGGACCTTTGAGATATTATGAATAAATCAATATTTGAATAACTTATAACCTCTTCATAATGCTTCATTATAATTTTGATGAGGAGATGTCATCTAGAATAAAAAATTAGAGAACTGGTAAATGTTAACATTTTAACAGAGGTTTTAACAGTCACACCAAGCCAAGTAAACAGAAAGAAAGAGTAAAGGAAAATTGTTATAAAAAAGGTACTGCCTGGAAATATTTGCCACACTTTGTACAGGTGTGGCCACTTAAGCTTGTAATAAACAGATAAAAAATGAAGGGTCTTCACAAAATATTAGCATGGTGTGAGCGAACGCGAAAGTAGCGCAGTCAGTCGTGAATGAGTAAGTATAGCATATTTTTTTTTTCGATGAGTTGCTTTTAATGATGACTGTATGCTTTTTGAACCTTGGCATTATATATTACTCCTATGCATAGTATCTCGAGACTCTCTATTCGAACTCTGCTGTACTACTTCATGCAAGGTTTAGTAGGCCTGTTTGAGTGAATAGCTCATCTCAGTATTTAGGACAAAACGTATCTTGATACTTGGTTCTCAACATGAGATGACACTAAGCAATAGCCGATAATTACGGTTTTTTCTTGGTGTCACAACAGTGGGCAGGTGGATATCTCAAGTTTAGATCGAAAATAGCGATTACATCTGCGTGGAAAACGCCTTGTTGGTTTGTTATCCTGATTAGTAGCAATTAACAACAATTAACTGCTGATGACTAAGATGGGAATCATGATTGGAGTATCACCTCTTGCTGTGGCATAGCACATGCCAAAACTAACGCAGTTTTTCTAACCTCCCCTAATTATTATGACAATATACAAAGAACTATGTTTTGCTGCGCAAGCGCGCGGTTTAATTGCGCCTCTTAGCTTCCACCCTGCGATAACCAGCAAGTGAGTTGGAGTATAAGCACCAACACGATTCTTCTATGCCGCCCAAATGCACCTTCTTTTACCAGAAACTGAGATCATGGTCACAAGTCTCGAGACCCGACACCTTTGTCGCAAGCCCACCAAGACAAATCATAATTTCTAGCTGTAAGTGAGGTATGCAATTAGTGAACATTGCGAAAAGTCAAAAAATGCATAAGAGGAATATACAACGCGAGCCAAACAAAAAAGCTGTGCTCTAGATTAGACAAATGTAATCATGCAACCTTTTTCAATAGAAACGTACCCAATAACATCGCATTTATTGAACTGCTTCCCTAAAGCCTAGTGTCACATGACTTCAACTTATGAGGTAGAAATGTGTATTAACTCGAGAACATTGCTACAATTCAAGTACTACCAGGAGCATGCACATGTGAGATGCTTGTTTTCGTGTACTCAATTATATTGAACACGTATCAGACTCCTGATGCCGTTGGTTGAGTCTAAACGGGAATGAAACAAAAATCTCATTGTCTTCTAGGATTGTTCTCATCCAAAACTAAAGGAACTATCAGCAGTGGTAAGGGGGCCTACATTGTTGTTAAAATCAACGCATTGCGAGAGCTTGTGTGGCTCAATATCATCGAAGCTGATAACGACGATGCGGTTTTTTGGGCGGCTTGCAAATTTTGCTCGATGGATTCAACGCACAGTGCAACAAACAAACCCTGCTCACGCTCAAGCCTTTCGAAATAATGGCTTAGCAATAAAATTTGAAATCAAGGACTCGATAAATGGATTCCTTTTTTTTTTTGAAGGAAACAACTTCACCGAAGCACAGCATAATAATGTTATCACGTCGGTTTCACAGTCCGGGTCAGCATCAGCATCCATTTCAAAGCTGCAGGTATTTTATTGCTTTGTGCCACGTGGAATATGGAGTTTGAGCGTTCCGAATTCCAAGTGGAGCGCAGATAGCTCATGTATAATAAGAAAATTGCTTTACATTCAACTAGCAGCGCTATAAAAATAAAAAAATTCCTTGTGCCATCGCAAATCAAGAAACGTATCTTAAGCGCTTAAAATGTGAATTTCGTGCGATATTTTTACACGCAATGTTCGCAGAGCCTAGTGTTTGTACTGACACTTTGAAACTGCACTAAAAACACGGTAACCCTTACTATCGCTGCACAATATCACGTTTATTGGTTATCACGTTTAGAGTGAGTTGACCGAAAAGCTGTCATCGAAGTCGGCAAAGCTGTCTAGCTATTTATTTATTTATATATATATTTATTTATTTATTTTATATATGTATTCTTAGTATTGAAAAAAAGCTTAGACATCCAGAGGTATTAAGGGTCTTACAGTAAAATAAGAAGTAAACTTATGAGGAACAACGCTACAACGTAAATTGATAAAAACAACAAAATGCAGCGCAACAACATTAACAACGCGGTCAGTCACCGTAATTCAACAATACACATGACAACACATTATAGCACGTTAATGGAAAGAAAGCACAATACTTTGAGAGAAAGCTTGAAAGTTCGATGATAAAACAATATTCGGGAACGTGCCCAAACGGGTAAGTGTTTCTATCAGAGGCGATATGACAGACTTGTTGAAATGTTTGCACTGTAGATGCACTTCATCAGAAACCACTCTTTCTTGGATTGACGTTTCCCCTGGCCTTTCTGAATGTTTCTTTTTTCTATTTTACCGGAGCAATCGATATTAAATTCATGTAAAGTATAGAAACAATTGCATGTGCCCAAGCGGCAGGGAACAACATTACATGTGAGGTAATCTATGTAGCTATTCTCGCGATGTTCACTGTGTCAACATGTCCACTTTGGCTTCCACTGATTGGCTGGAGCTCGGCGAGTAGCACGCCTCCTGTTTGCGGTATTTCTTTTAGAACGTCATTTTGACGCCACGCAGCTTTCAGAACTCGCGACAGAAATGAGAAAGACGGAATGCATTTCGCCGCAAGGAATGCCCACTCCAGTGATCCACTTTTGGACGCATATCTCAGAGGTCGTGCATTAACCCTAATACCTTTAGCCCACGGACTAGGTTTAACGTGGCTTCTCGCCTGACGCAAAAGCTCGATACGCATTCCCTGCATTGTTTTTCAAACACCTCAATACGTACATGCGCAAGTTCAGACACGTCTAGTTTGTTCACCAGTCTTGTTACTGTATATTTTGTCCACTTTCTTTCTCTTTACGCAGGGATAGTGCTGGCGGGTTCGGTGCGTCGACGTGGTCAAGAGCACCATGACGTCATGACTCGCATTTTTTTCCTGCGTAACTAAACGTGCTCCACCCATTCGGACATGTCCGCTAAGTGGACACCACGAGGATCATGCCCCTGCTTTGCATATATCAAACGTAACCAATAGCTAAGAAGCTACTTTGTCGTAATGAATGTGGAGAATGTAAATTTTTAAATCGGGCTGCTAATCACCGCATTCTGGGACACGAATTGGGCTTACCCAATTGCAATTTCAAAGAATTACTGGTTTCTCTCGCCCATTCACTTCATTGCGAAGCACGCGATGAAGAGCTTTGTAATTAGCAGTATGAAAGAGTCTTTTTCTTACTGTTGTAAACATTTCCCGTATATTTTACTTATGCTCTGTAATCGTGCTTTAAGCAACAGGGATCAGCATGCACTGACAGCTTGAAGAAGGGCTTCTTATGGTTCCCAAAAGGTGCAGAGAACGTGACAAGTTTAATCATTGCATCTGTGCCGGTACGCATTCATATTTTAGCATAAAACGCTCTCGTAAAGGCGCCTTGCTATCTTTGGTACACGTCTTCAACTATCAGGAAGTAAACGTGGTGACATTTATTGGTCCAGACGGACATGGTTGGTAAAGGAACGCAGGGGTGTTTCAACATTTCAAACCACCTATTGTGTTATGGGCGTAATTACTCACTACCCCCTTCCATTTTAAGCCTCAGGATGTCTCTCGAACCTCAAAAATATCTAGTGCCCTATTATTCTGCCTTATTTTATATCAAGAAGCCATAAGCAAAGCCTGCTCACCTGAAGGCATATTTTCAAAAGCAAATTCAACCACTCGTTTTACATGCGCACACACACGTTGTACGTCATACTTCGTACATTTTTATGCGCACATTGCATTGTTTTGTATGCGTATGTGACCAGCCATTTACGTTTAGGGGACACAAAAGTGAAACAACTAATCAGCTTAGACTGATTCATTACAATCTGCAAATTCTACTGCTGGTAATTTCAACAACATACCTAATAGTGGATGATAAAATCAAAGTGAAAGCTCTATTTCTTAAGCTTCGCACTGAATTCACAGCAGGTGACTACATGGACATCAAAATGTATTTTTTCATGGTTCTGAAAAATTTAACTTTATATATGTCAATCCTCGGTCCTCTCAGGTGACAATGCCCTTCATTTTTACCAATTAAGGACTTACACGACACTGAGAAAAACCATGACGTCACAACAATCGGGGCAAGAAATTCAAGGAGGCGTCACCAGCCGCATTTTCCTCTCGCTCGTTTTATTCCTCACCGAGCATCGTCTGTATCACGCCAAACATGGCGACTTAGGTATCAAGAAAGAGTATCTTTCCGAACCAACATTAACATTTTACTTTCACTGTTAACGTCCCTTTCGCACATCCACCGACGACTGTAATTCAAACTGAACTCTGTAGTCCTAAACATGTACCTGACGCATGCAGCGCGCACACGGCCTTTAACCCACTTTGAACCTTTATGCCACGTCGGTATTGACACTTTTCTAAAGATACATGATAATTTATTTATTTCAGTCCCAGTTTCACCCATCGTACGAGTGCAACGCCATCAAGAAATTACTCAAAAACTTTCCGCAATAAAACTCTTTGTCTTGGCGCATTATTACAGTGACATAGATTCGGTGCGGCAACGCCAAATTCAATAACGCAGGATAACGCACCATGTATGCCGCAATACCGCCGCAGTTCTGATGAGCGCGCTGACACATCAAAACTTCCTGTCGTAATTTTAAATATATGGTGCAATACCATCAGTTTTCTTGGGTTCGCTGTCGTCTTGCATTATGATCACTTACAAAAACAAAATCGCTTTTTATTTGTAAACCCTTAAATTTGTTTGAGATATAGGCTCAGCTTAGCAGACGCACTCAAACGGCAACGTCAGCGTACGTTGCGACCACGCATAGGTGCTACAAGTCATTTGTATAACGCAAAATTGAAGAAGACTCTTTTATACTGCCATGGCAGATAAAAATTTACGGCAGCAGTCAATATGACTCTTGTGGTTATTTTCTTTTTGTGGTTCTAAATATTAGAGTACAAGTAAAATAAAAGTTCCCTGACTTAGCAATTTTATTACACCTCAATCCTTATGCTTAGATCTTTTTCTGGGCGGGGGTGGGGGGAAGTGGGTGAGTTTTTATTCGTCTATTTTCTTTTTGTATATGTCGCCTTAATTGGCTTATCACCAAAATACGTTATTATCAGTTGTAGGTTTTAGTTGCAAAGCCATCGCCTGAACAGCACATTACGTTTTTGAGAATGATACGCACCTGAAATAGAAAAATAAGGAAGAACATTGGAGGTCATAAAAAGAAAAACTTTCAAAGTAGTGTATGAACAAATGTTACGAAAATTTTACTTGACTTAAACCAGATCTACTCTCCTAACTTTCTATCACTTTGAGTTAATGTTGTTGATATTAAATTGAAGTTTAAATGCTTCTACTATGGCATTCAACAGCATAGCACCGGTCATTGAAATCGAGGGTTTCATGCTTTTGATGATACTGATATAAAGGCTATATCTGTCTTGCATCGTTTGAAATAAAGCCATTTCTCACACAATATTATGTTATCATCGCAACTTTGTTCGTTTCTCTTACTATTTGGACGCTTTGGCCAACATTCATTTAACAAATACGCTCAAACCGCTACTAGGTTACTACGCAAGTGCATTTCTTCATTTTGCTTCTTTCGGACTAGACTTCTCAAATTGCTGTACAGCAAATATTGATGCAGGTATTGACGAGCCTGATGTAAGCTGTCAGAGCAATGTCACTGCTCTGTAACATTACCTAAGTGACGCACAAAGTGAATGTGGGAATGTTGTAGTTGAGGCTCCAGGTAGAACACTTTGAGATCAACACTAGCCAAGTGTTATATCTATGCCGAGTATATAGTTTATCAGGCATTCTTTGTTTGTTTGTTTATTTGCTGTAGAGTCTTTTCTAGTTATAGCAGTTTTGATTTTACATTTATTCTTGCGTTTGGCTACACTTCCCCTATATTCTCCTCCTCTCCACGTCATCTAGGTTTTCATCACTTTTCCACTTTTCGTTTTCTGGCACTGCGTAAAATACAGACAAGTGACGGTTTGATAGTTTGTTGGCTGTGGGGTCTTTTCTAGCTATCGCAGTTTTGATTTTACTTTTATTCTTGCGTTTGCCTTTACTTCCCCTATATTCTCCTCCACTCGACATCATCTTGGTTTTCTTTACTTTTTCACTTTCTGTCTTCCGGCACTGCGTCAAACACAGAGAAGTGACAGTTTGATAGTGTTTTGCTGCATAAATATATACTATCCCATAAAACGTTTTCTCAGCTACGGGTAAGGCTAACTCGTGCAGATGCCGCTGCTCGGCACCAGCTGCAATCTAAAATGCTCCCCGACTTTGCAGGCCGTCACACTTCTTACGGTGCGCAGTTTTCTTACCGATGTCCTTCCTGTGGAGTATACCAGGCTACTTTGTACCAATACAGGTGAAAATGCCCCTTAACCACCCAGCCTATACCTAAAATATCAAATCCTCCTCGTCCCTCTAAGTGCAAAGCTGCTCTTTCCCACAAAAATCTGGAAGAGTGATTGTGTTGTGTAGTAGGATAACCCCCTCTGGGACGTCAGAAGTGATACGAATAAAAGTTGTTTCCTGCTACTACTAGGTTTCCAATATTAGGCTGAAAACAAGAACTTTGAGGGCATGAACCTTGTCAAGCCTTGCTGGGTTTTTCTTCATGGTCCTCAACATTGCACAAATGTTGAAATAAATTTTGATTTGATTTGATTTAAACTCACGAAGCTCTTAGGCAGCCATGGAGTCACCATTGAGGAGTGTACTTACAACGGTTGTCTCGCTAACGTCGCGTAACTGTGACTAAACATGGAGGCATACATCTTGCAGCCAAAGCTCATACGAAAATCGAGAATCTGAGGGTACATCTTGTGTTGTAAAGCAGAAAAACAGTTCCATCTTGCACCATCACTGCTTTGCAGCATGCCCTACTCTTGTATCGAGTGGAAAGAACGACGTTTAAACTTATTATACTCGTGTACAAGAATCTCCATGCCAAAAACATTTCACGAAAACTTACTCAGTTTACACGGAGTCGAGCTATCTACGAAAATATAAGCCGTGTGCTTTAGAAGCACTGAAGAATCTGATGCCTCATTGGTTCGGGGCAACTCAGGGTAGCAGAAGCTTTTCGAACATGATCTCTATCTTTTCCCACATTCCATCGAGAACTCGTCTGAGAAACTCAACTTGAGAAGCCAAATTTCTTACATACTTCTTTCAGCGGCCACTCGGAAATTTTTTAACACTTAAGACTTTTGGAGATGTTGATAACCAAAGGTTGCTCTTTTTAAAGTGACTCAAACGCTTCTGAACGGGCTTGGCCTGACTCAACTGCACGTCCATGTAGTGTCCCCAATTAACACGTGCGATTCCACCTTTTAGTCACCTTGTTGTACAAAGTTCACGTATTCTCAGGATTCTTCATAGCCATTTAATACTTCTATTTCTCGTTCGGCACTGAGCCGGGTGCGCGAACCACTCGTGTTCCGCAGGACACAATAAAGTTATTTTCTATTTCCTTGCACTAGCATCCCTATTTTCTTTTAAAGGCGATAGTCTTTCTTGGGGACCTTCGACGCAAAAATTCTGTCTGTCTGTCTGTCTGTGTGTCTGTCTGTCTGTCTGTCTGTCTGTCTGTCTGTCTGTCTGTCTGTCTGTCTGTCTGTCTGTCTGTCTGTCTGTCTGTCTGTCTGTCTGTCTGTCTGTCTGTCTGTACATTTGCCTGTTTGTCTACTCTTAACAGCGTCGGGTACTTGAAACGGCCGACCCCATCTGCAGCGCCCACCTATGTTGCTCAAGTTTCAGCGTTCATACTTGTGCAATTGTCGATTAAAAAGCAATTATTGCGCGTGTCTGGTGCACCATAACAACAGGTATATATTCTGCATGTGCGCCTTTTACTAGAAAAGGCATACATAAGTAATTTTAAGGACCGTAGCGCTTATCACGCTGCTCTCACCAACGAACGCTTGCACGAAAACGCGAGTGTCTCCAACGTTTTGCTAAAATGAGACAGTTGTGGCGCCTACCCGTCGCCTTGCGTTCTACACCTTATCACCTCTGAGGCGGGCGCGCACACCCGTCTCAGAGCCACGCGCTTTGTTTTTGAAACAAAAACGGCCAGATGGTGCTCATGTCTCACGTGTGGTGTGACTTGACGCGCTCGTTCGCCTCCGCTGCACGCTCGAGGCACTCTAAACCAGCGCATCAAGAATACCATTCACAAATTTTCTTGAGCATAACGTCAAATAAATGTTTTGTTCACTCTCTCCACACGCAAGACTATCGTCTTTCGACGACATTTGCAGAATAAATGCAGATACGGGGCCAATTTTTTTTAGTTCCTTCACTCACGGCTTATTCAGATTACAACAAGTTGTTTTCTACTTATATTTTTGAGGGTACACACGTGACGTGGCATGGGGTTCTCTATTTCTCAAAAAATTGACATTAAGTGATTGATATGTGGGGTTTAACGTCCCAAAACCACCATATGATTATGAGAGACGCCGTAGTAGAAGGCTCCGGAAATTTCGACCCCGTGGGGGCTGTTTAACGTGCACCCAAATCTGAGCACACGGGCCTACATTTCCGCCTTCATCGGAAATGCAGCTACTGCAGCCGGGATTTGATCCTGCGACCTGCGGGTCAGCAACAGAGTACCTTAGCCACTAGGCCACCACGGCGGGGAAAAAATTGACATTAGACTACGTTTTTTATGTAGTGTTTGAAACGCTTTTTAGCTGTAAAATCACCATCAGGCGTATTAATTTCTTCACCTGCGTCCAGTGAATACGTGTGATTGTACTTAGGTCAATGTGCCTTGTTTTCGTAGATGGCATGCTGACGCGTGACGCAATTCGCTATTCCCGCGAGAGCCTCCAAGAACGCTCAAAGTAAAACGAAGCGCTCGCAAAAGGGGTACTCATTCTTTTCCGACGCAGCTTGCATTCCGAATGCAACAAAAGATTTCGCGTCCCAATTTCTGGAACGGCTCTCCGTCTTCCAGCGTAGCAGTTATTTTTGAAGTGTTCATCGTTCTACGCATTCTTCTCCCACAAAGCGTGAAGCCCTCATGATAGAAACCATCTATTCTCCTCTTGCTGGCGTTTATTGCTCCTCATTCCAAACCTTCCTCGGCAAAATGTGTATGCAGAATGCGGCTATGAATAGGGGAGAGTTTGTGTGCAACAGCCGTCTTTGAAGTGAGATCCTCCAAGTTATATTTCTTTCACAGTCGGTACGGGCTTTAGGTTTTCCTGTTCTTATTCAGCGAAAGCCTACGCAAGAAGTGAAAACGATGGGCAGGCTCAGCTACGCTGAAACCGATCCATGCTTCGCAAAGAAGGCGAAGATTTTTTTTCTTTTCGCATTCTCTGATTTTCTACAGACAATTCCTTTCTGAGGGTACACCTCTGCACGCACAGACAAAGTAAGATGTCAAATCAGAACGAAATAAGGAAAATCACAAAACTTTTCTTACATTTTACGAGGCCCTATATACGTTGCACAGGAGCCCATGATCACGAGAATGATCATACGGGCTCTACGATTCAGAGCACGCATGCTGGATATGATTGATGTGACGATTTGATGGCAAAATATATCTGGTGAAAAATGATTGCTGTTACTCTCGGAATATTTCAAGCAGGCAGTATGGTGGCAACGTTTTGTATAAAGCAACGTGTTAACTCTGTTATCTTCTTCATTCTTATGGGCTAAAAATTTGGTCGGTTCTATGCGTTTTTTACTTTTGGGTTGTCAATCGGTCTGGGTTCATAACTGTGAATTTCATAGCGCAAGGATGTCGGGGAAAAATAGGACAGAGTAGAAGAAAACACTGACTTCCAATATATTTTGCAGAATCGTACAATATATATGCCAGATAATTATAAGTGCAGAAACACTCAATGCAACGACAGTCAATTGGTTAAAAGAATCATTCCTCGCCGTTGCCTAGTCAACTCCTCCAATAAGTCGTGCCCCCATAGTGTGCGGCGCAGTTTCATTCAACAGGTGGAGCGTCTGGCAAAAGCCGGATATTATGCACAACTTTTTGCTGCGGTGGCCGAAAAGCTGCTAAATCAAGTTCAGCGAGGGGACAAGCCTGAAAAGCGCAACAATTTCGAAAAGAGCCGGCCAGTCATTCTACTTTACGTGCAGAGTGTTTCGCCCAAGTTACAGAATATTGGCCGTGCCACAGGCGTTCAGGTGGTGTTCTCAGCACCCAACAAACTGCAGATACTATATGAGCAAGTAAATACACCTCGCGCGAACACTGCTTCTCGCTCTGTTGTGCGCAGGTCACGCTACGTCTCCTTAGCAGTAGGCGTCATTTAGTCGATCCCACTGACGTGTGGTAAGGCTTCGGTCGGACCAGCCCGTGCATTAACGTCCACCAGCGTGAGTACGGAAACAGCGTGCACGATTTGGTCCCGGATCACCTTGGCATCCATTTTCTGGGCTGCGGCTACAGCCCTCTATTCAATCAGTGTACACACTATGGAACACTGATTGAAGACTAAACTGAGTCTTCAATAAGTTTAGTTTTCAATCAGTGTACCATATAAGCATCAGTTGCAAGTCTGAGCTTTGTTATACTCTGTCCCATGTTTTTTTTTTCTGCGCTTTCACGCTGTAAAATTTGTCATCTTAAATGTTCAACTCACTCACTTAAGTTTCAATTACTCGGAAGAGCTTAATAAGTACGATATGCCCAGTTACTTGAAAGTGGCCCTTCGCTTGCCTCTAGGGGAAATTAGAAATTGAAGTGAGCTGCTCAATAGCGGCACGGAAAGTTTTACAGCAGCATTAGTAAAGTTTAGAGCACATGCTTTGGTTGTGCCCCTCGTTTCGTAGGGATAAGCACCTGACAGTGCAGAAATAGAGCTGGGCCCTCAAGATCTCGGAATATCAGCATCAATTTTGATCTGGCTCAAGAGCCTGCGTTGCGGAGGTTCGGCTAAATCTCAATGCCCCCACACAGGAGCGGCCTGTGGTGTCACCCTATGGGTGGCACTTCTCCGGATCTCTAAATAAAGTTCTTCGTGCCGCATTGGCGTAAAATTGCTCTATTACATATATGCACTTTAGAAATGTAGCAAAATTGAGCTCGCAACATGTGGCATTCTGAGCTCTGAAAAATTTCTGTTTGAATCTGAATTTTCAGAAATTTTACCGACGAGTGTTCATCGGATTTTGTGGATTCATCTGCCAACACGCAGCCCTAGTTATACTTATGTTTATTAAGAAAACACGTATGTTTGGTTAGCACGGAATACTTTTCTTCTCTTCTCGATCGCTGAGGCAGATGTGATATAAACGGCACGCTGCTTGGACTTGATCCTGATTGTGACATCGTGTATTATGAAATTTCCACTTAAAGGAAAAAAAACAGTGAATAAAGTTGTTGCACTTAGAGCGATAATATCAGAAACATAGGGGACACCGTGACATTTACGCGGTGATAAATTGGTCGGCCGCAAATAGCGCGGATTACTGCTGCCTGCAGATTTAATGCACGCGATACCAGCCAAAGTATGGGCTTCGCATCATACACCGGAAGTCAGTCGAACCTCCGGCTCTGTCGAGATAAAAGTAAGAAAGCGCGAGACAAACGAGCAAGCGAGCTGTGAGAGTTGGCCCACTTGCTGTTCCAGCCGTCACGGCAAGTAACCGGCTTTGCGAAACAAAGTGATAAACAGAAGCTCCTTGGGAACGGCGAGCACTTTCGCGAAGAGTGAACTTGTGTCCCAACTTACGTAACTGAGACTCAGTGTTGAAACGGCGTTCCCCGTTGGCAATCCTAGTAATTGCAGCCTACGAGATCTCAGTGCTATAAGACCGTGCCGTCGGGTTGCGGTGCTGCGTTGTGCTTACTTTTTTTTTCTTTTCGTAGCCGCCATTTAGTATTACGACTGCAGCGCACAGTCCTCTAAAATCACGTAAGCAGCTTAACGCACCGTATTTTTTGTTTTGGACGTCGACTAAAACTGCGTCGCCAGAGCACTCGCACTTCTCTGTGTAATGGCTCTACAGGACTAAATTATGCGGGGTAGCAGCGTGGATCTACCATTCAAGTAGGTGTGAATTTTATGCGAGTGTTGGCATTCTTTTAAAACGGAAGCAAAAACAAACGAAATTCGAATGTTATGATATCTGTGCGACAGGTTCTTCTTTTGTCTCTTTGCATACATGTAACACATGAGTTGGCTGCGACATCTTCGTGAAAGCAGGTGCGTTTTTAAGATTTTTGCTACAAAAAACAACAACGACAACAACGACAACAACAGCAACAACAACAACAACAACAATAATAATAATAATAATAATAATAATAATAATAATAATAATAATAATAATAATAATAATAATAATAATAATAATAATAATGGTGATGAAGAGAATAGGCTACACGTAACGTGAAACTCTCAAACACACAACCAATACACAGTGCTGCTCTAACAGTTCGTGGCATTCTCCCAATAACGTTTAGGGGCGCATGACAGGCATAACTTTAAACTTCAGGAAAGCGTAAGTACGCATGTTAGAGTTGACGGCGGTTGTATGTGTCCAACATTTCTGCAAATAACACATAACATAAAATACACAGACAGCCTTTACCAGTAAGAAATAGGTGACTTGAACTCTCGAACACTGCTTAGCGTTGTGAGGAAGGCTTCTAGGGGTATTGGACTGTCACTATGCTTTGCCTTTGCTATCGATCCTAATTCACACTGTCGCGTAGAGATATTCGGTGACAAGCGCAGAATTCTAAATATGTCCATCATTTACATCATGATCATCATCATCATCATCATCATCATCCTAACTACTTCCACAGCAAGGTAAAAGCCTCTATCGAGTTTCTCCACCTGACTTGGTCGTATGCTTACTGCACTACGTTATTCCCAGAAACCTAAATCTCATTCACGCATCTAACTTTCTGCCCGCCCCGTCGCGAGCTTGTATTCTTTTAGAATCCAGTCAAATACTCTTAATGGCCAATAGTTATTTCATTGTTATAGGGGCGTAACTCTTCTCCAAAGGCTTCCGACGAAAATGGAGTGTCTACCAAGAGCTAAATATTACATGGTCTTCACAGGAAAGAGGTCGTGCTTGTAATACGTCCGAAGCATCTGCCTATAATATAGCCTCCTGTGCAGGTGCCTAAAAAGTAAACAACTTTCGTTCAAAGTGATGAATGAGTGATGTTGACTCCAAACAGGCAATTGTCCTCAGATACACAAGCCAAGAAAAATGAATTTAGCGTACGCAGACAGATCTCTGAGGTGTGGCGAAAAAGTTGTGTTTACGTGACTATGAAGATTGACGAGTTTTTTTTGTTGTTTTTTTTTGCCAATACGACATTTTTTCAGGGAGGTCTGATCACTTACGGAAATCGAAAGGAAAGAGGATCATCGAAATACTTTATCCGCGTATAATTATTCCACGTGCCATCAATGATTTGAGTTAGACGAAAGTGAAAGTGGTCCTTTCTTTTCTCCCACCCTGATATTTTATAAAAATGCACAGTAAGAAGTAAAACGCGTGTGATTTGTAATTTTTTTATTTCTTTTCTATTCTAATTATTGTTAGCCTCCCCAAAACACCATGAACTGTGAACTTACTTCAGATGGCATCACGTCTATTTTTCCTTAGTTTAGTCTGGATAAGATTCAGGGACCCAAAACACTCTGTATCTCATTCCTATCTGAGGCATTATTATGGTAAAACAAGGTCATCCTTGCTTGTATTATCGTAAGACTAGCGCGACACGATGTACGTTTCGTATAGTGTGCCTCCCTCAGCTCCTGCGTTATACGCCTTGGCATGGACGTTTTATGCACTCGCTATTCCCGCAAAGACAAGTACGCTAGGATTTTCGTATAGGCTGCATGACCTGAGCTGCGCTAAATTGCTAGGTGTTTCGGCATAAGTTCCCGCCATCCTTTTGAAGATAGGGTGCCCAGCATGTGCCCTCAGGTAATCTGCGGCCGGCTGGACCATGTGCAGCAGCCCGAGCATTAAATATTCACGCTGACGAGTTTTATCAGGCTAATGCTGCAGTTTGCGCCCACAGTAAAGAAGCAAAGCACGCCGTCCCTGCCTCCATTTACTTGCCATGTACGTTGGATGCGTTACAATCTGCAGAGCCTCAACGCTAAGATAGAATACGATGATGACTTTTGTTTTCTATACGTTTGAGGTTCTGGAGACTTTCTCAGTTGTCATAACTAATGCTGCAACGACCACTCATGTGGTGCACCTGCGAGTAGCACATATTTCTCGAACAAATCATCCAAAATCCTTTCTGGCCGCAGTGGTTTCAGAATTATATTTGTGTCTCTTGCTTTATAGGTGTGGCGCACTTTAGAGGGCGTGGCTGTTTACGCTGCCCCATGCTGTGATCATACGCTTTCATCATCGCTAAGTGTAACGCTGGCGAAACCACATGTAGTAAAGCCAGCTGTAGCACACTAAACGCACGCTCCCGTCAAAGTTTTCTTCCTCTTGTTCTTCGGTCGTTTTGGTGAAGACACTGAATGCAGACATTGATAGAGAAACATGACAATTTAAACCACGTATAATAGTTGACGAAATAAAAGCGGGAAATATAAGTAGAGAGATAGAAAAAAAACATGAATCAAGAAAGAAATAAAGGAAATAAAAAGAAAACGCTTCAAAAAGACTACAAAAGATAAGAAAAATTACAGAAAAACAAAAAGAAAACAAAAGAGAAACAAAGAAGGCTATCCAGCTCCACGCTTCCTTCAGGCTTACCATCACAAAGACAAAGCTGCAACAATTTTTGTACTTATAAATTCTTTGCTTACTTGTCCTTTTTAAATAAAGGGTTGGTAATGAGCTTCGGTTATTCGAAAAAAAATTTAACCAACAATGTATGACAAATGCGTGGTCAGCTGTAAGACATTGAGGTGCTAGTTGAGGTGCGCATGAAACAAAAGCAGCGTCATAGCACATCCCCCGTAACAATACAGTTGGCAGTCATATCGACGTCTCTACAACGTGTTCATAATCGCCGTGGAAAACAATTTTTTTCTTGTTACATTTCCTCGCGTACTCTAAGGTAATTGAAAGGAGCAGGAGACTACAAAGTGAATTAATTCGTTTTTCGTTTTCTTGGAAAACAACTGAGCCCTCAAGAGGAAAGCTTCTGATTGGCTCCCAACAACCTGTCAGCTGAGAATTACGCCCTCCGAAAGTTATGCTGCTTTGTAATACGTTAAATGAAGTGAACGTGCCCGGCGTACGTACCTATTTAAATGGAACTTTTTATTCTTTTATTTTTTTTATTTTTATTTCACCAAAACAGATACAATAGCGAAAAATGGAGAGACGGCAAAAAAGCTGCAGTCATTGCAGCTTGACTAAGCACCGTCCACCCTACGTCAGCAATGACAGGGTAAAAACGAAATACAATATAATGAAAAAAACAAATAGTATAAAGCAAGAAACAATACAAGCAGAAGGCAAAGTAAATGACAGGCCAAGGTACACAAACAAAAAGGAATATTTCATAAACACATGAGCACATGTAGTAATTCGCAGAGTATGTATCGTCGCTTTCGTACGTAAGAAAGGTACACAATGAAATTACACAAAATAAATAAAAATATATATAATTAAAGGTACACACTAAATGATACAAAGCAATACAGAGTGACCTAAGTAAACAATACAAATCTACAAGAATCGTGTTTGCACATCAATATTGTTTAATGTGTCATTTTTTGTCTTGCTGCTCGCATGAGTTCAGTATAGTAGGTAGCATGTGGCTAAAGCCTTTGGGTGCCGTAATCGCTGCGAGATAACTTGAGTTCCAACGCGGTTCCTCTGCTGGCAGCCCGCAGTAGCAGGGTTGGCCCGAGAGAAATCTTGTACCTCATGTGGTGCACCTACGAGCAGTGGTGAGCCCCACAAGCAATGGCCCGGCGCTACGTAGTGTCGTTTTCTTTGGATAGAGCACAGCTGCGTCGTAGTGCCTAATAAAATGAAAAAAAAACAAAGTCGGCATCTGATAGGCTGTCCACTTAATCTAACTTGATAGCAAAGTGCTCAAAAACTGAAAGGCGCATGTGGCTAATAAAAGAAATTCTACATCGAGGCTAACAGAGTGCCAGCGTTACCTGAGGGCTCACACTAATAAAGAAAATCGTCAGGGTTTAGTTAGATAACAAATAACGTAACTTTTTCTTGCGACGCCTTCCAACAGTGCCATCCTTTAATATAGTTACTTAGTCTAACAGCTCGTCTGATGTTTTGTTTCTCTATTAACTAACAAGTATTTGAATTTTATTTTTTTTCATGATAATTTATTTCACAGTGTATGAAAGTACACAGACAATATCAAATACATCACACTAAACTTCAGCGTCAAATTAACAGTCTACTGGTTAGAACATCTAGCTTTCAACCAACAACCCTCCAGAATATATCTCTCACGATCATTGCTGACACCCACTGCTTGAAATATCTTGATAGAAATTCAGAATGACATTCTTCACTACTTTTACCAGCGAAGATGCCACTAGTTACAATGCAGCTGCCACATAAATATACTTGTTAAATTCTCCACCCCCCCCCCCACCCAAAAAAGAAACTCTTCGATGCTTAATTGTAGGCTTGGTGATGCGACAGCTGAAGTAAAGATTGTAGCGTATAAAACCACGGTACTTCTGTTGCTGCAATAAGCATTGCCGATATGGAAGCCATACAAGCAAAATAGCATTGCTACATATCAACAGGTTCAAATAGAACTTTAAATATTATTTTTTGTTTATACCGAAGAATATAATCAATAACAAGACAGTAACAAAATCAGTAACAAAAGCCGCTATTCTTTCAGTGCAAGAAAAAATGAAGAAAAACATGAATTTTTTTTCCACAAAACAGGGATGTTAGATATTTCCATTTTAAGTACGTCGCAATAGCGACAAAGTGACAGAAAGTGCATAAAGTCTCTGAAGTATAGCACAAAATTCTTGAAAATTTTGTTTTTGTATCTGCTTTTGAGACGTGAAACGAGTTACAGAACAGCACTGCATCGCAACAATATTAAATACGTTCCGACGATGCACTGTTGAAATAAATGTTTTTTTCCTACCCAATTGCATATTTAAATGTGGAATAGTGCTGTACAAAATGCAGTCGGTTGCATCCTGTGTTCAGCTCAATTGTGCTGTAATATATGTATCGAAAGTTGAAACCTTCGTTAGGAATTATTTCTCACTTTTTTGTTTTATTTTCGTGACAATTCTTTCTTGTTTATACTGGCTTTCGCAAATCGTGTATCTCCGCCCGATAAGGAAACTGCTATTTTGCGATGTGGACAACAGTAACTGTAAGTAAAGAATAATCATAAATTATTATATATGTAGGCTTCTCCACTTTCTTAACCTTCATGGTCTTGAATTACTACTGAAGCATAGAAATAGGTCCCCAAAACAAACCCATGTGCTGCATGAACTTTTAGCGCCATCTGATTTATACAAAGGCAACCGCGCACTGGAAACTGCGGGCAAAAATTTCGAAGGTGGCGCAAGTATACCAATGGTTCGGAGACTCTTCGTAGATTGTGTGGTTGTTTGCTGCAAAGCTCACGTCACACAGATTATATAATTGCGCGTACGGCTTCGGGCAGATATTTAATTCACTTTCACCCACCGTAAATATAAGCTTTTTTTTCATGTACCAGCCAGTACACCCACAATATGTATAAAATGGCACGCAGCGAATGTAGAGCTTCCCATGATAACTTTGCAGCCCCATTCCAATTTACGCCATGCGCAAGCTATGCAAACCATATTTGCTTTTAATGTTGACTGACCATAACGTTAAAACTGTGCGGCGCATTAACCAATAGAACTTCCGATAACAATAATTTCTGCCGACAGCAACGAAATAGCTTACAGGTTGCTTCGCTTGGAGGAAGGAAAGAGGACGAGGTCAGCAATTATAAGGTAGTACTATTAATTTACAATTATTCTATGATTATATTAGGTGAGTACATTTTATTGCAACATACATGATTTTGCAAGGGGCTATTAAGTAGAATTCTACTGCAGATAGCGCGGAGTAAATCCAGCCTACTCACACATATTTTTTATTGAAGGTACATGCAATGTTTAGTGGCCAGTAAGTCTTTCTGATAATTTAATTCCTCGTATAATTCCTACTTGCCCCTAGGTTCTATCATATGGACTTATGCTACCACTGTGCGTTCACTGAAGTATGCTTTAATATGGACGGTACCAAGGTAAATTTCATTACGCTTGACTACGAAGACAATAATAACTATCTTAAAGCAATGATAAGATGACCGTACATTAAGGTATCAAAACGATTTAATATTCAATTCAATTCTAGCAAACACTGGCGCTATTCAATACGCAATAAAATCACTCTCGAACTTTCTATTAAAAATCCGTTGCTGCCCGTAGCTAATTTGAACCACTGCCGTATCACGTGGACCCGGGGAATCGATAAGGCGGGAGTGATACAATGGCCACAAAATCGGACGTAATCTTGTGGGTGCGATTGTAGTACAGGTGTACGGCGATGGGCGAATGTTGCGTGGCGTATGCCTATGGTCTTGTCGTACTCCTTTTGTTTGCTGCTAAGCTCTGTTCATCCAGGAGTCTGGAAACGAACAGTGAATCCGATCGCCAGCAACTCAAGCTACCGGTAACTCTTCATTGATAATTTTCAGCCTGACGTGAGCTTGCCAGTAAGAGCAGCGCATTTTCGATTCACAGCACTCACTGTAGCCTGACGCAGGATCGGGGGGAGAGATATTGGGGGTTCAAACCCCTCTCAGGAAACTTAAGATTTTTGCATGTGTACATATATACACGCGCACATAAAAATGTACGCACGAACAAGTATGAATTATACTTATGGTTACAGCCCTAAAACCTCCTCCCCTCGAAAAAACATTTTGCAGGGTAATACGCTCTTCACGTATCGCTGTCACAAAGAAAGTTCCACGCTTCATGGTTACTCACTCCTGACTGTCAATGCGTTACATAATCACACAACAACACTTGCTACAGAAAAAAAATTCGAATAGTTGTGACATATCGCCAGCTTGTATTACAAGTGATATATATGGTCGCGTTTGTTTAATTTCTACATCTCTAACATATAACAAGCTCTGTGCAGCGTATACCCATAAAACAGCTGAAGGAACATAATTATGTGACTACACTGCAGGAAAAAAGATGCATAACTTTGAGGGCTCATTTTCTTTGTTAGGCAACACAATAGTGAGAACAAACAGAAAATCATTCCCAGAGAAACACATTAGGAGGAGTGGGATGCGTAGGTAGACATTGTGTGTCAGTTTATCTTAATAATATTTTTCATATTAACAGTCAAATATCGTATACCAAAGTGAAAAGAAATCAATACTTACAGGTGGCTTCCCTCCTTTTGGTTTTTTTTTTTAATTACACTCATATGCTCGATTTCATTATCTCTGAAGGATAAATCCGTAGTCGGTTTTTGGAGCTTTCATAGTCGCTTCGTCTCGCTCCTTCTCGATTCCTTGTAGGAAAACTAGGCAGCTTTCTTTTCTCTACCTAATCTCTTTTCCGTTAAACTAAATTCGTTAAGCGGCTCGGCTGAATACCCTGCGTATTATACAAGCCTTGTAAATGAGTTATGTAAAACACTACAAAAAAAATTTTAAGTATAACACGATTTTTGTTGAAAAACAATATACAACTATTATTATCTTGAGTGAATTTTTCTTCAAGCCCCTAAAGTGAGACATTTATTATTTATGCGGGAAAAAAGCAATTGTAGTAGAACATGACCCGGCTTGAATGAACCCTTTTTAACTGACAGCTTATCTTCGTAAAATGCACGCTAGATGTCAGCGCAACACTAATCTGTGGCAAAGAAGCTTGATCGGGGCGCGTATCCTGAATCTTCCGTCTAATATTTTTTTTAATACGCCAGAAATATCTAATGCAAATATTACCTGAAGAAGCTGTTGCACGTATTTTTCAGGCAATAATGTGGCAAGTACTTGTGATTTCAGCGTGCCGTCCGCATTTAAGGCGACTATTTTTTTTTAGTTATTTCTGGAGCTATCGGGTCTGAATTTTCCTACGTGTAATCCGTGCCTAATGTACTGCGCCCCACCATGGTGGTCTAGTGACTAAGGTACTCGGCTGCTGACCGCAGGTTGCGGGATCGAATCCCGGCTGCGGCCGCTGCATTTTCGGTGGAGGCGAAAATGCTGTAGGCCCATGTGCTTAGATTTGGGTGCACGTTAAAAAATCCAAGTGGTCGAAATTTCCAAAGTCCTCTACCATGCGCGTCTCTCATAATCATATGGCGGTTTAGGGACATTGAAACCCCACACATCAATCAATCCCTCATATATCACATACCACGTTATATTTCTCTTGATAGTCAAGTACAGTTATAACATTGTGTACAATGCTACAGCTGAGTGTACGAGACATTGATTCTAGTGCCTAATTACGCTCAACTCACAACGCACGCGCATAAGGAAATAGCTATTTCAGACTATGTTATTCAAGCACATCGTTCGGTTAAAGAACAAATACGCAAAGAAGGTGGGGAAAATACCAAGTGTTCACCAAAATTTGAAAATACTATGGCTTCCTAGATTGTCTCGCGCGTTATTGGTGTCATTCGCAGTGAAGCTAACCATGAATGTCAAAAAGCAACAGATTAATTTCACTAAGAGTGCTTTCTAGGACAGCCCGATAACGCTTCACAACAATCAGAGAAGGCCCCGGCGCGGTGGTCTAGTGGCTAAAGTACTCGGCTGCTGACCCGCAGGTTGCGGGTTCATATCCCGGCTGCGGCGGCTGCATTTCCGATGGAGGCGGAAATGTTGTAGGCCGTGTGCTCAGATTTGGGTGCACCGTTAAAGAGCCCCAGGTGGTCGAAATTTCCGGAGCCCTC